>QXEO01000551.1:0-600000 GCA_007115705.1 Dactylis glomerata | reverse complement strand
CCTGATTCAGTGTTGTGAATATCCCGGATTGACCTGACCCCCATTTTTGTGGTCGGACATAGATCTGAAAATGTACCTCAGGAGGATTTGCTTCTACTTTCCTCTGAAAACTTCTCTGTAGTATGGATTCAGGAGTACATCTTGTTCTTCATAATCCTAGAATACCACTGTAGGAAACATAAATTGTTGTTACCAAATAATGATCGATTCTTCCTCTTGTAAGTAGCAGTTACGTATATCTTTGTATAATTGCTGTTCTCTCACACTTTACATGCGCAGAGCAACCTTCGGGCAGATTGATCGAAGGACAGGAGATGGGCAAAATGCCATCACAGAGGGACCTCTTTGAGGTTTCAGGACCTGGCTATTTGACATATGTGAACTGGTAAGCTATTGGCTCATCTTTCTAGTTGATTCAAGCATTCAATGATTCTCGATGTAGAACCTAAGTGCAGGTTTCTATTTTGCTATTTTCATGGGATGAAAGATTTGAACGCAACTAGGAAAATATATAAGCATTCGGGATTTTGCTATGGTTTATGGGATCACCTTTGCAATTTGATGCTTGCTCCGGACAGGAACTGCCCGCACCACCGGCGATCGGTAATGGCGTGCCTCGTCCAAGGCGCGTACGTGCTGGAGCGCGACCGGCAGCGGAACCGGCATGGCCCCGATGCCCGCGCGCCGGCGTGGTGGAAGTTCTTCCACTTCGAGCTGCGGCAGGAGCTCGTGGACGCCCACGACTCCTCTATCTTCGGCGCAGTGTACGCGTTCCAGCCGCCGCGCCACATTCTCAACCCCGCGGCGGCCGCCAGCGCGCCGCACTACGTCGTCGCCTTCCGAGGGACCATCACCAAGAAGGCTTCGGCGTCAAGGGACCTCGGGCTGGACCTCCTGCTCGCCCGGAGCGGAGGCCTCGAGCGCACCACCCGCTTCCACGTCGCGATGCAGACCATCCGCGACGTCGTGTCGGCCGCGGGGCACGGCCGCGTCTGGCTGGCCGGCCACTCGCTGGGTTCCGCCATCGCGACCCTCGGCGGGAAGACCATGGCCAGGGAGGGCGTCTTCCTCCCGGCATTCCTCTTCAACCCGCCGTTCCTGTCGGCGCCGGTGGAGAGGATCCCGCACAAGACGGTGAAGCACGGCATCCGCATCGCCAAGAGCTTCGTCACGGCCGGGGTGGCCACCGTCCTGCACAAGGGCGGCGGCGACGAGGCCTTCGCAGCGCTGGCGCGGTGGGTGCCGAACGTGCTCGTGAACCCGGGGGACCACATCAGCTCGGAGTACGTCGGGTACTTCAACCACCGCAGGAAGATGGAGGAGATCGGCGCCGGCGCCATCGGGAGGCTGGCTACGATGCATTCGGTCAAGGACCTTCTGCTGGGCATCGGCAAGCCGGGAGGCTCCGAGCCGCTGCACCTGTTTCCTTCGGCCGTCCTGACGGTGAACCGCGGCCCGTCGCCGGACTTCAAGACCGCGCACGGGATCCACCAGTGGTGGAGGCCGGACTTGGCCCTGCAGTGCGACGCCTATTCGTACGCTTGGTCAACAGATCATTGACATGGGAACATTTGGATCCTAATTCTAGAAACCGAAACTGAGTTGTGTTAGCCTGGGATCATGAATGCACAAGACAAGCTTGGGTGGTTTCGATTCAAGGTATGCATCACTTTAGATGGTTTTCACATGAATTTCATAGAAAAGGTGCATTCCAGTAGTCTAAACCGCTATAGAAACCCTATACGGAATCGGTATTGTCCGAGACTGTCCCGCCTCTATCAGCCTCCATCGTAAAGCGGCGGCCATATCTTAAAGTCAGAATAAGATTTTTTTCGCTATATTCCTACACCCGATGGTGCCCCTAGTATTGGCAGAGAGCGCATAGAGTTGTGTGTCTGACGGATATCCTGGATTCAGTCAGTTTTTATGTCCCTCGTTGTGGTTGTAAGTATGGCTCTGCCAATATACGGTTCTCATTATTGATGTTGCTACTCTGGTGTGTTTATATTCTTTAATATCTTAGCACAACGTTTTTCCATATGTCTACGATGATAGGCCCTACTAAGTTTTGCCCGGTTTTGATGATAGAATGATAAGGATGATTTGGGCTCACTTAAAGAGGTATTTTACAATACCCGGTACTCCAAAACCACGCGCAGGAGTACCAGGTAAATCTGGCCGTCAATAACTGAGGGTAATTCAGACTTTTTATCCTATCATCCCAATAGGCACAGGATCCCTCACGATCTGGATTGATTTTTTCCTCACGCTGGACGGATCGCGCCGCCTCGCAGAGTGCAAGCTCGGGGTGTCCATGACCTATCCGGAGAGCTAGATTGTGACAATCAGTGCTCTTTGTCACGAATAGGCCCCAATAGTGATAGTTATGTGACAAAACGAACTGGTATGGTAGTTTTTTGACATGATTGTCACAATTGTGGTAATTTTTTGTCATTTTCTCTCTGATACTTGTAGTACTACAACGCTTCATGTGCCCGTTCAAAAAATTGTACACAAAAACAAACTCGCGGTGATAGCGCGTAGGGCTAAGGCGACCATGGCGAACCTGGGCGAGCTGCCGCCGCCAGCGGTCTGATCTCCCTCTCCCGAAGTCCTCTCCAGCTACAACGGGCAGATCCAACGCCCCCTCTGCGCCCTCTCTCCATCCCCCCTCGCGGGATGTAGCTGCGGAGTCTGCTGACGCCGTGGGGTCCGTGGCGCTGCCGCGCCCCAAGCTCATCTCCATACCCACGCCGGCGGCCGTCGTTGCCTCGCGGCCCATCGCCCCTGCTCCTGCGACTGTGCTCGCCGCGGCTGTCCTCGCCTCCCGCAAGTCCGCTCCTACCGTTCGTGGACGGTTGATGGTGAGACACTCGCTTCCTCCCAAGTCCACGAAGGTGGCCTCCTATGGCCGGTCGCTAGAGTTGCTCCCTGCAGGTATGAGCTCCATTGCTGCGTCGCCAGCGACCTTGACCCCTTCGGCCAAAAATCAAGAGCTTGATCCTGAGCCCCCAGTCATGGGGACGAGGTCTGCACGCGTCCCTCGTCGCCTGCCCCGCTCCTGCCCCTCCTCCTCGGCACCGGCATGTCCAAGGTTGCGGAGCTGCTGTGAGGTCGTTGGAATTGAAGACGTGGTCGGGCGGTCTCCGCATCTACTGCCGGTTGCTTCCCAGGGGCTCCACTCCAGCGGGATCCCGCTCCTGTGCGGGGATGTGGCGACCGGGACATTGGGCTACCTCGCCGGAGAGGACAATGCTATCGACGAGAAGGAGTTGGCCCTAAGGGCACTATCAGCTACCCAAAGCTCGCCACTGGCCACTCAGCTGTGTATGGAGCAGGAGGCGAAGGCAAGCTGTGGTTGGCAAGAAGGGTTGCCCCGGCGTGGTCCGCGCCATTCGAAGTCACCAGCCCCGACATTGCCCCCACGCCCCATGCCATCGTGGCTCTTTGGCAGGTGTTGCAGATGCCTCGCATATGGTCACCGTGCCGCTCTCTGTAGAGATCCCTTTCGGTGCTCTCGCTGTTTGGAAAACGGCCACCATGCACGCAATTGCCGCAACCCATGACGTCCTTTCAGCTCTCTGCCTTGCCTTGCCATGCCTCCTATGTCCTGCCATGGCACCGAGCATCGTCATGATCCAGATTGTTCCTCTTTGGCTGCTCAGGTTGAGCCGCTGCAAAGGTGTTTGCAGCAGGTTGCGAGCTTCCTAAAGCGGGCGGAAGCTGCTCTGAATAGGCTCTCTCTTTTGACGGCGATGTTGAGTCCTCTTGGTGAGGTTGGTGTTGGCTCTATGAAGGATATGGGAGTGGAGCTCTATGGATGTTTGTCTCCACGTGTTGGGGCCAGCTCGTCGTCATCATCCGCCTTGCCCTCTATGCCATCTTCCATTGAGGGAGAGGCCATTGCCACGGTCGTGGCTCCGGTGTTGCAGATTATGCCCGATCTCCAAAAGATTTGTGCGAGCCCTTCTTTGCCTCTATCAGTGGAGCATGTTAAGGTGGAATCGCCAGTGACCTTGTGCTCTCATGAGCCATCAGATGTGATTTCTGCTCCCATTCCACCAACATCGGCTCTTAGTCCCGATGCTTTGTTCGCAAAAGAGCTTTGTGACGTGCTCAGCAAGTTGGAGGCTGCTATTCCTGGGTGTGGAAGGGCGATTGCTTGCCTCCTAACAGGGTCGACAATCAAGAGCAAAGGCAAGAAGGTGGGTGACTGCCCTCGGACCGGCACCAAGAAGGAGAAGTCTCTTGGGTGCAAAGGCAAGAGGAGTGATGCCACTGGAAAGGCACCAGCGGTTGCTTGATGGTCAATCTTCGGTTTCTCGACGTGTTCTCTCGGTTTGGGCTGTTCTTGGTTGTGGTGTTGCCCTTTGCATTTTGTTGAGGTGTTCTCTTCGAGGGGTTTGTTGTGTTGTTCAAGCGTTGAGGGTTCGGGTTGTGGTGTGTTGACAGTGTTTGTTGGGGGTCCCTATGCGGATGTGGAGTTTTCTGGTTCGTGAGTTGTTCGCTTTGTATCGGTTTTTGCTCGGTTTTTCGTTAATTAACTGGGCAATTCTCTTCTTCTTAATTAATATCGAGGCAAAACTTTTGCCTCCATTTCAAAAAACAACAACGCTTCATGTGCGATCATGGGAAGTGAGATATTGAGATGATTCTTTTTGCGTAATGATTTGCTTCTACTGATTGAGATAATATCCTATAAATTCGTCCTTATGAACGATTGATTTAGCGAGAACTTAAATATCATCAAAACATGATTCGCTGGAGAAGCAGCTTCTCCTCCTATTCCCCGCTGCCGGTGGCAGCCATGCATAGCCTCTACTCCTGCCCCACCGTCAACGCTCCTTCGTCGGTGGGCTGTCCTCCAAGCCCGCGCGGAGTCTCGTCTTGGCCCAAAACTCCTCACATTTCCTGATTGATTTTTTTTCGAGAACCCGCAGGCTGGGCGTCTTTGTATTAAGTGTAAGAGGAGAACCAACGCCATAGAATGGCTACAATACCACACTCATCCAAGACAGGCCAACAGCTACAACACACTCCGACCACGACGACGACATAACTTGCCTTGCCCAGCCTCTGACCAAGGAGGCGAGGAGACAGGACACGGAGCCTCTAGACCGCGTCACGATCAAACTAACACCGACAAATCAAGACTACGACTTCAAGACTACCCGGACCGACGTACCCCTACTCAAACGCCAAGAGGATTGGCGAGTAGATGGCAGGATCCGACCAAATTTGAGGAAGTAATCAACTAGGAAGTGATGGTGAAGATGTACATAGCGCCCTGGAGGCTGAAGCCTTGAGTAGTAGTCACCACCATCAACACACCACCAACAGGCCTTGCCGGTGAGACGGACAAGGCCATCATTTCTGAATGCCACAATGGGAACTCCCCTGGCAGTGCCTTCAAGAAGGGAACGACGATGTGGCGCCACCGCTACCCGGTCCAGTGAACCAGACCTAGGGTTTCCCCCGACACCTAGGAGGGGAGAGCACTGTCAAGCCCATGACCACGCCTCCAAAGAGGAAGCGGCACCCGCGGGCGTCGCCGTGGTCAGCGTCTGAAGCCGCTTCGCATGGTTTTCACCTGGGCTAGGGACCATGCCCCGACAACCAGAAGACGAGGACGAAAGTCGCAAGCTGTACCACCACTGCAGAAAGCAGCTGTCGATGACGGAGGAGAGGGAGCGTTGGCCTCCACCACATCAGACCAGCCAAGAAGCCGTCGAAGAGCCGCACCAGGATGTGGAGGTCTGGAGGAGGTCCAGGGGAGGAACTCCTTGAGACGCCCGCAGCCCGCCCCACGCCTGAGCAGCGCTAGCCGGATGACACCGCGCACCAGATCGACGCGCCGGACCCACGGCTCAGATCGGGGCCACCCATCCCAGATTGGGCCCACTGGGCCCAGATCGAGCCCACGATAAAGTAATATTAAAAGGAGTTGTTAGCATAGAACCACGACATTTCAACTCAAATTTCGGAAATTACGACTTTACGTTTGAATCGCAAAAAACTACGACATTTTTTACCAATGTTTGCAATTCGCACTGATCATCAGTTGACAACGAATTGACACTTAAACTGACAACACGGACCCACATGTGAAGCTGACATGGCAAAGAAAAAATAGGCTTGCTGATGTGGACAGAGGGCCCACTTGTCAGGCAAATTAAAAATGGAAAAAAAAATGAAAAAGCAAAAATGAAAAAATGAAAATGAAAAAGCACTCTGTCTCCTTCCTGGAGCGCTGCCGTGGCCAGCCACCTCTGCCGACCGGCCGGAGCTCCTCCCCAGCACCATCCCCGGCGGCGGAGCGTCCGACGGAGGTTGGTCTGGCGGCGGCGTTGAGCGTCCGGCGGAGATCGGGAGGAGGCGGGCGCAGCCGGTGCGGGGTGGTGCCGCGAGCTCTGGCCAGGCCGGGAGCGGGTCTAGCGCGGTGAGCTCGTGCCAGGCCGGGCGCGGGTGAGGCGAAGCTCCAGCCAGGCGAGCTTGGGGAGGCTGCGTGGCGGCGTGGCGAGCTGGGGGCGACCGCCGGTGAGGTCTGGCCTGCACTGGCCGGCGGCGGAGGCAGGGCGGCTCGGGGTGGGGGCGGAGCCTTGCCGGCCGCGGCAGAGGTTGGCCGTCCGGCGGTGGAGGCGGGGCGGCTCCGGGAAGGTGGCCGGCGGCGGTCCTGGGGGTGATGCGGGGGTGGGTTGGGATCGGGGAAGAAAAGATTTTTTTATTTTTTATAGATATTTAGGTTTTTTTTAATTCGGAGACATGTGGGACCCAGTCCATCTTAGCAAATAATGCCACCTTAGCTCTTACAGATAGGACCCACCTGTCAGTTTCCCCGTCAATTCGAGATCAATTCGAAATCAGCGCACATTGCGAGCAACTTCAAAAAATGTCGTAGTTTTTTGCGATTCAAACGTAAAGTCGTAGTTTTCCGAAATTTGAGTTGAAATATCGTGATTTTATGCTAACAACTCTATTAAAAGAGATGTGCACAATATTCTAAATATTTTTTGTGAAAGAACATTCAATGAATAGATGTTGAACCGTCTAGAAACAATATTTTTTACATCCTTGCCAATTATGTTTAATCAAATTATCTTTGGTTAAAATTTCTTTCTGTGCACAAACCACATGAAGATTTTAATCTTTAACTGTACTTTCATTTTCTATATATACTTTCTTAGATAGGCCGTATTTCCATTTAACATGTCTAAGTACATACACCTAATCGAAAATCTCCCTAAAGCAACTAGCCTCCATCGAAAGATATCATCTTCCCCACTTAAATGGATCTCCATTAGCCTCTCAACTAAATGGAGCCATCTATCCCAGTGATCCACCATCAAGCTATGTCTGAAACCTATGTTCAGATGTACTGAAGCTAAAGTACTTGCAACCGTTACATTCTTATTTCTCAAAATATTAAAATGTGAATGGATATTGGTCTGCAAGCGAGATATATCACCTAACCGCCTATCCTCCCAAAACCTAGTACTCATACCATTACCTATCTCGAAAGAACCTCTAGTTAATAACTCCTCTTTTATTTTCATTAAACATTTCCAAAACAGGGAATCATTTGGCTATATAGAAACTTGAGATTACGTTTTGGAGTGCAAATATTTATTATGGAGTAATTCTTGCCACACCCCATTTTCATTGATCAACTTAGCAAGTCATTTAATTATAAGACATTTATTTTTTTAATTCGAGAACTTCAATTCCTAAACCCCTTATTCTTTGGACGGCATATCACATTTCACTTTGTTAGGCGGTATTTTTTCTTATGTCCATCACTCTGCCCGAAAACCCAGACCTAAAGAAATCTAATCCTTTTTTGACTCTTTTTAAAATTACAAAAAAAAAGACAACATAAACATCGGTAGACTCGTGAGTACGAAATTGATAAGGATTAGACGGTCCAAGTTTTTTCTCAAATCTATCTTCGATTGGTCTCCACTAGTCATTTTTAAGCACAAAGTCTTCCGGATACAAGAGTGCGGCCTTTTGGCGCTCGGGCTACAGGTAGCTCGAAATCAGGAACATCCGTTGGTGGTTGCGATCTGTGCCACAGTCAATTTGATTGTAGATTCATGGGTTGAATATTGCTGGACTAATCAAAATACAGAACATGATAGGGCGCAGTGTACATGGGCCAATTAATATCTGATCCATCTCTTCCGTGTACCACCGTGGCTATATGGCTTGTAAAAAGAAAGGCTAGTAAATAATTGGCCCATGTCACTGCTGTGATTCTGCTCTAGATATGGGCCACGCGGTGGACCTTGCACAGTGCAAAATGAATGGATACATTAATATACACAAATGGCTTGGTTGGATACGACATGGGCATACACAGTGCTTGGTAATCACGATGGCGATGGAGTGGCTAGGATATCAGGCTATGTGTCGCTCGAGCTCTAAAGCGAGTTTTCGCCGGATACAATCCAAAGCAAAGTTTATAAAAACAATAGAGAAGTAACTCGGCTGAATGATCTAGAATATGTGCCGGTTCATTGCACCGGCGAGGAACATGGCTTATCGAGAAAGGAGCAACAAAGTGTTATTGCACTGGCGAGGAACTCGGCTGAAGGATTTTGATCTCCCCAACAACCACTCCAACTAGGCTTCGATCCAGCTCCCGCATTAGACGCTGGACCAACGAGAGACAATGCGAGCCCACCATGACTTTGTGGAGAGCCTCGTCACCAGAAAGGAAACTACATGGCGCAAAATTTGCTGTGAAGGTCACAGCAACGAGCAGCTTAATTCTTGATGCATCTCATGCCTAGGAACTTTTTCTGACGAAACCAGCAGGGAAGTTTCCTGCTGCATATTTTCATTATACAGAAGTCTCAAGTTTTCCTAGCTGCATGACCATTAGAGATGGAGCCATTCGGTTCTCGTCTCCAAAACGCATCCTCGGTTTATGTATCCTAATGGTTCCTGCTAGGCTGATACAAGTGCCGCAATGCTAGCAGCATTTAATGAACCCATAAAACAGGCACCAGAAGAAGATACCTCCGGATCATAAAAGGACACTGCTACTTCACTTGGTATAAAGCTGGAGTGAAACGAAATGGAAGTAACTGTAAATTTGCTACTCCCTTGGGCCACTATTTCTTGTCCCTAAAATGGATGTATACACATTTTAGTGTCTAGAACCATCCATATTAGCGACAAGTAATAGTGGTCGGAGGGAGTAATAAACAAGATTCTCTCTGGGACAAGATCAATAAACACAGTAGACGTTCAGGTACAAGTTCTATTTTACATCATCATCATACAGCTGATGCTACCTAAGAAAATATTGGTGTGACAGGAAAGCAGCTTTTGAACCAAGCAAAAAACACCGCTTCTTGAGCAGAAGAATCATCACCTCTTTAATGAGCAAAATCATGTTACCAGAAACAAGTTGGTGATCGTCATCACTGCTATAACTGAACACTTTGTGTTCCACCAAACGCGATCTTAAACCTTTAAATGGCATCATCATTCCTCTTCCGGGACTTGCGTGGCCGTTCGGAATTGATCATAGTATCTTCATTTTTCACAGTTGTGTGGTTTTGTACGTTCCGCTCGATTTTAATGTTGACGTCACTTGATTTCCTTTTTCCACTGGAAATTTTGAGCAGCACACATTTTATTACATAAGCTTGAAAAATATTGGTACAGATTAACATGTCAGTTTAAATAGCACGGAAGCATGTGTATCCAGACCTGTTACTAATTTCTGATGCATATTCAGCATCATGTACTGATAGCCAAAGCATGGATCCCGTGTGAGGTGGCACTAAGGATCCAGTTATGTGACAATTCATTTCTGTGTCCACCCTATAAATGAATATCAAGCAAAGGCACACAATCAGTTCACTTTGCCCAAAATACAGAGCATCACATGACCAATTAGCTGACTAGGAGTACAGAGTAACATAGGAACTACTTAAATAACTTGAGGGGGTATTGTGGTGATGAGCTCAGTTCATTTCCAGTACATTAAATAAGGTAACAAGTAACAACACTTGCTGTATATATCTTCTCCAGTTAGTATTACCATGCTTGTACATAGTTTCATGCACACATCATCAAACTCTACCTGGCATGTTATTGTTGGATGTTGCATGAGCAACATGCAGCTAGTATAAGTAACACATGCAAACTAAAACATATACAATATCTCAAATGTGTATAGCTTCTGTCCAAATTGGAAAATAAAATGGTGAAGTTCAACCTGAAAAAAAGGGACTGGATGGCCTATACCTTTCAACAGAAAACCGTATCATGCTTCCCCTTTTAATCTCATGCTGCTTGTCCGATTTGCTTACAAATTTTCCTCCATTTCTCTTCTGTAAAAACAACATAAATCTCATGAGGAAAGATCAGAGGCCTAACTTATTATAGAGATTGGTTGGATTTGTTGAAAGCTACTAGATATATACATACAGAATTCTCAAAGATAGAGAAGTTTGTTGATCACATGATGTGCATACCAACCAACTCAAGTTGGAAGTATCACCCAATTTTCTCTAAGCTACAATCAATCAAGGCATGTTCACACTTTTTGGTGTTTAGTTTCTTTAGAGTCTTCCTAGTGATTTAGAAGTTCACTAAAGAGCTGAAGCAGAAAAAATTCTGAAGGATTGTTGGTGGCTTGGTGCGCATAAAAATGTAGGAAAGATAAAAAGCAAGCTAGCTGGAGTTACTCAGATCAAAGGTCTTTTGACAACACAATCACAAACAAGCTAGCTTCTCATTCTTGCAACGGATGGCAAAAATTGAGCAGCAATGGTCATAATATTTGGCAAAAACGTTGAGAGTTGTGCTACAAAAAACAGCTAATGTATTCATGCAAGTTCCAACTATTAAAGATCAATAGGAGAAAAGGTAAACTTTAAGCCTTATAGTTTTATGCATAAGGTACCATAGGTGTGCCTGAATGCATTCAAACAAATGCTCATTTTCTGGGAATGGTAGAAATGAACAATTCCTCCAGGTCCCCAGTTCCCACTTGCATGGGTACCAGCTTTGCTGAGTATCAGTTTATTGAACATCCAAACAATACAAAAATACTATTGCTAATTGATTACTGAAACTAAAAAAGAGGTTTCATTTACAAAGTTACATGAAACCAAACATACATTCGACTGAACACATTATATTAGTATCAGAATAGCTATTTCCTTAATTATCAATAGAATAGTTGATCTTACTCTTTTGAATGTGAATCTCTCAGTAATATCATCTGACATAATGGCTGCTGAGAAAACCCCCAAGACAATGGCATGAATTGATTCCTTGCCAAGCATTTCAACCTTCCCTTCTGAAGTAAAAAAGAAAAACAAGCACCACACATTCATATTTGAAACTTTGGCTGCAATATTTCTAAAGAAGTAACATAAACAAGCACCACATATTCATATTTGAAACTTTGGCTGTAATTTTTCTAAAGGGAAATTTATGATGATACCACTAGTTGCATCTCAAACTTTAATCATACTGGCTTTAGTGCTATTTAGGAAAATGCCACTGGTTTGTTACGATTTTGCCATGTACGGTCTTTACTGTCAAGTCAAAGAACTTTGATTGAGCTTGGCTGACCTGAGAAGAATGAAAAGTCTGAAAACCTTGATGACCATGGAAATTTTGCAAACTCCAATGCAACATTACTACGTCGTCAGCTGAAAATAAAGGCACCTCTATGATTATTTGAAGGAACTCATTCTGGTCAGTTTATTTTTTCACCTAACTTTTGCTATTCTTTTCAGAGCAAAACATATACTATGCCAGTACTGCAGTTCATCAACAGGGCTTTGTAGCCCAGTACGGTGCGGAAGCATCAGGTGTTCACTTGAAATCCATCAAAGGCGAAAATGGGCAAGCAGACAACTCAGGCAACCTGATTTTATCCGGTGCATCTCCAAAGAAGACATGACTTAGTGCAGCCATGAGAATGCAAAGGCAACCAATTTGCACCAAAATAAACATAAGTAGCCAGCTCACACAACGAAATTTTGACAAGCACAAGCAGTCATCTAACATCATTACATCAATAATCCATCCGGATTTGAGGAGCGCAAGTGCTAACACTATCCATCCGATTTTATGCAAAATACAATCCATCCACTAAAGTAAAAGTTGTGAGTGAGTGCATATTTTACTTTTTTTAATATTGCCAGTTTATTCAAAAATAGTTTGACTTGACAGTAACTGCTGTGCATGGCAACGATGCAATGAAGCTCAATAGGTGGCATTTTCATAAATAGCACAATTTGAGCTGAGAATAGTGGCCTTGTTATAAATTTCCAAAAGGAATTCAATTGCATAAGAGATCAAAAACAAATTCAGCCATTGTAAAATGAACTGACACACTATACTATGCACACGATATAGTATCCTAAAGGTCCCATGATTTCATATAGCTGATGTATCAATAACATGCATATACGAGGTGCTGTAAAAAAGCATGCATATATGAGGTCGTAGAAGGAGTGCAATTGTTCAGAGTTATATGTCCACCTACCCAAAATCATGCCTAGCTGAGGAGAAAAAAGCAGCATGTTTGCATGCACCGGCACTCCGAAATAGGGTATCAAACCATCCATGATTTTGGCTTTATGACCCTCGACTTGAACTTCATGAGCTAGCAGGACGCCATCAAACCGATCTTCATACCTGTACATCAATGCCCATCATCCAAATTCATTCCGTAATAAACATTACAAAGCAGAATATTGAAATTTTAGAGAGTTTTATCGAAAATAACAAGAAGCGTAACAGCAAGAAAGTAAAAAAAAAATCTTCTAATTTTACCCCACCATAAACTGAAACTGTATTTCTTTTGAGGAATTTATTAAAACTGAAGCTTATTCAAAATCCACCATAATCTGTTCCCCCACAAACTTACACATTTCTGCTCAAACCAGAATCCAAAGACGCACAGTTGCAACGCTATACTGAGACAAGCACGGGCCATTGCATTAAGGAGAGCAAGGGACGTAGGGAGGGGGACGTACGAAAAGAGGAGGGTGCTGAGCTGGCGGGCGACGGCGCGGCGGACGTCGGCGGCGTTGGAGGGGTGCACGTACACCGTCAGCTTGGCCTCGGCCTGCCGGAACGCCTCCATCGCAGCGGCGGCGTGATAAACCTAAACCTTAGGCGGCGCGGAGTGTGGAAGCGGCGGAGGATGAGTGAGAGAAAGGCGGGCGACAGGACTGCTGCTCGTTCGGCCCGCGAGGAAGCGGTGGCTGTTGGGGGACGCGACGGGCTCTGCTGGTGGCGGAGCAAGGCGATGGTATGGGGCAGCGTGCGGGCCGACGCGCGTGAGGAAGGAGGAGAGGGGCTGCCGGGAAGGAAGCGCCGGCGGCTGGCTAGGGGCACTGGTGGCGGCGCATGCGTACGGTAGTGAGAGGGTTGAGCAAGGTTGGGGGTGGCTCGGGTGGGCTCTGCTGGGCCTTCAGACAGCTGGATCGGAGCAGGCGATTTTTTTTCCCTCTCTCTTTTATTTATTTTTGTTTTTCTATTTTCATTTTTAGAAAAGATAGGGAGCATTGGGGACTTTCAAAAGGGTTTTACTCGAAAATGTTGGAAACCTTGATTATGAAATTTAAATCAAACATTCTGCAAACATAAAAATTATTTTGGGAAGGTTTGATCTCATTAATCTCAACAATGGCCTAGGAAACCTTATAGTAACTTGTGAATGCTTCGTCGTCACTACTGTTGGAGCGGATGATCGAGTGGGTGTAATTGATGCACATTCCGATCCTTACCAACCTATTTATCCGACTTACTCATCTTCTCTACACCCCGGCCTCGAGGGAGGCGAAGAACTTCGTGAAGTGGGGTGAGGTGGCGATGGCTATCCTGCCTCTGACGCGCGTGTATGGTTGGACTGGTTGAAGCGAGGGGCAAAGGGGGTAGTGGGTGGCATGCCTTACCACAGAGAGTCATGTGTACGCGTTCCGCGACACGACTTTACCTATGTTTGTAAGCCTGCATAACACATTTTTTCTCTCTCATTGAAGACTCGAGTGCCTCACGTGAAAAAAATTAGCAGAGTTGCCTCCTCCTCCATGGACCACGGTCCACACGCTAGCTAACCTAATTCCTCTCAAAAGCCACTAAACTAATGTATCGGCAGTAAATATGAAATCCTTGTATGTATAAGGAAACACATAAATGTTATTATAAAAAAATACAACTCTGCAACACATTCATTGCTCTATTATACAGGATGATAATAGATCCATATAATGGCAATAATATTCAAACTCTTGGTAGGTAAAATATCAGTACAAAAGAGTGTAAAAAAATTAGCTGAACATGGGTCGTCTGTGTAAATTCAGCACGGCATACACAAATACATGTTGTATTGTTGCTACATCTGCCAACAGAGAGCAAACTATGAGTGGGAAGAACCAACAAGAACATCATGGAACTCCCTACCGTGCATCATGGTTGCCGATTGTGATGCCTAAAGTTGGCTTTGGTACTGAT
Source organism: Dactylis glomerata (assembly GCA_007115705.1). Classification (NCBI taxonomy): domain Eukaryota; kingdom Viridiplantae; phylum Streptophyta; class Magnoliopsida; order Poales; family Poaceae; genus Dactylis; species Dactylis glomerata. The sequence goes on along the minus strand of QXEO01000551.1, from coordinate 585,504 downwards.
GTTCCCCTATTTCATCTTTCATTATCCATAGCTTTCTGTTGTAGTGTTTCTCCTGGTTTTTTTCAAACACGTGTCACACACGGTTAACATGATTGAACACTATTTTTTTCGATAAAGAGAATATATTAATACCAAGATGATACTAAATACACTCAGCCTCTGCAACAACATAACATCTAGAGCAAATCTAGATATCAAGGATGCACACAGCCCAAAAAAGAAGAAAAAAAGACCTCGCCGAAAAATACAGAGACTCACGACAGTCAAAGCACCACCAGTGGTGACAACACCTAGATTCCGAAAAAGATTCTCCAAAACAATGCCATCATGAAGGTAACAGTGCACAAACACCGTCGTCGTCCGGTCCAACTCACATGGTCAGAACCTAAGTTTTCACCCTGGAGAGGATCCAATCACCAAACAATGTCTTCAATAAGGAAACAACTTAGAAGTTGCCATTGCCAAGTACAACCACCGAAGATCATACTTAGAGCTTTCACCCTGGATATTGAGACCACCAAGAACGAAGTCTTCATCGCCCCCACTCATGGAGAACACTGCTGCAAATTACTGAATGTCCGACACGCATACTGCTCCCAAACCACTGCGAGTAGTCTCTGGAATCTCTGGACTCAACTTGAGCATGCGAGATGAACCTCCGAAGCATATCCAGTTATATCAACGTGGCCACCATGATCTTCCACAACACCTTGGAATCACAGCAAGGACGGTGCCAAGCCAAAGTGTCAGACCCAAGGTGCACAGGGTCGCCACTAGCCATAGGAACAAGGATCTTCCCATCATCATCAACGGCGACATAACTAGCCGCACTCCTGTGATCAGAGCAGGAAAATTAGCCCAATACTTCATGAATCACCGAAGTTATCTGGCGACTTTAGATCCAGCACGCATGTACGCCCCTGGGCACTGGGCGCGATGCAATCGCGCATGCCCGACAAGCATCCCACTAGGGGCAGCAGCACCATCAGATTGGCCCTGTAGCACGCATGCTCGGGCACCGATCCGCGTCCGCGACGGTGTGTCCATGCTCGGCCACCCTGGATCCCGATGCGTGAGCGAGATCCTGATCCAAACCTTTGGGGCCGGATTAGGAATCTTTGGGCGTGGGCGTCGAAGGCCAGGAGGCGCTGCAGGCGCGTGCACCATCGGCCTCGGTCCATGCATCAAAGCACCCGGCGGTGGATGGCATACGGCAACGTCAGAGATCAAGGCGGCAACCAGACTTCACAAGGCGGCAGCAGCAAAGCTTAGGTCAAGAAAAGAGAAAAAACGATGGCTAAGAAGGGGCACCCTACTGCCGCCGTCCGCCGGCGGCCTCCTCCGGCGGCGGCAGGGTGAATGGGGGCGGTGGATTTGAGTTTACTTGATAGCAGAGGAGGATCCACCCGTGTCGCCTAGGAGAGACGACGCGGGGGCGATCCACTTTTTTCCTGATTGAACACCATGATAGCTAAGTTTTTAGGATTAAAGGAACAATTATCTTCAGAAGGGTTTCCTAGGAAGTACATTTGCAATTAGATGAACAAATAAACTCCACGTTGTGCCATATAGGTATATAGTAGCACACTACAAATGTACATTCAGTCTATCCTAAATTAAGTGGTGGAATCTGAAGAAGAAACAAGAAGCCATGGACGCATGCCCTTTAGTAGGCCGTTCCCCGCCAGCTCGAGTGTAACGTCGTGATCCAGATGGAGACACCGTGCCTAGCAGCCCTCCTGAAGACCCCGAGACATCAGGAAATTCAATCAGATAGACATACATACACTCAGCGGCTGTTGGCAGAAAGAAGAGACGGCAAAGGCGTGGGATTACGCTAAGATAAGAAAAAATCTATTCACATGTGTGGTGTATCGTCTTCATATGTGGAGACTGGAGTGCTTCACCTGAAAGTTTTCAGCAGAGTTGCCTCCTCCTCCACTGACCACAATCCACACGCTAGCTAGTTGACATGGCCAGGCTGCTGCCCCTACTCTTCGTAGCTGCTGTCGTCGGCATGGCCTGCACCTGGCCGGCGGCGGCACACGAGCGGCGGCGGAACGCCATCACGCACATCAAAGGATTCGAGGGCCCTCTTCCTTTCTACCTGGAGTCTGGATATGTGGAGGTGGACGAAACGTACGGCGTAGAGCTCTTCTACTACTTCATCCAGTCGGAGCGTAGCCCAAGGGAGGACCCCCTCATCGTATGGATCACCGGCGGCCCCGGCTGCTCCGCTCTCTCCGGCCTCCTCTTCGAAATCGGCCCTCTCAAATTCGACGTGGCCGGCTACACGGAGGGATTCCCGCGCCTATTCTACTTCGAGGATTCCTGGACCAAGGTGAGCAACATCATATTTGTGGACGCGCCGGTGGGCACGGGCTTCTCCTACGCGCGGGAGGAGCAGGGCCTTAACGTCGGCCTCGCCGGCACCGGCGCGCAGCTCCGGCTATTCCTATTGAAGTGGCTCGCCGACCACCCCGAGTTCGCCTCCAACCCGCTCTACATCGGTGGTGACTCCTACTCCGGCTACACCGTCCCGGTCACCGCGCTCGAGATCGCCAACCATAATGACGCGAACGAAGGCGGTCTCAGGCTCAACCTCCAGGGCTACCTGGTGGGCAACCCTGCAACGGATGGCAAATACGATCAAGGGGGCAAGGTTCCTTTCTTGCACGGGATGGGGCTCATCTCCGACGAGCTCTACGAGGCGGCGCAGGCCAGCTGCGGCGAGGACGACTACGTCACGCCGAGCACCGCGCGCTGCGCCAACGCGCTGCAGGACATCGACCTGGTCACCGCGGACATCAACCCGGTGCATGTCCTGGAGCCCTCGTGCGGCCTCGCGCTGAGAGACCCTGCTGCCGGAGGCGACACCGTCTTCAGGAAGACGGCAAGGCTGCTGCTCCAGGACGACCGGCTGGGCCTCCCCGTGGAGTGTCGGGACAACGGGTACCGGCTGTCTTACATCTGGGCGGACGACGCGGAGGTGAGGGAGACGCTGGGCATCAGGGAGGGATCCATCGGCGCGTGGAGCCGGTGCATCACGCTGGCGCACTACCGGCGCGACGAGCGAAGCTCGATACCGTACCACGCCAACCTGACGCGCCGAGGGTACAGGGCGCTGGTGTACAACGGCGACCACGACCTGGACTTCACCTTCGTCGGCACGCAGGCGTGGATCAGGACGCTGGGCTACCCCGTGGTGGCGCCCTGGAGGCCGTGGTACTCCAGCGGGCAGGTCGCGGGGTTCACGACGGAGTACGCCTACAACCTCACCTACGCCACCGTTAAGGGCGCCGGGCACACCGCGCCGGAGTACCGCCCCAAGGAGTGCCTTGACATGCTCCGCAGATGGACCTCGCCTGCCGGCAAGCTCTGACTCTGCTCCGTGCCTCCGTTACACAGTGTACATGTGTGGTTTAATTTTTTCTCGAAATTATAAAGGTGCATGACCAAAATTAAACACGTGTATTTAGTTCAACGAAATTAGGTGAGGTTTGAATACAAATGGAGATATGATTGGAAAGGGAAGGTACTCCATTCAGATGCAGCGGTGTTATAATGCATAATTGTTTGGCACTTGGCAGTCGGTAAATTGACTTGATTGGGGTAATTGATAGATATCTTTACTATTAAAGTCTGAATCGGAATATTGTGCTTTTCATGTGTCCATATGTTATTCGTCAAGTCAACTTCATGTGTCTGTACATAAGAGAAAAAGGTCTTCTAGCTACAGGGACTGAAACCGAAGGTTGGTGCCTATGATCAAGGCATGACTGACTTTATCTTCCTAATTTTTTTCTCGGTTTGTTTGATAAGATCAATTCCAACAGTAGGACGATGTAAGGAGGAACTTAGAAAAAACATTTTTTTAGGGAAAGCCTTCATGGAGCACTTTATTTCAAACCAAACAAGGATACATCGCTCATTACATCAAGGGCAATAAAAGTAGGAGAATGGCATTCCAAACAAAAATTGTTCGTTAAATCAAAAGAAACTCTAGCTAACTATGCGCCACAGAATTAGCCTCGAGCGATGCCGAATAGAAACCTTACCAATTCTTCTCGCTGTTTGGAAGCAATCCGCTAAGATGGCGGTATAAGGACTCCAAATTTCATGACACCATTAAAAGCTTGAACCAATTATAATTAATTGGATCGATTATCACCGGAGAACATCCAAGCTTTTCAATAAGATGAAACCCTAGTAGCATATAGCATGTTGTATAATTCCCATCTAGCACCAGCCACCGCTTGACCTTCGTTATTTTGTCACAGGTAGGACGATGTACGAATGAACTTGTTAGAAAAAAATGTATCGTCTTGGATTATGATTGTGGTCTATGGGTTGATATAAAAACCTAGAGGGGCTATAAAATAAAATTGGATGACTTACCATCACCGTTACCACCGATTAAGACTTGATAATAAAGATGAAGTGTTAATTTCCTTCTTGTTCAACAATTTTACTACAAAAAAATCTTCAATTGACATTATATATGCTTGAACATTCTGTACAAGGTCCAATCTCGCAGGACTTCCCCTTCCTTCTCTTGTATCCCTTGTCCTTTCTCTCGTGATTTTATCCTGTTGTGCCTCTATCCCCATCCATGTCGTGTCAACCCGTATGAGCGGATGAGCCAATCAGGTGCCCAATCAAGCCGCAAATCGCTTGTATGAGGGAGCAGAGGAGCCGAACATGTGCCTAATAAGGCCACACATGACACATCGTTGCACCATAGGCCGCACCATGTTGTGGTTGCACGGTGCCGATGACTAGTGCAAATGAGAAGACGATCAGCGGTGGACAGGGTGAAGGAATGGAGCAGCATCGGTGGCCAGATCTGCCTCCTCAGGGCATCTCCAGCGGCCTGATGCACATTGGACCCAAATCGGTCCGTTTGGACCGATTGCATCGGGTTGCAGACGGGAAATCATCCTCCCCCTCCTCCCTGTCCGTTTGGGTCGGGGGCAGCCTCAACAACACGACACATTTGGACAGCTAGCCGAATTTTTTTCCTCTACTCTACTTTTTTGTGATCAACCAATGTTACAACGAAACAAATTGAAATAGTGTACCCAAATAAACAACATAGTTTAGAATCATTGTAATCTAGAAAATTAACAACAAAGTTCAAATTAACAACATAGTTTGATAAGATCATAAGAAAAAAATAAAAACAAGATGAGATAACTACTCAAGGTTTCCTGCCATTCGTGCCGATGCCCACTGATGTTCGATCAAATTCATCGGTAGCTGATCGTGAGTGGTGTGATCACGAATATCTTGGTGCACTTCGAGGAACTCCTCAAATGTTGCTGCCCCTAGATGTGGCTCAACAAACTCACCATGTCATCCTTGGTCATGGAGGCCGTCATCATCCTCAACCATCATGTTGTGCATGATCACACAAATCCCACATCACCTATGTGCTCCATGTCCTAGGAGGATATTGCACAATAGCCCGACGAGATTGGAGCACACCAAATACACCATCCACATCCTTCATGCATGCCTTTGGCAAGCCTCCTATTTTTCTCCTTCATACGTTTACGAATAGTCTTAACAAATGTGAATCACTCGGGGTAGATGCCATCGGAGGAACTCCATTCCGCCTCATTGATCGACAACAGTCGAGCAGTGTCTTCAACATTGCGCTCTCTAAGGTAAACAATGTTAAACACCGCAACCACCACTTTGCAGAAGTTACACATCGAGTCAAGGCATGTGTGCTCGCTCATTCGCATGTATTCGCATGAGAATAGCTGCAGAATATTTGTTGATATAAAGTGAGGTCAAGCTTACCGGTGGCATCGGGATTGCATGTGGAGTAAGGGTCGTAAGCCCTCACTCCATTTAAGATAGTCATGAACAACGATCTTGACATCCGGTAGCGGCGCCGAAATGTTTGCTCCTCATATGTTGGCTTGGTAGGACGGAACTAGTTGGTACAATTGGTAGTGATCCTTCTCACGGTTCCGCTTGACATTGGCTCGGCGTCCCTTGATTGAGCCCCTGTGCACAAGCCTCGAGTTGTGCTCATGGATGAGCATTGTCATGACCATCATCAGCTCGAAATCATCGTCTGAGTCCTCGTCCGACGATGACTACATGCCGTTCTTGCAAAACATATGGATCAACTTGCTAGAGTCCATCTATGGAAAACATAGGCATATAGTCATACATGTATCACAAGATATTATCTATGCTGGCTCAAATGGATGAAGAAGGCCAGAGCTTGTACCTGAAAGTTAGCCGCGAACATGTCCTAGGCATCGATGTAGGTGGCCTAGATCGAGGCATCTGGCAGCGACCCGTGCCTGCCTACCTGTTGGCAAGAGCGTGCAAGGGCACCGATGGACGATGGTAGGACAAAGCCACGGACGAGTGGCGGGGCAGTCGTCCAGCAGCGGAGATGGCAATGACCAAGGCTGGCGCATGTGAGCTCAAATCCAACCCTTCAAACTCGAAAGGGCAAATTGGGTCTTTTGGAACATCCTGCTGCAGCAAGACAAACTGAAAAGAGCAACCTAGATGGAGTTCAGGTGTGCCCAAGCAAAATGCGAGTGAAAATGGTTTCAACGATGTGGAAGAAGCACTAAAAAGGGCAGGCCTATTTCATTTCCCTCCTATGTGGCCTGAGAGAAAGGTTATCATAGCTGAAGGTAATTCCAATACAGTTTCCAGTTATTCCATTTTTGCCAAGCAAAAATATAGAAGTGCAGAGGATACATCCTTGGTTAAATTGGACTCTGAACCGAACAGAAGTTTGCAGTCAACTTCTGATTCTATGGTGAGGGATGCATCCCTACTTAAAAATATTCATCGGTGCAGGTTGATCTGGATAGCCCAAAGTGTCAAAACCTGCTCGGAGCTGTTTGTAGGTTGAAATCTTCGTGAAAGAAAATATCAGGCCACTTTGCAAGAGTGGTGTTTTTTTTAATGGAGACGGGTGCTTTTCGCACCCGACAAAGATGCTTTCATCAGATCCTTCATCTTCCTCCACCTCCAGATCGACGATGAGGCTCCGAGATCGGCCTGTAGCACAACCGCCGGGGATGAAACACTTGGTGAGGAGAGCAGGGGATGCCGACGACAGAGTCGAAGCAGCGGCGGAGCGGCTGCCCTACAGCCATTGAGTCTGACAGGATGACGAAAACAAGGCACCCTACAGCCGTTGAGTCTGACGGGATGACGAAAACAAGGCACCGATAAGCCGCCACAGAAGAGCTCCTTCAGAAAGTCCTTTATACCTGGAAGTTGAAGCCAACCTCGCCTGCTTGGACACATCACCATGGCGGCCGAAAGAGGAGAGAAGTGGTGCCGCACTTCATAGCCAAGAGAAGAACGAAACTAGGAACCACCTCCCTTACAATGCAGTGGAGGATGCATCGCACCACATCTCCTCCTCTCCACCACAGCCGGCCGAGAGAGGCAGCCCTCGCATGCATCTCGCCGCCTCACCTCTCCTCCTCGCCTCCACGACCGGCCAGGAGAAGGGAGGCAGAGAAGCACCACCACAGCATATAGGAGACACCGACGACCACCTTCCGTAGGAGCCACTCTAGCCAGAGGAGCGGCCACCCTCGAGACGAACCCTAAAGCCACGGACCTGGCCACCAAAATCTGGCGCGTCGGCTCCAACTACCTGGCAGACGGCCCAAAGGAAAAATAAACTACCGCCAGCACCTCACCTCTACCATCTCCAGCCAGCAACGCCGCCGGAGAGGCTCGGCAAGAAATCTGGCGCGTCGGCTCCAACTACCTGGCAGACGGCCCAAAGGAAAAATAAAATACCACCAGCACCTCACCTTTGCCATCTCCAGCCAGCAACGCCGCCGAAGAGGCTCGGCAAGCAAAGGAGGAGCGGTTTACTGTTCACAAGAGAGAGAGAGAGAGAGAGAGAGAGTGGGAAGGGGAAAGTCCAGCAGGGTGCTGTAATTACTATCGAGCAATAAAGGTGGGAGTTGTTGCCACTTGTCAATACAACATAAAAGGATATGAAGCACCACTTCGAGGCTAAAAGTGTAACTTTTTCTGATCAAAGAGGGTGACAAGGTGAAAAAGCTCGATCTATGTTGAGCAAGCTCATCACAAGATTAGTTTACTCGGCAAATAGGATGTATTAAGCCCAGGATTGCAACTGGTATTAAGTTACTAGATGTGTCTGCTCCCATGTTGCATAGTTCTTTTCTGAGTTATAAAAATAATTAAACAAATGGACATAGGTATGTTTTATCTTGTGCACCTTCAAAATTCATCTAAATGTATGACCACGGGTGACCAAGTAAAAGAGAGAAGAGACAAGGGAGTAGTGTCCTTTTTTAATTGCATATCTTTTTTTGCGCTGCCCACAAAAGGTCATATTTTCCAATAAAAACTGTCCTAACACATATCGTGATGTCAGTAATAAGTAATAACACATCCAAGGGATTTATCTGTATAGTTGATAAGAGCGTAATATGCCACGCTAGTCCCTGCAGGCTCTGCTCACTATCATGTTTAGCTGAAACAGCATTTCCACTGGAAAGCTGCATCTCAAACATTTATATAATTGTTACACAAACCATCAAACACATGCAATGTTTCAAATCCTAACATAAGGGACACATGCACTCCTGCTTTCAAGTCAATGTTTGAGATGAACCAACTTTCTACAGTTCATGTTCCATCTAGCATAGTTATACTGAATAGATTCAACCAAACACACCAGTGTTGTAACAAATGGCACTACTTTTATAAATAATCATATGCGCGCAATTTTTATCTCTACATCAAAGCTCACCTAGGTTCAGGGTAAACAAAAATAGATGTCTACTTAAATCCTCATAGGTAATGTACAAATAGTACTGGGTGAGATGAGTCCTGATCTGATGGGTCCTGGGTGGATGACCCGACTCAACAATTGCAGTAATAATCCTTTTACCCTGTGGACTGAGCTTGTGCAAATGGTTGTTCATCAAAATTGGGCTGCTTATAGAGAGGATAATAATACTACAGCTAGAGCACAAAGGGTGAAGGAACTTATTCTCAATGATGTGTGGTGGGACAAACTTAACTACATTGTCTCTTTCATGTTACCCATCTACTCAATGATAAGGAAGGCCGACACAGACAAGCCATGTCTTCATTTGATATATGAGATGTGGGATGACATGATAGAGAAGGTGAGTGATATTTGCAGCTTTAATTCATTATCATTTGGTCATTATTGATGTGTATTGTTTGCTGACTTTTCTTGTTCTCTACTTCTCATGACCTTAGGTGAAAATACCAATTTATCGCCATGAAGGGAAGGGGCCGAATGAGGATTGTGCCCTCTATATTGTTGTGAAAAAAATCCTTCTATCACGTTGGACCAAGAGTAATACCCCACTCCATTGCCTGGCTCACTCTTGCAATCCTAGGTATACAATATTATCTGTTTGTCCATTTTGAAGATCTTGACATGAAAAGGCTGCTGATTTTATGTTGCTACTATAAATCTATAATCCCATGTTAAACCTAGGTACTATACTGCTGGTTGGGTTGGAGAAGTTGAAGGCCGTGTTACCCCCAATGATGACAAAGAGATTCTTGATATGAGAAACAAGTGCTTGCGGAAGTTCTTTCCAGACCAAGATGACTACAAGGCCATCAAGAAAGAATTTGCTGATTTTGCTCTCATGTCAAATGACTTCCTAGATGCAGATTCAATTGAAGATAGAGATGACTTTGAACCAAAGCAATGGTGGGGCACTCATGGAGGAAGCACAAAGCTAAAAAAAATAGCATTGAAGCTACTTGGTCAGCCTGCATCTTCTTCTTGCTGTGAAAGAAATTGGAGCACATATGCCTTCATCCATAGCTCTGCTAGAAACAAGCTTACTCCCGAACGAGCTGCGGATCTAGTGTTAACAACCATCGTCTACTTTCAAGACACTCTCAGCAATATGAGAGTGGGCCCAAGCCGAATGTGGGATGTTGGTGGGGATGGGGTTGAGAGCTTCACTGGTGTTGGCATGCTTGAAGGTGCAGAACTCTCGCTCGATGAACCAGAATTGGAGGAGCAGATGCTAGAAGATCTCTCTTGAGTCTTGGCTCTTGGGTCTATTTAATTCTTATTGATGTAATGCTGCTAATGCATATTTCAGTTTTCATTCATGCACTGCTAGTGTTTGACTATGATTTATGGCCTCTGGAAGGCTGGATGTCTGGAACTTTGTATCTTCCTATTTATGCTGTAGTGAACTTTTGCCCTGTTTGGTCTATTTGTCTACGGCCATTTGATACTTTAATACATTTGGATTTGGAGGCTGGGCAATGATTACGTATAGGTAAGCATAGCTACAAATACAATACTACTTTACTGTTGATAATCTACCTCAAATTCTAATACTACCATGTGATTTATTTTGCAAGTACCAAGAGCAAGAGGAAACGGGGAAGGTAGGAAATTGGTGATCAACTTCAACTCATCATCCTGGAAAGGCAACAAATGGGGCAGTTTTTTATCTCATCTCTTCTCATGCAATTTAATTATTCCTTCTTATGACCTTTTATTTTATTATTTTTATACATATACTCGACGTATCGCCGAATCACTGTTTTTTGAAATCGCCATATCCCGTATCGCCGTATCCGTCTCGCCGTATCGGTGCTTCGTAGTCCTGATGGGTCCTGGGTGGATGATCCGACTCAACAATTGCAGTAATAATCCTTTTACCCTGTGGACTGAGCTGGTGCTAGAATGCCATCCATCTCACTAGCAAGCATACTTATCTAGTCCTTTTTACAGTGTTCAAGACGGCCATCAATCTGACTAGCAAGTTAGTGCCGCCTTTCACCAAGGGCTCCTAGATTGCGTGCCAGGCATGCAAATGCCCCTGGAAGCACCAGTTTGGCTCCAGCAGGAAGCAAGAAAGAGAAATGGAGCCAGGACAAAAGAAACAGGATAAGGCGTTTTATTACTACCTGATCGCGTCCATTTGTCATCCATTATGCTAGAAAGGCTGAAACCAGGCCACTTTTAGAACACAACATCCTTCACGAAAATATTAGACAAAATCATCTACATCACTCACCTGTCCTTTGGCTTATTATTACGGACCTAATATGGTTGTATCATAAGTGATTTACAGGACGTTGTCTTACATGTCACTACGTCTTTCTGCAATTTTAGATCTAACATTTCTGCATTTACCACTGGAAAAAAGAACAGTAATGTTGCTCGCACTTTTGCAATGGACAATGTTGGGAAAAAAGACACCAATAGCCATGTTTGATTGCTACTCAATGGTGAGTGTGACGACCTATTTTCAAATCATAAAAACTGTGAACAAACCAAGAGGTAAGCCTGGTAAGCTACATCTCAAAGAATAATCAATAAAACTGTGAACAAAGACACAACCTACACTTTTCTTTTTGTGAGAAAGACATAACCTAGGCTAGCAATGACTCTCACCTTAACTGCCCACATCCACACACCCAAGCCTGGCTATGCCATCAAATAAGGATATTTTAGTGTTTTTGTACAAAAGCCAGTTAAATGCAGTACTAAACACAAGTGACATGTGCTTCGGGTGGCAAATGCAAACAAGATGCAGACTCAAGTAATAGATATCTGAGATATTTTCCCCATCAACTTTTTTAGTGAATGAAACAATTCTCCCTGCTTTTTCGATGAAGTGGTCATGAAGATTGAGATCTCAACAGAAAAAAGTGTTTATCCCAACATTTAATTCATTGTGGTAAATGCACGAAAATATTAAAGAGAAGAAAAACCACATCACAAAGCAGGCTCACACATTGAAGGATATAACTTTGCATCAACTTACAAGGTAGTCACTAAGATCGTGCAAAGAGATGCTACACAAATATGCATAAAAGAGATAATCCCAAGATATGAAACAATACATGATCAATTGAGCAGTTCAAAAGTACTCTAGCATATCCCCAATTTCAAGAGTTGAAAATGAGAACATCCTAAATGTAATTCCCTCAAAATGAGATATGGATTAACTGACTGTGCAAATCATACATGCATGCAACCATGCGCGTATACGCATAACATATTACCACTTATAAAAGGCAAAACTATCCAACACTCCACAATACCTGATCCTATAATCCTATTTCCAAAGGAATCCAGTGGAGATCAGCTTTAAAAACATATATCATATATACTTGGATAAATATCACAAACTGGTTATCATCGATCCACTGAAATTGCACAAACACGGTAAACAGCAAAAAAAAAATGGACACTCATAGCCAGCATTATCACGCAATCACAGTCCGAGGTAAAGGGAAAATGTTTAGTGCCTGTTAAATAGATAATCCTTGGACCGGCAACTTAAATTTGAGACCATAGTTTAAATTGTACACTAGAGTCATCAACAACAGCTTATATAGATCTAAAGGTAGAGAGGGATCTGGTGACGGATCTGACATAATGAAGTCGTAAGATTATTCGGCCTCACCATAGGTAGCCGGGTATCTTGATGCGCAGGAAGAGCATGGCCATGGCGTACGCGATGACGATGGCGGCGACGCCGGAGCCGCCGAAGGAGATGCGCAAGCTTCGAGGCCTGGTGCGGTCGACCGCCAGGTCGAGGAGGATGATCCCGATGCCTCCGAGGAGGAACATGAAGCCGGAGGAGAGGCCCTCGATGATGTACTGGCCGTTGACGCGGCCGGGGAGGAAGACGACGGGGCGGACGGCGCCGGTGGCCGGGTCCTGGGAGCTGCCGATGCCCGGGGGCTCGACGATGACGTCGTAGACGAGGCCGGAGACGACCGCGAAGTAGGTGAGCAGGATGAGGGAGAAGACGGTCATGGGGGAGGGGAGCGCCAGGTTGGACGGCAGCTTGAGGCGGGTGCGCGGCGGCTGGAGGAAGGAGAAGGGGACCACGCGTAGGACGTGGAAGAGGGGGTCGATGGAGTCGAACTCGGATCTGTGACCCTGGGCTGCTGCTGCCGCCGCCGCGGCGGCGCTGCCGGCGGCGTGGTCCGATCTGGGAGCCATGGCGTCGGGCCCGGGCTTGGGAGATTTCGGGCTTTCTTTGGTTTCTGTTTTTCAGCAGCCACAGCACCTCGGCTGGTTTGGTTCGGCCTGGGTCGAGTAGGGGAGGTGAAGTGGGGATGAAATGAAAGTATGAAAACCCACCCCTCCTAAGATTTAGCACGTGGTCATATAGCACAGATCTTAAAGCAATCATAGAGAATTCAGTTGGACAGATTTCTTTGATCCATAGGATTCCCTCACGATTTTATAAGCTTGGACCCTGTGGAATTTTTTCTTACCGATCCGTTTGATCTGATCCTGTAGAAAATTTATATAGTGTAGTTTCATAGTAAAAAAGCATGAGCTCAGGATATCTCAATCCTCTGCAATTCCTAGTTTTTTGGTTTTTCTACCGTATAAATCAAAGGAGGCCTAAGAAGAACCTGATGGACATGTTATGTAGTTTTTGGCAAGGGGACTTGCCCTTGTCCACCTCAACTTTGGCATGATCATATTACTACCCAAGAAATAAATGCAGCTAAAATTAAAAAATTGCATCCTATTTGCCTTTTTATGTGATTTTTAAGGTCTTTATAAAAGTTAGCATAGATAGAGTAATCAACATTACTTAAACGACCTTTATGTCCATCCAAGATACATTAAAAGGGGTGGTTATCCTTCATGAAACAATGAACTTTGTAAGGAGGAACTGAATGGAGTTCTTCTCAAGACAGATTCTGAGAGAGCTCATGATAAATAATGTGGCCTTTTTCATTGCATATGACGGGGTTTAATCTAAAATGTTGTCAATGAATTAATGAGCATGTTAGCTGAAAGAGCAGAGAAATTAAGGTTATGAACGATATAGTTCATTACTTCCAAACTCTAAAATACTTGTGACATGTTAGCCATTTTGATGGCAAAAGCAAAGTAATATGGTCAGGTCAAGGATCTCATTCCTCATCTAGTGGATGGGGGGTGGGGGCTTACATCCTACAATATGGCGAGTACACACAATTATTTTCATGAAACACGGCCTATAGAATACTCTATATATGAAACTGATTTTATGCTTTTCTAAACATATATCGAGTTTAAAGGGAAATTTTCACAATAGTGACGTTATAAAATTATAGAGAATGCAAACCGGTAGAAAATTGCTTTAAAAGAAAATTGAGTAGTTGGGTGAATTGATATCCGGTGGTGACAGATTAGTTCTTATTAATTATGTTCTTACTAGTTTACCCATGTTAATGTTATCCTTTCTCAAAATACCTAAATGTGTATGAAAGAAACTATTTTTTATCATATTTTTGTGGCATAAGTATAGACTAACTAAGTGGAACATCATGTCTTCCAAAGACCAAGGCGTCCTAGGTGTAGAGGTGTTAGATATTAAAAAAAGGGTGTCTACTTAACAAGTGGCTATATAAAGTCTTCAATGAAAATGGTGTATGTCAAGAGCTGGTACACAACAAATATCAACATTCAAACAACTTATACCAGGTGAAAGTGAAACCTATGGAGTTCCCTTTTTGAAAAGGATTGATGAAAGTCTAAGAGGACTTCATTTCTCGTGAGTCTTTCGAGGTTGGGAACATCTGAGATACTAGATTTTGGGTGGAAAATTGGTTAGATGATTCACCGTTAGCTCAACGGCACCCTTCTCTCTATAACATTGTTCAACAACAAAAAGTCTAGGTCATGGAAAAGTCACCACGGGTTCCGATGGAAGTCCAGGACATGATTAATACTGGGAGGCTCACGAAGATGAGAGAGAGGGCATAAGGCAGCGGATTTCTGGGACAATATTGCACACGGTTTACCCAGGTTCGAGACCTCTACGGTGGAGGTAAACTGATACGGATCAACGTGATCCGAAGGGGGTTTGGCCCAATCTTTCACGGCGATCAAACACAGCAGCAAGATAAATCAGTTGTTGAGCAGAATAGATCTACTCCACGAACTGCAAAACAGATCCTTGCGAATCAGCAAGCAAAACCAGCGATATTGGTGTCCCCCGACATGGGACCTTTTTCCTGTCTATTCTTAACTCGAAAATTCAACTCCCCTTACATTGGTGTGCACCCCTCTGGCTTTATAGTTGCAGCCGACCTCCCTATTACTTGACTTACAAGCAAAAAACGAAAATAGGAAATAAAATAAACTCAAGCACACGGACCCACTAGAAAATAAAACAATACACTAAAATAAAAAAGACTCTTTTGTAGGTGCACCACCATCTTCAATGTGCTGCTAGGTGGTCCCCAACCGGACTCCTTCAAGGACAACACGCTCCACCAATATTGCACTCCGATTGCTTCCTTAATCTTTTCCTTGCGTGGTAGAAATAGGAACAAAAACTTTGTCTTGATAGTATCAGCAACAACATAACCAGAGATAGCATAATAAGCACTATCAAGCATGGGAGGCGCCACATCATCCTCCCCTTCTTCAGGCAAAACCGTCCTCGGTTTTGAGTCAGTCAGCAAAACCTCAACAGGGACATATTGAGCTGATACTTGAGGACTGGTAACAACAGAAATGGCAGCAGCAGATTCGGCTCTTGTTTCAATATGTTCAAGGTGCTCAGAAAGGGGTATAGCAGCTTCGGCTTCCTTCTTCTTCACCTCTTCGGGCTTCTTGAGTTTTAATTCAGCCTCCTTATTTCTGTGCTCTTCTTCCTCCTTGAGTGTCTGCAATTTTTCATCTCTCCAAGCCTTGTACTTCATGGTATCCATGGACACCAGAGTGTACATTTTGTTGCCATAGGGAACGACATACTTGGTATAATAATAATGCTCCATGTGATATGTTGCACCTTGATCCGTGCACCATGGCCTTCCCAAAAGGAGATGACATGAAACCATGTGTAGAGGAAGCACATCACACCAAACAGCAAAAGCTAAGTTGCCCAACTTAAATTGAACCAATGTTTGGTGTGTGATGACAAGCTTGATGTCGCCAAGACGCAGATAATATGGCTCTGAAATTGGTTGTACGGGCAATTCTAACTTCTCGACCAACTCACTGCTAACAGCGGTGATTAAAGCAGTCTGGTCGATCGTCAAAGCACATACACGTTCCTGAACGATCACACGAGTATGGAAAAGTTGCTCAGCTTGCCCTTTCTCTTCTTTCTGAAACCAATGGGAAAAAACATCTTTTTCTGCCATAGTAGCATCCAACATCAGTGTGGCGACGCGTGCTACCGGACGATCGGTCGGCAAAGGAAACAGCAGCTCGCGTCGGGGCGATAGCGACGCTCGACCACAGACCCTGTCTGGGGTCCGGCGTCCAGGCGGGAGCGAGCGATCGGAGCAGCAGGTGGCGAACGTGATCCAGTCGAGGCGGCGATCCAGGCGAAGCGAGGGCGATCGTGGGCGGCTGGCAGATGGGCCGGCCCAGTAGGGGCGTGAGCGAGGCTGGCGCTGGGGACTCGCGGGGATCGCGGGCGAGCGAGGGGCGTGAAGGCTGGCGGCCGATCCCGAGCGATGGGCCGGGTGTGCTGCTGGAATGAGCCGGACCGATCCAGGTGAACGCCAGGCGGCCGACGCTCGAGCTGGGGCGATCGAGGCGCGCACGAGGGCAGACAGCCTCCGTCCTCTAGCGCCAGCTGACGATAGCAGATGTAGATCGGATCGGGAGCAGCTGCAGATCTGAAAACCGCCTGGACTCCTAGCTGAATCAAAATCGATCGAAAAGCTCGTAAAGAACAAACTGATCTGAAAACTGAACTAGCAACACAGCGATCCTGCTAGTCCTCCGCAGCAGATAAATCTCAGCAGAACAAATCAATCTCAACAACAAATTCTGCCGTGAGAAACCCGACGAATCTGATACCAAGATGATACGGATCAACGTGATCCGAAGGGGGTTTGGCCCAATCTTTCACGACGATCAAACACAGCAGCAAGATAAATCAGTTGTTGAGCAGAATAGATCTACTCCACGAACTGCAAAACAGATCCTTGCGAATCAGCAAGCAAAACCAGCGATATTGGTGTCCCCCAACATGGGACCTTTTTCCTGTCTATTCTTAACTCGAAAATTCAACTCCCCTTACATTGGTGTGCACCCCTCTGGCTTTATAGTTGCAGCCGACCTCCCTATTACTTGACTTACAAGCAAAAAACGAAAATAGGAAATAAAATAAACTCAAGCACACGGACCCACTAGAAAATAAAACAATACACTAAAATAAAAAGACTCTTTTGTAGGTGCGCCACCATCTTCAATGTGCTGCTAGGTGGTCCCCAACCGGACTCCTTCAAGGACAACACGCTCCACCAATATTGCACTCCGATTGCTTCCTTAATCTTTTCCTTGCGTGGTAGAAATAGGAACAAAAACTTTGTCTTGATAGTATCAGCAACAACATAACCAGGGATAGCATAATAAGCACTATCAAGCATGGGAGGCGCTACATCATAAACCCTACTCCTACTTATATTATATGGGATTATCACGATGTGTAAAGTTACAGTGAGTCTTCCCGTTAAGGCTTTGCCAAAAACACCAAAAGAAGATAATCAACATCGTCCATAAAGTCCCTGCGCGGTCTCTCTGACTGGTTTTCTTTGCCGTCCACCGATGGACCAACTCAGTGTTGGTCTCGGGCCGCCAGGCCAGGGTCAAAGCACGACCTCCCAAACCTCTCTCGCCAACATGCAACCCAACAAAAGATGTTGAAGTGTCTCACCCTCTTGATCACATAAAGGGTAGATTGCTGGGTGCGGTAGACCATGTGTTTGCAGGCCATCGGCGGTCCAACATTTGTCTTGGGAGAACAACCACGCAATGAACTTGAGGTTGTACGGTGCTGGGAATTTTCAAATGTGCTCCATGACAGATTGACAGCCGGACAGAGGCCGAGAACTTAACATTTACTTCCCAAACCTTGTAAGTTGAAGGTTGAGGGCCTGAATTTGGGGTTGAAATCTCGTGTTGCAATATACTAACACGCCAAGAGGAACACTGGCCATGTATCATGGAAATGCACTTTGGCTCACGGGTCTAGATGCACCCTTTGTCTAAAAAATATTTTTCAAATGTCTAAAAATTCCGAAAGAAAATTCTTGATGTACATCTAGATATTTTATGTTCACTCATTGAGTTTCACAAGAATTTTTTTTAATGGCTTTTGTAAAAAGAAATTTTTTGATGCTACAAAATTGCTACTTACGTGACATTTTTTTTTGTCTTTTTTACGCATGCCAAAAGAAATATCTTTTTGCAACAAAACTGTGATGAACGAACATAGAATGTTCAGATGCACACCTGAAATTTTTTACCAAATTTTTTAACATTTTAAAATGCATTTAAAATATATTTTTTCATAATGGGTGTGTCTAGGGCTCAGTCTACTGAGCACTAACTTAGGGCTCAATAGAATAACGTAATCACATTTCATGTTGCAACTCACCACTAGCATGAATCACGAAGCAAATCTAACGGTTCATGTTGCAACTCACCACTAGCACGAATCACGAAACAAATTTAATAGTTTATATGTATTATTTCTAGTTGCAAATTTACTTGTAACTGAAAAAATCTCAAACCCAACTTGCAACTCAAACACACGAATTCCAATGTAAATATGATTTAAGAGTCTACCGACTACTGAGTCCTAAGTTAGTTCAGTGTGACCGTGCGCATTATAGGTGTATTTACTATAAGAAGTTCAGTGTGACCGTGCGCATTATTTCTCCGTGTTATATGCAACACCTGAAAACAACAACTTATATACAGAAGTGATAGAAGATTAATAAACACACACACGTGCTTCAGCCTTCAGATGAAACAACTGTGCTGCTCGTACTAGGTTAAGTCAATCTTAGCTAGCAGCCTGTTGGTGCGAACCCGACTCGTTCCTTCTCCACGTCAAACACGACCCGGAACCCTTGCTGCTGGACGTTGCCTAGAACGCTGAGCCCGTCGTCCGTCGCCTCGAGCGCCAAGCAGTGGTACGTCCTGTTCCCGGTGTCCTCGGGGATGAAGTAGTTCTCCGGCGGCAGCGCCATGTCCGCCCCGCCGGCGAAGTGCAGCACGATCTGGGGCACGCTGGCCATCGCAGCGCCTCGCATGTCGTAGCACGCGTCGAACACCGAGATGTCGCCGGACAGCCTCCGCATCCCGCCGGCGACCGCCCGCGCGTCGAAGGCGTCGCGCAGCGCCCCGTAGGCGTCCGTGGGGAACCGCGATATCGATGTGCCGGAGTCCACCACGATGCCGCCCCGGCCGCTCGCCGGGTCGAGCGAGAGGCTGGAGTTGGAGAACCCGGTGACGCGCTCGCCGCCGACGCTGAAGCCGGCCATGTTAACGTAGTACAGGTTCCGGCGCCGCGGGCTGGACAGCAGCGGCGTGAACGCCGTGGACGGAAGCTCCGGCGTGCGGCCGAAGACGAGGTACGAGGAGTTGCTACGCACGTTAGACGTGCGGTCACCGAGGCAGTACGCGAAATAGCGGCCGTAGGAAGCTGCCACCTGCGACGCGAAGGAGGCGTTGCCGCGGCCGACGCCGAGGAGCCCTGCCGAGGAGTCGAACAGCCCCTCGTTGTCGTGGCCGCACCCGATGGTGATGTTGTAGACGGAGGTGTCGTTGGAGAAGACGAGCCTGTCCGTGGCGAGGTTGCCTCTGGTGGCCGAGCCGTCGCCGTACATCATGGTGTACCCGCAGGCTCCCGTGCTGTTGTCGCAGCCCCGGAGGAGGGGGCACTGAGGCGATGAGCAGGGGATCTGGCGGTAGGTGCTGGAGCGTCTGGGATCGTAGAGCGGGCTCATCTGGCCGTAGCAGTGGCGGCAGGGCCTGCACTGGAGCCAGACGAGGTCGCTCCCTGTGTCGATGACGAGGAACGCGCTGGTGGACGGAGTCCCCACGCCGATGGACGCGAAGTACTCGCCGCTCTCGAAGGGTAGCCCGGACAACACGGGAGAGTGGATACGCGGAGTGTCGCCGGCTGCGAAGCGGCGGTTTAGGAGGCTACCCCGGTTGGCGTTGGGCGGCGGCGGAAAGACGGCGTCGCGGTGGACGACGGGGATGTGGAGCGTATTTGCTCGGTGGTGGCAGGCATTGGTGGCGGAGAAGAGGAGGAGAAGGAGGAGTGCAAGCACGTATGTGTGCGGCGCCATGGCACGTTGGAGACTCAAGAATGGAGTGGAAGCGAGTAGACAGGATGGTTTCATGTAGAGGTCAGGATTCAGGAGGCAGTTTCATGACCATTTTCTATCGGCATTTGTAACGCGTGAGCATGACAATTCTCGTCTTCAGGCGGGACGTGTATTTGACGTTGCATGACAGGGTTTTCTTCTTGGCGCATGCGTTTAAATTCCAGGTTAATTAATGTGTGTTTAAAAGCTTTGGATCTAGATCTTTTGTAGGATGCATTCAATTTGTTTGCCGTTTTCTTTTGATCCCTTGTACCGCTCCTTCAAATTAACGTTTTGGTCTACCCTGGATCAAAGCATACAATTGGAGCTTTGATCTAGTCTGGACCAAAATGTAAAGGCAATATATACACTAGAACGACATGATAAGTTCTTTGAATTCTAACTGAATAGTAAGTTTGACTTATGAAAGGTTGAAGATATCTATGCTGAAATTTTTACCATGATTAGGCATGGTTTCGGTTAGCGGTTCAATGCTTTTCTGTAATAAATATGTATACTTAAAATCTTTAGCATGATAACACTCACTCATTTCACATCGGTCGGCATGCATAACCAAAGATACATGACAACAACTTAATTATGGTGCAATGTTGAAAGTCTTGTTCTATGACAACATGGTTTGACCTAACTCTAACTAATAATTTGTCAAATATGAAACTTACATAAATGAGAATCACCATAGACTGCTACTTTCCCATGAGCTTTGAATTGCACAATAAAAAGAAGTATGATTTTGAATGCAAAGGCATGACATATACACTACACTTTGAACATTATTTTGCTATGTAGGTATGTATGGTGGAGATTTTATGGAGAAGTATGGCTCAAGGTATTTAGATACAATAGTCTTTGCTTGTGTTTTTCTTTCCTGTTCTATTCTTGACCATTGGAAAAGGTATAAAGTCACAAGCATGCATATGTCCATAATGTTACACATTTGGGGTTGCGTAGGAAATAATTTTATTATTATTTGCATCGAACCCCAATAGGAGTAACATTTTATTCATGTTGCCAAGATCACTATCAAGTTGTTATAGAAATAAAGTAAACTGGTGCATGTTAAATGAAAGGGAAAGAAAATAAAAATAGCAACACATTTAGTGCATATGTTCTATGATTCATGTGCTTTGATTGAATAGTAATTTGATAGTGCTATATTTAGTGCTATCTCTTATTTACGCACTGATGGTTAACCTTGAGTTACTTTGCGCCCAAAGATCTATCTACTCATAATGATGTAACGTTAAACTGGTGTTCGGCGATATACCCTTAAAGATTGAACGCGGGATTAACGCTCCCGCACAAGCGATGCCGATGAAGCCGACGTAGCCAACCTCAAGTTCGTCGAAGAACTTGGTGCAATGACTCCGGCGCCACAAGTGCAACACCTCCGCGTACTCACACACGTATGGTGATCACAATGACCCGTGGACCCCGATCCAGCCGAGATTGCGAAAGTAGATGGCTTCGGATGGGATCCAGAAACTCCGCAGCACGACGGCGTGCAGCGGTTGGGTCGTCTTGCTCCTACGCAGCCTTCGGGAGGCCACACGAGAGGGAGAAGAGAGAGAGGTGGAGAGGGCCGATGCACCAAGGAGGAGAGAACAACCCATGAGGATCATGGGAATGTGTTGTGTACATCTCTCCTCCTGGGCCCCCTTTATATAGTGGAGAGGGTGCACCTTGCCCCTTCCCCAAGGCACCTAGGGCGGCGGCCAAGGGGAGGGCGGCTAGGGCGGCGGCGGCCAAGGGTTGGGGCCATCCGACCGGCCCCCAAACCCTAACCCTACCCTGGCCAGCTAGGGACTTTGGACCCAAGGCGCCCCATTCTCCCTTATCCAATAAGAGAGGGCGCATTAGGGTTTAATGGGCTCCCCTCTAGGAGGGGCCATTAAGGTGGGCTGCTCATTTTTAATTAATTAATTAATATTAATTCATTTAATTAATATCAATTATCCCTTAATTAAAATTCTTGCAACTCCGAAACACTTTTGGACTCTGCCGAAACTATTTTGGACTTTATCGGTATGATTCCTTCTCTCTGATATCAACACTCGATGTTTCCAAATATAACCAAAACTATCTCAAGCATCGTGAACCCTTAAGCGTGTTACCCAATGGTTCGAGAACACTCCAGAAATTACCAAGATCTCTCTGCAGTAAATAATCATCAATAAGATCTGGATATCCGTGATGACCCCTGTGCATTCTATAAAGTTCTTTTAGTCGTTGAACCATAAACGTCGATGTACCATTCCCTTTGTTTAACTGATACTAGCATAATTTGAGATCTGATCGTCGGTATCACCATACCTCCCCCGTGACCTAGTCATATGATGCACATCTTTGATGTAATCTCATCGAGTGGGCCCAAAATATCATATCCGTTATGCGGATGGACAAATCTCGCTCTTGATTCATACGCCTTAACATACTCTATTGGAAAATCTGACGGCACCTTTTTAGTCACCCAATTAAGGAAAAGACGTATGGTGCAATCAAAGCTTCTGCCAGAAGGAGTGATTAAATATAACCTCACGGTATAAGGATTAGGTTACAACGATTTCTTTATATCGCAATGTGAACATCATGACACGACCATGTTGCAATACTATTGTTTGGGCATGCTCTGTTTGTCAGCCTAGGCTGCTCTGAATCACTCCTCGCCTCCGCACCGGGAGGTCTGCTTCCCTGCTTCCCCCTAGCCCTCCCATTCCGAGAATTTGCCCTCCCGTTCCGAAAATAAGTGGGCGGGAAACTTGTTTTTTCTTTGGCCCGCGTTACCCATATCCAGGGCCGTATACTACCTTATGTATTCATATGGTATAATACGGTACTTGTATACTCTGTACCTCTTTATCAAAAAAAAAGTAAAAAGTACACTCTACCTGAAAAACGACCCACACCCACGACGGAGGAAAAACTACCGTCCCATAACTAGACCTAGCTAGGGTTTATCACGGGGTCTGCTCCTCTCCGTCGATCTTGACGTCGCCGATAGCCTCTCTGGTGATCTCGAAGGCGCCGTTCTCCTCTCCGCCGATCTCCTCTCCGCCGATCTTGATGTCGCCGATAGCCTCTCTGGTGATCTCGAAGGCGACGTTCTCCTCTCCGCCGAACTCCTCTCCGCCGATCTCGTTCGTCATCGCCGTTCCAAGGTAAGGCATGCCTCCATTTTCCTCCACCTCCTTTACCTCCTGATCTTGTCCATCTGCACGGAACGACCATCAGCCGCCGCATTCCCCCATGTTGATGTGGTTGGTGATGCGATCGCGGAGTGCACGCATTCCCCTAGCGGGATCCTGCCTCCGCCTCCACTGATCACGGCCAAAACCGGAGTGGTTGAGGTCGTCCATCGTCACTTGGCTAGGGAGATCCCGCCTCCACCTCCATTGATCACGACTAGAACACCGCATCTATCCTGCGGCTTAGGTTATAACACATATATCTCGTAATCGTCATCTGTGGTGTGGGTAGGGTTCACGTCCTGGTGTATTCGTGGCTAGGGTTCACGTCCTTCTCCATAGGCATGACTGATCCAATAGTTTTCAAGGTTGTTGTGGCGGCATTTATTTGAACTACGTGAGCTTAGCTGATATGTTGTATTACATGAGATAATGATTTGGTGGTTGAATAATAATGAATTCCGTAGGTGTTTTATAGTTTGTCATTGTAAATGAGATCACATGCATGTGATAATTAATTGGTGTTTGAATATTAAAGGATTCCATAGGCGTACCTGAATGATCCATCGGGTTTTTTTATAGTATGTATTTGTAATTTTCATCACATGTGATATTGAACTTGCGTTTAATTGCTGCAGAAAATGGCGGACATCGTGTTATCTGATATTGAGCTAGGAGATATTGAGTTTGGAGATCTGCTGAAAGACTATATAGAAGATTGGTCTGATGACGAAGATTCAGTTCCCGGAGATTTGGCAGAGAATGGGAATGAAGGGGAAGCTACTAATGTGAGTGGCTTTATCATGTTTTAATTTTTTATAGCTCAATGCAACATCATAATTAATTATGTGATGACATTTTGCAGATGGAGTTGGATGGTGATAGTGTGGAAAACAATTCAGATGTGTTGCATGAAGATTACATGAGTCAGGTACGAAAGTGGAATTTTTTTTGGCATGTAATTAATTAAATGATCATATACTTTGATTGCTAATTAACTCAATGTGTTTAATTTTTCAGCTAATATCTGAAGCTCATAATGCATACGACAATTACGGTGAATCCGACGCGGAGGCAGACTTTGATGACTTTTCAGAAAATGCACTTGAATATGGGGAGTCGCAGTCGTCGGTTGAGATGAGTGGGGTATGTATCAAGTCAATTTTGTATGGAAGCAATGTTAAACCATAGAAAATGTTTTAATTAGTGGATATCTTTTAATTATATATATATGTAGGTGACAGATGATGAGGTGATAGGGACTCTACAAGAAGCTGCTGAATCCGATGAAATGAGGGATATGTTCATGAAGATAAGGGAAATGACTTTTGAGTCTGAACCAGCTGCGTTCATTTTCTACAACAGCTATGCTAGAGATAATGGTTTCAGCATCAGAAAGGATATCGTCAAGTACAGCAAAGGGGAGACAAAACATTTGCGTCTGAGGCGGTTTGTTTGTTCGAGAGAAGGCAAATGTGACAGCATGTTGCTGACCGAGGATGGACGCAGCCGTAGGCTCAAACCAGAGTCATGCTGCAACTGTGAAGCCCACATGTCCGCGAAGTTTGACAAAAAACGTGGGGTCTGGTGGGTATCAAGTTTTGAGGACAAGCACAACCATATTTTAGCAAAACCGGATGAAGTACCTTTTCTTTGGTCCCACAGAAAAATCAAAGAGTACCAAAAAGCTGAGATACTGTCAATGGGGGCCGCAGGGATTAGAACTCACACGATTATGGATTCCTACATCAGCAAAGCTTCATGGTACGGCGGTGTTGGGTTTACAAGGCGTGATATATACAACCTTTGCTCCAGGGAGAAGAGGAAATTGATGTCAAAAGGTGATGCTGCCACAGCCATAGGCATCAATGCTAGTAGGAAAGAGAGGGATCCGAGCTTCTTTTTCGATTACGAGTTGGATAAAGAAGGACATCTGAATAGAATGTTCTGGTGTGACTCACAATCTCGGCAGGACTACGGGGACTTTGGGGATGTGGTTGTGTTTGACAGCACGTACAAGATGAATCGATATGGTATGCCATTCGTACCTTTTGTTGGACTTAACAATCACCGGAAGACTACTATTTTTGGTTGTGCCATAGTTTCGGACGAGACCGAAGAGACATATAAGTGGCTGCTGCGTACTTTTTTGAGGGCAATGTGTCAGAAGATGCCAAAGAGTGTAATCACGGACGCCGACGCTGCGATGATCAGGGCAATTCGTGAATTCCTGCCAGATGTGTGGCACCGTATATGCACATTCCATATAGAAAAAAATATGAAGATTCACCTCAGTGACAAGTCCTTGAGCCAGTTCCGACCTCTTCTGTACTACAGCACGTCCGTTGCCACATTTGAGGAGAGATGGCACGCGTTTGCGAAAACATGGCAGTCAGAAAAAACAGTTACTTGGTTGAAGCGGATGTATATGACGAGGTTCTAACTCGGCAATGCCCATGTTTAGGGCTTTCGATTCATGGAGCGTATGTGGGCGCTTGGCGGATTCGACGGCTTCAGACAGAAACATGGGGTGCACACGAATTTACCCAGGTTCAGCCCCCCGGAGGGTAAAGACCTACATCCTGCTTGTCTGATCTTGTATTGCTTGTATAGTTGGAGCTGTTACAATGGTGCGCAGATGGAATCTGGTGGAGGTGGAAGGAGATGTCGTGGCTAGTCTATGCGTGGATCTATGCGAGATCAGGTGTCATTGTGGCCTATGCTAGTTCGGATCTCTAGGGGGCTCCCTTGGTGGCTTTATATATGCAGCCAGTTAGGGTTTACAAGTATTTCTTGCCTTCTACTCCAAGTCGAAGTGCTGGGCCTTGCGGGCTTTGTGTATCCTTCGAGCGGGCTTCTTCCTTGGCAGGAACTAGGTAGACCAATATCGAGGACCGAGGGGTCATACCCTCGTCAGTATAAGAAGAGGAGACTGTGGGCTGCTGCTTATCTAACAGAAGGGTTTTGGCTTGGCATGAAAAGCAATCAGAGGAGTGAAAGTCTAAACTCATGCCTTCACCTCCACCTAGACGGTGAAATGACCGTGGTGGATATGATTTTGCACTATGAGAACGCCGTTGTTCGTCTCCGTGAGAACGAGGCAAGAGATGACTGCGAAGCCTCGTAGACTATACTGGTGCCAGTTACTAGGTCCAGGGAACTAGAGGTAGCTGCTGCTCGCGTCTTCACTCCGGCAAACTTCTATAGTTTGCAAGAAGATCTTAAAAAAGTTGGCAGCATGAAGATTGCAGAAAGATATATTGGAGACATGTCAGAGCAGTTCGTATTGTCCTGGAAGGGTAACCCGAACAGCCATTTTTGGGTGGAGTATACACCTACAAATTCTGCTGAAACTATAAGGTGCAGCTGCAGAAGAATGGTTCGAAAAGGTCTACCTTGCAAGCACATATTCCATGTACTCAAGGAGCTGCATATTTGTGAGATACCAAAGTGTTGTGTTCTTCTTCGGTTCACCAGAGATGCAAGGTTGGGACTGCCTGCTAGGCGCACAAGCGATCTTTCGGGGTTTGGTTGGATAGGGGCAGCGGAAAGAATGAAATTTAGCGAACTAAGTGTGCTATCATCAGAAGCTATACATGTGGCATGCAAGTACCCAGACTTGTGGAATCAGTTACAGGATAGTTTGAAGGATGTTATAGCGAAGAGCCATGAGTATGATCTGCTACCCCAAAATCAGAGTAAGAAAATTTCTGATTTCAGTACGTGTGCAATTGAATATGTAGAGGATGGTGAAGGCAACGTAGTTGCAGTTCAAGATCCTATTAAAGTATCAAGCAAAGGTGCAAATATAGATGTGAACCGACCTGTGTCCAGAAATGGTAGGCCACTTTGTTTCGATGAGATCAAAATCCGGTGCGGTAAATGCAAAGAGCAAGGACACAATAAACACAACAAGAGATGCAGATTGTACAACTACATATTATTATGTGTTATCTTGATTGTTTTTATTAACCTTCTCATTCACTAACAACTACCTATGTTATTATTTGCAGCAGCAATGTTGTGCAGGAAGAATAGTACAATACTTTCTTCAGCATTGTGGTGCAGGAAGAAGCGTACAAGACTTGCTTCAGCATTTTGGTGCCGAAAGGATGTAGTTCAATATATGGGACATCATTTTTCATTACCGAGATTTGCAATTTTTGTTAGAACCATATGCTTTCCATTCAAACATGCTTCAGCATTGTGTGCATGAAGACTTCGTTGTTAGATCTATTTTTTTTCATTACCGAGATTTGCAATTATTGTTATTCTTTCTATTCAGACATGCTTCAGCATTATTAGAACCATATTAACACCGCGGCAGAGAAACTGATCGAAACCGTGTCGCGGCAGAAGTTTACGGCGTCGGACACAAGGCACGATGGCGAATATCGGATACACACTGTGACGGCAGAAAAACACCGGAAACGTGTGTCACGGCAGGAAACGTGGTGAAGCCGAAGAATTTTTTGTATCTTATTTTTTTGATTTGGGTGCAGCGTGTTCTGCGTAGAGTAATTGCAGCAGTCTACGTCCCCCTGTTTTTTCTTTAAAATCAATACTCTGCCGGGGTTTGGCTTGACGCCATGACGCCACACTTGTGCCGTGTGTGGCGCTACTGATCCAGCTACGGGCGCTCGAGCGAGCGAGGTTCCGGGTGATCGTCACGCCCCACTCCAGACCTACTACTCTGCGCCCTAGCGAGCGCGAACGGGGGAAAAGGATCGGTGCCCTGGCGTGTGACCCCAGACCAGCTCCGCGCCCAGGCGGCAGGGGGGAGGCAGGGCGTCCTGCCGCGGCAGAGAAATCTTGTGATTTCCTGCCTACGACAAGTCCGGCAAACGGAAACGGATGTAAAAAGAATTTATGCATACAGAACCAAAGCAAGTGGACAAAAAATAGATCAAAGTATACTCATTAATGCGTGCATACACAACCGAAGCAAATGGACAAATATAGATTCCAAGTATTCAACAAATTATGTTTGTTATTACATAAAATGATAGAAAATCAACACTATTCATAGCGTGGAGAAACCTTCTTCGGGACGAAAACCACGTCACTCATAGGTCAATCTTCCATCATCTATGAAGTTCTCACTCCGCCCTTTTCCTCGCGATGTCGCGAATTTTGTTCTTCACTGCTTCTAGCGTGTTGGAAGGTGACAAGATCAGCTCGGCGATGAGACGTCTTCTTCTTGCATTAACTGTGACTTGCAAAGTTTGACAAAAAATAGTTAAAAAATTGTAATAACAAATTCTAACACGGCTATAGCTTCTTTTTTCTTTTTTTCTCCCTCGCATGCACAAACTGACTAGTCTACTAGTTAACCAGAAGCATGCATCACAATTTAAAGATACAACCATGCATGCTACCTAGGTTTACCAAAAGCATGCAACACATTTTAATGATGCGACCAAGCACGACCCAAACCACCTTATTTAGGACAAAGTTCAAGATCAAGTGTAAGGAACATGGGGCAATCTTGACACAAACAGGCATAAGGTAATAAAAGTTCAAAGATTAAGTGTAAGGAACATGAGGCAATAGATCTACACACATTGCATGTTTCGATGAACGTCGGAAAACCCCTCAAAACCCCCGGAATGACAGGATAGACGGAATCTGCTACACCGGAGCAGGAAGCCTAGCACCCACACACCACTGGGACTGTGTGACATGCATTGGATGAAAGTGGGTAGGGCACAAACACAATGGATCTACACATATTGCATGTGTCGATGAACGTTGGAAAACCCCTCAAAACCCTCGGAACGGCAGGGTAGACGGAATCTGCTGCACCGGAGCAGGAAGCCTAGCACCCACACACCACTAGGAGTGTGTGACATGCATTGGATCAAAATGGGTATGGCACAAACACATTGGATCTACACACATTGCATGTGTCGATGAACGTCGGAAAACCCCTCAAAACCCCCGGAACGGCAGGGTAGACGGAATCTGCTGCACCGGAGCAGGAAGCCTAGCACCCACACACCACTAGGAGTGTGTGACATGCATTAGATCAAAGTGGGTAGGGCACAAACACAATGTATCTACACACATTGCATGTGTCGATGAACGTCGGAAAACCCCTCAAAACCCCCGGAACGGCAGGGTAGACGGAATCTGCTATACCGGAGCAGGAAGCCTAGCACCCACACACCACTAGGAGTGTGTGACATGCATTGGATCAAAGTGGGTATGGCACAAACACATTGGATCTACACACATTGCATGTGTCGATGAACGTCGGAAAACCCCTCAAAACCCCCAGAACGGCAGGGTAGACGGAATCTGCTGCACCGGAGCAGGAAGCCTAGCACCCACACACCACAATGAGTGTGTGACATGCATTGGATCAAAGTGGGTAGGGCACAAACACAATGGATCTACACACATTGCATGTGTCGATGAACGTCGGAAAACCCCTCAAAACCCCCGGAACGGCAGGGTAGACGCAATCTGCTGCACCGGTGCTTTGTGGATTATAAAATTCATCTTTTTGAAAATTCTTTGGCAATCATGTTTAGTATGTGCATTCAACCATGTACAACAATTTTGGGCATATTTGGAGATGCTCAAAAAAATCACATACTTAGGGATGACCCGTTTGGTCTCACTTGAGACATGTTTTGTAAGCAAGTGATTTTTTTGACCACCACTAAATCGACTCAGATTTTTTACACATGACCTCCTACACAAACAAAGAGAGAATATGTCGGTTTCACATTTTTTTTGAATATTTTGGAATATATAGTTCATTATTGAATATCAGGTATAGTCTTCGGTCCGTACCATAAGGGGGCATTATAAAATTCATTTTTAAAAAAAATTTCTTTCATAATCATGTTTAGTATGTGCATGCAACCATGTACAACAATTTTGGGCAGATTTCGAGATGGTCGAAAAAATCACATGCTTAGGGACGACCCGTTTGGTCTCACTTGAGCCAGGTTTTGTAAGCAAGTGATTTTTTCGACCACCACCAAATCCACTCAGATTTTTTACACATGACTTCCTACATAAACAAAGAGAGAATATATAGTTTTCACATTTTTTGAATTTTTTGGAATATATAGTGCATTATTGAATATCAGGTCATGTCAGCATAGACTTGGCGCGCCAGTGTGCCTACACTAGCTCTATCATACCACAAGGAGTCTGTGAGGTGCCTTGGAGCTATGAGTCTAGGGTAGAAACACAAAGTGGCCCCACACATTGCATATGTGAAACAAGTGGTCCAACGCCCTTTCAAACCCCGGAAAAGTAAAGGTAGACGTGACCTGGCGCTCCAGTGTGGCTGCACTAGCTCCAGCATACCACAAGAAGTGTGTGAGGTGCGTTGAAGCTATGAGTGTAGGGTAGAAACACAAAGGGGGCCCACATTTTGCATGTGTGAAACAAGCGGTCCTACTCCCCATCCAAACCCTAGAAAGTAAGGGTAGACGTGATCTACCTAGAAAAATCATCACTATTCGTACTGCTATATCACATGCAACAATAACAACAAATGCATGAAACCACTGCATTTAAAGTACATTTAGGTATTTCAGCAAGTGGGAAAAAAATTGGACCATTTCATGAATGTCAAAAAAATCTCATATCTAGAAAAAGGACCTTTCAGGCCTACCTGAGAGAGCCATTCCTACCAACTTTATTTTTTTGATCTTTTTAAAATAGCTTAACAAACATTCCGTGACACAACCCAATTATTTCTGGTGGTATTGCATATTTGTTTTAAAAAAATTCACATTTTTTACGTGTGGTAAGTACTTCACAATAAAATGCAGAATATATTTAAAAAAAGTAAAACTGGCTGCCCGGCCTGCAAACGGGCCGGCCCAGCCATCACACTCTGCTGCTTCCGTGCGGCCCGGTGGGAAGAGAAATGGTCCTCGGCCCAGTTCCAGGTCAGGGCAGGTGCTACCTACATGAGAGGTGTGAGTTTAGTCCCACCTCGCTACTGGGGAGGTGTGCGCACCTACATAAATACCCTGGCGTAGCACATGTTGCACGAGCCTCTCTCGGTGACAGACATGTTAACTCCGTTCTCCTCTCGCCCTGTGGGCCAAATCTAGTTGGGCTTGTAATATGCACGGGCCTGGGTCCTTGTAAAATGCCCTAAGTCATACCCAGGCCGCGTATGTTAGAAGTCCTGCTAGTTGGCGGGCTTTTTTTTAATCTTGTTTTGCAAATTAAAAACAAAAGTTATAAATTTGTATTTCAATTTCTAAACAAACTTAATGTTTTTCAATCATTTTATATCTTTAGTTGTTTCTTACTATGGAATTGGCTGAACAAACAGTTTATAAATCGACTCGAGATCGTCAAGCTAAGTATGAATCAAGTTATACAACTCGATGTTTAACTCAACTCGGTATGAGCTCGCTCAAATTTTAGTATGAGTTGAGCTAGCTGAGCCAAGTCTAACTCGCTCGAACTCGACTCGTTTGCAGCCCTATTCACAACTTCCAAAAATAAAGACAATCAGCAATAGTAGGTAATGAAGCTTGCATAAGCCATCACAGAACATGTCATCACAGTACCAAAAGAAGCACCAGAAACAGCAGGTGCTACTTAAACTTACTAAGTTTTCAGCTACCCATAACTTAACAAACTTATAGTAGCGCTAACATGCTACTATATTGTCCACAGCCAACACAAACAGCATAATGTACGATAACATAACCAGATCACCAAATCATGGAGCAGCAGCGCGATTCATCGCCCTCAGCAGAGCAGCATGCTGACCCCTAACACGCACCGAGGCATCTTGTTTTTGCTAGGGCTTCAGCATGCTAGATGAGGCTCTGCCTACTGCCATCCCTTGGCCTGTGGATATGGTACGGGCAGAAGTACCTCCCCCTCCTCTTGAATGCGTGGGTGCCCTGTTGCTGCAGCTTCTTCGCCTCCTTGTCTATAAAAGAGACAAGGTTGCTCTTCTGCACAGTCTCGGTGGAGTCATTGGAGTCATACTACAATATAGATTTGCAAATTTGTTAGCATGTGTATAATACAAAAAAGACACACCATATGTAAATACAATCAAGTTACACTCACATCGACCTGCTCGCCGTCGTCGTCTGAGAACATATCATCACATGCAGCTTTTTCAAACATTTCATCAATTTCTGCATACATGCGCTTCTTCCTGTTCTCAATCTGGGAACATATTTGACGTTAAGCTTTTCCGAACATTGACGTTATATTACAAATGCAAAAATTTACATGTGAAGCACCTCAAAGGTAACAGATTAACACATTTACAACTACCATTACAATAACTATGAAAATGAGAATTTTAAATATTCTCCACTAGACATGAAATAATGAACATTACTTTTGATGAAATAGATCTTCTATAACTTGAGTTAAGCTTAATATTTTATTAGTCAGAAATAGCCATATTCTATAACTTGAGTTAAACTATATCATATAAAGAGAAATATGTGATTGGACATATTATAAATAGCTAGATTATATAACATGACCTAAGATCCTAGATATGAACTTCATTATAAGTTATATTTTAGTACTCAGCACTAAATTGGTTAAGCAGAATCATCACACATTTTTTTTAACAAATACCATGATTAACTAGTGCGGCAAGGATCTTTTCAACAACATGAAGGACTGGATCCCAAG
Organism: Dactylis glomerata; assembly: GCA_007115705.1. Lineage (NCBI taxonomy): Eukaryota > Viridiplantae > Streptophyta > Magnoliopsida > Poales > Poaceae > Dactylis > Dactylis glomerata. Next base: position 552,511 of record QXEO01000551.1, on the reverse strand, counting down.
TTATCCCTTCCTTCACTATATATGAGGATATGATAAGGAACATGATTACACACTTAATACTAAAAGCCACTGCCACAAAGTTTTTGAATGAAATTAAAATGTTACATCATATTTAAATATAGAATAACCTACTCACAAGTAAACAACACTAGGATGATATTAGGAGTCATTAACAATTGAAATGCAAAGACAAGGTGAAACAACATGTCTTAATAAATATTTACAAGTCCACTAAACTGAAACCATTGCCAGAAATAGTTTTTCTGATTAATCCAAACAAAATAACAGCAGGTTTTATGTCCAACACAGTTGGTGCACATGCACCAGGGTAGGAAAACAATTTCTTAGCAACTATGCTAAAAATTCAGCTTATGCACCACCCTATACAATGGAAAATCAGTGGCGAAGCTAGGGAAAAATTGCCTTGGTGCACAACAACAATAGTTCAGTTAAAATATGAAGTATATATCCTTATTTGGTGCACAACAACAATAGTTCAGCTGATATCGGATTAACCTGGTGCACATAGCGGAAGTTGATCCCAATAGTTTGTACAAATTAATTGGTCCCTGGTGCATGTGCACCAGGCATAGCCTATGCAGCTCCTCTGGCGATATCGCATTACAGTAAAATGAACCGACCAGGGTGAGGGATTTACCGCTTCAGGCGCCGGTGGGTTTGCGTCGACGGCATCGGCCACCGCGGCATCTGGGACGGCGGAATCGGCGACAGCGGCATCTGGGACGGCGGCAGCGGCGACAACGGCCTTCACCAGAACTGCCAGCTCCACCACCAGCGCCGCCGCATCGACCGGCACGGCTTCTTCACCGCCATCGCCTCCCCCTACTCTGGTCGGATCCGCCAGCGCCAGATCCAGCCCCGTAGCGGTAGTCGCCTCCTCCTCTTCCACCGCTCCCACCACATCCGACGCCTCCTCCTCCACCGCTTCCACCACAGCCGCCGTGACCGTGGCCGCACCGCTCTCCGCCGTGAGGTCGGCTGCGGTCACCGCATCGCCCAAATCGGCCGCACCCGCCGTGGCCTCTACCGTCTCCTCCGCAACAGCCACGTCCGAGACCAAGGTGGCCGTGACGCCTTCCGCCGTGAGCTCAGCCCCCTCCACATCCGCCGCACCTGCCGCGGCGGACGCATCTGCGCTCGAGTGAGTCGCCATCGCCTTCTACCGGCCGCGAGGTGCACCGGCGGGGACGAGGTGGGATGGGATGGCTAGGGTTTCTTCACTTGCTCCGATTGGGGAAGAAAGCGGTGGGTGGGTGGGAGATGCCTTTTATATCGCCTGCCGCTTCGCACTCCCGGTCCTCTCGCACTCCTTTTGTACGCATACATAGATAGGGTAGATTTATTCCTAGTACTGTACGGTACACACGTGCACGTACAAATATTCCTTGTACACGTACAAACTAATGTGGCCTGTACGGGCTATACGAGGGCTATACAGAACGATGGATTTACCATCCTGCCCTCCCACCCGAAGGGGTACCGATAAATCATAGCCGTCCTTGTTTTTTGCCACGAGCCGTTCACTCGAGAGGGTAGCACCGGAGCAGAAGCGCCGCACCGGAGCTCGAGAAGACTGCGTCTATTTTATGACCGAACGTATCTCTTTCCTTTACAGGGAGAGGAAGCCCGAGGACGACTTTCTCGACTACATCGTGTATAACATGAGAGACCGGACAGTGCTGCCGTTGCCATTGGAGACACAGGCGGCGATGGCAAGCGATGGTCCATGGCATCCGACTTGGGTTTTCCCGGATTGTAATCTAGTCTGATGACTTACTCAAGTCAGGTGTACTAGTCAACATTTTGGCCATGTAATCTCAGCAGGCACAAGGAGCAGTTGTTCACCGGGGAGAACATGTTGAATAACAATCGATTGCCAAACGAAAATCTCTGAAATCATTGGGAAGGTGGTGATGGGCTCTGCTGTGCTGGGGGTTAGCCAGGATTGCCGGAATATCGCCAATGACATTAAATCTACCATACACTATCTTCCAATAAATTTTCCTTTACATTTATTTCATGCGAATCATGTCAAATATTCCATATCTTACAATATCCATATTGTTTCCGACCTATACGAAACATGAGCAGAAGTTGTATGTTGTTAATCTTTGTTCATGTCAAGTATATTATGTGATCCATAGTTTTTTTTCGAAATAAGAGCATAGCTAAACCTGCCGCTGCTTACCCATCACCCATATCCAAATCCATGCCCACGTTGTTTGGGGAGGGTATGGGTGAAAGGCAGATTACCCATTTAGATATGGGCATGGGGAGGGTAGTACCCTCTTACGCATGAATAATACCCATTACCCAAAATACTTTCATCTTTTAGTCTTCTGACGACCGCGATACTGTATTTTCATCCGCCGAGACGCACGTACTAGAGACTAAAGCTAGCAAGCAGACAGCTCAATCGTTCTGCTAGTAGCTCTTTTTTTTTTACACTATAATCCGCTCTTTATTCATAAGATAAAAACAAGTTACAAGTTACGAACAAACAGACCTTACAGAACTAAAAAGATATGATAAACCTATGCAAAAAACCAGCGTCTATCCTTCTCCTTCGACACCACCAAAGCGAACGCCAAAGGGACGGAAGACAGATCACCACAATACCCGAGCTCGACGCGGCTCCATCGCTGATCAGCAGCTTTTCGGACCTCCAAAGTAGTTTGCCGGAGGCAAAACCATTGTCGTTGAAAGAATCAGACCGAGGCAACATGTCCTCGGACACGCGATCGAACTCCAGAACTAATACCCCCCTACGACTACAGCGTCGGGGGAGGAAATCAGAACTGCCGGCCTCCATCCACAAACCCAACATAGGATACACCATCTTCCGTCTGTCACATACGCAGACAAACGTCTGCACGTACTCCTGGACAACACATCCTCCCTGCTCCACCATGACATCGGAGCCAACGCCATAGTAACGGGGACAGAGCAGGAGGATGAACACACCTGATGGGATCACCGCCTCCGCCTCGACGACACCATCCAAGAAACTGAAAGCCGCCGATCCGAGGAATCGGCAAACACACGATGCCATCAACTCCGAGACGCCGCCATGAAGGACACCGCCGGTGTGGGAGTGGAGCTGAGGCAGATTTATTCGTCCGGGCGCCGCTCCCACCACCCCAACGACGCTCCACGACCTGCAAAACCAAACCCTAACTACAGAGCGGAGAGACCGGATCCCCCCTCCCCACCGCCGCCGGAGCAGGCGGAGGGAGAGGGGACCAGCACGGCCGGTGAAGATCGGGTGGAAAAGGCGGCGCCTCCCTGATCGCCTCTGGCGGCTAGGTCAGGGAGCGAAGGAAAGGCTTCTACGAGGACGGCGACAGTCGGGAGCTCTCACGCAACTCGTAAGTATGCAACACAGGAATATACGGCCGGACACGTACATGCATACGGCCAGACGCGTGCATGCATACGGAAAACACGGTGCGTCGTTACCCATGGATTTGCCCGTATCCATTGGGTAATACCCACTTGTTTTGGGTATGGGTAATTTAAAGTTTAATGGGTATGGATAGATTTGGGTTTGGGTTTTGATTAACCATCACCCTCCCCAACGACAGCTATAAGCATAGCTTCAGCCTCTGCATCAAAGTGATGCACACGGTCTTATTTATTAAAGCAGTTGTCATAGTATCACAGAAGTACAATCATGGATTGATCAAAGTTGCTGCAAAGATCAGCCAATGAAAGAAAGAACAAGCTAAAAAGACTAAAAGAGTCTATGGGGCATCCTCAACGCGTCTAGAGTGCAACCAGCTACCCTGATTGAATATAGCCCGAACAACCGTCATCATACGATTGTATCCAATATCTATAGGTACCCGCTGCTCTACAGGAAGAAGGTAAGACCAAAGATGGATCAGCGAAGCCGCCCTGTTGTAATAGTATTGTAAGACCAAAGATGTGATCCATAGTATTGTTGTCTCAAGAGTTGTAATAGTGTGTCATGCAAGCAAACCTCGAGAGCAGGGCATTCTTGAACTTCGATGATGCAGCACTGCTGATTGACAATCGACAGCACTGCTGAGAAACAACATGCATATCACAGGCTTAACACACGGGAGGGCAAATGTACACAGTAAATTATCAGCTCCCTGTGTTTATTTCAGGGAGATTGCCGTTTCGGCAGCTTGTTAGATTCCCAGTGCAGTAAAAAGAAATCTTACTACCAGCATCCAGGACAAGGATATGACGAGTGTAGAAGTGTTTTGTTCAATTTTCCATACATAAGATACGATGAGGATAAAAGTCCTTTTAACATTGTTCAGCAGCAACAAGATCTAAATAGAAAAAAATGAACTTCCCAATTTGATTACCGAATATAACATTCACCGGTAAATGTAGAATAAGTGTAGTTCTCATGCTTAGACGTCAGTGATCAGACATGGTACCCAGTGAGGGTGAACCCTCTACCTATGATCTCACCAGTGCAAAGCCATGCATACAACTCAATGCCAAACAACGCAGCAACTCCCAAATCCTCAACCTTCAGGTTCTTTCTGTTCTTCAGCAAGAGCTTTGCACCATCAATCTCTTTCCAGAAAGATTCATAACGGCCAGGAAGGCTGCAACAAACAAGACCTCCGTGAGTAAATATACAAACTTCTGATATGTGATGACAACACCACAAATGAAGCACGTCTCTTACATTGTCTATTGTCTAGTTAATAGCTATGCAAAAATTTGGAAAATACAACTATGCATTGGAGTTCTTGGTTTTTTCTTTTTAAACCACCTATCCCTGATACATAGATACCGGCATAATGGGCTTGGACCGGTTGGAAACAAACGACTGATATCAACCTAATGTTTGTCACCTGGTAAAAACAGTTTGGCAGTTAGCACCTAGTAACATTAAAAACTTCAAAGGTATGAATGTAATTTCCTATCCGTATAAGCTCGATATATTACAAGCAGTATTATTCCCAATAGACAAGGCAGCATACACAGATCTTAAAAACAAGCCTGGGTACGATTTTAAAATTAAATTAAGCAAATTTCATTCAGCCATCTCGTATAAGACAGAATTTACATTGTTTAGAACGCCTGAATTCTTAATACTATTGACTGATAGAAATTAGCACAAATTAGCACATAAAGGATAATGATTAGTGGGCTACAGGACATGTACGTTGTGGCACAATAGGGGGCATCTTGGCTGCCTCGACATAATGCGACAATTAGGATTTCATTAAAAGCATGAAACTGCAGTTTGGGTTTTGATTCATGAAACCTTGCTTGTATTAGAGACATTAAAAAGGAACAATTTTATTTCAGGGTTCCCCATACCAAACTATATACAACCCTGGCTCTATAGCAAACCATAATTTAGAGTCTTTTGCATCCCATTGGCCCATCGGATCACGAAACCTTGAGTCTGAAGCTGAACCTCTGCAGCAATGAAAACCCACAATGCACCACAAGCTCGCAAATCGAAATTGGCATACCCGGACTACACGCACAAGATTGGAACTTCCAAAGGCGTGTATCTCCTGCAGCTGCAGGCGGCCATACCTATTTGCACAGCGAACCGTAGCTATGGCAACTAAATCGGAAGCTATTTGGCACATCAGCAGATAGATATCAGGAAACAATCTAATCAGCTAGATCAACGATACAGGAGCGCAGAGGAGGTTGATGGTAATAAGAACAGAGCGCAAAGGTAATCAGTCAGGAAGATCGAAGTAGGTACCTGGCGAGGCGGGTGTAGAAGAGCTGCTTGGAGAGCTCGCGGCACTTCTCGGCGGTGGGCGGGTCGACGACGTACTGCTTGTTCCTCTCCAGGTACGCGGACCCCTGCTTGGCCGCGAACCTCGTCGCCGCGCACGCCTTGGACTGCAGCTCCTTCTGGTAAGCGCTCCCCTGCTCCGCCGCGAACCTCGCCGCCTCGCTCGCCTTGGACTGCAGCTCCTTGTGGTAGGCGCTCCCGTGCTCCGCCGCGAACCTCGCCGCCTCGCTCGCCTTGGACTGGAACTGCTTCTGGTAGGCGCTCCCGTGCTTGGCCGCCAACCTCGTCGCCTCGCACGCCTTGGACTGAAACTGCGCCATCTTCGACGCCATAGACGCCATACCCGCCATGGATCTGCCGCAGTTCACAGGAGCAATGCGGGCAAGAAGATTCGACGATGTTTCGTTGGTTCGATTTGGAAATTGAAGGAGACGGAGAGATCTAAGAAGACGGCACGCAGACGGGCTGGGGTTAAGAAGGGCTCTATGGCGGTACGGCTTAGACGGGAGGCGTTTTGTAGAGGCGATTTTGGCTTGGAGAGGAGGTTAGGGCTGATTGGCAAAAGTAGAGTCCATTATGTATACGACTGATAGGTTATAACCATATTTAGGACTTAAGAGACTTCCGTTAATAAAACTTGCAATGCCATGTAATTGGACAGATACGATAACAATAATGTGTAAATCGTGATAACCTACACATGGACATAAAAAAACGACATAAAAGCGAGTCCAATCCAACGATAAGAAGTCATGAAGGTGTATTACAATATGTAGAGCAAAACAAGTTACAGCGCAGGTCTGTCCATCTGTGGAAACAACATCAGGTACAAGAGTCCAATGCTCATCAAGCATAGCCTGGGCAGGCACATCCTCCCAAGAACAACAGGGAGTTTTGCACATCCGAGCAACACGCCCTTCTTATTTCAGAATATGAGCAGGTCGAATCACAAGAAAATATAACAAGCAAGAACAGCAACAAACAGGACTAAACTTGGTCCACCAGCGAAGGAAATCCTTGCGCAACAAACAACACTTCACTTGGTCCACCAGTGAAGGAAATCCTTGCGCCTGTTGATCTTCTTTTGGAGCTGGAGAACACCATACAGTAGGGCCTCAGCAGTTGGGGGGCATCCAGGGACGTAGATGTCCACGGGAACAATACGGTCGCACCCACGCACAACAGAGTAGGAGTAGTGGTAGTAGCCACCACCATTGGCGCAGCTGCCCATAGAGATAACCCATCGAGGCTCAGGCATCTGGTCATAAACCCTGCAGAGATAGTTACAAATGACAAGAGCATTAGAAAAATGCAAGCTGGAGAGACTGAATGACATTAAAGCAAATCATCTCTGAGTATAAACTGGTACCATAAGAAGATGTCCATGATTTTTCCGTAAGTACAAACACGTCTCTAAAAGAGAGAGTGGACAAAAGTATGAAGCAACCTAACAGCATACATCACACCATTATAATCCAGGCTTGTTCCTTGAGGATAAACCAAACAGTGGTCTTATTTCCATGTTCCAAGACAATTACATATCACAACAATGTACTCCATCTGATTACTCATATAAGCAGTTCTAGCATCTCTGCCAGTCAAACATTTTTTATATTGGCCATCAATATAAAACAATATGAACATTATCACACTGACTAGATTGGTCATGAAATACATCGCATAATGTATAATCTATTTTGTTTGAAGCATGTTTATCTGAAATGTTATGGTCAAATTGTTACTTGCTTTGAGTACTGTGTTAAAACTACTTATATTGTAGATCAGAGCCAGTAATTCTTAAGGTGTCACAAAATAACATCAATCGGCGAATAAAAAATGATGAGAATTGAATTTCTTATTACACCTGGGACTGGACATGCACTGTCCAATGGGCTTTGGACCTAACTCACCTTGAACCATGTTGGACTGGACTATATTCGACCTGGATATCTGTTAAACTAAGGTCCAATATACATAGGATAATGTTGGGCTCAGGAGGTAGGATCCATCCAAGATCCATTGGACTTTGTCTACTAGCCACTAAGTCATCGTCCATCCCAAAAGAGGGTTTGTCAGGAAAACGAGGCCGCAGCTGCTACAGTGTGATAAGTGTGTCCGGAAAACGAGGGCGCAGCTGCTACGCTGTGATATCTCGTGCAAGACCACCGGTGACGGTGGCCGCGTTGATCGCTGTGACGTGCTCTTCAGCCTAGGTGGCGCCAAGGCGGCCGGGCTGAGGATGCAGTGAGGCCAAGGCGCCACGATCACCACGCCCATCCAGGCAGGGACCTCCGCAACTGCCACTAGCCCGGCCTCCTGAACACCAACTGCTGCCCGGCATAGAACACCGGCATCACCGACTTTAAGCTGCCGTCGGCCTCCTCAGCGCCACTCTGTGTATGACCGGCAGCACACCTGGTGGACGTGGAGTACCTGGCCAAGTATGGAAGGGCCTTGGTGCTCATGAAGCAGCTGCTAGCCGACGACCCACGCAGCTTCAAGCAGCAGTGGCGCATACGACTAGGTTGGCTTCCCCTGGCACTGGTACATACATACAAACATATGCATGTCCTTTTATATACCAATGTATGCATCATGATATGTATACATCAGCTTTACAATTGGTCATTGGCATTCAGAATTGGACGTGTGTGTGTGTGTGTGTGTGCAGGTTCTACGTCTGCTTCCACGAGAGGATCCTCGGCAAGCTCATCGGGGGCAACACCTTGGCGCTGCCGTTCTGAAACTGGAACGCGCCGGGCGGCATGACCGCTATACGACGAGAGGCGTGACCGCGCCCACCAGCCTCCGTTCCCGATCGACCTCGACTACAATAGGACCGACCCCAGCATCCCAAATTCCCAAGCAATCAGGTTGACTGCCTCACCGTGGAGTGCATCTGGTTTGGATATTGTTGGACTTCTAATGCGTGGATTTGGAATTTTGGATGGGCTTGGATGTTATTCATTGTTATTTGGACAGAATATGGACTGGATAAAGTATAACCGGACAACAGTTTGGTAGTTAATTTTGGACTTAAACATTGATCCAGTCCCAGGTTTACGTTCCAGTCTCTTGGCCAAGCAAGTTTAAGAATTTATTCCCCCCGTTTCTAAACATAAGATGTTTTGGCAGCTCAAACTGAACCCGCAAAACATCTTATATTTAGGAGCAGAGGAAGTACTCATGTTTTCTTGGTTTTCCTACTAGTGTGTGGAAATATAAAAACATTATCGATATTAATAGCGCTACATTATTACATGAAATATGATTGAAACTTAGCAGGCCTAAATAACCTATGTGCGCACTGTATCTAACAGATCAGAAAATGCTTCTTCACTTGTACAGTTGAGAAATTGATAGTCTAACAGGGAAAGACCTAGCCATGGGATTGGCCCTATCTAAAGCTGCAAATTTTATCTTATAAAATATCTTCAGCCATACAGGGAAGATACTTAAATTATGGTGTACGTCACAGGCTTCTGATTTTAGCAAATATGCAGTCGACATGCTTGAAATCATGAATTCATAGCGTATCGATAGTATTTAGCACTATGTATGCTGAAATGTACTGGATGTTTCTGCGTTTGATCCTCTACAGTGGTCCATTTTACAAACCATACATTCCAAGGTGTTCTCTGCCTACGATTTTGATCGGTTCGGGTTCATCCAAATTAAAATTGGGGAACCAGAAATTCGTACTAAGACCAAATTAATGGTGGTCTCTGCCCGTGGGAAGATCCCTGTAATTGTCGATGAATATTTAAGCAATTCTATCGAATTCGATTTCTTCCTATACTTAAATCGAGATCTAGCAGGCGCGCCATCAAAATGCTAAATCGGCCACGCGCGTGCGGAATCTGAGCAGCAACAGAGGAGAAAACTGGTACCCACTTGCGGAGTGCGGGCGCCATCTTGTTGGTGAGCGTCCCGGCGACGATCATGCAGTCGGACTGGCGCGGGGAGGGGCGGAAGATGACCCCGAAGCGGTCGAAGTCGTAGCGGGCGGCACCGGCGTGCATCATCTCGACGGCGCAGCAGGCGAGCCCGAAGGTCATGGGCCAGATCGAGCCGCGGCGCGCCCAGTTCATGAGGTCGTCGACCTTGGAGACGACGAACTCGGCCGCCTTGGACCCGGCCGCCGGCGGGGGCACGCCCGCGTACGGCGCCGGCGCGGACGGCGAGGCGCCAGCGGCGGCCGCGGCGGAGTAGGTCCTCGGCGCGGAGAGGAGGGCCAGACGCGCCGTGCGCGGCAGCAGCGCCATGGTCGTGGCGGGCCTAGGGTTTCCTTGCCTCGTGGAGGGGAAGGGAGAAGCGTGGGCGAGATGGGGCGTTGGCTTTCCTCCGAGCTTCTCTCAGGAAGCAGTCGGAAGCGGCTTGTGATGTGTGTGGGGTGAGGTCGGGGTTCGTGCCGGGCACAAGCCTGGAGTGTGGATAGCCCAAGCCTAACGTCCATAGACTCTTGGGCCAACAGTTGCGTTGGGCTCAAAATTTTCATATATGAAGTATGTTCAAGTTTTAGAAGTTTAAATTTAAAAAAAATTCATACTTAAAAATATTCACATTAGAACAAGTTCAAACTTCAAAATATTCAGATTTGGAATTATTCAAATTTGAAAATGTTCAAAAATAAAAAATTCAGAAAAATCCGACCCAAAAACTCGGAAAACCATGACCCGCAAAAAAAGGAAAAACCAAAAGAAGCCCGACATAAACCAAAAAACAAAGCGGAAAACTGAACAAGGTTCCGGAACCTTCCCAAAACTAGAAATAAACGAAACTCATTGGATTTTACTTGGCTAGCCCGCTTCAGAAATTTAGGGTGTGTTTGGTAGGTCGGTCCAACTCAAATATTCTCATCTCACCCGAGATTTCTAGCCATTTAGGTGTTTGGTAGCCCGGTTCTTCTCGACTGGGCACTGCCCACTCCATACAAAAAAGGGCTCTCAGCCCTGCCCGAGAGAGAAGCTCGAATCGAGCTTCGCTACTCAGCAGGGCTGGAATCGCCCAAAAAATCCCCCGCGTCCCCGCGCATGGGCTCGAGCCCAACAGGGGTCAGCGCAGCCCCGTCTCATTTCCCCCTCCTCCAAACCATATCGCTGCTCTCGCCTCGCACGAAGACGAAGTACTGCACGCTAGCCGCCGCCGCCCACCGCTTCGACGCTGGCCACAGCTGCAGGACGCCGTCGTGGGCCGCCGCTGCAGGACACCGGCGCGGGCCGCCTTCGAGCTTCGCCGCCGCTGCAAGATGCCGGCCTCCTCCGTTGCCCTTCCTCCGCTCCAGGACGATGCCGAAGCTGCAGGACGCCGGCCTCCTCTGCTACAGGACGTCGCCGCCGCTGCTGGACGCCGCTACGGGACGCCGGCCTCCTCCGCTGCAGGACGTTAGCTTCCTCCGCAGCAGGATGCCGACGCGGGCCATCGCCGCAGGACACCGACGTGGGCCGCCGCTGCAGGACGCTGGTGCGGGCCGCCTTCGCCGCTACGGGACGACGCGCCAGGTTGCTCTCCCTCGCCGGCGCCGGCGTCTGGCCAGCCGGCAAGCCGCACAGTAGGGATGAAAATGGAGCGGAAACGGACGGAACTAAGTGCTGCCACATTTGTTTTCATATTTTTATGCGGAAGCAGAAACAAATACGAAAACACCAGAAACAAATATGAAAACAGATACTTTCGGAAACAAATATGGAACGAATACGGTGCAGACGCGGACGAAAAGCAGATAATTGTCGGAACCAAGAGACCACTTGAATCATACAGAAAAACTCAAAAAAGTCAAGAAAATCGAAAAACTTGTGCCCTAAACCTATCACGATTACTCGGTGTAATGGGGGAGTAGGGGATGGGTTGCTTTGACGATTCAGTATGACAAGGTCACATATTGGGCCTGCTAAATTGGCCATCAAAACAACCATAAACGGAAATTCCATACTAGTCGGAAACGGAAGTCTCTGTTTCCGCATATGTTCCACCGGAAAACGCTGTTCCGTTTCCGTTTCCACTTCCGCCAAAGAATTTCTGTTTCCATTTCCGTTTCGCAAAATTCCGTTTCCATTTCCATATTTTCATTCCGTTTCCATTTTTCCACGGAAAAACCGGAAAGTTTCCTCTCCACTTTCATCCCTACCGCATAGGGACCCGATTGCTTTTATTTCTTCTGTTTAGGACCCGATTGTTTTGGGACTTGATTGTTCTTTTCTTTTTTGTTTAGGACCAGATTGCTTTTTTCTGGTCAAGGAACTTTGTACAAGAATTTTGATTCTTAACTCACACGGGCTACCAAACAACTTCTTAGTCCAGCTTGGTTCAACAAACCCAGGCTACCAAACAGGTGAAAAATTCTGACCACAGCTTAGCTAGAGGCAGCTTGGTTGAGGGGAGATAGAGATTCTCGGTCGAACCGGGCTACCAAACACACCCTTAGTTATGGGAGGGGTACTTGTTGACCCACAAATGGACGCTAAGAGTGTAGTTTGACTGATCTGACTGTCCATAATGTTGTCCATGCAACATTTATTGAAGATCTATTTCACCTAACTCTCTCCAAAGAAGCATTCCATGAATTCGAACAGCTAAAAAGAATCTTCACAATCACAATGCAAAGGTTTATGGCTGAATTTATATTTGGGGGAATTCTAACTACTCTCTAAAAAGGGCTTACGGAGAGTCTTGATTGGGTACCAACCTACTATTCCTCATTTTTCTTGGTTATGGAAGACTTCTTGCCAAGCAAAGCACAAATTCTTCTTCTGGCTATTGTTACTTGATAGATTGAATACAAGGACTCTTCTGAAAAGGAAAAACTTCCATCTTCAGAATTTTAGTTTTGCCATTCTTGGATGTGTGGAAGAAGAAACTCTGACTCACCTTTTCCAAACATGCCCATTTGCATCTGAATGCTGGGATATTGTATGCCCTAAGAGAAACAGACCTCTCGGTTATAGATTCCATCAAAGATATAAAAGATAAGTTGCATGTCCCTTTCTCAATTGATGTAATAATCCTTGCCTCATGGAGCATGTGGTCATGAACAATAAGATCTTCGATAACCAGAGACCAATAATTGGTAGCTGGAGAGCTATTTTTCTTGAGTAGTTGACAATGCTTGATCATAGAATGAAAAAGAAATATGAAGACCAATTCAAGAATTGGCTGAATGACATAGCTTGGTTTCTTTTGATTTTTCTTTTGCATTTCTTTCTTCCTTCGATCTCCCTATAAACTTTGTAAATATTGTTTTATTTAATATAATCAGAGTGGGACTCTCTCCCAATGTTTACCCCTAAAAAAAGAGCGTAGTTTGCCCACCTGTTTCATCCGCTAGTACCCCCCACTCCCCATGCCATGAACGTTTGATTCCTATGCAACTGGTTTTTCGGAAGGTTTTGTCTGTGTTTTTTGGTTTCACTATTTTTTGTTTTTAGTGTTAATTTTATATTATTTTTTTACGACGGGTTTTCGTGCTTTTTGTTCTTGTTTTTTTTTATTTTGATGAGATTTTCCCTTTTCCTGTTTTTCAAAATATGAATAATTCCAAAATGTGAACATCATTAAATATGAACCTTTTCAAATTTGAACATTTTTCAAAATCTAATTATTTTTTAAATCTGAACATTTTTTACGTGAACATTTTCAAATCAACATTTTGTAACCTGAACATTTTCAAAATTCAAACATTTTTCAAATCTGAATGTTTTCGAAATCTGAACATTTTCAAAATCTATTATTTATTTTAAAATTTTATGAAATCTTTTTAATTCTGAGAACATTTTTGTCTCACCAAAAAAAAAAACCGAACGGAAAGTAACATGGATTTTTGTTTCAAAACACGACCGCATAAAACGAACCAGATAAACTAGCGACGGAGTTACTCGGTTGGGCCACCGGCTAGCGATCGATAGAAGCGCTGAATTGAGCTCCCGAAGCGCCTGTGTTTGCTCGACGTCCTCGTCAGCACCGGCAGGAGTCGCCGTCGTTCAGAACGACGAGACCAGCTTTGTATTCCGTGGCTCCACTGGATTCAACAGCTTTGTATTCCGTGGCTCCAGTGCATTCAGCAGCTTTCCCGTGGATCGACGAGACGCCAGAGAGGGGCATATCCAAGGAATATGTGCCTAAATTTCGGCGAGATAGGACCTGTAGCGAACTTTCAGGCACATATCTGTTTCCCTTTCAGTTTCACGGGCGTACGATACGCAAACAGATCTTGGCGACCGCACAGTAATTTTAGTACTACTACGTGGGTGCTATGATGAGGCACCTTTCAAACTTTATTTATGGGAAAGAGTTGAACTTCACGTTTCACGGTTTTCCTGCGACATGAAACCATGGACAAATATGTTTTGCAACCATGGATCCATATACTGATTTTTGTTAACTAGAACATCCCTTTTGCTTGTTCTTGGTTAGCTCAGAAATAACTTAGTGCTCGATGAATGGATAGCTACTACTCTCTCCGTTCACTAATATAAAACATTTTAGATATTTTAAAGTAGACTAGATATAGATTAAAAATGAGTGAATCTATACGCTAAAAGTAGTCCAAATATGGACCAAAATAAGTAAATCTACAAAAAGCTAAAAGGTCTTATATTAGTGGACGGAGGGAGTAGTTTTTCATTTCTTTCTAACTAGAAGAATTGTTGATGCTGAGATTTTCTGTTTTTTAGCTATCAGTGCCTCTCTTTTTTCATCTTTTTGTTTTGTAGGCTTTGCTTTTTGTCTTTTTATTTTACTTTTGTGTTGGCTTGGTGGAGTAACACATAATTGTAGAGGATGTTTGCTATTTTTTATGTGCAATCACACATGGATGAGTAATTAGAAAACTCATGATATTTTTTGTGTGCAATTGCATATGGATTAAGGAATCGATATCCATTTTAGGTGAAATTGCATATAGGCGTGCAATTGCATATATGTGTAATTTGAATGTATTTCTACTTTTATATGCAACTTGCTTTTTTCACTAAAAAATTCTATGCATATTTTCTCGTAGACGTACGTGCAATTTTAAATTAAGGAGAAAGCGAGATGGACCGGATCCAAAGAAAAACGTGTGTGCGGTCGATGCTACACTCACTAGTAGAAAACCGGCCTAATATTCCTGGGCATTAGTCCCGGTTGCTGTCTGAACCGGGACTGATGCCCAGGGCCCCACCGCTTTTTCGGCCGCCAGACCGCAGACCTCATTAGTCCCGGTTCGTTTTGAACCTATAGTCCCGGTTCGTAATATGAACCGGGACTAATGACTCTGGGGTCGAATCCGACCGTTGTCAGACTCATTAGTCCCGGATGGTAACACCAACCGGGACTAAAGAGTGAGCCTTTAGTCCCGGTTGGTATTACAAACCGGGACTAATGACTTCCCTGTATAAAGCAGCTCCTTCTTCCTCCCCGAGCTAGGCACTCCCACTCTCCACTCTCAGTGTTCTTCATGCAACTCGAGTTCATCCTCTTTGATCACCATTTTTTGTCACAAATTGATGTCCCCACTTCAATCTAAGTGGACTAAAAGGTGAGGAATTTTGTGCTTTTGTCTTTCATTGGTAATTTAGCTCATTTATTGCTCTAGAAGTAGAGAGATTTGTGATTTTTTTATGGGAGCAATTATTAGATGTTTATTTGATTTTATTTATGTTAGATTTTATTAGATTTTATAGATAGAGGTAAAAATAGAAATGCTATATAGATAGACATAGCTATTAGATTTTATTTATGTTAGATTTTATTAGATGTTTATTTGATTTTATTTATGTTAGATTTTATTAGAAATAGAAATGCTATTAGAAATAGAAATGTTAGAATTAAAAATAAAAATAGAAGTAGACATAGCTAACATAGAAATAGAAATAGAGATAGAGATAGAAAAATAGAAATACCGATAGAAATAGAGATAGAAATACCGATAGAGGTAAAAATAGAAATGCTATATAGATTTTATTTATGTTAGATTTTATTAGAAATAGAAATGCTATTACAAATAGAAATGTTAGAATTAAAAATAAAAATAGAAGTAGACATAGCTAACATAGAAATAGAAATAGAGATAGAGATAGAAAAATAGAAATACCGATAGAAATAGAGATAGAAATAGAGATGGAAATACCGATAGAGGTAAAAATAGAAATGCTATATAGATTTTATTTATGTTAGATTTTATTAGAAATAGAAATCCTATTAGAAATAGAAATGTTAGAATTAAAAATAAAAATAGAAGTAGACATAGCTAACATAGAAATAGAAATAGAGATAGAGATAGAACAATAGAAATACCGATAGAAATAGAGATAGAAATACCGATAGAAGTACCCACCAGCCGGGACTAAAGTTTTGTTAACTTATTCTTACTTATCAAACTAAAATTAGAGATAGAAATAGAAATTGTATATTTGATTTGCGTTTGATATGTACTTATATAATGCAGATGAGCCGAGCATGGATGTACGCCGATCGACGCTCTGGAGATTTCATTAAAGGCGTGCATTCTTTTCTCAAGGTGGCTGAGGCTACCAAGCGGAATGGTTTTATGTGTTGTCCATGCGGAGGTTGTCGAAATGAGAAGGATTACCCCTCCACAAAGACCCTTCACATCCACCTGTTCCGGTTCGGTTTCATGTCCGGCTATAATTGTTGGACTAAGCATGGGGAGAGAGGGGTTATGATGGAAGACAACGATGAAGAAGAGAATGATGACAACTATCCTGAGTTCCCTGAAACAACTATCCTGAGAATGATGACAATTATTTCTGAACAGACGTTTCAACCGTGGTATTATAGGAGCATACCACATCACCTTGGCAGGAACCCTCTTCCTGGGTGGCTCGCCCTCAATCTCACCAGGATCATCTTTTCTGATCTTATACCGCAATGCAGTGCATACCGGGCATTTATCCATTTTCTCATACTTCACACCGCGGTAGAGGATGCAGTCATTAGGGCATGCATGTATCTTCTGCACGTCTAATCCTAGAGGGCAGACAAGCTTCTTTGCTTCGTACGTGCTGGCGGGCAATTCGTTCTTTCTTGGAAGCATCTTCTTCATCAGTACCAGCAACTTTTCGAATGACGAGTCAGTCACACCGGTCTCTGCCTTCCACTTCAGCAATTCCAGTGTACTACCCAGCTTCTTCTGGCCATCTTCACAAGTTGGGTACAACAATTTGTTGTGGTCCTGTAACATCTGCTCGAACTGCAACCTCTCCTTTTCTGTGTCGCAGCCTCGCCGTGCTTCAGAAATGACCCGGCCAAGATCATCAGCGGGCTCATCTGGTTCTCGTTCTGCACCCTGATCTTCTTCTTCATTGTCTTCCATTGCGGTATCAGCATACTCAGGGAACATAGATCGGTAGTTGTCATCATCGTTCTCTTCTTCTTCATCGTCGTCTTCCATCATAACCCCTCTTTCCCCGTGCTTGGTCCAAACATTATAGCCCGACATAAAACCGGACCGAAGCAGGTGGCTTTGAATGACTCTTGAGGAAGTGTAATCCTTCTCATTCCGACATTCAACACATGGACAAAACATATAGCCACCACCATGCTTGTTCGCATCGGCCGCATCTCGAAAAGAATGCACGCCTTCTCTGTAAGCGGCTGTGCGTCGATCACCGTACATCCATGGATGGCTCATCTGCGTCATACGACAGTATATCAAACACAATCACGATCCTAAAAATTAGTACCGCACGGTCTAAACGAGAAAATATAGTTGCTAACCTTTTAGAATAAGTGGAAATAAAGAGGAAGAGGTTTAAGCGTGGCTCGGGCATCGACTATATTGTAGTTGTGTTCGGTGAACTGAAGCGGCATCGCTCTAACACACATTTCAACAAACACCTCTAGTGCATCCAAGAAAAAAGGAGAGCTAGCACACACCCACACTCTTTCATCCAAAAAAATGCAAGGAAGATGGGAGAGAGGGGCTGCGGCCATATATATAGGCAGAGGACTTTAGTCCCGGTTTGAGACACAAACCGGGACTAAAGGGTGCGCACATGCGGGCTGCACACCGCGTAGCCCTTTAGTCCCGGTTTGTATCTCAAACCGGGACTAAAGGCTTGTTACGGGCCGGGACTAAAGCCTCCCGGGCGGCTGGCGAATTTGGGGCGACGTGGCCGGGCCTTTAGTCCCGGCCTAGATGGAGGCCGGGACTAAAGGGTCCAGGCCAAAGGCCCTTTTTCTACTAGTGAGGGTCATCGAGCAAGAGGCCCTTGTCCGAACTGAAACAGTTTGGACAGAAGAACCCAAATCACGGGTACGAGTATGGCATATTCGAGGATCAGGTCGAATGCATACAAATTTGCTCGAATCAACTGCCTGTTTTTAGAAAGTGAGACTTGTAAACTTGTGAGGGCAATTAGCCAGTACCATTTGGAAGCGATCACTGGTGGAAAAAAGGTCTTCAATCCCGGTTTGTAAATGCCATTAATCCCGGTTTTCGCAACCGGGACTAACCATGCGGGACTAAAGGCTCGAGCCTTTAGTCCCGGTTGCTTACGAGCCGGGACCAATGGTCCTCCACGTGGTCCGGGGCATGTGCAGCGGCTGGGGGGACCTTTGGTCCCGGTTCGTAACAGGGACCGGGACTAAAGGTCCATTCGGAATAAAATTGTATTTTCTGTTTCGAAATTTCTGTATTATCTTTATTTCTTTATTTCTCTATTTCTCTATTATATAATCTTCTCTATTCTCATATATCATATCAAATTAGATACTTATAGCTCTCACTCTATATCTCAAATCAATTACAAGTACTTGTGGTCCTCACTTCCCGATCGGTCACCCATCCTCACACTGCTCTACCCTTAGCACGCTTAACTTCTCCATTCCTTCCTTACTAGCTTTCAAGACTGTGCTCGCGACTTGTTGATAGTTGTATGCTACCAATTCTATTAACCTATACACTTTGGTAATACATAATATTACTTTTTTAAATTCCAAATAAATTCACAAAATAAGAAACAATGATTACGAATAATAAGCACCAATGAATTTCAAATAATCTTTATATATAATTTAATTATTAATTTTTAGATGATTAAAATATTCAAAAAAGCCAAAATACTTGAAAAATCATAAATTCGAAAATTAATAGACTTTGTTAACCGAAACAAAGGGAGTACATTTTTCCAAACATACTCATCCAACATGGCTCAAATGAACTACATTTTCCAATTGCTCATCTAACATTTTTCCATACATAAATCATCCACCTAATTATTAAGGTTAAGACGATCAACATTGCTATTGTAGCCCTTTAACTTCCAGAATCTCCTAGCTATCTCAAAGCCTAGGCGAGCGTCTAAAGCGGCATATTTTAGTTGGTTCAAGCTCAATAGAACTTTTTCCCAACCAAAAATTAGTTCATCTTCTTCATCATCATCATCATCATCTTCTTCTTCTTCTTCTTCTTCTCCCTTCTTCTTGTACTTCTTCTCCTTCTTCTTCTTGTCCTTCTTCTTCTTGTTGTCCCTCTTCTTCTTCTCAAGATGTGTCCCAATAGTAGCATTGGCCAAATCATAGAGACTCGGCGTTGGCTTGCTAGTGGGGTTTGGGACAACTTGTTGAAGATCATATGCGGACGGAATAACAATTCCGTATGGCCTTAGCTTGCGCAGATCGTTGTCGATAGCCGCACCACAAAACTTGATGGTGGTGTCCTTCAAGAAGTCATTGAGTAGTTGCGGCATGCCATTGGCCTTGCAAATTTGAAAGATCAATATCTCGGACTCCACCGAGAGTTGAAGGACGGCGGCACGTTGAGGGTGCGCGTGAGTGGTGAACTCACAGTCCAAGCCCACGCACTTGACCGGTGCGTCGTCGAGGAACCGGCGCTTGACGGCGCGGATCCACTTCTCCACCCTCGAAGCACGGAGAGTCTCCGTGATGGTGAAGTTCATCTCTTCGATGACCATGTAGTAGATCCGAGACCGGGGCCAAAATTGCTCCTCCATTGAGTCGAGGGAGAGCTCTCGAGGGCGCCGGCGCGGTATGGTGTGGAGAGAGTGTTTGGGGAAGAAGAAGCTATGCAAATGGTGTGCTTTTAGATGATCAAAATGTGATGCTATATATAGTGAAAGAGGGAAGATGTGAGCACGCCGGCGAGATGTGAATGCATGCGAGTTTCCAAGGTCGCCGGCGCCGGTTCCCGATCAGCGCGCGCGACTATACGAAGCGTCGTCATTAATGTCGATCGATCTGAAGCGTCGTCGATCGATAACTGGCGCGAAGTGGGCGGTTCGTTTGAACGGGTCATTGGTCCCGGCTCGTGGAACGAACCGGGACTAAAGGATGACCTTTAGTCCCGGTTTGTGCCACGAGCCGGGACTAAAGGCCCATGGGGCATTAGTCCCGGCTGTTAGATGAAACCGAGACTGAAGGTCCCTTTTGAACCGGGACTAATGCCCCCTGGCCCACATTTTCAAATAAACCGGGACTGATGAACCCTTTAGCCGCGGATCGAATTTGGTTCGGGACAAATGGGACGAATGGAAGCCCGTTTTTCCACTAGTGGATGCAGGGGAACAAAAGCTTGCGGTATAGCCTATTTTTGGCCGATGCGGCAGCGCGAGGAGATATACCCCGAGTATTCGCGAAGGTGCCCTAGGATAATCCGCGTATATCCTACTGGCCTACTAGGCCACTCGGATTACTCTTTGCCGGACAGGGACCGTTGGTGACACGGTTTAGCCTGTGTAGGGTAGGGTGCTTTGTTGCGGCTCGGGGTAAAATATTTGGTGGACGATGTATCCAAGGAATTGGATGATGGCATGATGCTGCCGTAGGATTTGTATGAAAGAGACCTCGCAAACTGAATACTTCCTCCGACTCATAATACTCTTCGTTAATATAGATGTATCTAGACATATTTTAGTGGTAAATATATTCATATTAGCGAAGAGTAATATGGATCAGAGGGAGTACTTATTTTTGTACATATGGTTGGCGTCATGCATTGCATGGCTTAGTTAAAGCCACTTGTTCGTTTCCCCGCAAAAAAAAGCCACTTGTTCGTTATATTGGTGTGACTATTATGATTGTAAAACTTCCAGTTTGCTCCTAATTAATCAGTAGACAATGCAGTTGTCCCACACAATCAAGGGGCATTTCTTGGATTATCTAACTCCCTATTTTTCTCCTCGAAAGATAACCCCTGATGATCTGTTTTGATGTTGGATCGACTTTATTTTAAAGAGAAGGCCGAAACACCTAGATCGGTGGAAGATACAATAGTGCTAATTCAGGTTACATCCAAAGAGCAGCGCATACATAAGATGATAAGAATAAGCTAGAAGCACAAAGTGAAAAAGACACCGGAAGTAAACCAGGTCAACCAGATGAGAAGAATAGAAAGCAAGACCCTCCTAAGGAAAATTATGCAAATGTAGTTGAGTACTTGTTTTGTGGGTGTGCCAACTCAATCGGCTTTAATCTCTGTCATCGGAGGGAACCCAAGAGCACATCACCATGGTGTACATGGGGCATGTTTGGTTTTGGCCTGCGTTGGCCCCGCCCACGCATGGGCTAGCCAAAAAATTGCGTGGGTTTCAGCCACCCACGCTAGGCCATTTTTTTTGGCGTGGAACTGAAAGTGGAAGGTGCAGGCAGTGTGGCCACGCCAATTTTTTTAGCTCTAATCCAAACAATAGCCAACCACTTGGTCAACGCCAATTATTTGGCTTGGCTTCCTCGGGCTCTCATCCAAACAGGCCCATCGCCTTAGGAAGCATCACCGCCAACACAGAACTGCCAAAAAATAGACAAACCTCGAGCTCTAGAACAACACCTTATGAAGGATGAGACAGAACAACTTCTACCGGTGCTTCGAGGGGATCAAGGGTTTTTACCAAAAGCACCCAACAACCTGGTGCGAGGAACCATCCTGATCTAGATCTGTCTGCATTGGCACCGCAGGACATCACCACGAGTAGGCATGGTAACCACAATGGAGCTCTCCCATGATAGGATCTTGACACATGCCACCCAACTGCCATAGGTCATCTAGACTTTTAGCACCGCTAGGAAGAGATGGAGCCGCATAGTCATGATGGAGAGGAGGGGAGATGAATAGGTTGGATAGTAGGGCGGAGAGGTTCTGCCACCACCGGGGGTCGGCCGATAGTCGAAATCAATGAGAGAGAGGATGACGAGAAGAGGGATTTGGGATGACAGCAGGAAATCTCCTCATCAGTCACCGGAGCATCTCTCGAGGTGCTAGCTTTTCTGCACACGGTGATGTCTCCCTTGTTTAACATGAATTCATCTTTGATGAACTCATTGTCCTGAATCGACTCTGAAGGAAGTTTTGTCATTGTGGCTACAATTGTCCAATTTTGTTATTGACATGTGAAAAGGAGATGAGTCGTTGATACACCCAAAAATTATCTATGAATTTTGAAATTTATTATGTTACTTGCTATTTTTATTATATTTACTGAGACTAACATAGTAATAGTTGCAAAACTTCACAATTTCTTATGTTACAAATTTATGTGTAGGAAATTGCATGGATATGAGATATATTACCATGAAGCCCATTGTTGCGGAGGAAATTCAAAGTTTTAAAAAATATGTCCCTCGAGGACCAATTCTTAGATATTGCCAAAAGGCGTAATAAGATGACGTCAAACAAAAAAGGGTTAAATATGGGAAATATCAAGACAAAGAGTTCCCATATATGAAACATCTCAATTCAAGTTTGTACGCGAACGATGGTAGCAATTCTGCTCTTTGAATTTTCCACTTGTTGGGACCCCAATCGCAGAGTGATGCAGCAAAAGAAGTTTCCCCACAAGGGTGACTTGAGGGTTTATATCGAACTCTCGAGGAAAATGGTGGTTCTTCCTCATGTACTCTTCACGCAACATGCAATAGTAAACACCAGTTTTGTGTCCCCAAATAATTAACTGGAGTGGTTGTCAAGCACTCACAGCTTGCAAGTTTAACAACCCAAAAGTAATAATAAAAGTAATTTTGATTTTTGGATTAATAAGAACTGAAAGTAAAACATCGAGTAAACTAGTGTAGATGGTTTTCTTATGGATAAAAATGGACCAGAGATCATGGTTTCACTTGATCTCTCTCTCTCTCTCTCTCAAAAACATGGTGATGATGATAGCACAAACAATAAATTAAGAGCATGCGAACACATAAGAAATCACTGATAAGCATAGATATGAGCATCACGTTCTAGCATAGAGTTGATGCAACAGAACTTCCTAATACTCATTTGACAAGGAAAAACTTCCTCAAGCCAAATTCAAGAATTAATAGATTATTGCCTTACAGATTTGTAACATTATGTTGAACACAAATATGTTACCTTTGAGCTAATAAGACCGTCCTTTCTGTCACTGGACGTCATATAGCATAAGTATTCTATTATCCCTAGTGAGGCAATCATAGAAAGGTAAAAATTATGGCAGCACCTAGAATTTCTGTCATTTTCCTATGCATATCACAATATTGTTCCACCTAATACACACATCCCCATACGGCCCTAGCATACTAGTTCGATCAGAACAAACATAAAAGAATGTGGTAACATATACATCTATCAATACATCAAGAACAAATATCAATTTGAATCTCAGAAATCATCTCAATAACATAAGATCCACCATAGGGGTCATATAAATATTGTGACAATCATGATAGACAGCTCATGTGACTCTAATTAGTGAAGCAAATAGAGAGATTAATAAAATTTACATCCACAATCCCATAGTCCAGGGATGAACTACTCCCTCTTTATCATGATGATGAAGGAGATGATTTCGATGAAGGCGAAGGGGCAACCAGAAGCGGCTTCGGCAACATCTCCCCTCGTATCCTCACAGCCTGCAGATATGTATTGTGCATTTCTCTGTTTTTGTGTCACCCGGTCGCGAAATATCCAGGGGTTGTATATATAGTCGGTTTTAGGTGAATATGATTCTGTAGAGGCGAAGAAATCCGGAAAAGGACCCACGCGGGAGGAGATGGGCCTCCACCACGCGGCCAGGAAGCTGGGCTGTATAATGGGTCCTCTTTTCCACCTCGTGGCATTCCTCATTGACTTCTTTTTATCATTCTCTTGTATTTCTTGAAAAAAAGACGTCGCAAATAGTGGGTCTGTTTGACATCCGAAAAGTTTATGAACTTAAAAATACGCAAAAACAGGATTTCCTATTTTGTAGACTTAAAACTAAAATAGAGGGGGCTGTTTAAAAAATACTCAAAATCAATGAAAAACATGTCCATGACCTCAATAAACCATAAAATATAAAGTAACTATGATCTAATTAAACTAGTTCATGGATGCATTTTACATGCATCACTGACTTGCGGCCCCATATTACCCAAGGTCCAGTACTACACCACATGAATCTGGTGAATGATGAGATTGGGTCTAACTCTTTCCATACTGGTTTTCAAACATATTTCTATCTTATGGACTTATATGGATAGAGTGAAGGGCTATGAAGGTTCTATAGCTGCGCAAGAGCCCCTGGATCAGAGGGGTATGTATTGGGTGATTAAGATGCAATGCCCAAGTCTATATAAGATGGGGAAACCCTAGATTGTTAGGAGACTACTCATTATCATGAACTCACCTCCCCTCGGCCAGTTGACAATAAGGGGAGAGGATCCTCTACACTAGAACCAAATGCCAAGGAAGAATGTAGCACTAGGCGTTGTCCCTAGGGTTGCTGATGCAGGCCACAATTATGCCGCCGCCCTATTGCCACCATGGCTGAGCCATGGTCATCTCCTATCTAGGTAGCACCGCTCCAACTCAAGATATTTTGTGACCAACTCCATCGATGTCTCGTTGCTATGAGTAGTCCCCCCAAGGACCTAAATGTCTTATCCATGACTTTCGTCTAGCATGCTATGAGTATGTGGTCAAGTTTTGTACTTTATATTGGTTCTATGATGGTAATATTGTAAGAACATTGACAATATGTTACTTCACCTTTCACTAGTAGAAAACCGGCCTAATATTCCTGGGCATTAGTCCCGGTTGCTGTCTGAACCGGGACTGATGCCCAGGGCCCCACCGCTTTTTCGGCCGCCAGACCGCAGACCTCATTAGTCCCGGTTCGTTTTGAACCTATAGTCCCGGTTCGTAATATGAACCGGGACTAATGACTCTGGGGTCGAATCCGACCGTTGTCAGACTCATTAGTCCCGGATGGTAACACCAACCGGGACTAAAGAGTGAGCCTTTAGTCCCGGTTGGTATTACAAACCGGGACTAATGACTTCCCTGTATAAAGCAGCTCCTTCTTCCTCCCCGAGCCAGGCACTCCCACTCTCCACTCTCAGTGTTCTTCATGCAACTCGAGTTCATCCTCTTTGATCACCATTTTTTGTCACAAATTGATGTCCCCACTTCAATCTAAGTGGACTAAAAGGTGAGGAATTTTGTGCTTTTGTCTTTCATTGGTAATTTAGCTCATTTATTGCTCTAGAAGTAGAGAGATTTGTGATTTTTTTATGGGAGCAATTATTAGATGTTTATTTGATTTTATTTATGTTAGATTTTATTAGATTTTATAGATAGAGGTAAAAATAGAAATGCTATATAGATAGACATAGCTATTAGATTTTATTTATGTTAGATTTTATTAGATGTTTATTTGATTTTATTTATGTTAGATTTTATTAGAAATAGAAATGCTATTAGAAATAGAAATGTTAGAATTAAAAATAAAAATAGAAGTAGACATAGCTAACATAGAAATAGAAATAGAGATAGAGATAGAAAAATAGAAATACCGATAGAAATAGAGATAGAAATACCGATAGAGGTAAAAATAGAAATGCTATATAGATTTTATTTATGTTAGATTTTATTAGAAATAGAAATGCTATTACAAATAGAAATGTTAGAATTAAAAATAAAAATAGAAGTAGACATAGCTAACATAGAAATAGAAATAGAGATAGAGATAGAAAAATAGAAATACCGATAGAAATAGAGATAGAAATAGAGATGGAAATACCGATAGAGGTAAAAATAGAAATGCTATATAGATTTTATTTATGTTAGATTTTATTAGAAATAGAAATCCTATTAGAAATAGAAATGTTAGAATTAAAAATAAAAATAGAAGTAGACATAGCTAACATAGAAATAGAAATAGAGATAGAGATAGAACAATAGAAATACCGATAGAAATAGAGATAGAAATACCGATAGAAGTACCCACCAGCCGGGACTAAAGTTTTGTTAACTTATTCTTACTTATCAAACTAAAATTAGAGATAGAAATAGAAATTGTATATTTGATTTGCGTTTGATATGTACTTATATAATGCAGATGAGCCGAGCATGGATGTACGCCGATCGACGCTCTGGAGATTTCATTAAAGGCGTGCATTCTTTTCTCAAGGTGGCTGAGGCTACCAAGCGGAATGGTTTTATGTGTTGTCCATGCGGAGGTTGTCGAAATGAGAAGGATTACCCCTCCACAAAGACCCTTCACATCCACCTGTTCCGGTTCGGTTTCATGTCCGGCTATAATTGTTGGACTAAGCATGGGGAGAGAGGGGTTATGATGGAAGACAACGATGAAGAAGAGAATGATGACAACTATCCTGAGTTCCCTGAAACCACCGATACCGCAATGGAAGATAATGAAGAAGAAGAAGGTGAAGAACGGGCATCAGATATGCCCGCTGATGATCTTGGTCAGGTCATTGTTGATGCACAGATTGACTGTGAAAGTGAAAAGGAGAGGGAGAAGTTGGAACGCATGTTAGATGATCACAAAAAGGATTTGTATCCAAATTGCGAAGATGGCCAGAAAAAGCTAGGAAGCACGCTGGAATTGCTGCAATGGAAAGCAGAGAGTGGTTTATCTGACAAGGGATTTGAGAAGTTGCTGAAAATTATGAAGAAGATGCTTCCAAAGGAGAACGAATTGCCCGCCAGTACGTATGAAGCAAAGAAGATTGTCTGCCCTCTAGGATTGGAGGTGCAGAAGATACATGCATGCATTAATGACTGTATTCTCTACCGCGGTGAGTATGAGAATTTGAATGCATGCCCGGTGTGCAGTGCATTTCGGTATAAGATCAGGCGAGATGACCCTGGTGATGTTGAGGGCGAGCGCCCCAGGAAGAGGATTCCTGCCAAGGTGATGTGGTATGCACCTATAATACCACAGTTGAAACGTTTGTTCAGAAACAAAGAGCATGCCAAGTTGTTGAGGTGGCACAAAGAAGACCGTAAGAGTGACGAGATGTTGAGACACCCCGCTGATGGGTCGCAGTGGAGAAAAATCGACAGAGATTTTCCGGAGTTTACGGAAGACGCACGCAACCTGAGGTTTGGTCTAAGTACAGATGGCATGAATCCTTTTGGGGAGCAGAGCTGCAGTCATAGCACCTGGCCCGTGACTCTATGTATATATAACCTTCCTCCTTGGTTATGCATGAAGCGAAAGTTTATTATGATGCCAGTGCTTATCCAAGGCCCGAAGCAACCCGGCAATGACATTGATGTGTATCTAAGGCCATTAGTTGATGAACTTTTACAGCTGTGGCAGACTGAAGGTGTTCGTGTGTGGGATGAGTACAAACAAGAGGAATTTGATCTACGAGCGTTGCTGTTCGTGACCATCAATGATTGGCCTGCTCTTAGTAACCTTTCAGGACAGACAAACAAGGGATACAATGCATGCACGCACTGTTTAGGTGAGATCGATAGTATATATTTGGATAAAAGTAAGAAGGTGGTGTATCTCGGGCATCGTCGATTTCTTTCGCCGAAACATCAATTGAAGAAAAAAGGCAAGCATTTCAAGGGCGAGGCAGAAGTCCGAGGCAAGCCTAAACGCCATACTGGTGATGATATATTTGATATGGTCAAAGATTTAGAAGTAATCTTTGGAAAGGGTCCTGGCAGTCTGTCTGTTCCGAATGACGCTAGCGGACATGCACCCATGTGGAAGAAGAAATCTATATTTTGGGAGCTTGAGTATTGGAAATTCCTAGAGGTCCGCTCTGCAATCGACGTGATGCACGTGACGAAGAATGTTTGCGTGAACCTACTAGGATTCTTGGGCTTGTATGGGAAGACAAAAGATACACCAGAAGCACGGGAGGACCAGCACCGTATGAAAAGAAGAGACGGCATGCATCCGGAGGATTCTAAGGGTTCTGCGAGCTACGCTCTTACCAAAGAAGAGAAGGAAATCTTTTTTGAATGCCTGAGCAGTATCAAGGTCCCATCTGGATTCTCGTCAAATATAAAGGGAATAATAAATATAGCCGAGAAAAAATTCCAAAACCTAAAGTCTCATGACTGCCACGTGCTTATGACGCAATTGCTTCCGGTTGCACTGAGGGGGATTCTACCGGAAAATGTTCGAGTACCGATTGTGAAGCTATGTGCATTCCTCAATGCAATTTTGCAGAAGGTAATCAATCCAGAAGATCTACAACGGTTACAGAATGATGTGGCTCAATGTCTTGTCAGCTTCGAGTTGGTGTTCCCACCGTCCTTCTTCAATATTATGACGCATCTCTTAGTTCACCTAGTCGAAGAGATTACCATTCTCGGTCCAGTATTTCTGCACAATATGTTCCCCTTTGAGAGGTTCATGGGAGTCTTAAAGAAATACGTGCATAACCGTGCTAGGCCAGAAGGAAGCATCTCCAAGGGCTATCTAACAGAGGAGGTCATTGAGTTTTGTGTTGACTTTGTTCCTGACCTGAACCCGATTGGTCTTCCTCAATCGCGGCATGAGGGGAGACTAAGTGGAAAAGGCACGCTAGGAATGAAATCAGCATACTGTATGGATGGACATTCTTTGAGTGAAGCACACTACACAGTTTTACGAAATTCCACGTTGGTGGAGCCGTATATGGAGCGACACAAGAATATTGTACGCTCGGAAAACCCTGGGCAGTCAAACTCCTGGATTACAAAGTTGCACATGGCGACTTTTGGTGGTTGGTTGCAAACACTTCTCATAAATAACGCCACTGTTGGATATGAGCTCTCCATGTTGGCCAAGAAACCATCTTCAACTATATTGACTTTTCAGGGTTACGAGATAAATGGGAATACATTTTACACGGTCGCCCAAGATAAAAAGAGCACCAATCAAAACAGTGGTGTCCGCTTTGATGCATTACACGACAATGGGACAAAGGACACATATTATGGTTACATTGAAGAGATATGGGAACTTGACTATGGACCGTCTTTTAAGGTCCCTTTGTTTCGGTGCAAATGGGTCAAGCTGACAGGAGGCGGGGTAGTTGTTGACCAAAAGTACGGCATGACAACAGTGGATCTCAACAATCTTGCGTACATGGATGAACCATTCGTCCTAGCCAACGATGTCGCTCAGGTTTTCTATGTGAAGGACATGTCTACAAAACCGAGAAAGAGAAAAGATAAGAAAACGAATACATCACACGATGAGCCAAAGCGACACATTGTTCTCTCAGGGAAAAGAATCATCGTGGGAGTGGAGGACAAGACAGATATGTCAGAAGATTATAACAAGTTTGATGAAATTCCGCCCTTCAGAGTGAACACTGACCCAACCCTCCTCTTAAACAAAGAAGATACTCCATGGTTACGGTGCAGAAGGAAACCCCAACACTAGATGGGGATGTTGGTGATGTGTAATAATGTATTAAACTTTGATGTAAATATATGATTTTGGGTTATCAAATTCTAAAATATGCAAAAAGAATTTTAATCAATATTGTTTTAATTGAAAATGGCAAAATAGTTAATTGTTTGAATAGTTAGAATAATTGATTTTGAAAATAGAAAATATTTTTGAATTAGTTATTCAATTTCAATCACTTTTCATATTCAAAGTATTATCAAATTCTAAAATATGCAAAAAGAATTTTAATCAATATTGTTCTAATTGAAAATGGCAAAATAGTTAATTGTTTAAATAGTTAGAATAATTTATTTTGAAAATAGAAAATATTTTTGAATTAGTTATGCAATTTCAATCACTTTTCATATTCAAAGTATTATCAAATTCTAAAATATGCAAAAAGAATTTTAATCAATATTGTTTTAATTGAAAATGGCAAAATAGTTAATTGTTTAAATAGTTAGAATAATTGATTTTGAAAATAGAAAATACTTTTGAATTAGTTATTCAATTTCAAACACTTTTCATATTCAAAGTTTTATCAAATTCTAAAATATGCTAAAAGAATTTTAATCAATATTGTTTTAATTGAAAATGGCAAAATAGTTAATTGTTTGAATAGTTAGAATAATTTATTTTGAAAATAGAAAATATTTTTGAATTAGTTATTCAATTTCAAACACTTTTCATATTCAAAGTTTTATCAAATTCTAAAATATATAGAAGATATTCAAATTGAAATTCAAAATTCATATTCAAATGAAATCTGAAAAAAATGCAGCATTGGCGCGCATTTATTAGGTCTTTTGTCCCGGTTGGTAACACCAACCGGGACTAAAGGTCTGGATCTGGGCGCCCGAACCGCCCAAGGTCTTTAGTCCCGGTTGGAGGCACCAACCGGGACTAAAGACCCTTTAGTCCCGGTTGGTGGCTTCAACCGGGACTAAAGACCCCCCTTTAGTCCCGGTTGAAGCCACCAACCGGGACTAAAGGGGGGGGGTATATAAGCCCCGCGCCGCCCCTTCTTCTCCAACACTTAGCAGTTTCGATCGACCACGCGGAGGAGCTTGACGTCGGGAGCGTTGCGGTCGCCCATTTCCGTGCCGCCGAGCCACCGCCGCCGCGCCGCTGCGCCACCGCGCCACTGCGCCGCCGCCCGCCCTACCCGCCGACCCCGAGACCGCGCGCGCGCACCGCCGCCGCCGCCGCCTGCAGGTCACCGTACCGCAGCCCGCGCCGCCGCCGCCGAGCCCCCACGCCGCGCCGCCGCCGAGCCCCCGCGCCGCACCGCCGCCAAGCCCCCGCGCCGCCGCCGCCGAGCCCCCGCACCGCCCCCGCGCGCCTGCAGGTGAGCCCCCTGCTGCAAAATTTTTTTTAGAAAAATGTAGTTAGAAATTTTTAGAAAAATGTAGTTAGAAATTTTTAGAAAAATGTAGTTAGAAATTTATGTTAGAAATTTTTAGAAAAAAGTAGTTAGGAATTTATGTTAGAAATTTTTAGAAAAATGTTAGAATTAGTATTTAGGGTTAGTAGTGTTATAATATGCAAATTAGTGTTAGCATATACTAGGTAGTTAGAATATATATGTTAGATTTTAGGTTAGATTTTATTAGAAATAGAAATGATATTAGAAATGGAATTATTAGGAAAATGTGAGAATTAGGAATTTTTTATTTTTATTAGTGTTACTATTAGTTAGATTAGTTTCTTAGTTATTTTTATTACTGTTACTATTAGTAAAATTTCTAGCTAGTTAGTAATAGTAATAAAAATGGTATTACTATTAGTAATAGTAATAAAATTAAGTTTCTTAGCTAGATTACTTTCTTAGTTATTCTTAGTTAGTTTCTTATAGTTAGATTAGTTTCTTAGTTATTTTTATTACTGTTACTATTAGTAAAATTTCTAGCTACTTAGTAATAGTAATAAAAATGCAATTACTATTAGTAATAGTAATGAAATTAAGTTTCTTAGTTAGATTAGTTTCTTAGTTATTCTTAGTTAGTTTCTTATAGTTAGATTAGTTTCTTAGTTATTTTTATTACTGTTACTATTAGTACAATTTCTAGCTACTTAGTAATAGTAATAAAATTAAGTTTCTTAGTTAGATTAGTTTCTTAGTTATTCTTAGTTAGTTTCTTATAGTTAGATTAGTTTCTTAGTTATTTTTATTACTGTTACTATTAGTAAAATTTCTAGCTACTTAGTAATAGTAATAAAAATGCTATTACTATTAGTAATAGTAATAAAAATGAATAGAAAGTGAATAGATCGAAATGTTGTTGATCTATATGTTATATGGATTTCAGATATGGATTTCGGCGCCGGAAGAGAAGGTGAAGAAGAGATATTGAAGATTATAGGAGAGGGTACCACCCGTGCACAAGAAGAGGGTACCACCCGTGCAGAAGGAGACGGCTCGGAATTTTTGAACGAGTCGGGTGAGGGAATGGAGGAGGAGCAGCCGCAGAATGATGATTGCGAGGACGGCTCACAAGGGACTGGACATGACTTAATAAAACGGTCCGGCGAGGTATATATATATGAAGATTAGCTCTATTCATGAATCAGTAGATGACGATGCATTATGTGGTATATATATTAACGAGTGTTTTCTTATTTTAGAGCTCTGAATCTTCTAGAAAGAAGCGAGGCCCGGCCAAACGGCTGGCATCGAATCAGCATTACACGATTGGGCGTCTCTCAAGTGAAGGCGAACCGTTGGAACCCAAGAGTGTCGCAAATGCGTTCACACATCAATGTGGATGTCTTGTCAGGGACATGGTGCCGATAAGCATTCAGTATTGGTATAAGCCCAAGGCGGCAAAGGGAGAGCCAGCACAGCCAGAGCCAGAAGAGGGTGCAGCGGTCAATTATGTTACCAAGGTCTTGAAAGATAGACTTTGGGGTTCCCTCATTCCACATTTCAATCTGCCGGTCACCGAGTCCCTGGATGAAGCAGAGCAACAGAAGGAGAAAGTTAGGGAGTGGGCTCTCAAGAAGATGGCTGCACAGTTCAATAACCACAAGAAGAGGTTATGGAACGCCTATGTCAACGCCGATCGACAAGCTCCAGAATTTACTGGCCCCAATGAGTTCCTGCGGGATCACTGGGACGCATTTGTGGAGTACAAGGAGTCAGAGCTGGGTAAGCTAAGGAGTCAGAAAAATCAGGCAAATGCTGCAAAAAAGAAATATCACCATAAGTTGGGTCCAGGTGGCTACAAAAGGGCCGAGCCTAAGTGGGATATGCAAGAGGCCGCCCTACGAGAAAAAGGCATTGAACCAGAAACAGAACAATGGCCCAGAAGGTCAAGAAATTGGGCACTTGCCCATGGAGCTGTCTATGATGAGAGAACAGGGAAATTAGTTGAAGAGAAGAAACAAATTGCTGAACCCCTGGGAGCACTTGTCAAGACAATCGCCGAGGTTCAAGAGGGGACGTTCAAGCCGGACAGAGAGAACGACGAGCTGACAAAGGCCCTCGGGAACAAAGAACACACAGGACGAACACGGGGTCTGGGTTCTGCTATTCCGTGGAGGTCTGGGTTCTCCGAAGAGAGCCAGACTTATAGAAGCCGAGAGAGAGCGAAGAAGCGGAAGGCGCAGGAGGAGGCCTCACGGATAGAGAGCATAGAAAGGCAACAGGCTAAGCTGAGAGAGTTGTATTTACTGCAGCAGAAGGCACTGGAGGAATTAAAGTCGCAAGGGGCAACTCAGCATCAGCAACACCTAGAACATGCATCAGGCGACCGATCTCAGCGGAGAAGCAGCGTGGCTTCCACGGAGGTACCAATGGTTCACTACCCCGTGGATGATATCACCAAGAAGATAGACTGTGAGCTGCATTATCCCATGAAGAACATATCGATGAAGGTGGCGGTTGGCTATGTGTTGCCATCTGGACCTGGACAAACCTGGCATGGCCGTGAGATTCGACCTGGCTATGCTAAGGTCGGGGTGGATGCAATTGAAAGGGGGTATAAGTCCCTCCTTCTTGACGTCGCTGGACCTGAAGAGGAGGAAAAACTGGGAGAAGTATTGGGTGGTATAATTCTTTGGGATAAGAAACACATCGTGTTTCCAGGCTCGGCACCAAGGCGGCCACCCTCTCCTCCAAGTCCTCGCAATTCACCACCTCCCGACGACGACAGGGACGACTACCACCATACCCCGAGTCCACATCGATCTCCACCTCAATGTCAGCCGCCTCCGCCACCTCCGCCGCCTCAGCCCACTCGTAAGTCCCAGAGTTGTGGCAAGTCCGCTGCTATGTCCACTAGCAATGTCTCTCCGAAGAAACGGGCCAAGATAGCTAAGGCGGTGCCGCCTCCTCCTATCGAGAAGACTGCTGAAGAAATTGAGGCGGAGGACAGAGCCAAAGTGAAAAGGAAGCTCGCAGCCCTACGCCCGACCCCTACACCGAAGCAGGTATATACTCTGGAACAGAAGGAGTGGGCCTTTGATATGCTTACCCAACCTTCGCAATATGAATTGCGTAAGCCAGATGACTACAAGCGTTGTTTGGATAAGCAGGTAGATGCAAAAAAAGAAGCTAATAAGACAAGCATAACTGCAAGAGGGAAAAGAGACGTTGCCCAGCTTGGAGCACAGACCAAAAAATCAATCTCCCCGCTAAAGGTCTTTGCTAGTGATGCTGGTGGGAGTGTTGCTCAACCCAATCCCGCCGACTTTGCTAAAGAAGCTGGTTTGACTCTTTCTCAATTGCTAGATGAAGGTATCACCCCAAAGGCGCCTATAGCACGGCAATATGAAAAGGGGAAGAGTCTGGTCCCACCTGAGATTGAAATGAATCTACCAACGCAAATGCGAAAATTGCATAAGTGGTACCTGCAAGCCGCAAAGGGCACGCAAGATTTTCTCCTTATGCAAATCACAAAGGACCATTTCTTAGGTCAAGACTTGGTGCATATTGAGTTTGATGAATTCTTTCAGCTATTCAATCAAGACGCGCTCGACAAATCTCTCGTCAGTGCCTATGTTCTGTAAGTGATTCATTATTTCTATAAGTCTCTAGCTCAACTCGTTCTTTGCATGTAATTTTCCTCACTACGCTGTTTATTATGCAGAATGAAGAGTATGGAATGTAAGAAAAGGAATGACCTCCAACTTGGATTCATTGATCCAAATCGAGTTAACGGAGCGATGATACAGAGGAATCGCAAGGAGACGGAGGATAACTTGCTAGAGTTCCTACTTACGCAGGAATACCGAGCTAGAATACTCTTTCCGTACAACATCAGGTGAGTGTTACTATCTTATACACAGTTACTTTTCCTTACTCGATGTTATAAGTGTAATTGATGAGTTTATTAACTTACATAATTAAACTTGCACGCAGTTACCACTGGATTTTGCTAAAGATTGAACCTGACTATGGAAGGGTTCAAATCTTTGACTCGATGAATAAACCACTTAATGAATACCAAAGCATCCTTGATGTGATGGATAGGTAATTTCAATCATTACGGCATTATATCGGTCTCTTTCGTTCATCTATAACTCATCTATTCATTTTGTTTGCTCGGCAGTGTTTGGAAACGGTTTATACGCATAGTTAAAGGTGAATGGAAAACTGAGCTAATTTACCGTCAGATCGAGGTAAGTCGTACGAGCTAGGTCCACACATCCCTTTAATTCTAGTGTCAAATACCATTAAGTATATCAATCTTGATATGTCACTGACTAAAATCTATTCTCGTAAAGTGTGCGAGGCAGCCTTCGGGGACTAATCTATGTGCATACTACACTTGCGAGAACCTTCGTGCGCAGGTCACTGAAGGAATTGATTTTCAAACAGTAAGTAAACAATATACTGACAAATTCATTTTATTGGCATCAATTTTGTTATGATGATTCATATTCATATTGTTCTTCTTCTTCGTAGTTCGAAGCAAAGCGGAAACTGCTCTCACCGACTGAACGCGTAGTAGGAATTCAAGAGGAATTAGCCAGATTTCTGCTTGAACATGTCATTAACCCAAAGGGTGAATTTCATGCCGGTTTCGATTAGACAATGTTTATAATTAAACACAAGTCGTGATCTTATGTGTGTGAACAAGTTGTATATATACTTGTATGCATGTATATGCTCGGTGAACCAAATATATTATATATATATATCGTTTTATATATTATGTTGTAATGCTGTATGAATAAGTATATAAGAAAACTTGTTTGAAATGAATCAAACAATTAAATGGAGCAAAATACAAATATACCCTAAACCCTAAACCCCTAAATAACAATTGAAATCCAGAAAAATAAAGAAGCAGCAGAGGCTGCCACGTGTGGACTCTTTAGTCCCGGTTCTTAACACGAACCGGGACTAAAGACCTACGCCCACGAGCGCCTGGACCCTGCCACGTGGTCGCTCTTTAATCCCGGTTCGTATAGCAACTGGGACTAAAGATAGGGCATCAGTCCCGGTTGGTTAGTCCCGGTTGCGCAACCGGGACTGAAGGCCCATACGAACCGGGACTGATGCCCTGTTTTCCACTAGTGACTACTCCACGATCAATTTTTAGATGGAAGGCTCAAGATATACCCGACTTTGAATTAATGAAGCCATCAACCAGCTATAAAATTACACGAGGCCATGACTACAATAGATACAATATTTTTGAATAACTTACAACAACAAACAAAAGATAAAATAGCAAAAGAAGAGCTTGAAGTCGATGATGCTCTTAGTCGCGAATGAATCACCATGGGTGCAACGAGGACAAACTTCGGGTGGAACCGCCAGGGAGGAAACAAGCCTTTGTCTGCTCCAAGAGGTGAGTCATCACCTGACCATCTGTAACGACCCGGAAAAATCCCCATTATTAGAATTGCTTGTTATTTTTCTTTTTCGCGTCATTCATCATCATGCATCAATAACCTTTGCATGTTTTGGTCAAACAAAAATCATTTTGAATAAACTCTATTTTATTTTTGCTCTTATGGTTTAATAAACCCCCTCCTTTTCTTATATGAATTAAAACTTAAGCAACCCAAAATAGTTCTGGAACAAAACTCAAGTTTTTTGAGAATTGTTTTGCTAAATCTTTTCCTCTCTCTTTTCTCTCTATCTTTTCCCTCCTCTCTCTTTGATCTTTTGTGCAATTTTCTTCAATTCGAAATTGGGCCGCAGCCTCCCAGCAGCCCATCCTTGCACTCTCCTTTTTCTCCTGTCGCTTTCTTCACGTACGGCAGCAAATCAAGACGTCCACGTCGCCATGGTTCTGATGGGACGGCTCCCATGCTCCCCTCCTCTCCTTAAAACCAATTCTTTCCCTGCAAACCCTAGCCTAGCTAGTTTCCCTCCTTCCTTTTTCTTCCGCCGCCAGGGCCTCCTTCTGCCCGCTCTCGTCTAGCTCGCGACGCCCCTCCACGCTTCTATCTGAAACCAAGAAATTGCTGCAGCTCTACATCCCGCGTCCAGCTCGCCGGCTCTACGCGTGCGTGCGCGCACGTCTCCGCTTCAGAGGTCTTCTCGGTGCTCGAGTCCTCCTTCATCAACGTCAAGCTCGTCACGGACGTCCTGCAGGCTGCAGCCCTCACCACTCTCGAGCGTCCTCTCGCTACCTAGCCCCGTGCTCCAGCTTGTCTTCGTCTACAAGATCCATCACATTCCCTGCAAGGTTTGGCCAGCTCTTCTCTGCACGTGGCCGTCGTCAACGCCGCCACCAAGCTCTCCTAGGATGCCGACGTCCTCATGATCTCCGTCGTCCAGTATCCTCATCCCGGTCCATCGCCGTCCGCAGGTCCTCATCGCCGGCTCGCTCCGGTGCTCCTTTGGTCTCGACGCCGCCTCCGTGTGGTTCGCAGCGGCAAGACGCATCTTTTTCAGCCACAACGCCCGCCTTGCTCTGGCCGCGCCTCTCCGTCAGCCCCGTGCCCGCCATGGTGCTCTGCGTGTCGAGGGCAGAAGCAGAGCTCCATCTCCGTCGCCTAGCTACTTCAAACCTGGGCGCGCCCCGACCTGGTCAAGCTCGCCTCCGAGCTCTTCTTTCAACCTTCTGCATCCAGGTGCCTCCGTAGATGTTCGCTCCAAGCCCTCCACCAGAGCTGTCCCTGTCGCCTACCCGTCCACCGTGTTAGTTGAGCAAGGTTTCTGACTGTGAATTCAGTTTCGTCAGGCTTCTTCTGCGCCCACTCCTGCGAGCCCGGTTGTGTTCCCGAGTGCGTCTCTGGAACTAGGCACTCCGTCCTAGACTCCCAGGTCGTCTCCCGCTCTCGCCTCGTCGTCCCCAAGCAACGCCATGGCCGAGGCCGTTGTACTTCTTCCCTGCGTCGACAATGCAATCCACGCCGAAGAGTTGGTTCATATTCTGCGCTACGTGTACTTCTGCAAGATCTGGTCCTAGCTTAGTTGGTCAGTTCCTTGAAACTTCCCTGTTGAGATCGTGTGTTCGAATCTTTGTACCGGCTAAAAGCCAACCCTTTTTGACCAATTTATTTCCTTGTTCAACTGACAGCCGGGCCCCGCCCGTCCGTCTCAGCCGGAGGTCACCTCAGCGTCTCTGCCTCGTCAGCGTCCCTTGGCCCCGCCGGTCAGCTACCTGGGCTGGGATCTGATTCGGTGAGAAAAATCCCAGATCCCGTTTCAGTTTTCCGAAAATTGCTGCAAATGTTTTTTATCTTGTAAAATTCGTATCTTTCGAACCGTAACTCGGAATACAAAGTATTTTATATGAAATTTTATCAGAAAAATGCATAGAATCTGAATATATCATTCATATACCTGTTTGCATCTTTCATCATGTAGTGACGTGGTAAATTGTATCACACATATTAATAACATATGGAGTATTTGGGAGATGCTTATAATATTTTCCCGCTTCATTTAATATTGTGTAGCTCATCTATATCTTGTCTTTGCCATGCCAATCTACATCAAATTTTGCCAAGTAGTAAAATAACTTGAACCATATTTATGTGTGTCGGGATTCCGGTTCCGCTTAATTTGGATAAGTTGCATTGCATCATATTTGCCATGACATGCATACATATTTCACATGATCATGCCGATTCTTTTTCCGTAGTAGTAAGTGTTGCATCCGTTGTTTGTTGTAGCAATTTGCTTCTTCTCGGATAGGCCGATTCGTGGTGATGTGAGCAACGACAAGTTCTTCGGGTGTTCTTCGACCATCTTTTCAGGCGAGCCCTTTTCTCTCTACCCATTTAACATTTTTTTGCTCTCGCTAGCTCTATATTCTAGCCTTGTGTCGTGATGCTTTGTTCGAGTCACGTGTCCTATCCACCTGTTTATCCAAAGCAAAGCCATAGCACCTTCCATACATCCTATTAACCGTGTGCTTGTTGTTTGAGTTGGCCTTGCGAGTCGTAGGCATATTCAAGTTGTTTCAAGTGGTTTTATCTTATTGGGTTGGGAAAGTTATCACATGCTCTACTTTATGAATATATGTGTTAGAAATAATCATGGCTTACTTTATCGTTAATACTTAAAATTGAATTAAGCAGAGGCATCGGTGAGTCATTTTGCCAGTTTTACGACGGCTCACTTGTGTCCCCTAGGACCCCGAGATCGCATGAACTGTTCTAAGACTGAGCGCTCTAACCAGGCGTGGGTACGTTTACGGGCCTCCCCTCGATCACTGCCAGAATCTACATACTTGTCCAGTGGCCACAACTAGTTCGAGGTGTTTCCATTTGTTCTTTATCGGGCGTGCAGCTTGTATCTTTGGTTCGTTTTACTTTGGGGAAGCCGTGTGTGCCTCGTAACCCCTTGTTCTGCACGTCCGTCTAGGTGCGGTACGTTCGTTTACCGAGTGCTGAAGTCGGGATCATCCTGCGGGCACTGTTCCCTTCTAAAGCCGTGCACGCAACAGCTAGGTCCGTCTCAGAGATTCGGCCGGACTCTCGATACGGGTTCAACTTAGTTAGGTGGCTTCCTGGACTTGTTTGTAGTGAAGGAGAGTGCGAGTCGTGACCTCCTGCCGGCACACCATCGGAAGTGTGCTTCATCATGTGGCATTAAGGGGTGATCGTGCGTTTGGGTACATTTGGGCACCCCTGCAGGGTTAAATCTTTTCGAAAAGCCGTGTCCGCGGTTATGGACGACTTGGAGCTGCACTACTCGATCATAGAATAACTTGCACCTGCTATTTCAATACTAATAAACTTGTGTAGTAAGCTAGCACAACTACCACAATAAACCTGCAATAAAACTTGGTAACCGTGTGCGTGCCTTTGATACTTGCTTCCTCGTTTGGTCACGAGGAGGTGATTCATCGGCTGGGTTATGTCTGGAGTTAGTTTCTAGTTGTTTACTTTTATGCGCTCTCTTATCTTACTCTATTTAGACGGAAGTTTTAGTGTCTCTGTAGTAAAGTTCTTTTGTTGCCGCTAAGTCCACCATATAGCCTGTAGGCGAGCACAGCTGAATTCCAGTCTCGCGAGTACGTGCCTCGGTACTCACCCTCGTTTTTTTTTTCCTTTTTCTCTTTCTCCCTCCTTGTTCGGCAACCATTGGCCCGATGATTTTGACAGGTATGGGAGCGACGACGTTAGCAAGGTTACCCTTCCGGCTTGGCCTGGGCAGGGTTATGGACGCCATCATTTATCTTCAGGCCTCTTAGGCCCATTTGTATTCTTATCCGTACTCGGATGCTATTTTGCTTTATGTATGATTTGGGTCTTTGTATGTATATTTGGATATTTTGACTCGTGGAGTCTTCGTGGTTATATTATATATTTTTTTGTGGGTTCCATCGTGAACTTGTGTAACTGTTGCTACCTTGATTCCACCCGTATAATGTGTGTGTTGCGACGTGCACATTATGCTTGGTGGTGCGTTTCCAAAGCGACACCGTGTAGATTGTGGCATGATGACTATAATCTGCAAGGTGCCGGTTTTGGGGCGTCACACCATCCTCTTCCATAATCGAAAAGGAGCCATTTCCGTCCGCCCTGGCTCGAGGGCGCCGAACCATAGACCATGGAGATGCTCACCCTAGAGCAAAGGAATGGATCAGTAACCAGGCAGCTAACAGGACCAGACAAAGAGCCTGCCACTGCACTGCAACGATTACACCTAGAGAAGCCTTGTCACGAACACGGATTCACTTACGAGGAGATAAATCTGCTTGGTGTGGTCATTGACAAAGACAGGTACAGAGCTACCATAGTGGCATAGGGTCAGCTGAGCCCAGTTATTGTTGGAGAACTCTTCACTAAGTACAAGTATAACTATTTTGTTTTAGATGAGACCATTGAATTAGAGAAAATATAGAGTTGACTCCAATGATATTTTGTCTTATATTCGTTCATGGATGGAGAAGGTGTGATGAGGAACAGATGTTGTCACCACTGAACGCTGAAATAGATCCTGCAGGAGGAGCACCATGCTCCTAGCACGCCGCTCCAAAACAGGGAAGGGGAACCTAACACCTCCCTGCCCAGGGCACCGATCTTCCGGCGAGCAAGCAGGAGGGGCAATCCGAGAACACCCGAAAAGATTCCTCAACCAATCAAGCCCTAGTCACATCCCTAGAATATATAGTACTATTTTTTTAACAATCAATACCACATATATTTATAGTGGCAAATAGTACATGGTAGAGATACACGAGCTGTCTCCAATAGTTATAAAATAATTTTTTTTAAACTAACAAATCTTTCAGGTCTTCAAACTCTTTCTTCTTCCATAACACAATGTTATACTTTTATGAAGGTAGCCAAAGATAGATACCAAACCATAAACCTGTAAATAACAATGAAGGTTCTCCCATAATTTTAATTTGTACCGCAATGCCAATGCTACATGCACTTGCGCAACCATTAAAGTAGTTAATCAACATCGACAAGAGTACCAACACGGGCTTGGCTATTCTCCCCCTTACCCCCTGCTACAGTAACCGAGAGAAGAAAAGAGGGAGCCAGCCCGATCCGACGCCGCTCTCACCGGAGGTGCCGGCGCCTG
The DNA here is from genome assembly GCA_007115705.1 of Dactylis glomerata. Classification (NCBI taxonomy): domain Eukaryota; kingdom Viridiplantae; phylum Streptophyta; class Magnoliopsida; order Poales; family Poaceae; genus Dactylis; species Dactylis glomerata. The sequence goes on along the minus strand of QXEO01000551.1, from coordinate 511,170 downwards.
TAGTTTCTAGGCTAGGGTAGTTTTTCTGGCTTCTGCTGGAGTTCGGCTGCATGCCGCAAGGAGGCTGCCGGGGCTCCTAGATCCGCCCCGCTAGCTGGGTTTGGAGCTCGTCGTCATCGTCTCTGTCACTGACGACCTCTTCCCCTCTTCTTCCAATAAGATCTGCGTGGATCTGGACCCTGCTCGTCGTTGTCGCTCTCCCCTATGGCCGGCTGAGGCAGCGAGGGGAGTGGAGAGCTTCGGCAGCGGATCCTCAGCTGCTAGGCGCATCCCCGACGGTGCTCCGGTGCAGCATCGGATAGACGCACGTGCGGGCTGTCGCCTTACTCCTCTCTCGGAGCTCGATGACTTGCCGCTAGCGGGCAGGCGCCTCCAATAAGCGCCGTAGGAGCCGACCGTGGTGGCTTGGTGAAAGGACGAGATGTCACCTAGAGGGGGGGTGAATAGGCATTTTAAAAACTATTACGGATTTGGCTTGTAAGAATGCGGAATTAAACTAACGTTTATTTTACAAGCACAAAACCTAAATAAGCTAGGCTCAACTAAGTGCACCAACAACAACTAGAGCTAAGCAAGATAGCACAAGATATAATTCACAAGTGATAAACAAGATATAAGTACTTCAAGCACGATGGCTATCACAAGGAAATAAACTCGGGTATAGAGATAACTGAGGCACGCGGAGACGAAGATGTATCCCGATGTTCACTTACATAAAGTAAGCTAATCACCGTTGGAGAGATGCGGGTAACCACGAATGCCCCCGAACGCCACGAAGGCTCACCTTCTTCTCCGAGTCCCCCATGAAGCTAGGGACCCCTTCTTATGGTTAGCTTTTCCTCCACTCCGGAGATGGCAAGCTCCACAACCACTTCACAACTCCCACGAAGGGGAAGCTCGGGCCTCTTCACAATCTTCCACGAAGAGGAAACCAAGGCATGAACCGCCAAGCCAACTAGGAGGTCACCCTCCAAGAGTAACAAGCTCACGGCCTCTCACTCGAACAAATCGTAATGGAGAGATCAACACTATGCAAGGATGCAAAGCAAGAACACAAGGGGAAGTGCTCAAATCCTTCTCTCTCAAATCCCACCAAGGCAACAAATGCTATGGAGGAGTTAGAGAGGAAGAACAAGGGTGGAGGTCAACTAATGACTTCAAGATCTTGATTCAAAGGATTCCCCTCACTTAGAGGAGGAATGAATTGGTGGAGATTGTAGATCAAGATCTCCTCTCTCAAATCCCTCAAAAATATGCAAGAATCATTTGAGGAAAAAGGGAGGAAGAAAGCTCAAGAGGTTCAACAATGGAGGTGAGAGAAATGCTCAAAAACACACTAGGAACCCTAGAAAACCATTGGGGAAGAAGCCCCTTTTATATGGAAAGCCAAATATGTCCGTTGGGGTCATTTCCCACTTGTTCGGGTGATTCCCGGTCCAAAACTCGGTCCAACCGGACCCAAAACCGAAAATACAAGAAAACAGTTCTGCAACTTTTCGGTTGATTTCCGGTTGAATTTCTAGTCCAACCGAGTTTGAAACCGGCAGAAAATATCCTCACAAAAAATGCGATAACTTTCACATCCGGACTCGGATTTTAGCAAACTTGGGCTTTTTGAAAAGCTAAGAAAAATATATATCCAATGGAGACCATAAAACCCAAGAAGTAGTAAGAGATAAAATACCAAATAAGAAGAGGTGAAAACCTCTTTTAGGCCTCGTTCGGTTATTCCCGTCCCGGCCGGGATCGGACCGCAATCCCCGTCTGACAGCCGGGATCGCACTCTCGGGTGTTTAATCCCGGTCTTCTTTTCTAACGTGTTCGGTTAAACCCTCCTGGGATTTGGCCCCGCCCTATTACCCCCCGATCCTCTTGATTTTCGCAGGGAAAGAAAACACGACCCTTACCGCGTGGAACAAATCCCCAATCGAGACGTCTATCTCTCGCCCCGACCTTATCTCTCTCGCGCGAGCGACGGCGGCGTCCGCTGCGACGGCGGTGGCTGGGGCGGAGAGATGGCGGCGGCGCAACAACCCAGCTCATCAAAGACGCCTGCATCTCCCTCCCAACCCCTTTCCAACGGGCGGCAGAACTCGGTTGCACACGTCAGATCGACCCGGAGATCCCACCTCTGCTCGAGCTCTGCGGCGCCCGTGCTTCACCTCTGCCTTCCTCTCCACCTCTGGCTGATTCGGACTAGTAAGTGCCTACTTTTCCTCATCCTACCAACGTTTCTAGGTCCACCGTTTCTAGGGTTCTTATGTGTTCGTGTTCTTGCGGAGCTATGACATGCCGCAGTAGTGGTAGCCTGGTAGGTTTCGCTACTGCCATGGATTCCGACATCATGGTGTGGGAGCTGATGTGCATACCCTTTTTTCTGAACTGATGAAACCTGTAGTCACCCAATTTAAATCAAGCTGGAACTATGGCAGATAATTTTTTTGCCTCGGTAATCACCTTGTAGCTTATAAAACTAGGTTCTGGGAGCATTTTCCTATAGCTTTGACTATCTTTTTCCTTACAAATGAATTACTACACCCTTTTATTTTCTGGAGAATGAGTCTAACAGGGTGAGATTAATCTTCTATGTAATGACATATCGATTTTACTTGAAATATCAGCCTCAAAATGGGTCAGTGCTTGATTCAAATTGGGTCGATATGTCTGTTTAACATTTCAGTCATGTGATTTTGACACATCTGCGTGGGATCTGATCCAGATATCTTATGTATTTAGGTTCAGACTATTCCTTGCAATATCTCTGTAGCAAGTACACCACTCCTGCACAATGGAATTCTTGGGAAATCATCAAATTTACCTACTTCCTGAGAGAGTTGACCTCTTATTTCTGAATGCAGTATACTTCTATTATAAGTTCACTGTCTTCCTATTCTGATAGAGTATAACTCAATTATTAGATGTGAAGCATGTCTTCCGAACGATGTTCCCAAATAGATGTGAAACTCTCAACTGAACTGGATTCTTGTAGTGTAGACACTGATTCATGTCCGTGTTAATTTGCATCGGATGGGACCTTAGTTCAACTAGCAGAATTGATATTCGGTTGTCTGCATACAATTATTTCATGTGTCTGGGATGTGAATGGATTCATTTGTAATTAGGCTCCCTGATGCTTTGTGGTTAAAAGTTGCAGTTTTGTTGGCTATCATTCACAGTAGCAGACTAATTACAGTCTATAACCACAATCATGTTTTCATCTCCCTGTCCATCAGCGCTAGCATTTCATTCTTCGAGAGCTAACGTATTTTAGATTCTACATTTTGTATTCTCTTGGACGTTTACTGGTTTCCTGTGTGCTTACATCTTATGGTCTCCATCTTAACATTAATACAATTTTCTACCTGAGTATGTACTGATATTTTTCATGTAAATTACAGGTGCATGATGCGGGAAAAAGTGCTGTAGTTGTACAGAAGAAGCTCAACAAGCAGAAACGCAAGGGTTCCGTGGCAATGAATTCATGTGCCTTACAGCACAAAGACTGCATATTTATTCGTTAAACTTTGTTAGTTGTCGGTGTCACTATTTTTCTGAGAACGCATCGACTCTACCTTGAAATAGTCGAGATTTTGTAGATACTTATGTTCCATTTACATCTGTATTTCGTTCTGTATCTTGTTTCTAACATGTTTGATTTTTCGTTAAAAAAAGTTTCATTTTAGCTTTCTGGCATGTTCAAAGTTAATGTCTAAAAAGGATATTGTTTAGATTCTGTTTGTATGCTATTGTTGTTGCTTGCTGCCTGAGTTGCTTCCCGCGTGTGCTGCTAGCCTTCAGGGATTAACCGAACGACATAAGATGGCAGGGGTTAGTACGAAACGTGGGGAAAGGGGTTAGTGGGGATTGAGGTGATGATTACGGTTCACCCGATTCCCGGAGAGGTTAGGTCCACTAGGGGATATGACCCCCACCAACCGAACGAGGCCTTAAGAAAGAACCGGTAAAACCTCCAAACTCAAAAACGCGATAAAAGATGCATACGGATTCCGTTTTCGATGAACTTGGACTTGTTGGAAAGCTAGAAACAAGCACAAGAACCTCACATGGAGAAACACCAAGAAGCAACAAATTAGGAAGATGCAAAGTATGCAAAGGATTGAGCTCCCTAAGACGATGTGATCAAGTTACCCGACCGAAAGCCCCTCTTGATAGTACGGCTATCTATCCTATAACCCAGTCTCCCAACAAACACCTTGAGACCGCTAAAACGAAAACCTAGCAAGGACAAACCTTTTCCTCACGCATCCCGCTTGATCTTGATGACGATGCTTCATGCTTCTGTCAAGCCGGAATGCTTCACTTGACCATTGTTGCTTCGTGAAGAGTTTCAATATGCTCCCTCATACACCACTATGGGATACCTTCACTAAGGCATGTCTTCACAATTTTATTATCACCAAATGGATGACAAGCTTCAAGCATATGATCTTCTCGAGATGCTTATCTTGAAACTTGCACATCTCAACCTTGATGACAACCACCACTTGATGTCATCCTTTCATGGGCCATATGAAATCTCACTAGTGATGCATATCCATGACACAATACCTAACCCACATAGACAACACAAACACACATATGTAATGGGTTAGTTGATACGTCTCAAACGTATCTATAATTTTTGATGCTCCATGCTTGTTCTTACACCATTTGCTTAGTGTTTTGTTACACTTTGTGGCGTTGTTATGCATTTTCCAGAACTAACCTATTAACAAGATGCCACAGTGCCAGTTCTCTGTTTTCTGCTGTTTTTGTGTTTCAGAAAAGTTACACAGGAAATATTCTCAGAATTGGACGAAACAAAAGCCGAACATCCTAATATTTACCGAAGCTTCCAAAAGTCCGAAGAAGAGACGGAGGGGAGCCACGGGCTGGCCACACCATCGGGCGGCGTGGCCAGCCCTTGGCCCGCGCCCCCTATGGTTGAGGCCACCCTGGCCCACCTTTGACGCCGCCCCTTCACCTATAAAGACCCCCCGATGGGAAAAACCTAAACACCCAATCAATTTTCTAGAAACACATCGCGATCCACCGCCGTCGTCGACCCGAGATCGGGAGGGTCTAGAAGCTCTTCCCGGCACCCTGCCGGAGAGGGGAATCGCCACCGAAGGTCTTCTTCATCGCCATGCTTGCCTCTGGCGCGATGAGTGAGTAGTCTACCTTGGACTATGGGTCCATAGCAGTAGCTAGATGGTTGTTTTCTCCACCATGTGCTTCATGTTTAGATCTCGTGAGCTGCCTTACATGATCGAGATCATCTTTATATAATTCTACATGTTGTATTTGTTGGGATCCGATGAATATTGGTGTTATGTTAAGTTGATGTGCTGAATTTTATCTTATGTTATCTCTATGTTGTTTATGATCTTGCATGCTCTCCATTGTTAGTAGCTATCTTGGCCAAGTAGATACTAGTGACTCCAAGAGGGGGTATTTATGCTCGATAGTTGGGTTCATGCCTCTATTTAATCTGGGGGAATGACAGAAACCTCTAAGGTTGTAGATGTGCTGTTGCCACTAGGGAGAAAACAACATTCTTGTATCCAAGGGCATTCGTTTTGTTTACATTACACACTTTGCTTAATGCAGTTATCTGTTGTTCGTAACTTAATACTCGAGGGGTGTTCGGACGATATCCCTGTGAGTGGATTATTAGTCATAGATGCAGTTGGATGGCGGTTTATATATTTTGTTGTAATGCCCAGAGTAAATCTCATAGTGATCCTCGTGACATATGCACGTTATCTTTATTCTATCAATTGCCCAACTATAATTTGTTTACCCAGCATGTTGTTATTTATCTTATGGAGAGACACCACTAGTGAACTGTGCACCCCGGTCCAATTTCCTTTACATTGTTACACCATTTTATTTTTACTCGCACTGTTTACTTTCTCGCATACTACTGCTGTTTTCCACTTGATACGCTCAATCCTTTGTTTATAGCAAACCGGTAAGATTGACAACCTCATCGTAAGTTGGGAGCAAAGTACTTGGTTGTGTTGTGTGCAGGTTCCACGTTATTGCTGGTGCAAAGCAAAGCCCTGGACGAGGCGCCTTATAAATTGTCCAGAGCTATCGCGAAGCTAGCAGGCATCACCTTCTGAAGTTTGGCTTTTTCCTACTGGTTCGATAAACCTTGGTTTCTTACTAAGGGAAAACTTGCTGCTGTGCTCATCATACCTTCCTCTTGGGGTTCCCAACTGGGCGGTCATCTACATCAACACCGCACCGCAATCAAGCTATTTTCTGGCGCTATTGCCGGGGAAAAAGAAGATTTCTGCAAGGGGAGTTTCACACGCACATCCTTCACTTTGTTTATTGTTTTGCTTTATTTTATTTTTGCTTTCATCGTTTTATCAAAAATACAAAAAATTTAGTTTTCTATTAGTTGTTATTTTTACTTGTCTACTTTTAGCTTTGCTAGAATGGGTACTCATGAGAACACCAAGTTGTGTGATTTTACTAGCACTAATAATAGTGATTTTATCTGCACTCCTATTGCGCCACCTGCTCCTGCTGCCAATTTTTATGAGATTAAACCTGCTTTATTGAACCTTGTTATGAAAGAGCAATTTTCCGGTGCTAGTACTGATGATGTTGCAGCTCATCTCAACAATTTTGTTGAGCTATGTGAGATGCAAAAATATAAGGATGTAGAAGGTGATATTATTAAGCTTAAGTTATTTCCTTTTTCTTTGAGAGGAAAAGCTAAGGATTGGTTGCTATCTTTGCCTAGAAATAGTATTGATTCTTGGGCTAAGTGTAAGGATGTTTTTATTGGAAAATACTATCCTCCTACTAAGATTATAGCTTTGTGTAGTGATATCATGAAGTTTAGATAGTTTGATAATGAACATGTTGCTCAAGCTTGGGAAAGAATGAAATCTATGATAAAGAATTGCCCTACTCATGGACTGACTACTTGGATGATTGTCCAAACTTTTTATGTAGGACTGAATTTTTCTTCAAGAAACCTATTGGATTCAGCTGCTAGAGGCACTTTTATGTCCCTTACCTTGGGCGCCGCAACCAAGCTTCTTAACAACATGATGGTAAATTATTCTAAGTGGCACACCGAGAGAGCTCCACAAGGTAAGAAGGTAAATTATATTGAGGAAACCTCTTCCTTGAGTGATAAGATTGATGCTATTATGCTTATGCTTTCTAATGATAGGACTCATGTAGATCCTAATAATGTTCCTTTAGCCTCTTTGGTTGCTCAAAAAGAGCATGTTGATGTAAACTTCATTAGAAATAATAATTTTAACAACAATGCTTATAGGAACAATTTTGCTAGTAACAATTATAGGCCGTATCCTTCTACCAATGGTAATGGTTATGGTAACTCTTATGGTAATTCCTCCAACAACACTAGGGTCGCGCCCTCTGAGCTTGAAGTCATGCTCAAGGACTACATCAGTAAGCAAACTGCTTTTAACAAGTCTGTTGAGGAAAAGTTAGGCAAAATTAATATTCTTGCTTCTAAAGTTGATAGCCTTGCTCTTGTTGTTGAACTTCTGAAACTAAAAGTGTTGCCTAATGAGGTGAAGGAGAACAATACTTTTTCCACCGCTAATGCTATCCAAGTTAGAATTGATGAAAATGTTAGGATGTTAGCAGAATTGCATTCCAGGTGGGAAAGAGAAGATGAGATGGCTAGCAAGATGAAGGTATGTACCATTACTACCTCTAATGATGTTGTTCCAAATGCTAGCAATCCCCTTACTTTGATTGGTGTAGAGAAAACTCCTACTCCTTGTGTTAAAAAGCCCAAAACTGCAAAAACTTTTTCTCAAAAGAGTGCTAAAAAAATTCGGAGTATAGGAGATGATAGCTCTATTCCTTTTAATGATTTTGATGTTAATGGCTGCAATATATCTAAAGTTATTTTGTTTTTGCAAAAGCTTGCTTAGATTCCCAATGCTAGTTCTATAAATGTTGCTTTTACTAAGCATATTACCAATGCTCTCATGAAAATTAGGGATGAAAAGTTAAAGCAAAAAGCTTCTATTCCCAAGAAGTTAGAAGATGGTTGGGAACCCATCATTGATATGCATGTTAATGGTTTTGATTGCCATGCTTTATGTGATCTAGGTGCTAGTATTTCTATTATGCCTAGAAAAATTTATGACATGCTTGATTTACCACCGCTTGAAAAGTGTTATTATGATGTTCCTATTGCTGATGTTGCTAAGTAGAAACCTTTGGGAGGGATTAATGATGTTCTTATTATGGTTAACAATAACCTTGTTCCCGTTGATTTTCTTGTTATGGATGTTGAATGCAATGCTTCATGTCCTATCATTTTGGGAAGACCCTTTCTTCGTACTGTAGGTGCCATCATTGATATGAGGGAAGGCACCATCAAATATCAATTCCCACTCAAGAAAGGTATGGAACACTTTCCTAGAAAGAGGAAGAAATTACTTTTTGACTCTATTCTTAGAGCAAATTATGAACTTGATGCTTCATCACTTGATATTACTTGATTCGCACTTTCTGCGCCTAGCTCAAAGGCGTTAAAGAAAAGCACTCTTGGGAGATAACCCATTGTTTTATTTTCAGTACTTTTTCTTTTATTTGAGTCTTGGAAGTTATTACTACTGTAATAACCGCTCCTTATCCTTTTTATTTCGTTGTTGATCCAAGAGAAACCTCTAATTTGAGTGAGGTAAGATTTGGGGATGTTGCTGTCCTGAAACAGATTTCGGTGCTGCACTGTCATCATTGATATGAGGGAAGGCACCATCAAATATCAATTCCCACTCAAGAAAGGTATGGAACACTTCCCTAGAAAGAGGAAGAAATTACTTTTTGACTCTATTCTTAGAGCAAATTATGAACTTGATGCTTCATCACTTGATATTACTTGATTCGCACTTTCTGCGCCTAGCTCAAAGGCGTTAAAGAAAAGCACTCTTGGGAGATAACCCATTGTTTTATTTTCAGTACTTTTTCTTTTAGTTGAGTCTTGGAAGTTATTAATACTGTAATAACCGCTCCTTATCATTTTTATTTCATTGTTGAGCCAACATAAACCTCTAATTTGAGTGAGGTAAGATTTGGGGATGTTGCTGTCCTGAAACAGATTTTGGTGCTGCACCGTAAAAATTCGTGAAAATTCTCAGAATATCTTTTTTACCTGCGATTTTTTGTTCATATGCCCCAGGTTATATCCAAACTTCCATTAGTTTTACACTTTTTGATTTGAGCAACAAAAAACCCTCAAAAAAATCGACATTTGTCAGCTGTTCTGTTTTGACAGATTTCTGCCACTATTTGTGTTTGCCTCTCGATCGCTTTCTTTTTGAGTTCTTTTGATCACGGAACTTTTGGGTAAGTTGCTACAGTAGTATATGCTTTATATGTGGTAGTTTTGAGTTGAAATCTGAACCAAAAAAAGGGTTGATTCATTATTATGCTTACACTAATGTTGCTAATAGAATTGTGTTGAGTTTTGTATGAAGGAAGTTTTCAAGTGTAGGGATTGGAGAATGATGAGATGAGTTGAAGAATGGACAAAAGATCAAGCTTGGGGATGCCCATGCACCCCAAGAAATATCCAAGAGGTACAAGCGTCAAAGATTGGGGATGCCCCCGAGGCACCCCTTCTTCATCGGCAAAAATCAGGTCACCTTTCAACACACTATATTTTTATTGCTTCATGCACTATATGTTTTTCTTGGAGCGTCTTACTTTAGTTTTCAGTTTTGTTTGCTGTAATAAATGGTTGGACCCCAACAAATTTCTTTTGGAGAAGTTGCCTTGCTTTTCATTTGCTAAGAACACTCCATTTTTCAATCTTATTGTTCAACGAGTGTTCTCTTTTTCTAGAACTACGTTTAGCTTTCGTTTTTCGCCTTGATTTTTGTTCAGATCTTGTTATATCTTTGCATCGAGATGTATTTTGACCTCTGGTCCATGTTGGTTTTCATCAAAAGAGTTGTTTCAAAAAGGTTCGAATGGTGTTGGAAAAGAGAAAAAGTTTCATGCAAAAAATTGGTACAAAAAGGAGCTTGTTTAGACTACGGCTTAGACTTTTGCATGTCGTGCTTGATGTCATTTTGATAGTATGCTTAGTGGTTTTGCTGTAGCATGACTTGTCTCAAATGACTGAGATTGCTTAATGAGCCTTTGAAAAAATCATGCGTTGTTTTTATTATTTGGAAGCATTAATTTGGTTTTCTCCTTGATGCTTTATTTGGGTTGACTTGGCGCATGCTTACACATGTTAGACTCATACAAAGTCGCCATAAGCCTCTATGATCATTTAGTTTTTGACTTTTGATGCCATCTTATGCTTCTCTTGATGATGTTTTGTCGCTATGCATGATTATGACCATTATTGCTCTCTTAGTTGGTCGCTCCCAGTCTTTTGCTAGCTCTCATTTTGTACTGAGTATGAGCTCTACTCGTGCATCCAACTCCTAAAAACCAAGTTGTTCCAATGTGTCCACTATACATACCTATTAGCAATTTGCTATTCCAAAGTACATTTGACTTGCTTTTATTTATCCTTCAAATTAAACTCGTTTTGGTGTTATGCGAAAATTGGTCAGTAAAGCTCTCACAAACCTGATGGCACACTTTACTTTTCCCGTTCTTAAAAATTTGACATTGTGGCTCTCTTATGTTGAGTTGTTATGCTTGCAAGTTGTAAGTTGAAAATTAGCCAAACCATGCCGTCATGGGGTAAGCTTTCAACATTGCACTTCTTATTTGAGTTGATATCGTGATCTTTTGTTTATGGATACTCGTGATGTGAAATAAGTTGTGAATCTTGCGGGATCATGGAGTTTGTATACGTGTTAGAGAAACGCCTGGGCCGCTAATCTAAGCCATGCATAATTCATGGTGGAAATTTACAGCATACGCATAGTGAACATTCGACGACGCATCTCAAAATAAAAAGCTATACCAATGGTAAATAAAAGAGATGTCGAGGTGTTCATTGTCTGTTTGTCCTGTCATTTTGATGTGGGCTTGTTCCATGTCATCGGGCACGGAGGTACCCCATTGGCGGTTCTCGATGATACGTGTATACTTACAATGACAAGAGCTTGCTTGGAACTCTAAGTCGAGTAGCATGAGGTTTGGGTATTCGTACTTCACGGGACACGAGGTTTTCAACTTATGATTTGTCAAGCATATGCTTCATAATTGTACTCGCATTAACTTTAACCATTCAAGATGCCTATGATGGGGGCAATGAGAGCTCAAAGCTAGTAAGTACCATAATTTTTGAAGGTTTATAAAACTTGCAATCACTGCTTCCCTCTGCGAAGGGCCTTTCTTTTACTTTTATGTTGAGTCTCCACCTTCTACCTTTATGCACCGTCTAAGAGAGCATAGTTGTCATTCTGAGTTTAATGTGCATAGTCCCAAAGTTTATCATTGATTGATTCATGATTTTGGTTTCACTTGTTCTTAAATTATTTGTATCTAGTCGCCCTCTTAAACTTGAAGGTGTCTTATGTATTTATGTTTTGCTATTCCATGAAGGACAAGCTGAAAACCATTTGCTATGTTTTTCCATATGATTTGAACACACGTTTTGAAAGGAATATGCCCGAGAGGCAATAATAAAGTTGTTATTATATTATTCCGTGTTCATAATAGATGTTTATTTTTCATGCTAGAATTGTATTAATCGGAAACATTAATACTTGTGTGATTAATAAACTAAAAGGGTTCCTAGTCAAGCCTCTCTTTTATACTAGCTCGTTGATTAACTGGTGATCAAGGTTTCCTGATCATGAACATTGGATGTTGTTAATAACGGGGTCATATCATTAGAAGAATGATGTGATGAACACTCACACCCATAGTACGAATAGCAATACGATCAAGTCATCAAGTTCATTGCTATATCAAACTCATCCGAAGTAGTTCTAATCCTTAGACCATGAGATCATGTTAATCACTGATACCGGAAGGGTACTTTGATGATATCAAACGTCACACCGTAATAGGGTGATTATAAAGGTTGATTTGGGTACTCTGAAAGTATTAGTTGAGGCTCATGGATCAAGAGTGGGATTTGTCCATCCGGGTGACGGAAAGATATTCTCTGGGCCCTTCTCGGTGATATTGCATTGGAATCGCTTGCAAGCATGTGACTAGGTCACAGGAATGCATTATCACGGAACGAGTAAAGAGACTTGTCGGGAACGAGATCAAACTCGGTATGGTTGATACCAAATGATCGGATCTCGGACAAGTAATAATATCGCGAGACAAAAGGAATTAACTATGTTCGTTACTGGTTCACACGATCACTAGTTCATCGTTGAGTAAGTGGGAGTCATCATGGATTTCCAGATCCTGCTGTTGATTATTGATCAGAGAGGAGTCTCGATCATGTCCACGTTATTCATGAACCGTAGGGTGACACGCTTAAGGTTTGCCATCGATTTTGAGTGGATACGATACTCCGATCAAATTACAGGACAGCATAAGGGTTGTTTTAGAAAAGCACCGAAACTGTTTCGGGATATCGAAATAACTCAAGGGTGTATTTGTTAATGTTTGTTAATTGAATGAATTAACAAATATTAAAGAAATAAAAATGTTTTATTAAATCAATAAGTGTGAATTTTAATTAGCATGAATGTCATGCAAAATTAAAATGGGGGTTACCTCATGTTGATGAGGGGGTTACCACCATGAAGGGAATGAAGAGGGGGTTACCACCATGAAGAGGAGGAGGCCTCCTTGGCCGGCCAACCCCTTGGGAGCTGCCCCTCCTCTCCTATATAAACCCCTCCCCTTCCTCCATGTGAGACACTTCTTGATCCTCCCCTCCCTTGCATAGTTGCTGCCCAATTTCCGTCTCTGCTTAGCGAAGCTCTGCCGGAATTGTAGTTCGTAGTTCATACACTTGGAGAAGTGTGTGGAGGAGTGTCCGGCGGATCCCTTCTTCCGCTGCCCCGCTGGACCGAGGGCGTGGAGGAGTCGGCGTCGAGCTGCACGTGTGACCGAGCACGGGGGCGCTGCCACTTGTGGCGCCGGGTACACGATCTTGTGATCGTCAAGTGAACCACGACATCGACTACGTCAAGTGAACAACTACGTCGACTACGTGCGTCTTCACCAACTCTCCATCGTCAACATTTGTGCGGGAACGTAATCCCCGCTTACGGTCATCGAGGGTTAGTATCCGTTGCTACCAGCTCGTAGAGTATCTTGGCTAGTTTATGCGTTCTTGCGTAGGAAATTTTTTGTTTTCTATGCTACGAACCCATCACGTTTGACTTTCATTGTTTCATTTTTCATGATCTTTCGTTTGTGTTCTTTTTCATGTTATAACATGGTTGCTAAGTGACAAGGGTATAGCTAATAGAGCCCATTAGTTGAGTACCCCTGAGGCCCGTTAAGCTAGGCCCAGTTGTAATAATAGTCGAGATACGAGTTCTTACCGTATGTCGATATTGTAATCTGTATCGGACCCTACCCGATCCTCGAGACCTGGCCACCTATATATAGGGGCCAGGAGGGGACGACGTGGGAGAGATTAAAAGCAAGCAAGGTTCAAGACCCAAGTTTACTTTTGATATACACCTGTTTCGACTAACTTTACCTTCGAGTTCATCCGACGCCCTATCTCCCCGATCCTAAGTCCTTCCTTTAGGACATTTATCGAGTTAACCCTCATCAATTAGCGCCGACCGTGGGGAACCTGGGCGTTGGAATCATGAATTTGACGACTTTTTCACTTTTAGCCAACAACAGTGCAGGAATCGACGAAAATCAAGAGACAGAGTTGACGATTGGAAGTCTAAGCATCTTAATCGGACCCTCGGGTTCGACTCGCCTCTCAGATCTGACGAAGCCAGATCCTTCGGCGAGTGAGCCCGAGACAGTAGCAATGATGGAATCATCTGAAGGCTCTTCCAGCGAAGTAAACTCGCCGGTCAGCTTAGGAAAAACACAAATTGCAGAAGGCGACGAAATTCAGGCAAAACTCGACGCGGAAGTGAAAGCGTTTAAAACGCACAATAGTACAAGGGACTTTGCCGCTGGAAGTAGTGGCGTCTCCAAAAGGGTACACCAGTTATGCGTCATTATCACTGAAGCAGAAGAAGAAAATAATCACGAGGGAAACGAAGGGGTCGACAGGCAAGTCGATAAGATAAGGGAGCACAATAAAAAGGAGAAGGAGAAAATTCACGTCTCAGCCGGAAAGTGGAGGATCATCATGTCAGCTATCAATCATGGCATAGAAGTACCCGAAGGCTCAAGAAGAGAAGTTCTAATGGGATATCAGTACGCATTACACCAGCACAAGAAGAAACTGAGAGAGGAAAGAGACATGTTTGTGAGAAGTCGAGATAATAACAGTATGTCAAGGGAAGAACATTGGGATGATTCTAGTAATGATTCATAGTACATCAGGGAAAGGCGCAGAGACCCAAAGCACAACAGAGGAACAACAACGCAGAGTAGAGAAGAAAGGTACTCAAGAAGTATTACTCCACAGCTAGAGGAGGAGGAAGAAGACTTCATACAAGAAACACCGGAAGCAGCGCTGATAGCAGCACAAGCGTACCTACTAACCACGCGGCCAGAACCCGGAGATCCGCGGGAAGACATGCACCAAGCCGCAATACGAAGCCTCGGGATAGTGGAAGACAAGATCGGGGGAAAAGGTCCAGAGGCAAAGTCGACAAGCTACAAGGAGAGGCGAAAGGAGAAGTTCAAGCACAAAATCACACAAAACGAGTCTAGCGAATCATCAGAAGAAGAAAGGCGACAAAAAAGGAAGGAGGACGCAAGAAATATAATAGCGCAGGCTCGAGTAAATAAATCGCGCCACGCATGGAGGGAAGAAAATTATGAGGAGGACGAAAAAGAGATGGGCGCGTTGTGCTTTACCCGCAGGGTTCACAAAACGCGGGTACCCAAAGGATTCAAGTTACCGCACGACTAGCAAAAATATGATGGGTCGCAAGAACCTACCCTATGGTTGTCAGATTACCTGCAGGCAGTACAGATATTAGGGGGAACAAAAGCAACAGCAATGCAGAGTTTGCAATTACACCTCACCGACGCAGCACGGTCTTGGTTGAATACCCTACCCAATGAATCCATCGGAAGCTGGGGAGAACTCGAAAACCAATTCGTAAGAGATTTCCGCTCAACATATAAGCGCCCAACGTCACTAGAGGAAGTCAAAGCGTGCGTGCAAAGGAAAGGCGAAACTCTACGTTCTTATATACAACGATGGAGTGTAATCAAAAACTCAGCAGAGGACGTCTCCGATGAAAGAGCAATAGACGCTTTTTCGGCTGGCCTTCGTCGTTCATACTTCATGGAAGAGATAGGAAGAACAAGGCCAACAACAGTGGCCGAATTAATGGAAGAAGCCAACAAATTCGCTGACGGAGAGGATGCATATAACAACAAAAGAGGACGGTCACCAGAAGCCGACAGAACAAGTAGACAGAGGAGAAGACACCGCAGTAGAGATAACCAAGGAAGGAACAATCAGGTAGCCGCGGGGTACGAAGCAAAGGAAGAGGAAGGTTATGAAAATAGGAAGTTTCAAGCAAAAGGAGTAGAAAAACCGAGATACTCCGGCCCTTCGGCCGAAGACATAATATATGGACCTTGTCGAATCCACTACGCGTATCTCGATGGAAAGAGAGTCTCAAACCACCAGATGAAGGATTGTAGAACTTCTCTAAGGTTACAAAGTGCCATGGGTTCAAGCCAAGGAGGATGGCACGAACAGAAACACACAGGTCAAGGATATCAAATGCAAAGGTTGGCAAAGCACCTAGAGTCAAAAGTTTACATATCCGCAATGATTCAACCGGTGCCCAAATCAAAGAAAGAGCGAAAGAACATATCTAGGCAAGTAAACCTAGCAATATCATCGCCACCAGCCACTACGGAGTACTTGCGGTGGTCAGATCAACCAATTAGGTTCAGCAGAGCAGACCACCCAAGGAAAGTTCCCAGGCCGAGCCACTCGCCAATGGTACTAAAAGCGCAAATAGGAGGGTACGACATCGGGAGAGTATTCATGGATGCAGGAAGTGGCATAAACCTAATATATGCTAGAACTCTGAAGGCAATGTGTATCTCGCTGACAAGCCTGAAGCCAACAGATTGTTTTTTCCATGGAATAGTACCAGGAGCCGCAAATTACCCTCTGGGGAAAATAGAACTCGACGTCTGCTTTGGCAGTAGCTGCAACTATCGCAGGGAGAAGTTGGAATTTGAAGTTATGGACTGGCCCTCACAGTACCACGCAATCCTAGGGCACCCAGCATTTGCAAAGTTCATGGTGGTACCTCACTACGCGTATCTAACGCTAAAAATTCCAGGACCCAAAGGAACGATTACAGTACAAGGGAGCTTCAAAGTAGCCAACACTTGCGACAAATAATTCAATAGAATGGCGCAAACTTTCGGCATGACAGCAGAATATGAGAGACTGAAAGGAGAAACCGATCATAATGTGCTACCCGACGTTGGACGATCCCTGCCAGATCAGGCTTTCGACACAACTCAGGACTCGAAGAAAATCCAGGTCCACCCTACGGACCCGAACAAGACAACATCGATTGCGGTAAACCTGGATCCCGCATAGGAAAGCGCGCTCGTCAAGTTCCTCCATGAGCGCTGGGAAATCTTCGCCTGGTGTCCTTCAGACATGCCAGGGGTTCCCAGGGAACTTGTCGAGCACGCATTAAATGTAGATCCCAAAGCAAAGCTAGTCAAGCAACCATTGCGACGGTTTTATGAACCCAAAAGGAAGGCGATAGCATTAGAATTGCACTGGCTAGAAAATGCCGGATTTATCAGAGAAATAGAAAACTTCAAGTTGAGTATCCAATCCAGTCATTGTACCCAAGAAAAACACAGACGTACAAAGAGTGTGTGTCGACTACACGTCTCTCAATAAGCACTGTCCAAAGGATCCCTTCCCTCTACCCCGCATTGATCAGATAATCGATTCAACAGCGGGATGCACAAGGCTTTCCTTTCTGGATGCATATTCTGGTTACAACCAGATCAAGTTGAAGAAAGAAGACGAAGAAAAAACAGCTTTCATTACGCCATATGGGGTGTTTTGTTATCAAGTGATGCCTTTCGTCCTAAAAAACTCAGGAGCAACTTATCAACGGATGATGCAAAACTGCCTTGGGAACCAAATAGGGTGCAACATCCAAGTCTATATCGATGATGTAGTCATTACCACAAGAAAGGAGGAATCCCTAATCAGCGACTTGGCAGAAACCTTCGACAACCTGAACAGGTACAAGCTTAAGCTTAACCCGACAAAGTGTTCCTTCGGCGTATCGGCAGGACAACTCTTAGGGTTCCTGGTATCAGCACGAGGAATAGAGGCGAACCCAGAGAAGATCCAAGCAATTTTAACAATGGGGAAACCCATGAAACTACACTACGTATAGAAACTCGCAGGACGCGTCGCGACACTAAGTCGTTTCGTTGCTCGATTAGGAGAGAAAGCACTCCCTTTCTATGCACTCATGAAGAAATCAGATGATAAATTTAAATGGACAGAAGAAGCAGATGCAGCTTTCGCGCAGCTGAAAAAAGTGCTTTCCACGCCACCAGTGCTGGTCGCACCAAAAGAAAAAGAGCCACTACTACTCTACATCGCCGCAACCCATTAGGTGGTGAGTACAGTATTAGTAGTTGAAAGAAGTGAAGAAGGAAAAGCCCACGGCATCTAGAGACTGGTATATTTCATCAGTGAAGTACTTTCTCCGACAAAATAGAGGTATCTGCACTATCAAAAACTCGCATATAGTGTCTTTACAACAGCACGAAAATTGGGACAGTACTTTGTGGTACACCCAATCATAGTGGTCAATGAAGCACCACTGTTGAACATATTGAACAATCCTTCAGCAATAGGACGTGTCTCTTTATGGGGAATCGAATTATCTCCCATGAACATCACGTATGAAAAAAGGAAGGCGATCAAGTCGCAAATCTTGCCAGATTTCATAGCAGAGTGGTTGGAGTTGTAGAGCACAGGACCGTCAGATTTATCGAGTATCTGGACAATGTACTTCGACGGTTCTAAAAGAATCCAAGGCGCAGGCGCAGGAGTAGTCTTGATATCACTACACGGTGACAAACTGAAGTACGTTTTAAGGATGAGTTTTCCGCAGGCCTCTAATAATGAAGCAGAATACGAGGCTTTACTGCATGGAATGAAGATGGCCAAGGCGTGTGGAGCAACTCGTCTAAAAATATTCAGAGATTCAAACCTCGTCGTCCAACAAGTTATGAACAAATGCGACACGATCAATGACAACATGATGGCCTACAAGAACTTATATCACTATCTCGAAGGAACATTCGATGGGTGCGAAGTCTCACACGTCAGTAGAAATAGCAACGAAGAAGCCGACAATCTGGCAAATATCAGGTCACAATGCCTGCCCATGCCATCTGGAGTCTTCTGGGAAGAAATAGTGGAAAGATCGATAAAAAGCGTCAAAAGTTCGACTACTGCAGTGGGCTCGGGGGCTGGTGCGAAAAGTGACGAGAGTGCACCAGAACCCGAAGAAGTCATGATGATAGAAGAAGCCTAGATGCAGCCATATCTCGCATACATGATAAATAAGAAGTTACCAGAAGATTCAGTGGAAGCCAAAAGAATAACTCAACGATCGAAAGCATTTGTCGTATTACAGGGGAAATTATACAAAAAGAGCATAACTGACGTTCTGCAGCGTTGCATAACGCCTCAAGAAGGACAAGTAATATTAAAAAAAATACACGCCGGAGTATGTGGCCATCATGCTAGCAGCAGGGCAATCGCGGCAAAAGCGTTTCGAGCAGGATTCTATTGGCTAACAGCCATCGAAGACGCGAAAGACATAGTTCGAAAGTGTGAAGCATGTCAAAGATTCGCGTCTCGACCACACGCGCCAGCAGCAGAGTTACAGCCAATACCATTGTCCTAGACCTTTGCACAATGGGGCCTCGATATGGTAGGGAAGTTGCACAAATCCTGGCCAGGAGGGCATGTTTACATGCTAGTGGCAGTCGACAAATTTACCAAGTGGGTGGAAGCGGCCCCGGTAACAACTCAAGATTCGATAGCAGCAATCAATTTCATTAAGTCAATAGTGTTTCGCTTCGGTGTACCATACAGCATCATCACGGACAACGGGACAAACTTCACTTCAAAGGAATTCAAGAATTTCTGCGAAGGTTTGGGAATCAAACTCAAGTTTGCATCCGTAGCACACCCGAAGATAAACGGGCAAGTCGAAAAAGCCAATGGCCTAATATGCAACGGGATAAAAAATAGGCTTTTAGCACCTCTTGAGAAAGCCAAGAGCGCTTGGGTAGATGAACTGCCCTCCGTTCTTTAGAGTTTAAGAACTACGCCTAATGTAGCTACTCAAGAAACTCCCTTTTTCCTGGTCCACGGCGCAGAAGCCGTGCTTCCAGTCGAGATTACACACGAAGCTCCAAGAGTGACGGCATACGACGAAGTAACCTCAATAGAAGCGTTACAAAACGACATCGATGCACTGGATGAAGCAAGAGATAAAACACTGAAAAGAGCCACGCAATATCAACAGAGCCTGCGGAACTACCACAGTAGTCGAGTTCGTCCGCGATCCTTTGTGGTGGGAGATTTAGTTTTACGACTCAAGTAGGACAGCCACGGCAAGTTGGAGTCCCCTTGGGTGGGACCTTACATCGTCACAGAAATAATACCAGGAGGAGCTTATCGACTACAAGACAAAATAACGGGAAAAGACGAAAGCAACCCATGGAATGCGGAGCAGCTACGGCGTTTTTACGCATAGAAGAAATCTAGTGACATCAGTAACTTCGAGTTGACCCTCTGAACCCAGAACATGAGGCCACAGGTCGGGTTCCTTGGGTTAACTCGACAAATTGTAAAAATATTTTACTTTTCCACTCGGGGGCTTTAACCCTCAGGTCGTACGAAAGAAAGTTCAATACAATATGGAGATCTTTAAAGAGATACTAGGTTGTGCGACAACCCGATATTCTTCAAACAATATAATTGGTTCAAAAGAACCCGATAATATATATAGCATACCTCGGAACAACGATTTGTTCCCATGGTCTATTAAATAAAAGCATAAAACCAAATACGATTATTTATTACAGCTAGCACGACAATAAGGCAACTCAAAAAGGAGATTACATAAGAAGATTCCAGTGGAAGTGTACTTCAGCCTCGTACTCCTTCTGGCATTGAGTACCGTTGAAGATCTTCACGTCAAACTTAGATGTGCCAATATGAAAGTCGAAGGTCATGAAGAAACCTCGCTGGATGTCGTGATCATCCACAAACTGTGACCAGCCGCCCTTGAAGTACTGTTCGCCAGCGCCGTCATACCAGACTTCCACCTCGTAGGGAGTTCCTTCCCCAGAATGTTCACAAAGAATTGCTTCACGCAACTCACGCCCATCCATGAACTTGGTGAATTTTAGCGGTAGCCGTTGAATTTCACGGCACTGCGCGCCGGCAATACAGAAAAAGGAATATATCCTCGGCTGAGAAGGAGAAGTGTTACCAGGAGGTGCGCTTGGGCCCGGGATAGCACGAGGCACCTTTGGTTTATTCTTACTCCCGGCCGGACGGCCGGGATGCCGCTTCATTGGCGCGGACGACAAAGATCCTACAGCAGTTGGTGCTGTCTTATTCTTGCTGCCACGAGGGCAGCCGCGACCCCGCGGCGCCGTCGGGAAGCCGAGGTTCAGACGGGTCCCATCTGCATCAGCCATGGGGACAAGATTGCAGAAAAGAAACCCTAGATGAAGAAAAAGATGAAGCGGCGGAGGAGGAATCTGCTTAGGGTTTTTTTACCCTCGCCAAGTGTGCTTTATTTATAAGCACATATTAACGGGCCTCCGCGAAAACAAGGCCCATAAAATATTTACAAAGGAGGTAAATTCTGCACATAGCAGACGATAATAAGAAGAATATATCAAAGAAAGTACGGGAAAAATTGCCTTGGACTCGGGGGCTTATGACTTCAAGGGAAAAAGGAAAGGTAATGACCGTATTAAGAAGAATTTATATCCTTTGAGCCTATACCCAGGAAAAATTTCCCGGCTATAGCCTCGGGGGCTACTCCCATCGGGAGCACTGAGCGCGCACCCGATAGAAAATAGAGAAGCAACAATAAAGATGACGAAGCTACGGTTAAAGGAATTAGTGGATACGGTATGAGTCGCCAACATTTCGACAACAATGAAACTTCGACTACATAGTCGACGAAATATAGAGCGGTTACTCCCATCGGGAGCTACTCATGAGAAGTTAATATAAATTCAAAAGATTTTGGATATTACATCAGTCAAATAAGACTGCGACATGTGATTCTCGAGTTGCGTTATCACAACAAAACTCGAATGCCGTGGTTTATCACGAAGGTAAGACCCCAGGATCCGTCCTGTGAGGCCTGGTATACGCACATGGATGCGCTCTGCTGGTATGTATCCGTGTCTACGACGCGAAGAAAATCCTGGTGGACGCACTGAGTACCCTTAGAACCACTGGGATTCATTTTTTGTAAGTCCTAAATGCGGTAAAAGAATGGGTTCGACCGATATCCCGAATTCAAGTCCAAGGGG
The DNA here is from genome assembly GCA_007115705.1 of Dactylis glomerata. Taxonomy (NCBI): domain Eukaryota; kingdom Viridiplantae; phylum Streptophyta; class Magnoliopsida; order Poales; family Poaceae; genus Dactylis; species Dactylis glomerata. The sequence goes on along the minus strand of QXEO01000551.1, from coordinate 489,531 downwards.
GTTGAATTTGAAGTAGGTGGCAAGTATCTGCTCCGGCAGTTAACTGACCTCTTGATCCGTCAGAGTTGTCAGGCTTGTTCATCAAAACCCCTTGCGAGATATTATCATGAAAATAAGTCGAAAGACCAAATCGAAGATTTGAAGACGTGAAGAAGTTGAAGAATTGACCAAGTCAAAGATTTAAAGATTAGAGATTCAACCCGAATCTGCAATTCTGGTAGAATCTCAGGGGCTACTGACAAGGGTATAGCTAATAGAGCCCGTTAGTTGAGTACCCCTGAGGCCCGTTAAGCTAGGCCCAGTTGTAATTATAGTCGAGATACGAGTTCTTACCGTATGTCGATATTGTAATCTGTATCGGACCCTACCCGATCCTCGAGACCTAGCCACCTATATATAGGGGCCAGGAGGGGACGGCGTGGGAGAGATTAAAAGCAAGCAAGGTTCAACACCCAAGTTTACTTTTGATATACACCTGTTTCGACTAACTTTACCTTCGAGTTCATCCGACGCTCTATCTCCCCGATCCTAAGTCCTTCCTTTAGGACATTTGTCGAGTTAACCCTTGTCACTAAGTTTCTTCTATCAAGATTATGTCTTTCATGCCCATGTTTTAAGTTTTTTTGATCCCAGCACTCAATGCTTACATAGATGATCAAGATTATGTTGGTGCATGTCACCTCAAAAATTATTCTTTGTTATCACTTACCTACTCGAGGACGAGCAAGAGTTAAGCTTGGGGATGCTGATACGTCTCAAACGTATCTATAATTTTTGATGCTCCATGCTTGTTTTTACACCATTTGCTTAGTGTTTTGTTACACTTCGTGGCGTTTTTATGCATTTTCTGGAACTAACCTATTAACAAGATACTACAGTGCCAGTTCCCTGTTCTCTGATGTTTTTGTATTTCAAAAAAGTTACACAGAAAATATTCTCGGAATTGGACGAAACAAAAGCCGAACATCCTAATATTTACCGAAGCTTCAGAAGTCCGAAGAAGAGACGGAGGGGAGCCACGGGCTGGCCACACCATAGGGCGGCGCGGCCAGCCCCTGGCCCGCGCCCCCTATGGGTGAGGCCACCCTGGCCCACCTCTGACGCCGCCCCTTCGTCTATAAAGACCCCCCGATGGGAAAAATCTAAACACCCGATCAATTTTCCAGAAACACATCGCGATCCGCCGCCGTCGTCGACCCGAGATCGGGAGGGTCCAGAAGCTCTTCCCGGCACCCTGCCGGAGAGGAGAATCGCCACCGGAGGTCTTCTTCATCGTCATGCTTGCCTCCGGCGTGATGAGTGAGTAGTCTACCTTGGACTATGGGTCCATATCAGTAGCTAGATGGTTGTCTTCTCCACCATGTGCTTCATGTTTAGATCTCGTGAGCTGCCTTACATGATCGAGATCATCTTTATGTAATTCTACATGTTGTGTTTGTTGGGATCCGATGAATATTGGTGTTATGTTAAGTTGATGTGCTGAATTTTATCTTATGTTATCTCTATGTTGTTTATGATCTTGCATGCTCTCCGTTGTTAGTAGCTATCTTGGCCAAGTAGATACTAGTGACTCCAAGAGGGGGTATTTATGCTCGATAGTTGGGTTCATGTCTCTATTTAATCTGGGGGAGTGACAGAAACCTCTAAGGTTGTAGATGTGCTGTTGCCACTAGGGAGAAAACAACATTTTTGTGTCCAAGGACATTCGTTTTGTTTACATTACACACTTTGCTTAATGAAGTTATCTATTATTCGCAACTTAATACTCGAGGGGTGTTCGGACGATATCCCCGCGAGTGGATTATTAGTCATAGATGCAGTTGGATGGCGGTGTATGTATTTTGTTGTAGTGCCCAGAGTAATTCTCATAGTGATCCTCGTGACATATGCACGTTATCTTTATTCTATCAATTGCCCAACTATAATTTGTTTACCCAGCATGTTGTTATTTATCTTATGGAGAGACACCACTAGTGAACTGTGGACCCCGGTCCAATTTCCTTTACATTGTTACACCGTTTTATTTTTACTCGCACTGTTTACTTTCTCGCATACTACTACTGTTTTCCACTCGATACGCTCAATCCTTTGTTTACAGCAAACCGGTGAGATTGACAACCTCATCGTAAGTTGGGACCAAAGTACTTGGTTGTGTTGTGTGCAGGTTCCACGTTGTTGCTGGTGCAAAGCAAAGCCCTGGACGAGGCGCCTTATAAATTGTCCAGAGCTGTCGCGAAGCTAGCAGGCATCACCTTCTGAAGTTTGGCTTTTTCCTACTGGTTCGATAAACCTTGGTTTCTTACTGAGGGAAAACTTGCTGCTGTGCTCATCATACCTTCCTCTTGGGATTCCCAACTGGACGGTCATCTACATCAACACCGCACCGCAATCATTAGTTCACAAAGAATAATTGACAAACCATACCATACCACAAGACCGATTGGTTCCATGTGGCACATTGCTTATGCTTCATGTGTTGACCAATCTAGAATCCAATCTTTGATCTTTGCCTTGGTCAACCTTGAATCTTCTCATGCTCTATCACAATATCTTGAGCCACATAAAGAATTCTTCATTTGATTGCATGCTCTAGGTATTAGTCAATCATATCTCAATTCATGAGACCATCATGACCTCGACATAGAGCCATATCTTGAATTCTTCTCTTGTAGCCAAACTCTCAACTCTCAAGGTCTTGAAACTCCTTGGCTTAACACATAAGCTAGAGCATGGATTACATGAGTTCTACACAAGAACTACATCTTTATTTCTTCTTCTTGATCATAATAAATTTATCTGTTCTATTCAATGATCTTGATGCCAATACTTAAGATAAATCTTTATCTTTATGGCATCCAAGCCTTGAATCCAACACATGGACTTCAAGCAATTCCTAAGAACAATTCCTTCACAAAAAGCTCAATGAAAACATTAGTCCATAAGGATTGTCATTAATTACCAAAAACACACTTAGGGGTACACTTGGTCCTCTGCTGCTCTTCCACTCTCAACCAGCCGTGGTGGCAAGGGAGAGTGAGGGTGGCGGCACGGTGTGTGGCTCCCCCCTTCCTGGCCGGCCGTGGTGGCGGGGGGGGGGGGAGGGGGGAGGGGAGGTCGGAGCTCGGCTGCGCCTCTTGTTGTCTTCTCTGACTGGTACAATAGTCTCGGTCGCCGCGTTCTTCTCCTCGGCCTCCTCTGGGCTCTGGCTCATCGGTTGAGCCAGGGCTCCTGGTCGCTGCGGAGGGCGTGGTGGTCTGGTTCGTTCCTGGAGCTGCTCCCCGACGGCTTGAGGCGGTTTGCTTCCGTCTCCCCGTCCGGGCTCAATGGGTGTAGGGCACCCCTCCATTTGCTTTGATGCTCCGCAGGTTTTTGCTTGCCATGCCGCTCCAAGTGGCTCTGCTCCCCGGCAGTGGCGTGGTGGCCGGCGAGAAGCGACGTCATCGGTGGCCTGGTAGAGGCCAGATCGGAGGACCTGATCGCTTTCTGCGATTTGTTTGGGGTCCTTTTTGCACTTTTCTGGACCTAGGTCTGTCTGTAAAGTGTACCGAGGTGGTCAATATGAAGCAGTTTCCGGTTCCTTCGAGACCCGTCTCCGTTCCAAGAAAAAGCAAGAGTACCAACACGAGTATACTAGTGCAAAATAACTGAACGGTCAAGTCGATACTATTTAGTATCTACTCTCTCCGTCCACGAAAGAGTGTACTTCCAACTTTCCCGAAGAGTTAAACTTTTTCAACTTTGACCAAGTTTTCACAAAATGTAACAATATTTATCAAAAGAGAAGCTATATGACGAAAATATATTTCATCATAAATCTAATGACACTAATTTGGTGGCATAAATGAAAGTACATTTTTATATAAACACGGTCAAACTTTAAAAAGTTTGACTCTACAAAATTGTTGGAAGTATACTCTTTTGAGGACGAAGGGAGTATGAAAGTGCATGATGGCAATCGTACCAATTATAATAAGCAGAGCAAAGGTATACGAGGATGCATGTCTTTGAATTGTGCACGGGTCCACATTTCCGTGACTATAAAACAACTCTCATTTTCTCATTACAGTATGTGCAAATCTATGAGTGGTTTCTCGGATAGAATCACACACAAAGTTCTTCACCAAATTGACAAGCCAGCTCCTGTTAATTTGTGTGGCTGCAACAAATTGGCTCTTATGTTCCAAATTGTTGCCTCCTCCAAGGAAACTGAGGCTGGTAGATCGTACGCTGTATATTAGCTAACTTTGCTAGAACCAGTGGTGTTGTTAGCTCATTGTAATCCTCAATGAAATTTCCATCTGGCCGAGATGATTCCCGAACAAGTTTATATAGAATAGCAAATATGCTCATGCGTTGTAACGGGAGAAAAATACTAAAATTCCAAAGTGCAAAATGTAAGTTTTCATTACCAGGGCGAGCTGGCGACGACACTAGTTAGATGATGGGGGCATTTTTCCTCAGCAACTTGCTTAACACCTATATATTGCCTACCTTTTCCGATTCTTTAATTAAAAAAATGATATGAAGCCTCTCAATATTATTGTCTCCTAAGAATACAATGCAGGTGTAGATAAGATAGTAGTATCAAAAGACTCACCAGGAATATGGGGCTACTCTTTTTTGTCTGCTTCATTTGTACAATCAGTATTCCCGATAAGGCTAAGACGCCTAGCTTTTGGCCGAGATGATTCCCTAACCAATTTATATACGGAATAGAATTGTTTTTATTCCTTGGACACTAATAACATAGAACACATTCGATTCTTGTAAATAGGATCGATCCACATGCTATCTACATCCTTATGCATACTCATATCAGAAGTATTCTCTCTTTCCTGAATTACTTGGTCACAAATTTATCTACTCCCTCCATACCGAATTATTGGGCAAATATTTATTTTAAGACAAACTTTAACTATTAATTTTAGTCAAGAAAATATGAGACATTTGACATCAAAATTATACCATTCGAAAGTTCTTTTGAATATGAATTCAATCGTATAATTTTTATATAATATATCTTATATTTTCTTGACTAAAATTAAAGGTCAAAGTTTGTCTCGCAGTGCGTAATTTCCCTGTTATGGAAGGAGTAGATACACAGGTATTTAAATAGTATATTTTATAATATAAATAATTACATGCAAATCTAGATAAATCTACAACATCTAATTTGGGACAAAAGGACACGTTTCATAAAGAAAAAACAATACTCGAAGTACATAGTACTAGCAGAGCAACATGTTTGAGACAATATGACAATACTGATCGGCTGAAATTGACTTGCGTCGCATCAACTCATGTACTGTATTATTTTTCGTCAATACAGAGCCTATACACCGTTGCTAGGCTCAATATATAGCAAGGAACGACACACAGTGAGACACACAAAATTAGTCATTAATTCATCATCAATCTATAGTACTGAAATACGCAAGCCTCGCACATTATTCGAGCTCGCCATTGGCACTCGAACACCTCACCCTTAATTAGCGACGCCCTACCCAGGCGAAATCAGAAGACAACATATCAATCCCCAAATCACAATGCACGGATGATGGTAATTGATCAGTTCTTGACGCCGAGCACCATGGGCATGCCGTCCTGGACAGCGGCCACCGGCATCGTCTCGAGCTTGCAGTCGAGCGGCGGCAGCAGGTTGCTCTCCTCGACGAGCACCCTCCCGACGAGCCGCAGCAGCGTCTCCTCCATGTCCTTGCCGTCGCTCCAGGGGTGCACCTCCGCCTGGAGCAGTCCTGGGTTCTCGCAGATGAGGTCCCACACGGGGAACCCCTTGCGCGGCATCATGAAGTCCTCTTTCGTCAGGCGCAGCGACGGGCAGTAGTCGCCGCGGCCGTCGCCGAGGTAGATGAACCGCTTCCTGCCGCCGTCAGCGACAGCAGAGGCGCGGATGCGGTCGAGCAGCTGGCCCTTGCACATGTTGGGCGGGCAGGTGCCGACGCCGCATCCGTGCGGGCCGGCGTGGAAGTCGTGGTAGGGCCCGATGCGGAGGCGGCCGTCGGCGACGACGCGGCTCGGGTTGGTGTTGATCTCGGAGAAGTAGCCGCGGAGGCCGTGGTGGTCGAGGATGGCCTCGATGAAGAAGCGGTTGGCGTCGCTGAGCACCCTGAGGTCGCAGCCGAGACCGTAGGCGGCCTTGATGGCGGCAACGACGCGCGGGTCGATGGACGCGGACCGGAGCACCTCGGCGACGTCGCGGAGGGTTTTTCCCTGCGCGTGGAGCTCCCCCATGACGGTGTCGATGAGGGTGTTCCAGGGCATGGTGGGGAGGAGGCGGTCGAAGAGCTCGGTGGCTCCGAGGCCGTCGACGACCCAGTTGTCGCTGTCGACGTCGATGATCGTCTTGTCGAAGTCGAACACCACCACGACGCCGGCCATCGGATCGCTTGTTGCGGCGGGCGGCGAGTGCTGTGCGTGCGCGTGTGTCTGGAGGTTCTGCGATGAGGAGAGGGTCTGGACGCGGTGGCGGGGTTATATAGTCGCCCCGGAAGGCGGGAAGATGCCGATGGAATATTACCAGATGCCTAAGAATAGTGGTAGGCATCGGAATTACTACTCGGGCGCGTCGGAGATCCATCTTGATCAGCCGCCATTAATTCCGGAAGACGCGCGACGAATCGATTTTGGTTTGGTTCGATGCCGTCGCATATGCGGGTTCGCGTCGCGAGGTGGCTTCCGGTGTGCCTAGCCTAGCCGTGGACAACTAGAGAAGGAAGGGCGGAAGGATCCGGCTGGGCTCCTGCATGTGGACGAGGGAATATCCTCTCCCATGCCGTAGTGGAGTTGGCTAGACGAAATCCTTTCAATTCAAAATTTGTTTTTTTTAAACAAATTTGTTTCTTGCCGGCCCTTTTGGCTTGCAAATAAGTTATTATTTTAATCGCAGTGAGGCTTCCCATAGTTATTTTTTTAATTTCTAATTTTCTAGGAAAAGACGTGGATTTGTGATTACAATAAAAAATGGGTGGTACAGGATCTGGTTCCAGGTTCCTGACAATTGACACAGGCCATGTGACAAAAACTGATACGATGTCCTGATGGCTGATGCGTGCCTGGTGGATATTCGTTGGATGCGGAGAATCTCCCATGAGGTTGGTTCTGCTCCGCCTCTCACTTTTGAACCGCTAGAAACATGACTACATGAGAGGGTGTTCCTTTCTTTTTGGTCGATCGAGTTTTGGTTTCTTGGCCTATTTGGGTGGATGGACAAATCACATTAGTCCTTGTCCTCAAGAAACACAGAAAAACTCCTAAATTTGTATATGTAACTCAACTAATCACCTTATGGGGTCCGGAGGGAATTGCACTATCCATCATCTTCACTGCCACCTCTATAATTCTTTTGCAGTTTTCACAACTTCTACGTCTAATATGTTGCACATTCCATCAGTTTTTTTTATGAATCCATATCTTAGCTAAGTTAATTCAACTGTTTTATATATCCAGTGTGTACTTTAATATATGCAACATTATCCCAAGCTACAATTCGTCTACACATTTTATTTGTAGTTTGTCGGATATGGTTTTGTGGCATATTTTATAATTGTTAGATCAAAATTAAATCCATTACAACCTGGAAAGCATCAAAATAATAATTCCTAGATGGACAATTATTTTCTTATTATTTACTCTATTAAAAAAAATAAGTGACTCGGTTTTGTCTAGACACAGATGTATCAGACACATTTCAGTGTGTAGAAACATCCTTATCTAGAAAAATTTGATTCACTTATTATGGGATGGAGGGAATATTTATTTAGTCCGGCACAATTAAGTATATGTATTGCACAAAAATAGGCAAAATATCTCTAAGTAAACATCGATGTTTCATAAAAATAAAAAGGATCAATTACACCCTAGAGTACACACAAGAATCAAATTTTTCGATGGACATATATTTTCAAATTTTAAGCATTTAATGAATTTTGTCATAACTCTAGAGCACGCATATGTGGGAAGTGGGATATAATTGTTAGTTTCGATGTCGACTGAGCTAAGCGGTGTATTAATGAATAAGTTGTGAAATGTGCAACATATTAGACGTAGAAGTAGTGAACCTGCAATTTTTTTTGTAGAAGTGGTGATCTTTGCAAAAGCTTCTAGGGAAGGTGGTGGAAGGTGCAATTCCCTCCACCTTATGGCCATGGTGCAATAATGCTGATCGAGCAACATCGACACATCAATGGCGTGGAAAGGACCGTTAGTGCCGGGTCCAAAACTGGTACCAGCCTACCAGGTGCTGGAGGCCGGTAGTACCGGGCCCTCTCCAGGGCCAACCTCCCCTAGCCTCGGTTATTGGTCATATGTTGGCCGATATCGGGCCGCTACTAGAAGTAGTAGTACTATTAGCCGGTAGTACTGGACTAGGTCCAAAACTACCGTCCATGTACTGCGGGTTGCTAACTTTTGGGTTGGTCGAATGACAAGTGGCTAGCATTATTGCACATACGGTTGAACAATCGGAAGCCCCTATATAAGAGCAGGTACAACGCGGGCGCTAGGGTCAAAATCCGTGCGGTTACGCTTGATTCCTAGGTTATTCCCATCCAAGCCTAGGATCTAGGCTCGGGTCGGCGCAAGTTTTGGCATCATGCGCTACGATTTTTTCAGACGAACGGGATAGACGAGCCGTCGATGCTAGCCGCAGGCCCTAGGGAAAAATAAAATAGGAGATGTGTACGAGCATTTCCTTAGTTTAATGGAATTCAGCTCAATTCTAGAAAGCTTTCCATAGCTAACAAACAAAATTCATCCGAAAAAATATTTAACAAAATTACTGAAGCATTTTTCTGATGTGATTGGAATCTCGCACATATACAAAATAATTAAGTACACACAAAAAGTAAGTCATTACAAAATCATGAATAAATGCAATAAAAACCAGATTGCTATAAATAAAACATATCTAAAAATCATAATTAAATAATCTAGCGAAGGTCAAAAGTAAAAGGATATTATATATATATACGCTCTTGAACTGATGCTCCAAGATCTCGGACGACTGGACTTTCCAGGCGCAAACCTAAAAGCACACGAGCATTGGTTAAACAGTTAGAGAAGTTGTGAAATTGGCACAACCATTCGATTCACTCACATGTTTGTTGCTCACTAAATCATGCATGGAATTCAGGACATCTCTATTTATAGTCATACTACGTAATAGCTTTTATTCCACACAACTCTCACGAAATTCTACTTCTAAACAACCTATTCACATCCTCTAGTCCTAGTGTCCTACACATATCCCGCAAGTTTTCCTTCACTAGAAAGCACAATCTTCTTAGATGAATCTTTTCGGTGATGGATGGTGCACTTCCCAAGATTCACAATACAATCTGGAGATGCATGTAACCAGTCTCCAAATTATCCAATAAATTTTTCTTCCCAACCATTTGATTTTACTGCTTACGGTGGTGTATCGAGCATGCAACACAATGGTAGTGATGGCCAAGGCGAGGCCGAAGGCGACGACGACATTGAAGAGAAAAACCGAAGCCATCGGCTTGCTTGAACGGAGCAAGACAACACTCAATTTGTGAGTAGTCTTGCAAATTAATTTGTTACATATTTCATGCTTTCTTTATGAAAATTGTAGAAATATAATCTTTTTTATCGATTGCAGATTTGCACGTGGTTGAATAACTCCGTTGATTCCATTGATGGAAAAGAAAGAGATCTACTGAAAGAACTTCACGGTAGACTGCAATAAAAATAGTCAGTCAAGGTGGCACGAAAACGACTTGGGAAGAACTACCAAAAAAGTTGTTGCCTTTCACGGAGTTTATTACAGGCTAAGAGAAATATGCGAGTGGCAGTGCAAACTTGCAACTCGTTCAGCCATGTACAAGCAGGAGAACAATAAATCTTCACACTTCTATATTTGTGGGATAAGGTTAAAGTCCATCTAAAATGGAGTAGACAGGCGGAACAGCAAAGAGGATGGAACCGTGGCAATACAGAAATGTGAAGTTTAATTTGTTAGTTCTCCTGCTTGTACATAACGGGGCTTTTTGAACGAGCTGCAAGTCGCACTGCCAACTCGCATATACATCTTTTAGCCTGCAATAAACTCTATGAAGGCAAGGATTTTTTTTCTTACTCTTCCCTAGTGATCTTTGAAGTTTTTGTTGCACCTTTGCTGGTCGGACGGGCTATTTTTATTGTAGTCCGCCGTGATGTCCTTTCAGCAAACCTCTTCTTTTTTGTTGTTTCGATTGATGGAATCAACAGAGTTATTCAACCACACGCTAGTATGTGATTAATCAAAAATATTATTCCTACAAGTTTTATATAGATATTATGAAACAAATAACAAATAATTTGCAAGACTACTCACGAGTCGAATATTGTCTTCCTCGGTCCAAGCAAGCTTACAACCTCGATTTTCCTCTTTAATATCGTCATACGGCATCGGCCTCACCTTGGCCATCACTACCATTGTGGTGCATGCCCAATGCATCATCGTAAGTAGTAGAATCAAAAGGTTGGTATGAAAAAATCATTGGATAATTTAGAGAAGGGTACATCTCCAGATTGTATTGTGAATACTTGGAAGTGTACCATCAATCACCGAAAGGATTCATCTAAGAAGATTGTGTTGTGTAGTGAAGGTTTAGTTGTTGGATATTTGTATGAGTAGATGATGTGAATAAGTTGTAATGTTTAGGAGCAAAATTTGGTGAGAGTTCTGGAATAGAAGCTACGGGTATGACTATATACATAGATGACTTCAATGCATGCATGATATAGTCAGCAACGAACATTTGAAAGTGAACGAATGGTTGTGTCAATTTCACAATTCCTCTTTTTTTTTTTAACTCATGCGCATCCTTTCAGGTCTGCACCTACAAAGTCCAATCATCCGAGATCTCGGACCACCAGTTCAACGAGCGTATATATTAGGGGTAGGAAACCAATGACCGAAAACCAAACATGAAAAGATCGAGACCAAACCCAAAAAGACCGATTAACATATTAGGTAGCAAATTTCATAAACCATTATTTTCCAGTGACCGAATAGACCGAACTGAACGAAATTTATATAATATTACCCCAATCTCTAGAATTGTGTGAGGTATGTGAATTATTGCATTGTTGAATGGTAATTAAATATCTATAGCATGGTTACATTTGTTGTTTCAATTGTTAAACTTTATTCCTACCAATTACTAACAATATAATCCTAAAAAATCTCCTGAATATAGCTTAAATGCTAACATTTTTTTGCTAAATAATGCCCAAACTTTGTGTTGGCAACATCGACGATGTTGTTCGGTCATGACCGAATCTGAACCCGGATTATTTGGTACCCGAATTTGTCGGGTAGTAAAATAAACAAGTATACTTAAGTCTTTATTTCTGAAGAACCGAATTATCGATCATGACCCAACGCCCACCCCTAGTATATATCCATATATTGTTTACCTTCTCTGAATTATTAAACAGTGTGTTCAGACATGTTTCATTTATAGCAATTTAGTTTTTACTGCATTTATTCATGGTTTTGTAATGACTTACTTTTAACGTGCATTTAATTATTTTGTATATATATGCGGAACTCCAATAACATCAGAAAAATGCTGGCTTCTGTTTAAACAGATGAGGAAAGGCTGGTACGAGTTTCTAATTTTGTTTTTGCCTAGCGCATGTGGATAGCTTCGGCAGCTCGTCGATCTGGTTTATCCGGGGAAAAAAAATCCTAGCACCCAACGCCAAAACTTGGCCTCGGGGCGAGCCCCAGACTCAGATGGTAAGGTCATTTCTAACGGGCCACCGCATTTTGAGCCGTAAATCAGTTCGATTCAGTCCGTATGTGCTGGTTTACGGATAAGTTCCGTTGACGGGTGGCAGTGCCTTCAACGGGTCGGCGTATTTCGGTCCGCGGCTAAGGCAGGGTTTTGGGTCAAAACCTTTTGCAAGCACACATATAAATTTATAAAATAGATAGATAATAGTAGCAACATAGTATTAGTTTCACCGGCATATTTAAAAGTAGGCAAATTTAAGATACACAAATAATAGTGCGATCACAGATCTCGATCATGGATCATCATCTTCTTCTTCTCCAACCATGAACGCACAATTGGATCCATGCCTTTGGTGATGGGGTCGCCATGATCTTGGCCTCCTTGCCGAGAAGGGCAATCTCCAATTTCTTTTGCTTGTTGTCAGCTTCCTTGGCCTTGGTGTTGAGTCATATATTCTAGTTATACCGGGTTAGGTCGGTTAGGGTTGGGGTTAGGGTTTTCCTCTCCCTCTTATGTATTTTCCTATATATATATATATCCCTATACCCATTTGGTGAATCATTGACAATAATACAAAATCCATCTATCTTCTTGGTATCAGAGCCTGCGCGACGCAAACACTAGCGCGCCGTCGACCATGGCCACCTACGAATCCTCCACCACACCTATCCCTCCCACCACCTCTTCTCCCTCAACCTCTGATGCTCTCCACCTTCCCACCACCACCCAACCTCCCTTTGTTCCGATCACCACCAAGCCTCTCGACCTCCGCGGCCTTACCACGAATCTACCCATCGTACCGGTCTCCACCGCAGCCCCCTCCATCGTGTTTCCCTCATAGCTCGCGCCCTTCCCGTCGTCCAACCCAATTCTCGGCGTCCACATCACCAACTACATCTGTCGGTGAGCACTACTCCAATTGGCGGCAGATCGTCACGTTCCTCTTCATCATGTACAAGGCCCTCGACCACACCACCGACGGCGTGGCTCCACCGAACCTTGATGACCTTTGGCTTGTTGTGGATATCCACATCTCGCTATGGTTCATGGCCACGCTCAGCGACGACCTCTACCGCCTCGTCTCCAGCGCCGACGATCGGGCATGCTCCACTTGGACTCGTCTCACGCGGTTCTTCCTCGACGACGAAGCCTCGCGGTACCTCTACCTCAGCAAGGCCTTCCGCAACACCCCGCGCGGGGACCTCTCCATCGCCACCTACGCCAGGAAACTCCAGTGCCTCGTTGACGATCTGGCCGCTATCGGCCGTCCTATCGATGACCGCGACCTCACCTTTCAGTTCATCGACGGTCTCGGTGATAAATACAAGCTGCAAGCCGAAATTCTCAAGAATGTCGTGCCCACATTCTCCGACGCCTGCTCTCGCCTCCAACTCGCCGAGGTCTCCGCTGATGCTCACCCACACCAAGCTGGTGCTCAAAGCCATGGCTATTCACACTGGCGGGTGCGGTGCCCCTAGCACCTGCTCCTCTCGGCCCCCTGGTGTTAGCTCCAATTACAAAGGCAAGAATCCGATTCCCGAGTTCTAATATGGCGGACAAGACACCTCAAACCAAGGCGGTCGTGGTACATCGAGCCATGGCGGGCAAGGCAATCGCGGCACTTCTGGCGGAAGCAGCGGGCACAAAGGATGTGGGAATCCTCTTCACAGGCCGGTGCCCAGCAGCCTTGGCTCGGGTACTTTGTGAATGGATTCGCAGCATAGTAAATCAAAAAATTTCCTACGGATGCGAACAAGAAAGCCAAGATCTAATCTAGGAGATGTAATCAACGAGAGAGGTAGATGAGATCTTCATACCCTTGAAGATTCGCACAGCGGAAACGTTCAATAGAACGTGGTTGACGTAGTCGTACTCGCCGTCTCCTCCTCGCGATCCGATCCGATCCTACGCCGCAAGTGGCGGCGCCTCCGAGAGTTGCACACGTGCGGTGCAGCGACGTCTCCTCCTTCCTTGGTCCAGCAAGTATGGTGGAGAGATAGATTGGATCAGCAGCACGACGGCGTGGTGCTTATGGTGGAGAGTTTCTGCAGCAGGGCTTCGCCTACGTGCAGTCGCGAGAGAGAGAGAGAGAGAGAGAGAGAGAGAGAGGACAGCAGTTGGCGGCTAGGGTTTGGGTTAAGGGGTAGAGAGGGCTGCGCCCTTGCCCCCCTATATATAGAGGGGTGGCCGACCAGCTTGGCCTCTCCCCAAACCCTAGGGCGCCGACTTGGAGTAGGAAGAGTGGGGGCAAGTTTCCCCCCTTTCCTTCTTTGAAGACTCCCTTAGGGTTTCCCCTTGGGCTGGCCGGCTGGGCCTTAGGGGCCTTGTGCACCTGGCCCAGGGCAGCCAGGGCACTTCCCCTTAGGCCCATGCAGGCCTCCGTCAAGTGGGCCCACGTTGGTCCCACTCCGGAACCTTCTAGAACCTTCCGGTACAATACCGATAAACTCCGAAACCTTTCCGGAATCCAAAAACTGCTTTCCTTTATATGAATCTTATTCTCCGGACCATTCCGGAACCTCTCGTGACGTCCTGGATCTCATCCGAGACTCCGAACTAAAACTCATAAACCAATTATCCATTCTATCCTAGCATCGATACACGTTAAGTGTGTGACCCTACGGGTTCGAGAATATGCAGACATGATCTTCTATCAATAATCAACAGCGGGATCTGGAAACCCATATTGACTCCCACATATTCATCGATGATCATATCGGATGAACCACGATGTCAGGATTCAATTAATCCCGTATATGTATTCCCTTCGTCACACGATATTTTACTCGCCCGAGATTTGATCGTCGGTATCGCCATACCTAGTTCAATCTCGTTCACAGCAAGTACTTTACTCGTTCCGTAATCCGATATCACTTTGTGATTAACTCCTTAACCACATGCTTGCAAGCGGTGTTGATATCGATTACCGAGTGGGCCCGAAGTATATCTCTCCGACTTGGGAGGGACAAATTCCATCTCGATACATACAACCCAACAAGTACTTTCCGATCACCTGAGAAACACCTTTATGATCACCCTCACATAGGATGACGTTTGATGACCTCAAAGCTTTCTTCCGATACCAGGGAGTTGTATTATCTCATGGTCTAAGGAATACAATACATGACATAAGAAAAGCTTCGCAAAGATGAACACGATGACACGATCTAATTGCTCTGCTTTATTTGGGTCTGTCCATCATATCATTCTCCTAATTATATGACCTCATTATTAATTGACAACTCATGTCTATGGTTAGGAAACCTTAACCATCATTAATCAATGAACTAGTCTATAGAGGCGTACTAGGGACACGGTGTTGTTCATAAACCACACAAGTATTAATGTTTCCGATTAATACAATTATAGCATGGAGTATAAACATTATCATGAACAAGAAATATGATAATAACAAAATTATTATTGCCTCTAGGGCATATTTCCTTCAGTCTCCCACTTGCACTAGAGTCAATAATCTAGTCATACTTGCGCCTTTAACACCTATGGCATTCCGGTATTATTCATACGCGTTGCACGTGGTAAACCTTATCTACGGGTCTGACACTTTCAGGTCCGTTTGTATTTGCATATTCTTTTGCGTCAGCACGCATTACTCATCTTGTATGAGATAGCATCGTATAAACTTGGTCTTCTGGTGAGACCTTTGTTTCTTGGCCGAGACTATGTTGTCACTATTGTCATACAATAGGACTACATAGTACTAGCACACTTAGAAAAATAGCGATATCCACCGTGCGTCGAAATACTCATTGGTCCGCACACATCGGTATGTATGATTTCCAATAAGTCCGTTGTTCACTCCATTATACCGGAGAACGGGGTTTTGATCATCTTGCCCATGAGGCATGGCTCGCACGTGTCAAATGATTCAAAATCAAGAGACTCCAAAAGTCCATCAGAATGGAGTTTCTTCATGCGTTTTACGCCAATATGACCTAGACGACAGTGCCACAAATAAGTTGAATTATCACTATCTACTTTGCATCTTTATGCTGCTTCTAAAGCGATTATATACTTAGCCCTCGTTGCAGTGTCCGCCACAATATTAACATTGGAACTCATCCAAGTCATCATGGAACTTTCTTCCACCTTATTATGCCACCTTCTAACTCAAAACAAATAGCTTAAAAATTGAGATAAAATTTTACTTGTATGTGTGACAAAGCCAATGTAACTCATTGCAATGAACCATTTGTCACTTCTGCATACAGAACATATTCTTACTTCTTGAAAGTGCATAAGAATATCTTTACTATTGTCCAACGATCATCATATGAATGCTATAACCTTTAGAGCATTGGACACATCTGGATCTACATATCATGGTATACAAGATTGATAAAATCATTCTTGTGGTTTCACACATCAAGTGTCAAAACAATTGATTCTTGCTCCAACCTCTTCCATGCAACAAGAACCATTCTTATTGTTTCCATATTGAACAAATTCAATATTTCATCTATGTACTCTGGCAAAACTATATTAGTGTCTCAATCTATCTGCATAGACATTGATGCTTAATATTCTGGTTTTACCTAAGTCTTTCATCAAAAACTAATTTTAATGAAAACTTCACAAATATCAAGAAAAACACATAATTTCCAATGAACGATATGTCATCTACATAAAGCATTAGAAATATGTCTTAGCACTCCCACTTACTTTCTTGTAAATACAAGCATCTTCAAATATCTTTGATGAAATTAACACTTTAACATTTTCATCATTGAAGATTCCAACTTCGCTATGCTTACTTCTACCATAGAAGTTTACATACATATCTAGCAACCTTTGAATCAACAAAACCCATTGGGTCGTGTCAGGTACACGTCCTTGGTGTGCATTCCGGTAGAGGAACGTTGTTTCGTTTATTCAACTAACATATCTCTATATGTAATTGTTGCTAGAATAATTCATATGACGAAGTCAGGGCCCATCATCGCTTCTTTGTATATTGTTGGTTACTATTATCTAATAATATCTCGTCCTCAAATCTTGCTATTTGATTACGACCAACTTGGTTAAATAGGAACTTCGATGCCGTGACTACAACATATTGTAGACGCGTGAGCTATGAATGCAGTTGCCGCTTCCAGAACATATTCTGGTGCTGCGCTACTCTGATCATCTTGCTCAGATTCAATAACCTCATCAAGTCCTATCTTCCTCCCACTTAAACCTTTCGCGAAAAACTCCTTCATAAGAAGTTCACTTCTTTCAGTGACAATCACCTTTAATTGGGTTTATGGCAGAAGAAACACCCATCGACATTCTTTGGGATAACCTACAAAGACATACTAATCCAATTTTGGTTGTAAACATTTTACACATATGCCTTGCATACCAAAATTCAAGAAAAGACAACTATAATTTGTATGGTGTCATTTCGGTAGATTATGATGGTACTCTATTCAGTGAAAAGCGGTAGTCTCTAAAGCATAATCCACAAATTATATTGGTAGTTTATTGATCTAACCATGTCAAACAAGGTTTGATTACATCCATCAAAAACTCCATACTCCTATGGTGTTTATCACGATGCAAGTTTGTGGAACAATTCCTCTAACTCTTAGATGTTTGCTAAACTTGTAACTCAAATATTCTTCTTTTATGATCTAATCATATAACTTGAATATTCTTGTTACAACAATTTTCACTTCATACTTCTATCTCATCAAGTAGATATACCGTACATCTATTCGAGTCATTGATGAAATAGAAAATACACCATGCTCGACTTCACACATGAACTACATACATCAACATGTACGATCTCCATGTAGTTAGTCGCTTGTTCTTTCTATGGCCTATGAACGGAGTTTAATCATCTTTAGGAAAAGTCTCACAAGCATCAATCAATTCAAAATCAAATGACTCGAAAATCTATCAATATAGAATTTCTTTCATGTTTTGTTTCCAATATGACTTAAACGGCGGTGTCACATATAAGTGAAATTTGTTTTGTCTTGCGACCTTTAGCATTAGTGTTATAAATGTCTATTTCACCAACAAGATAATAATAATCTATCCATCGATTATGGAAGACGGTAATAATTTGAACAACCATTGCTCTCATAATACCAGAACAAAATAACAATTATTAAGTTCATGAAATATCTTGAAGGCTAGGTTTGATGTCGACGAGAAGCACAATAACACTTTTATTTGTATCTCGACATGCATCATTACCATATTCTTTTACTAGTTACTTAGGCCATTGTACTTCTTGTATTGTGTTGCTTTGTATGACATTTCATACCAATAAATTAGTATCGAATACCCAAGAATTACATTGTTAACGAGCAAAAGAATTCATCTATAACATGTATATCATTTATATACCTGAGCTGGACAATTCCAGTCTTTTCCTTTTCTACCAAATACCTTTTGCAGATCCTATTTAGCATTTCCTCTCCTTTTAGAAGAATCTATCGACATCAATAGTGGCGTCAATCATTTGACACATAGTCCAAAGGATTTTAGTCAAATACTAATAGCCTTGGATTTTGCACTTTGAAGTGGATCACCATCATCATATGATTGGTATTCTTCCAGATTCCATTCTTTAGTATTCCTTTGGTATAGCAAAACAATTTAGCCGATACCTTTTCATTCATCTTATCATGACAACTTTCATGATGAAACTACTATAGCTTATAAGGATGAATGCAAGTATAATATTAGTTTCCCAAACTTTTGGGTGATCGGGACGCCTAGCATCTTCAATCTTCACATATATTCATACAATATGAGCATATGTTCTTTTACTAAATTATACTTCATCATTTTTGCAAACAATCAAAGTTTTAGATATCAAATATCTTTCACTTCTTGTTTGTTTCTGAAACAATTCTTTCAGCTTGATGATCACTTTGATTCTCAAACAATTTTGAAGATCAATTTATCATGAAGGCAAACATATGATCTTTAGATACTAAACTTGAATCGTTGCTCTTAGATTAATACAATTTATTAAATCATATGGAGCAAGCAAGGTTTGCTAAAGTTTGCAATAGGACTTAATCTTTAGTCTTGACATTCTAACTAAACGGCACTAGCCCGAAAAGTGATTATCCAGAAATCTATAGTTCTTTTAACTCAATTAAGCTAAGTGTCGGTGGGAAACGGTGCCAAAGACTACAACGACTTATGCAAATACAACAAGATTTAGTTCAAGATAATTAGTTCAAGTTAATCAAATTACTAATGAACTCCCACTAAATACAACATCCCTCAAAGTTGTTTAGTGAAGCATGATCCAAATTCACCACACCTAATCCGATCTTCACGAGAAGAGATGTGGTTTCAATGGTGGACAACTCAGTGTCGATCATATCATTCATATGACTCATGATTAACCTTTCGGTTCATGTGTTCCGAGGCCATGTCTGTACATGCTAGGCTCGTCAAGTCAAACCCAAGTATCTCCGCATGTGCAAATACTGGCTTGCACCCGTTGTATGTGAACGTAGAGTTTATAGCACCCGATCACCACGAGATGCTTGAACACGACGAACTTTCGCAACGGTGCATACATGGGGAGAACACAATTTTATCTTGATCTTTAAGTGAGGAATCATCTTAAAATGCTACCGTCGCGATCTAAGCATAATAAGATACATAAAAGGATAAACATCACATGCATATAATTTTATGTGACATGGTATAGCCAATCTCCGCGCAATGATCTCCATCTTGTGCGCGCCGGCATGATCTCCATCACTCCACCATGATTGCCTCCACCACGAATAGCAACTACAACTATTGCTAACTACTTAGCGATAAAGTAAAGCTATTACATGGCGTATAAGAAGTTGACACGCAGGTCATACACAATTATAAAGACAACCATATGGCTCCTGCCGGTTGTGAACTCATCGACATGCAAGTCGTGAAATATTACAAAACATGATCATCGCATACATCACATATATCACATCACATCTTGTGGCCATACCATATCACAAAACACTCCCTGCAAAAACAAGTTAGACGCCTCTACTTTGTTGTTGCATGTTTTACGTGGCTTATGGGAGTAGCAAGCTAAGAACGATTCTTACCTACGAAAAGCCACAACGGTGATATTATGGTTGCTAACATCCGATGTAAGTCCCATGACTACTATAGTGAGAGAAACTGGCATCCACCAGCCGCATGTGTGGAACAAGCCACACGTCAAGTGCGGAGCCGGTCTCGCGAACGCGGTCGCGTAAAGTTGGCCTGGACCGCTTCAATCTCACTATACCGCGTCATAAGAAATACACAACAAGAGGTTTGCAACAGAAAACATCAACGCCCGCAACAAGCATGTTGCGTTCTACTCGTGAAACACATCTACGCATAGATCTAGCTCTGATACCACTGAAGGGTTACGCAGCATAGTAAATCAAAATTTTTCCTACGGATGCGAACAAGAAAGCCAAGATCTAATCTAGGAGATGTAATCAACGAGAGAGGTAGATGAGATCTTCATACCCTTGAAGATTCGCACAGCGGAAACGTTCAATAGAACGTGGTTGATGTAGTCGTACTCGCCGTCTCCTCCTCGCGATCCGATCCGATCCTACGCCGCAAGTGGCGGCGCCTCCGAGAGTTGCACACGTGCGGTGCAGCGACGTCTCCTCCTTCCTTGGTCCAGCAAGTATGGTGGAGAGATAGATTGGATCAGCAGCACGACGGCGTGGTGCTTATGGTGGAGAGTTTCTGCAGCAGGGCTTCGCCTACGTGCAGTCGCGAGAGAGAGAGAGGGCAGCAGTTGGCGGCTAGGGTTTGGGTTAGAGGTAGAGAGGGCTGCGCCCTTGCCCCCCTATATATAGAGGGGTGGCCGGCCAGCTTGGCCTCTCCCCAAACCCTAGGGCGCCGACTTGGAGTAGGAAGAGTGGGGGGCAAGTTTCCCCCCTTTCCTTCTTTGAAGACTCCCTTAGGGTTTCCCCTTGGGCTGGCCGGCTGGGCCTTAGGGGCCTTGTGCACCTGGCCCAGGGCGGCCAGGGCACTTCCCCTTAGGCCCACGCAGGCCTCCGTCAAGTGGGCCCATGTTGGTCCCACTCCGGAACCTTCTAGAACCTTCCGGTACAATACCGATAAACTCCGAAACCTTTCCGGAATCCAAAAACTGCTTTCCTTTATATGAATCTTATTCTCCGGACCATTCCGGAACCTCTCGTGATGTCCTGGATCTCATCCGAGACTCCGAACTAAAACTCATAAACCAATTATCCATTCTATCCTAGCATCGATACACGTTAAGTGTGTGACCCTACGGGTTCGAGAATATGCAGACATGATCTTCTATCAATAATCAACAGCGGGATCTGGAAACCCATATTGACTCCCACATATTCATCGATGATCATATCGGATGAACCACGATGTCAGGATTCAATTAATCCCGTATATGTATTCCCTTCGTCACACGATATTTTACTCGCCCGAGATTTGATCGTCGGTATCACCATACCTAGTTCAATCTCGTTCACAGCAAGTACTTTACTCGTTCCGTAATCCGATATCACTTTGTGATTAACTCCTTAACCACATGCTTGCAAGCGGTGTTGATATCGATTACCGAGTGGGCCCGAAGTATATCTCTCCGACTTGGGAGGGACAAATTCCATCTCGATACATACAACCCAACAAGTACTTTCCGATCACCTGAGAAACACCTTTATGATCACCCTCACATAGGATGACGTTTGATGACCTCAAAGCTTTCTTCCGATACCAGGGAGTTGTATTATCTCATGGTCTAAGGAATACAATACATGACATAAGAAAAGCTTCGCAAAGATGAACACGATGACACGATCTAATTGCTCTGCTTTATTTGGGTCTGTCCATCATATCATTCTCCTAATGATATGACCTCATTATTAATTGACAACTCATGTCTATGGTTAGGAAACCTTAACCATCATTAATCAATGAACTAGTCCATAGAGGCGTACTAGGGACACGGTGTTGTTTATAAACCACACAAGTATTAATGTTTCCGATTAATACAATTATAGCATGGAGTATAAACATTATCATGAACAAGAAATATGATAATAACAATATTATTATTGCCTCTAGGGCATATTTCCTTCAGCGCCGCCCTGGCGTGAGGCCGCCTGGGGCCACCTCTGACATCGCCCCTTCGCCTATAAAGACCCCCCGACGGGAAAAACCTAAGTACTCGATCAATTTTCCAGAACACATCGCGATCCACCGCCGTCGTCGACCCAAAGATAGGGAGGGTCCAGAAGCTCTTCCCGGCACCCTGCCAGAGAGGGGAATCGCCACCGGAGGTCTTCTTCATCGCCATGCTTGCCTCCGGAGCGATGAGTGAGTAGTCTACCTTGGACCATGGGTCCATAGCAGTAGCTAGATGGTTGTCTTCTCCACCATGTGCTTCATGTTTAGATCTCATGAGCTGCCCTACATGATTGAGATCACTATTATGTAATTCTACATGTTTGGTTTGTTGGGATCCGATGAATATTGGTGTTATGATTGAGTTGCTGTACTGAATATTATCTTTTGTTATCTCTATGTTGTTTATGATCTTGCATGCTCTCCGTTGTTAGTAGCTATCTTGGCCGAGTAGTTGCTAGTGACTCCAAGAGGGGGTATTTATGCTCGATAGTGGGTTCATGCCTCTATTTAACCTGGGGGAGTGACAGAAACCTCTAAGGTTGTAGATGTGCTGTTGCTACTAGGGAGAAAACAACATTCATATGCTCAAGGTGATGTCTACACACGCTTCTCTTCTTGTAGACTGTGTTGGGCCTCCAAGTGCAGAGGTTTGTACAACAGCAGCAAGTTTCCCTTAAGTGGATCACCCAAGGTTTATCGAACTCAGGGAGGAAGAGGTCAAATCTATCCCTCTCAAGCAACCCTGCAATTACGATACAGAAAGTCTCTTGTGTCCCCAACACACCCAATACACTTGTCAGATGTATAGGTGCACTAGTTCGGCGAAGAGATAGTGAAATACAAGTAGTAGTGATGATTATAAGTAGCAAACGTGATGTGAAATAAATATCGCTGCGAGCAAACAAGTAATAAAACAGGAAGTAAACGGTGTGCAAGGCTTGGAAACAAGGCCTAGGGATCATACTTTCACTAGTGGACACACTCCCAACAAATATAACATGATTAAACAAATAAACAACTTCTCTCCACTATGGTACTCTGAATTACTCTCCTATTGAATAACACTAATCATTGCGTAGTGGCTACAGAAGCACCCCTTAAAGTTCATCAAGTACTTGACAAACACCACTCATAGAGATATCCAAATCAAAGCACAACTCAAGATAGATATTATTGCAACTTAGACCAAGTACTAACATGGTGCACACACTGTCAACATTACACCATGAAAGGAGGAATAGATCACTTCAATACTATCATAGCGATAATTATTCTCATAATCCATAAAAGATCACAATCGTAGCCTAGACCAAGTACCACCATGATGCACGCACTGTCACCGTTACACCATGGCAGGAGGAATAGATTACTTTAATAATACCACTAGAGTACACATAATATCTGAATAATAACATCTACTTGTTCAACATGATACAAAGCTCACGATCACATAAAGATCACATCATGGGAGAGAGAGGTGAACCACATAGCTACCGGTAGAGCCCTCAGCCCCGGGGATGAACTACTCCCTCCTCATCATAGGAGACAGCAAGGTTGATGGAGATGGTGGTGAGGTCGATGGAGACGGCGGAGACGGCGATGGAGACCGATGGAGATGGCTCCGGGGGCACTTCCCCGTCCCGGCAGGGTGCCGGAACAGAGACTTCTGTCCCCCGAAATTCGTCGACGACGGCGGCGGAGCTGCGGAACTGCTTCTGGAAAATTGCCGAATCCCCTAGGGTTTTCCGTCCCGAGGCTTTATATAGGCGAAGGGGCGATGTCAGAGGGCTGCCAGGGCCTCCTCACACAGGGGTGGCGCGGCCAGGGCCTAGGCCGCGCCAGCCCTATGTGAGGGTGGCCTGTGGCCCCTCTCCTTCCTCTCTTCGGATGTCTGGATGCTCCCGGGAAAAATAAGACTTCTGGCTTTGGTTTCGTCCAATTCCGAGAATATTTCCTATGTATCACTTCTGAAATACAAAAATAGCAAAAAACAGGGAACTGGCACTGTGGCATCTTGTTAATAGGTTAGTTCCGGAAAATGCATAAAAGTGCCATGAAGTGTAACAAAACAATAGGCAAATGGTGCAAAAACAAGCATGGAGCATCAAAAATTATAGATACGTTGGAGACGTATCACAAGGGCATATGCTTTGTTTACATTACACACTTTGCTTAATGCAATTATCTGTTGTTCGCAACTTAATACTTGTGGAGTTCTCGGATTGATTCGCCACAAGTGGATTATTAGTCATAGATGCAGTTGGATGGCGGTCTGTGTATTTTGTTGTAATGCCCAGAGTAAATCTCATAGTGATCTTCTTGACATATCACGTTTATCTTTATTCTATCAATTGCCCAACTGTAATTTGTTTACCCAGCATGTGTTATTTATCTTATGGAGAGACACCACTAGTGAACTGTGGACCCCGGTCCTATTTCTATCATATTGCTATCACCTATTTACTTTACTCGCACTGTTTACTTTACTCGCATACTATATTGTTTTCCACTCGATACGCTCATAACCTTTGTTTCAAGCAAAGCGGTGAGATTGACAACCTCATCGCAAGTTGGGAACAAAGTACTTGGTTGTGTTGTGTGCAGGTTCCGCGTTGCTACTGGCCGAAGACGAGTCAACAAGTATCGTTAAACAGCGCCCTTGTTGGAGTGCTATTAAGCCAGTCTGCATCACCTTCAGTCGTTTGTCTCTCCTCTCCAAGAACGATAAACCTTGGTTTCTTAACTGAGGGAAAACCAGCTGCTATACTCATCACACCTTCCTCTTGGGGTTCCCAATGGGCTGGTCATTCACCACGCACAAAGACCGACTGTCAACTAGACAATCACACGCTCGGGGGCTTTGCCTCGCATTGGCATCTATTCGCCCGGCGTTAGCAACGTGCTCGGGGGCTACACCTTACGCTGTTAACCTTAGCAGCCTTCTACATCATCGACGGTGTTTCGTCTGCTACGACAACATATTTCGGCTCGAGTACAATATCGCCTACAGTAGCAAGCATTCGACAACGACATCGCCTACAACAAGCATTGGACAATGACATCGCCTACAGCAAGCATTCGATAACATCATCACCATGATTCAGCCACCGTGCGACTCCACTGACCATGACATGCAAGAACTTCATTTGATGCCCTCACACGCGACATGCAAGACTACGACGTCAAGGCAAGATTAGAGTCTCTACCCGATTCTACGAATCGACTAGACACTCGGGGGCTACTAACGAGGGTATGACCCCTCGGTCCTCGATATTTGCCTACCTGGTTCCTGCCAAGGAAGAAGCCCGCTCGAAGGATACACGAAGCCCGCAAGGCCCAGCACTTCGACTTGAAGTAGAAGGCAAGAACTACTTGTAAACCCTAACTGGCTGCATATATAAAGCCACCAAGGGCGCCCCCTAGAGGGAATACAATCTAACTTGCATAGGCTAATCTCGCATAGACACCTGATCTCGCATAGATCCCACGCATAGGCTAGCCACGCCATCTCCTTCCACCTCCGCCAGATTGCATCTGCGCACCATTGTAACAGCTCCAACTATACAAGCAATACAAGATCAGACAAGCAGGATGTAGGTCTTTACCCTACGGGGGGCCGAACCTGGGTAAATTCGTGTGCACCCCCTGTTTCTGTCTGAAGTCGTCGAATCCACCAAGCGCCCACATACGCTCCATGAATCGAAAGCCCTCAAACATGGGCATTGCCGGGTTAGAACCTCGTGAGTGCCAGTTCCCTGTTTTCTGCTGTTTTTGTGTTTCAGAAAAGTTACACAGGAAATATTCTCAGAATTGGACAAAACAAAAGCCGAACCTCCTAATATTTACCGAAGCTTCCAGAAGTCTGAAGAGGAGATGGAGGGGGACCACGGGCTGGCCACACCATAGGGCGGCGTGGCCAGCCCCTGGCCCATGCCCCCTATGGGTGATGCCACCCTGGTCCACCTCTAACGCTGCCCCTTCGCCTATAAAGACCCCCAGACGGGAAAAACCTAAATACCTGATCAATTTTCCAGAAACATATCGCGATCCGCCGCCGTCGTCAACCCGAGATTGGGAGGGTCCAGAAGCTCTTCCCGGCACCCTGTCGGAGAGCGGAATCACCACCGAAGGTCTTCTTCATCGCCATGCTTGCCTCCGGCATGATCAGTGAGTAGTCTACCTTGGACTATGGGTCCATAGCAGTAGCTAGATGGTTGTCTTCTCCACCATGTGCTTCATGTTTAGATCTTGTGAGCTGCCTTACATGATCGAGATCATCTTTATGTAATTCTACATATTGTGTTTGTTGGGATCCGATGAATATTGGTGTTATGTTAAGTTGATGTGCTGAATATTATCTTATGTTATCTCTATGTTGTGTATAATCTTGCATGCTCTCTGTTGTTAGTAGCTATCTTGGCCAAGTAGATACTAGTGACTCCAAGAGGGGGTATTTATGCTCGATAGTTGGGTTCATGCCTCTATTTAATCTGGGGGAGTGACAGAAACCTCTAAGGTTGTAGATGTGCTGTTGCCACTAGGGAGAAAACAACAGTCTTGTGTCCAAGGACATTCGTTTTGTTTACATTACATACTTTGCTTAATGCAGTTATCTGTTGTTCGCAACTTAATACTCGAGGGGTGTTCGGACGATATCCCCGCGAGTGGATTATTAGTCATAGATGCAGTTGGATGGCGATCTATGTATTTTGTTGTAATGCCCAGAGTAAACCTCATAGTGATCCTCATGATATATGCACGTTATCTTTATTCTATTAATTGCCCAACTGTAATTTGTTTACCCAGTATATTGTTATTTATCTTATGGAGAGACACAACTAGTGAACTGTGGACCCCGGTCCAATTTCCTTTACATTACTATTACTGTTTACTTTACTTTCTCGCATACTACTATTGCTTTCCACTCGATACGCTCAATCATTTGTTTACAGCAAACCAGTGAGATTGACAACCTCATTGTAAGTTGGGAGCAAAGTACTTGGTTGTGTTGTGTGCAGGTTTCACATTGCTGCTGGTACAAAGCAAAGTCCTGGATGAGGCGCCTTATAAATTGTCTGGAGCTGCCGCGAAGCTAGCAGACATCACCTTCTGAAGTTTGGCTTTTTCCTACTGGTTTGATAAACGTCGGTTTCTTATTGAGGGAAAAACTTGTTGTTGTGCTCATCACACCTTCTCTTGGGGTTCCCTACGGGTCGGTCATTTACATCAACACCGCACCGCAATCAAGCCTTTGCGGGTATAGAGCAATATTTGGCGTACAGGTTTAGAACTTTAAAACCGAAAACCGACTATGGCTAGTCTTCTGCCTGATTCGGTTACGATATGAGTACGTCTATACCTACCAAATTTACTTACAAATATGTACGCACCAGAGTCTAAAGCCCAAGCTATGGTCATGTACAAATACTCCTCGGCCCACAACAAGAACAATAAAATATCCGGCCATAGTGCTAATCACACTAAGAATACGTGACGTTCATGTCAATCCAGTGATGTACCTTTCATCACGTGTCTTCACAGGCTTTGCAAAATTCTTTTAGCTCGGCTTTGCATAATTTGGCATTTGTAACTCACCAGAACTTGTCCTAGTTAGCACTTGTAGCTCGAAAATGTTCCTGAGTATATATAGGACATGTCCGATGTAGCTTCTGGTCCATGCAAAATCCCTGTTATATACTTAGACAAATAATCAATCGACAAGTTTGATTAAACAGTAAACTAATTTGGCTTATAAATACCTAGTAGCCAAATTTTGTATTCAACACATGCCCCCTATTTTTGGTACAATTATATTAACTAAAAATACAACTGTAATACCTTAGGACGATGCCAATAACTTCACCGGCCATATAATTCTTAGGGCGATGTTCAGAGAACACATCGGCCATATATTTTCTTACGACGATGTCTAAATAACTTATCAGCCAGATTTTCTTATGGTGTTATTTTAAATAAAAAATCGGCCATAGTATCCTGAAGCCTACATACATATGCTAGGATAATACTTCTTAAAATATTTTTATTAAGAGTTTTTGAATATTCCTCTCCTACAAAGATTGTATAAAATATGAATTTTCAGGAACTATCTCTACAACTCTATATAGGCCTTTCAAACTCAGCAACTATTTGCCGAATTTTGTATCTTTAATTTGACTTGGATGCCTTAAATAATTAACTAGATGAACTCTCCAATCAGCTTGTTTTCAATTATTTGCTAATTCGGTTGTCTATGACACATGCACCGAATCTCCTTTGCAATGTACTAGTTACTGAAAGGATCCAGAAACAATTGCATGTTGTACCAAATAGCATCTAACAGGTTGGACTTATTTTCTACACAGCAGCAAACATCGGCTTTTATAGTATGAAATAATTTCCTTTGCTAATTTGGTAACCGGATGCCTGCTGTGTTGAAGAACTAGCTATGAAATTTCCTTCCCTAGATATAAGATTTGATCGTGAACTATCCAAAGACATAACTACTTCCAAAACATGGCGACCATTTCTCATTTTTTTGTCTTTAGTTCCAGAAGCTCACACTCCCTTTAGTACCGAGAACAATTTCCTATAAAGTCGGCCAACAAAACCCCGCTAGTTTTAACAACAATGGTATCTCATGGGCCGACTGATGTGTCTAGCATATTGGTTCATGCATGTACTTCACCCATAGCTAATATAATTAAAATCCAAACATTTAACAGCAAAGTACTATTGTTCGGCGATACAACTCGTCATTCAATAAAGCATATTTTAAAGCTTGTCGCCGAATATCCCTATCTCCAGTCTGTCTTGGATCTTTTAAATAAACAATAAGAGGAGCTCTCCAATCACATGCCTCTAAATTACTTGCTAATTCGGTTGTTTAATTGTGGCTCCTATACCGAATTTCACTTGAACTGTACTGATGTTTGCTGAACTGAATCAGAGCGAGTTGTACCATACTCTGTACCGAACTAACACCCGACAGATCGGTCTTACTTTCTACAATAGCTAGCAGCGGCCTTTCTAATATAAAAAACTTTACATTTCTAAGGTAATGACCAGATGCCTGTTGTGCCTGCTAAGCAAGCTCTATCATTTTCTTTCCTAGGTATAAGATAGATAACGAACGTATGGAGAAACTTAACTGTTGTCAAACATCGGTCCAAATAACTATTTAGTGATCCATCTAAACACAGAAATTCGTCTTTAAAATGTTGCACCACCAGAAGCGAATCCTAGAAACATCTATATCTTTTACACCCATGTCTATAAAACTTTGCAAACCAAACTGTAAAGCTTTATACTCAGCTTGGCTATCTTTTACAAGGATAATTTAAGCGGACCGATGTTTTATAAACAAGATTGTTGGGCCAAATTAAAACAATAAGATCGACAATACCCCTCATAGCATGCAATGTTTCATATGCAAAGTGATATTCTATTTTCATGCAATCCTATCGCTAAAAATCGGTTGGTGTACACATACTAGGAAGCAGATAATGCTAAAATATTGTACATGCGTTATTGTTCAATAAACACATACCGATTTTTGGCTTCACGAAAGTGACGGCCTAGATATGCAATGATGTACTCCTTCTCGTCGTCTTCTTACGCCAAAGACCGTGTTGATAACTCTATAATCATTGTTCTAATCGACTTCCATATTAGCATTAGCAAATGTAAATACTGAAATACTTGCATCACCATTATTCTTTTCAAGTGTGTCAGCCGATGAGAATCCCTGTCCAAAGTTTCTCAATGTAATCAAAATCATTAATTATTTTGTGCATATCGCTCTTGCAGGAACGATAATTCTAGGTACGTCTTTGCGCCAACTAACACTAGCATCAGTCAAACAATATATCCCATTATCTTGCAAATTAACCGATGCCTCTGTAAACGAGATGCATGACACATTATTCTCCTTGATCAACATCTATATCAGTAGGTGCATCTCTATTATTTTCAGAATTTCTATCAGCAACCATGTCATTATTTTCCTCTTCCACAATACGCTTTTCCTTCCAAGTCATCCTTAGGGGAATCATCGGTCTATGTCGATTGGAGTATTCATTGCGCCTCTTCTCAGCTATCAATTCTCGTATTTCCAGCATTCGGAGTCGCTGTACCCGCCGCTTTTGAGTGCGTGTGAGTCCTGTCGGGCACCAGTGAGGTCGTGGTTTGGTTCCTGGTGCTACTGACTTAATTATACTGCCTCCTAAGTTTCTCGGCCTGTGCTGACTTACTGCTGTTCATGGGGAAAATAATTTTTCCTTGACCGAAAACACTCTATGCTGATCAGATGCGTTACCAACTCTAAATTTCTGGCTATCTCTTTTGCTTGAGTATCCACGTTGTGTAGATATGCTAGTACTAGACTTGAAACAACCTATTCGCTGTAAACGCATGGACGTTCCTGAAGTACTGCCTCCCATAGCTGAATCGATTTGCATACTAGCCGATTCATTTTTCCGACTTGTACTAGAGAATGCAGCAAGTGTATTATCCAAACCTTTCTTTCCTGTACCAGCATCTTCTCTGTAAACTGATCCTAATCCAACATCGCTGCTTATTTTTGTACTATTCAAAACACCTTCAGCTGATTGATATGCTTCAAGTTTCGGACCATGAATATCATCTGTATCATCTGAAATTTTCACCGGTATAGGTTTAGCACGCTTTACCGGTACCCACACAAACTTGTGACCACCCTTGTAAATGTTGCCATCCTCTTTACGTATCGGTGATTGGCTTTGCTGAATCACAATAGCATCACGTGACCTAGCCTCATGACTGAAACAAGCTTTTCTCTCATGCAAGTATGGTCTCAACGCATGCCTCTGCGGAATATATTTCGGCATAAAATGACCTGATTGTCCTGCAGAATATGGCGTCCAGTGATTATAGCTCAATGGAGGAAATTGTTGATATGTAAGTGGTGCACAACTCCAATATTTTGGCGCCACTGCAAAATAAGACTGTTGGTTATACGAATTTCCTTGCCAACGCTCATGCCCCCCCGGGTCGAGTAGGGAACCTAAGACTCTTAGTACTTCCAAGCTGACTAAACACGTTGCTGGCATTGCACAAAGTGTATTTGTCTAACAATTGTTTAACAGTCGGCTTTAGCTTTGGAGCTGATTTTCTCTTTCTTTCATTGACTTTCTGCACTCCTAAATCTGAATTTTTTGATTTTATTATCCTCGGTGCAGCACAAATATCAATGACAATATTTTTTCCATTGGTAGATTTGGTATGATCTGACCGAATAAGTATTTTCTTGTTGTCAAAATCGATCACGCTGGGAGAGCACGGTCGTTGGACAACCTGAACAATACCTTGCTCCACCTCTTGATGATTCTCTGGCTTCTTTTCTTCTTTATTTTCTAGATTTTGTGCTTCTTCAATTTCATGCTCTTTTTCAACCGAAGAAGGTTCGGCTATATTTTCTTCCAGTGGATGCTCATCAATTTCTTTAGCACAGAATTCATAGGGCAACATGAAATCTCCCTTACATCTAGAAAAATCAAGCACCATTGTTTCACATTCACTATGTTCTTGCTCAACGAAGCTTGTATCTATCGGGTTGACAAACTCAGTGTGTGTGTCCGACTTAGCTTTACCCAAATATTTGCCTTCAACTAAGTCAGTCGTGACAGACATGTCAATCATCTGTTGTTGATTTGACTCGGCACATGTGTTGTCAAACCCATCCTTAGACGAGTTAGCCATACTGACCAAGTCAACCTTTTTCTGTTGGTTGGCTACCATAGCTCTGACTTCGACAAGCTTTTTTGCAAGATCTTCACAAGATTTCCTATATAAATCAGCCCACTCCTCTGATGATCTCCCCTCAAATCTTTCAGTATTTTTCGGCAATGACAATTGGGTGTTACCGAAATTCTGCAGTTGTTTAGGGGGTGTATCACATGCTATAGTATCAGATGAAGCCACATGAGATCCTATTGAATTCTCACTTATTCGGCTGCAAGCAGTGTGAAGGTGTGTAGCCGAATTATGGATGTCTGAAGTTGCATATGGTGCTAAAAAATTAGTAACATAAGGTGTAACATATGATGGTTCAGAATAATTGGCCAAATAGCTACTAGTACCATAGCAAGTCGCGCTGTCCATCGGCATGTGCGAAGATGAAGCAAAAAATTGCAAGTTATTTGCCGATGAATAAAAGGGTGAAACATTATTTTGCATATTATTAAAATTTATAACATTAGGTGCTTCATATTGGTTAACTGAATTTATCATGTTGTTCATCGGCATATGAACTTCTGGGGCTGCCGATGCATGAGAATTTGAATATACGTGCTGCAAATAGTCAAAATTATAACAAGTTGAAGGATGCAGATTATTTTGAATCGGCGTTTGCACATAGCAAGAATTAGGGCTAGCCAATACAGTACTCATATTAAAGAATCTAGCAACTTTAGCATAAGAATTATTTGCATCTACAAAAGAAGACTAAGAATTCATGTTACCCTTGTAGACGGCAGCTTCTTGATGACGCTCTTTACGTAGCAGGAACGGGCCGGAGACCGGTCGATGCTTCATCCCCAGCGGAGTCGCCAATTATGTTGGCACGCAAAACTGCCGCGCAACACCAGAATAATCGCCGTACTTTCGTGACAACAAACGGATGCTTTCCGAGCAAAGCAATAAAGATCCCCTCGCTTTTGTGGAGGAGAGACGACCGCTTTTCAACGCAAAACGGTAAAGATTGAACCAATCCTTAGAGCTGCTAGGGCATGACAGAGAAGAACGATAAAGGTAAAGAAAAATAGTACGTAAAAGTAGATTTGTTTTGTTGAATAGATCGATTGGCTAGGGCTTTGTCAATCGGCCAAAGCCTTTATATATAGGCGCATGACTTTGCGGGTACAGAGCAATACTTGGCGTACAGGATTAGAACTTTAAAACCAAAAACCGACTATGGCTAGTCTTCTCCCTGATTCGGTTACGATATGAGTACGTCTATACCTACCAAATTTACTTACAAATATGTACGCACCAGAGTTCAAAGCCCAAGCTATGGTCATGTACAAATACTCCTCGGCCCATAACAAGAACAATAAAATATCCGGCCATAGTGCTAATCACACTAAGAATACGTGACGTTCATGTCAATCCAGTGATGTACCTTTCATCCCGTGTCTTCACAGGCTTTGCAAAATTCTTTCAGCTCGGCTTTGCATAATTTGGCATTTGTAACTTACCAGAACTTGTCCTAGTTAGCACTTGTAGCTCGAAAATGTTCCTGAGTATATATAGGACATGTCCGATGTAGCTTCTGGTCCATGCAAAATCCCTGTTATATACTTAGACAAATAATCTATCGACAAGTTTGATTAAACAGTAAACTAATTTGGCTTATAAATACCTAGTAGCCAAATTTTGTATTCAACAAGGTTTCACGTTGCTGCTGGTGCAAAGCAAAGTCCTGGAGGAGGCACCTTATAAATTGTCCGGAGCTGTCGCGAAGCTAGTAGGCATCACCTTCTGAAGTTTGGCTTTTTTTTACTGGTTCGATAAACCTCGGTTTCTTATTGAGGGAAAAATTTGCTGCTGTGCTCATCACACTTTCTCTTGGGGTTCCCAACGGGTCGGTCATCTACATCAACACCGCACCGCAATCAGTCATATAAAAAGGCGCCCCACAATCAAAAAAACCCTAGCTGCCGCCTACCCAATCCCCACGCCTGTGCGCTCTTCTCCCAATCCACTCGTTCCCTTCTCTCCCAATCCGCTTCTCTCCTCTGGCCCGGCTTCTCAAGTATGAGCCTTTTTTCAAAATGTGTACTTTGTTCAAAGAAAAAAAATCAGGAATAAGCGTATCGGCACAACAGGGGACGCAAACCAAATAAAGAAAGCAGAATGGTGGTTTGGTGGTTGTGGGCCTCGGCCAATGATGTATTTACTTGACGCGTCAAATGGTAGTCGATGCTGAACCTCGCGTACACGAGAACATATCTAGTACTTACAGTGTTTTATGTGCTACATGTTTCTTGATCTAAACCGTCGGATCAAAAAGCAACTGTCAAGTGATTTTTGTGACGCATTTGATGATGAACCTTGAGTTTTGTAAAAATAAACCCACGCTCCAACTTCGAACACAATGTGTTCGGACAAGTGTAGCGAGGTTGATTACATAACAGTACATAGTTCTTTCCACAAAAGTTATGTGCATGGAATCTGACTTACATAGAGTGCGGGTTGATTTTGGAAAACTTAAGGGTGCGTTAGCAAATGTGGTGCACATATATTATTTGATCATCTATTTTTGATCCGACGATTCAGATAAGCTAGGAAACCAGTAGCACACATATCACTCGGAACATTGGATATGTTTTTCCGGGTACAACACCCCCTCCCGTTATAGCGGCACAAAACTGGGGGGGGGGGGGGGGGACTCCTATACACCGACCCTTGCAGCGTGAAACTCGCGTCGCACACCGAGTAAGTGTATTGGGCCGGCCCACGCTTGCTTTGCTTCTTTTTTCTATTTGTGTTTTTTCTTTCCTGCTTTTCAGTTTTTTTTGCATTTGTGAAAATTTGAATGAAATTCAAAATGTGAACAATTTTAAAAGAAAATCAAATTTGAACATATTTCAAATCCAAACAAGTTTCTAATTTTTCATTTTTCAAAATATGAACAAAACAGAACAAATTTGAAATCTGAACAAATGTTGAGAACTAAACAAAAATTTAAGTTCGAAACATTTTTAAATTTTAAAAACAAAAACAAAATATGAACATTTTAAAAAAATTGAACAAATATAAATAAATTGAGCATTTGCAAAATGCTAAAAAATAAAAAAAAATAAAAAGGAGAAAGAGAAAAAGAAAAAGAAAAAACAATAACATATAGATAGATACCCTGCAAACTGGACCAACTAGGCCGACCGGAGGGTGTGCGGCGCGGTGTAGCGGCCAACCTGATCGACCTTCGTCTCCTACCACGTCGCATGTAAGCCAGCCCACTATCGACAACGCCAACAAGGAGAGGAAGATGACGATGCGGCATTGTGGCAGGGGCTCCTGTTTGGCGCTCGACACACCCGTTACAGGGCGACACTTGAAGGAGTCCCGGGTGGGCTGGCCCATTATCTAGAATTCCTTCATTTTTTCTTGTTCATTATTTTTTAGTTTGTATTTTAATTTCCAATTTTTTTTTGAAAATACATTTAGATCTAAAAAACGACCAGATTTTGATTAAATGTTCAAATTTTAAAATGTTTGAAATTTTAAAAACTGTTCAGAATTCAAAAAATGTTCAAATTTCAAAAATTTCACATTTTTAAATATGAACTTTTAAAAAAAATGATAATTACCCAAATTGTTAACATTTTAGAATTATGAAATTTGTTCAAATTCAAAAATCTAGTCAAATCCAAAAACTGATCAAAGTTCAAAATCTGTTTAAATCTAAAAATGTTCTGTTCAAATTTGAAAATATGTTCACATTCAAAAATCTTTACAAATTTGAAATCTGTTCCACTAGAAAAATGTTCAAATTTGAACTTGTTCAAACTTGAAAATTATTCAAAATTTAATTTGTTCAAAACTTAAAAAACTGTCCGGATTTGAATTTATGCATAACATGGAAAAGTTTGAATAATTAAAAAGAAAAAAAAACATAGCCAAGAAATAGAGAAATGGTCAGCGGCCCAGTAAAGCAACAGGCGCAACGGAGGAATGGGCTGCGGCCCAATAAAGCAACATGCGCAAGAGGAGTAAATGACGCAAAACCACCATATTTGAAGCGCATTTGACAACCTGCTACCATTTTTGTGCCAAGCGACACTTAATTACCGGTTTTGAGACAGGTATACGACGGAAATCACTAATTTTCTAATTTAGCCGGGTTAATCCACTTCCTGACTACCTGGACTCACCTGTCAGTCCTACGTGGCACAGTTTAGGACAAACGTTATTATTTTTCATTATTTTTGACCGTTCAGCCAATTTGTCTATTTCTTTTGGCTCGCTGATAGGTGGACCCCACCTGTCAGCCCTTTCTTTTCCAGGCATCCCCTCCTCCTCCTCCCGTTCACGAGCATCACCATGGATTCCCTGCTCGGCGAGGTTGCCGACGACTATGCTAACTCTCCGCCACACCCTAGCTCCGACGGCCGCTCGACCTCCTCTCCAGAGGAGTGGGGAGTGGGGTGGAACCGGGGATAGAGGAGGTGCTCCCCAGCGAGAATCCCTGAAACCCTAAATCACGCCGGCCGCCATCGAATCGCGCCGGGAAGGAGCTGGCGGCGAGGCTGACGCATTGCGGGTGGCGGCGGCGTGCTCCGCGAGGCCAAGCGCGGGCGAGGCTGGTCGCCCCAGGAAGGACCAGGAAGGAGCTGGAAATCGCCCCGAGAATCGCATCGGGAAGGTGCTGGCGGCGAGACTGGTCGCCCCTGCTTCTCCCGCCGCCGACGCGCCCTTACGCCCTTCCACACAGCGAGGTGGCGGTAGCGTGCTCCGGGAGGCCACGTGTGGATGCCGCCAACATTTGTCTGCTTCGCTTGGGTGGCTCGTCGGCGCCGCCAGAGGCACGGGAGCACGTTGGGATGGCAATCTTATCTCTATGGCAATTTTACAAATAAGCCCTCGGTTTCAACTGAAATTCATTGTTAGTCCTTAAAATTTTTGATTCAAACTTTTCTGTGTTATTGTTGCCACGTAGACCCAACAAAAAACGATTTAAACCTATACCTACCTTAAAACCGATAGTTAAGTATCGCTTGGCACAAAAGTGGTAGCAAGTTGTCAAATAGGAAATGCCCATTGCCGACAGGATGACCTCGCCAACCAGAGGAAGATGACAGGGGGATTTGATGATAACCCCCCCCTGGCCATTTTGGGCCCACATGTCAGAGACAGCGTAGGGGGGCTTATGATCAACATAATCACGAACTGGGGGGGTTATCATCAATTGTCCCATTCAACCTGTCGTGGGACGTGCTATGATCGATGGGGCAGAAAACAGCAGTAGTGCAAGACACGACATGAGAAAATCAGGAAGCTAGTACTGTACTAGTAATTTCGTACGAGAAAAAGCGTGGAGATCAACAACGCACAGGGGAAATACACAGAGCAGAGAGTGAAAAAGAAAATGTTACAATCTAGGTAAGGTGCAACACGTGGACGCCCGCCGGCACGGCGGCGGATCTAGGCGCCGGGCGCGGCGTCCTTGACCCGGTTGTTGAGGTAGCCGCGGTACTCGCGCGCGTAGTCCTTGACGTGGCTGGCCGTGTCGGCGATGCGGCTGCGCGCGCGGTCCACCTGGTCGGCGCCCACGGGGTGCCGGCCCGTGAGGTACCGGTACGCCCAGGTGGCCGCGGCGAGGGCCGCCACGGCGAAGCCCGCGGCAGAGAGCGCGGCGAAGCCGACGACGAAGAGCGCGAGCGCGAAGGGCACCCAGATGGGGCTGGTGAGGAGCGCGAGCGGGCCGAGGAAGACGAGCGCCACCACGGCGCCCGTGATGGTGAGGCCGGCCAGCAGGAGCAGGGCCCCGCCGGCGACGAGCAGGGTGAGGAGGCCGACGATCTGGGTGGAGGTCGGCGAGTGCGCCTGCACGCGCCGGAGGAGCGTCGATGGGTCGACGACGTGCGCCTGGCCGTGCTGCTGCTGCGGCTGATGCCGATCCGCCATGCTGGGAGTGGGGGGGAGGGTACTGGTGGCAGCTGGGGCTGGTGGAGGGAATGGCGAGGAGGAGAGTTAAAAGGGGCTGAGAGGGACGTGGGCAGGCGGGCGCGTGGCGGGGGCGGCGAGCGCGCATGCGCGACGTGTGTGCGACGACGACCGACCGCGCGCGCGCGGCCAGAGCTTGCTCTGTCTCCCTGTCTTTTCTTCACCGTGCTCCTCGGATCGGGTTCTCTGGGAATTTCACCGGCGGGAGTCCGGAAGATGCCGTGTAGTGTAGTGTAGTGGGCATCTTTTTCTTTTTCTTTTTTGATTGAAGGGTCTAGTAGGCATCTGGTGGCACGATTGTGATGCGACAGACGGTTCGAGGCACTGGGAGAGTGTGACACGGCGGTGCATGCTTGTCGTCGTTCGGCTGTACTCTACTGTTCCCAGCGGCAGCAGTGACAGTGTGGCTTCGTAGTTGGTACCCGAGCAGATTCATGCATTATAACCCTTTTGCTCGTTTTTGGCAAGCCGAGTCGAATCCTGAAATTCGACAAGAGCTCAGGTAATTTTTGTTTCTGAAATCAAATCTTCAAAAGTGAAATCGCCAGATCTTGTCGCTAGGTTTAACATGACTAGTAGTATTGTAGTTATCCTATTTCAAATGTTTACAACATGCCTATAATTCATAGTCTCAGTGATCATGGTGCCATTTTGCTCTCAACGGATGGTCCTGTTTGTAAAACCAAATGCTCTTTTAAATTTGAAAATTGGTGGCTCAAAGAGCAAGATTTCCAAGAACATGCAAGATCTGCTTGGTCTTCTACTAAAAATAAATCTTTTTTTGCTAGGACTAACCATCTTGCAGGTGTTCTAAAAGTTTGGTGCAAAAAGAAAAAACCTTTGCAGCAGGAGCTCAATAGCTTGGAAGAACAAATAAAGCAGATTCAAATGTAACCTTTGCAAAATCAGAATCATTTACTAGAAACATCTCTAGTAACAAGGTATGAACAAACAATGACAAAACTTACTGATTCATATATGCAGCGAGCAAAAAAGCAGTGGGTCAAGGATGGAGATAGAAATACATCCTTCTTTCACCATGCCATAGTCAAGTGAAGAAGAAGGAATACTATTGTGTCGATCAAAGATGAAAATGATACTATGCAGTTTATGCCGGAACGGATTAGCAATACTTTTGTCAACTATTTCAGATCTATTTTTGCCTCTTCAAATGTTAACAATGGCAGGCCTTTCCTTGGAACCCACCTTCCCCACGATAATCAAGATTATACTTACTCCATGCCAGACAACCAGGAGATTTGGAATACGCTCAAGGAAATGAAGAGGAACGCATCACCAGGGCCGGATGGATTCAATGTAGAATTCTACATAGCAACATGGTCATGGATTGGACAAGATGTTGTGCAGCTGGTAAGAAACTTCTTCGAATCTGGCATCATGCCATCCCATATTAATGACACCCATATTGCTTTGGTTCCAAAAAAAACTTGTTCCCTTAGTTCCTGCAGATTATAGGCCTATTAGTCTTTGCAATGTCATTTACAAAATCATAGCCAAATGCTTAGCTAATAGACTTAAGCCTCATTTACCGGACTATGTTCACCCTTCTCAACAAGCTTTTATCGAAGGCAGGCGTATTAGCAACAATATTATTATCGCGCAGGAAATCACACATTCGTTTGCTCTCAACTCTTGGAAAAATCAAGCTTTTATGCTCAAGATAGATCTTGCGAAAGCTTTTGATCGTCTTGAATGGAATTTCATTGTCGCAGCCCTTTCTCGTAAAGGGCTACATGCGCATTTCATAAATTTGATCCACTCGTGTGTTTCCTCGCCCACTTTTTCTATAATCATTAATGGTCAGCCATTTGCTAGATTTCGTGGTGATAGGGGTATCATACAGGGATGTCCTCTTTCTCCCTATTTGTTTGTTCTTGCTATAAATGAATTGTCCATTGCTCTTCAAGAAGCTATGTCGGCTAACTCTCTTGCAGGTTGATTGCTGGTTGATGGCGCCAGAAAAGAGATGGTGCCTAGTTGAATGTCCAGCCCGTTGGGAACCCCAAGAGGAAGGTGTGATGAATACAGCAGTAAGGTTTTCCCTCAGTTAGAAACCAAGGTATGTCGATCAGGAGAGGAGAGACAAACGACCAAAGGTGATGCTTGCAAGCTTCACGACAGCTCCGGATAATTTATATGGCGCCTCGTCCAAGTTTTGCTTTGCGAGCAGCAACGTGGAACCTGCACACACACAACCAAGTACTTTATTCCCAACTTGCGATGAGGTTGTCAATCTCACCGGTTTGCTTGAAACAAAGGGTATGAGCGTATCGAGTGGAAAACAGTGAAAGTATGCAAGTAAAGTAAACAGGTGATAGCAATATGATGGAAATAGGACCGGGGTCCACAGTTCACTAGCGGTGTCTCTCCATAAGATAAAATAACACATGCTGGGTAAACAAATTACAGTTGGGCAATTGATAGAATAAAGATAAACGTGATATGTCAACAAGATCACTATGCGATTTACTCTGGGCATTACAACAAAATACATAGACCGCCATCCAACTGCATCTATGACTAATAATCCACTCACGGGGATATCATCCGAACACCCTATGAGTATTAAGTTGCGAACAACAGATAATTGCATTAAGCAAAGTGTGTAATGTAAACAAAGCATATGCCCTTGAGCATATGAATGTTGTTTTCTCCCTAGTGGCAACAGCACATCTACAACCTTAGAGGTTTCTGTCACTCCCCCAGATTAAATAGAGGCATGAACCCACTATCGAGCATAAATACCCCCTCTTGGAGTTACTAGCAACTACTCGGTCAAGATAGCTACTAACAACGGAGAGCATGCAAGATCATAAACAACATAGAGATAACATAAGATATATTTCAGTATAGCAACTCAATCATAACACCAATATTCATCGGATCCCAACAAACCAAACATGTAGAATTACATAACAGTGATCTCAATCATGTAGGGCAGCTCATGAGATCTAAACATGAAGCACATGGTGGAGGAGACAACCATCTAGCTACTGCTATGGACCCATAGTCCAAGGTAGACTACCCACTCATCGCTCTGGAGGCAAGCATGGCGATGAAGAAGACCTCTGGTGGCGATTCCCCTCTCCGGCAGGGTGCCGGGAAGAGCTTCTGTACCCTCCCGATCTCGGGTCAACAACGGTGGTGGATTGCGATGTGTTTCTGGAAAATTGATCGGGTACTTAGGTTTTTTCCGTCGGGGGGTCTTTATAGGCGAAGGGGCATCGTCAGAAGTGGACCGAGGCGTCCTCACACATAGGGGCGCGGCCAGGGGCTGGGCCGCGCCTCCCTGGTGTGAGGCCACCTCGTGGCCCCACTCCGTCTCCTCTTCGGATCTCTAGAAGCTTTCGGGAAAAATAAGACTTCAGGAACTTGTTTCGTCCAATTCCGAGAATATTTCCTGTGTAGCTTTTCTGAAACACAAAAACAGCAGAAAACAGGGAACTGGCACTGTGGCGACTTGTTAATAGGTTAGTTCCAGAAAATGCATAAAAGTGCCACGAAGTGTAACGAAACATTAGGCAAATGGTGTAAAAAAAAGCATAGAGCATCAAAAATTATGGATACGTTGGAGACGTATCAGCATCCCCAAGCTTAACTCCTGCTCGTCCTCGAGTAGGTAAGTGATAACAAAAGAAATAATTTTTGAAGTGACATGCACCTACACAATCTTGATTATATATGTAAGCATTTGTGAGCTGGGATCATAAGAATTTAAAACATGGGCATGAAAGATATAATCTTGATAATATAAACTTAGCAACCATGTTATAAAATGGAAATGAACACAAACAAAAGATCATGAAAATGAAACAATGAAAGTCAAACGTGTCTTCAAATCATAAGGAAAAACATACAAATGGTTTTCAGCTTGTCCTTCATAGAATAGCAAAACATAAATGCATAGGACACCTTCAAGTTTAAGAGGGCGACTAGATATAAATAATTTAGGAACAAGTGAAACAAATAATATGAATCAATCAATGAAAACTTTGGGACAATGCACATTATACTAAGAATGACAACTATGCTCTCTTAATGGTGCATAAAGATAGATGGTGGTGACTCAACATAAAAGTAAAAGAAAGGCCCTTCGCGGAGGGAAGCAGTGATTGCAATTTTTATAACCTTCAAAAATTATGGTACTTACCGGCTTTGAGCTCTCATTGCCCCCATCATAAGCATCTTGAATGGTTAAAGTTAATGCGAGAACAATTATGATGCATATGCTTGACAAATTATAAGTTGAAAACCTCGTGTCCCGTGAATACGAGTACCCAAACCTCATGCTACTCAACTTAGAGTCCCAAGCAAGGCTCTTGTCATTGTAAGTATATATGTATCATCGAGAACCGCCAATGGGGTACCTCCGTGCCCGATGACATGGAACACACCCACATCAAAATGACAGGACAAGCAGACAATGAATACCTCGACATCTCTTTTATTTACCATTTGTTTAGCTTTTTATTTTGAGATGCGTCATCGAATGTCCACCATGGGTATGCTGCAAATTTCCACCATGAATTATGCATGGCTTAGATTGGCGGCCTAGGCGTTTCCCTAACACATATACAAACTCCATGATCCCCACAAGATTCCCAATTCATTTCACACCGCGGGCATCCATAAACAAAAGATCACAATATCAACTCAAATAAGAAGTGCAATGTTGAAAGCTTGCCCCATGACGGTATGGCTGGGCTAGTCTCCAACTTACAACTTGCAAGCATAACAACTGAACATAAGAGACCACAATGTCAAATTTTTAAGAACAGGAAAAAGTAAAGTGTGCCTTCCGGTTCGTGAGAGCTTTACTGACTAATTTTCTCATAACGCTGGTAAGAGTTTAATTTGAAGAGTAAATAAAAGCAAGTCAAATTTACTTGAAATAGCAAATTGCTAGTAGGTATGTATGGTTGACACTTTGGCAAACTTGGTTTTTAGAAGTTGGATGCACGAGTAGAGCTCATACTCAGTACAAGGCGAGGGCTAGCAAAAGTCTGGGAGCGACCAACTAAGAGAGCAATAATGGCCATAATCGTGCAAAGC
Organism: Dactylis glomerata; assembly: GCA_007115705.1. Taxonomy (NCBI): domain Eukaryota; kingdom Viridiplantae; phylum Streptophyta; class Magnoliopsida; order Poales; family Poaceae; genus Dactylis; species Dactylis glomerata. The sequence goes on along the minus strand of QXEO01000551.1, from coordinate 446,833 downwards.
GACAAAGCGACATTAAAAGAAGCATAAGATGGCATCAAAAGTCAAAAACTAAATGATCATAGAGGCTATTGGCGACTTTGTATGAGTCTAACATGTGTGAGCATGCGCCAAGTCAACCCAAATAAAACATCAAGGAGAAAACCAAAATAATGCATCCAAACAATAAAAACAACGCATGATTTTTTTCAAAGGCTCATTAAGCAATCTCAGTTATTTGAGACAAGTCATGCTACAGCAAAATCACTAAGCATACTATCAAAAAGACATCAAGCATGACATGAAAAAGCCTAAGCCACAGTCTACATAAGCTCCTTCTTGTACCACTTTTTTTCATAAAGCTTTTTCTCTTTTCCAACACCATTTGAAATTTTTAAATCCAACTCTTTTGAGGAAAACCAACATGGTCTAAGAATCAAGTAACATCAAGTGATGAAGCATCAAGCTCATAGTTTGCTCTAAGAATAGAGTCAAAAGGTGATTTCTTCCTTTTCCTAGGGAAGTGTTCCATACCTTTCTTGAGTGGGAATTGATATTTGATAGTGCCTTCCCTCATATCAATGATGGCACCTACAGTTCGAAGAAAGGGTCTTCCCAAAATAATAGGACATGAAGCATGGCATTCAACGTCCATAACGAGAAAATCAACGGGAACAAGGTTATTATTAACCGCAATAAGAACATCATTAATTCTTCCCAAAGGTTTCTTCTTAGCAACATCAGCAATAGGAACATCATAATAACACTTTTCAAGCGGTGGTAAATCAAGCATGTCATAAATTTTTCTAGGCATGATATAAATACTAGCACCTAGATCACATAAAGCATGGCAATCAAAACCATTAACATGCATATCAATGATGGGTTCCCAACCATCTTCTAACTTCTTGGGAACAGAAGCTTTTTGCTGCAACTTTTCATCCCTAATTTTCATGAGAGCATTGGTAATATGCTTTGTAAAAACAATATTTAAAGAACTGGCATTGGGAGTCAAAGCAAGCTTTTGCAAGAACAAAATTACTTCAGATATATTGCAGCCATCAACATTAAAATCATTAAAGGAAATAGAGCTATCATGTCCTACACTCCAAAAAATTGCAGCACTCTTTTGAGAAAAAGTTTTGGCAGTTTTAGGCTTTTTAACACAAGGAGTGGGAGTTTTCTCTATACCAATCAAAGTAAGAGAATTGCTAGCATTTGGAACAACATCATTAGAGGTAGTAATAGTACAAACTTTCATATTCCTAGCAATCTCATCCTCTCTTTCCCATCTAGCATGCAATTCTTGCTAACAATCTAATATTTTCATCAATTCCAACTTGAATAGCGTTAGCAGTAGCAAAAACATTATTATCTTTCACATCATTAGGCAACACCTTTAATTTTAGAAGTTCAACATCATGAGCAAGGCTATCAACTTTAGAAGCAAGAATATCAATTTTGCCTAACTTTTCCTCAACAGACTTGTTAAAAGCATTTTGCTTACCGATGAAGTCCTTGAGCATTACCTCAAGCTCGGAGGGCGTGGCCCTAGTGTTGTTGGAGGAGTTACCATAAGAATTACCATAACCATTACCATTGGTAGAAGGATACGGCCTATAATTGTTACTAGCAAAATTGTTCCTATAAGCATTGTTGTTAAAATTATTGTTTCTAATGAAGTTCACATCAACATGCTCTTCTTGAGCAACCAAAGAGGCTAAAGGAACATTATTAGGATCTACATGAGTTCTATCATTAGCAAGCATAGCCATAATAGTATCAATCTTATCACTCAAGGAAGAGGTTTCCTCAACAGAATTTACCTTCTTACCTTGTGGAGCTCTCTCGGTGTGCCATTCGGAATAATTTACCATCATGTTGTCGAGTAGCTTTGTTGCGGCGCCCAAGGTAAGGGACATAAAAGTGCCTCCAGCAGCTGAATCCAATAGGTTCCTTGAAGAAAAATTCAGTCCTGCATAAAAAGTTTGGACAATCATCCAAGTAGTCAGTCCATGAGTGGGGCAATTCTTTATCATAGATTTCATTCTTTCCCAGGCTTGAGCAACATGTTCATTATCAAACTGACTAAACTTCATAATATTGCTACGCAGAGATATAATCTTAGCAGGAGGATAATATCTACCAATGAAAGCATCCTTACACTTAGCCCATGAATCAATACTATTCTTAGTCAAAGATAGCAACCAATCTTTAGATTTTCCTCTCAAAGAAAAAGGAAACAACTTGAGCTTAATAATATCACTTTCTACATCCTTATATTTCTGTATCTCACATAGCTCAATAAAATTGTTGAGATGAGCTGCAGCATCTTCAGTACTAGCACCAGAAAATTGCTCTTTCATAACAAGGTTCAATAAAGCAGGCTTAATCTCATAAAAGTTTGCAGCAGGAGCAGGTGGCGCAATAGGAGTGCAGATAAAATCACTATTGTTCGTGCTAGTAAAGTCACACAACTTGGTGTTTTCAGGATTAGCCATTTCAGCAAAACTAAAAGCAGGCAAGTAAGAACAACTATCAAGGATTCTAATTTTTTTGGGTTTTTGATAAAACAATGCAGGTAAAAATAAATAAAGTAAAGCAAAACAATAAACAAAGTAAAGGATGTGCGTGCGAAAAACTCCCCTCGCAGAAGTCTTCTACTTCCTCCCCGGCAACGGCGCCAGAAAAGAGCTTGATTGATGGTTGATGGCGCCAGAAAAGAGTTGGTGCCTAGTTGAATGTCCAGCCCATTGGGAAGCCCAAGAGGAAGGTGTGATGAATAAAGCAGCAAGGTTTTCCCTCAGTTAGAAACCAAGGTATGTCGATCAGGAGAGGAGAGACAAACGACCGAAGGTGATGCTTGCAAGCTTCGCGACAGCTCCGGACAATTTATATGGCACCTCGTCCAAGCTTTGCTTTGCGAGCAGCAACGTGGAACCTGCACACACACAACCAAGTACTTTGTTCCCAACTTGCGATGAGGTTGTCAATCTCACTGGTTTGCTTGAAACAAAGGGTATGAGCGTATCGAGTGGAAAACAGTGAAAGTATGCAAGTAAAGTAAACAGTGCGAGTAAAGTAAACATGTGATAGCAATATGATGGAAATAGGACCGGGGTCCACAGTTCACTAGCGGTGTCTCTCCATAAGATAAAATAATACATGCTGGGTAAACAAATTACAGTTGGGCAATTGATAGAATAAAGATAAACGTGATATGTCAAGAAGATCACTATGCGATTTACTCTGGGCATTACAACAAAATACATAGACCGCCATCCAACTGCATCTATGACTAATAATCCACTCACAGGGATATCATCCAAACACCCTATGAGTATTAAGTTGCGAACAACAGATAATTGCATTAAGCAAAGTGTGTAATATAAACAAAGCATATGCCCTTGAGCATATGAATATTGTTTTCTTCCTAGTGGCAACAACACATCTATAACCTTAGAGGTTTCTGTCACTCCCCCAGATTAAATAGAGGCATGAACCCACTATCTAGCATAAATACCCCCTCTTGGAGTTACTAGCAACTACTCGGCCAAGATAGCTACTAACAATGGAGAGCATGCAAGATCATAAACAACATAGAGATAACATAAGATATATTTCAGTAGAGCATAAATGTCCTAGATGAAGGACTTAGGATCAAGGGAAGAGGGCGTCGGATGAACTCGAAGGTAAAGGTTAGTCGAAATAAGTGTATATCGAAAGTAAACGTGGGTGTTCAACCTGGCTTGCTTTCAATCTGCCCTACACCGTCCCCTCCTGGCCCCTATATATAGGTGGCCAGGTCTCGAGGATCGGGTAGGGTCCGATACAGATTACAATATCGACATACGGTAAGAACTCGTATTCGACTATCATTACAATAGTGGGCCTAGCTTAACGGGCCTCAGGGGTACTCAACTAACGGGATCTATTAACTATACCCTTGTCACCAATATTCATCGGATCCCAACAAACCAAACATGTAGAATTACATAACGGTGATCTCAATCATGTAGGGCAGCTCATGAGATCTAAACATGAAGCACATGGTGGAGGAGACAACCATCTAGCTACTGCTATGGACCCATAGTCCAAGGTAGACTACTCACTCATCGCTCCGGAGGCAAGCATGGCGATGAAGAAGACTTCCGGTGGCGATTTCCCTCTCCGGCAGGGTGCCGGGAAGAGCTTCTGGACCCTCGCGATCTCGGGTCGACGATGGCGGCAGATCGCAATGTGTTTCTGGAAAATTGATCGGGTACTTAGGTTTTTTCCGCCGGGGGGTCTTTATAGACGAAGGGGCATCGTCAGGAGTGGACCGAGGCACCCTCACACATAGGGGGCGCGGCCAGGGGCTGGGCCGCGCCGCCCTGGTGTGAGTCCACCTCGCGGCCCCACTCCATCTCCTCTTCGGATCTCTGGAAGCTTCCGGGAAAAATAAGACTTCAGGAACTTGTTTCGTCCAATTCCGAGAATATTTCCTCTGTAGCTTTTCTGAAACACAAAAATAGCAGAAAACAGGGAACTGGCACTGTGGCGACTTGTTAATAGGTTAGTTCTGGAAAATGCATAAAAGTGTCACGAAGTGTAACGAAACATTAGACAAATGGTGTAAAAACAAGCATGGAGCATCAAAAATTATGGATACGTTGGAGACGTATCACAGGTATAACTTTAGGGCCAAATTGCCCGCCGATCCACTCTCTTTTATTTGCAGATGACGTTCTGGTTTGTGGGCAGGCGACAATACAGGAAGTTGTGCAAATGAACAACATCCTCCAAGACTTATGCACCAGGTCAGGTCAAACTCCGAATTGGACAAAATCTGGTATCATCTTCAGCAAGCATGTTTCTCAAGGTACCATCCAAACAATAAAACAAATTTTTCCGGTTCCTGACATTGATAGCGACTTTATCCATCTTGGCCATCCTCTCATTCTTCTAGGTAAAGATAGAACTTCTGCTTACAACTTTGTTTTTGACAAGTTCAAATCCAAACTTATTACCTGTAAGGCAGATAAACTTTCACATGCTGCTAGGCTTGCTCTCATCAAATCTGTCTTTGCATCCATTCCGGTTTACTATATGTCCAATATCCTTTTTTACCAAGAAATTCATTGCCAAGCTCAATGCAATCATTCGTACCTTTTGGTGGATTGGAATCAGAGAGGAGGAAAGCTCAAAAGCTTTATGTCTTAGGGCTTGGAAAGATATTTGTGCTCCTAAAAATGAAGGAGGGCTAGGTATTCGAAACATCCAGGCTATGAACCAAGCTCTTCTCGTCATGGCGGCCTGGAGAATAGCTGATGACCCCAATGATCTTCTCCATGCAATTCTCAAGCCCAAATATTTTTATGACTCATCTATATGGCAACCAAATCCAAATTTTCCAAAATCGGCCTTTTGGGCCTCCATCCTCAAAGTTTTACCCATTCTTAAATCCCATAGCTTTTATCAAATTACTCAAGGTTGCATCTCAGTTTGGAGTACTCCATGGTGCCATAATTGGGTTGATATCTACAATAATCTCATTATCCAGGACAATAACTTTATCTACCCAGCTCATGTCAAGGATCTATGGCTCCCTAATCAGCAGGCTTGGAATGTTGAACTCATTGATACTCTCTTCCAACAGCCTCTAGCAACAATCATAAAGCAAACACCGCTGATTCATTCTCAGGAAAAAGACATACTCTGCTTGAAGCTTACTCCTTCAGGTAAATGTAACACCAAAAGCGCTTACCGTGCTTGTTTACAAAGATTGCAGGAACTAGGTGAGCCAGCTCCAACACAGGTACATCCCACCACCATCCAGCTTCTCAAGCAGATTTGGAAAAACAAGCAGCTCACACCTAGAGTTCAGACTTTTGGATGGCGGTTTCTTAGAAGAGCACTGCCAACCGGAGCACACGTTGGTAAGTACTCCTCTCATATCAGTAAACTTTGCTCCAGGTGCAGATTAGAGGAAAATGACATTCACCTATTTTTTACTTGCCACTTTGCTCGTGTGGCTTGGTTTACTTATCCATGGTTTATACGCTCAGAACAGCTAGTTGTCAATTGTACCTCCCTATCACAGGTTTTAATGAATTTTTTAGCTATGAACCACCCTCATGCCTCTCTGGAAAACATCTTAACATTTATGTGGTGTCTTTGGAATCTAGAAACGACAATCTATTTTGCAGGACACCAGGGGCTCCTCATCAAATATGTTGAAGTGTATAAGTGAATTGCCTAGCCCTTTTCATCAGTTCGGACTTTTGGTTGTGTTGGCTAGTGCATGAAGCTTAACATGGTATCAGAGCCTAGGGTCTCGAGTTCGAGTCCTGGCTTTCGTAATTGATTGTAAAATTGTTGTTGCCCCCCTTTGTGTCCATGTGTTGACTTTCTCTTCTCCCGTTTGTGTCCACGTGTTGACTTTCTCTTCTCCTATCTGTGTCTATGTGTTGACTTTCTCTTCTCCCGTCACACGTGAGTGGGGGGTGTTGAAGTATATAAGTGAATTGCCTAGCCCTTTCCATCAGTTCAGACTTTTGGTTGCATTGGCTAGTGCATGAAGCTTAACAAAATACACCATGCAGCACGAGCAATTCAACAAAATTTAGAAATGGTCGATCTCTCTGTTGTCTATCCCTTGCAGGTCCAGCGATCTGATCAGCGACAAGATCACATGGTGATTCACGATGCAATGCCAATGCAAGGAGGCACCATCAAGTCTGACTTGCTTATCACAGGTCCAAAAATATTTTCAGATGCTGCTTGGAAATCAATAAAATTCCCAGGATATGCTGCATCCACAAGTACAGGGATTGGTGTTTTCTGTCAACTTCCAGGAGAGAACGTGAGCACCAATGTGTTGGTTCAAGCCTCGGTTTCGATGACGACATCACCACTTCAAGCAGAGGCTTCAGCTCTTCTTCTTGCAGCGACAGTAGCAAAGCCACTTCATCTACAACAGGTTACGCTCCTCACTGATAATAGCTTGCTGGCAGCAGCTGCTGCGTCGAGGCGGCCTTCAAGTCCCCAGGTTCAATGGGAAATTCGACAGCAGATCGCCAAGTATATCCAGGTCACCTAGGAACTTGCACCGTCAGTTTATCACATCTCCAAGGACCTCAACAAAATTGCCCATACTTGCGCACGTCAGGCTATTAGACAGAGTTTGTCTATGCCTATCTTTAGTTGTACAAATTCAACTCATGCCAATAGTCCCTGTCCTATTTCTCTAGCTCTTCACAGCTTAAACTCACAGGGCTTTGTAATTCATGTTGTATACTGTTCATGAGTTGAATGGAAATATTGGCGCCTCCGGCGCCTCTCTTTGTAAAAAAAAGAGTCAAATCCTGAACAATTAGATTTGTCTTGTGATTTATGTAATTGAGTTATAGGTTAGATTATAATTAAGAATTTTTTAGTTGCAAGTTAGATTATAACTGAATTTTTCTAGTTGCAAGTAAGATTGCAACTAAAAAAATCTAAACTGTTAAATTTGCTTCACAATTCATGCTAATGGTAAGTTGCAGCAGAGATTCAATAACATCATTCTACAGAGAACGAACTTTGTTCTCAGTAAACTGAGCCGTAGAGAGACCTAAAATAGAAACTTGACAGGACTCGTTAGTTTCAATATAGTAACTAACAAAATAATTAAAACTAAAATTATTTTACAAGTTAGCTTAATAATGCAAAAGCACACAAAAGAAAGGTTCATGCATATAGAACCGAATATGTGGAAAAAAAATCGACAAAGAGCATATATTAATATCGTGGAGATACCAATTACACACAGCCTCTGCAACAACGCATTACTCTAGCGGCATTACAGATGTACACAACCAAAAAAGAAAAAAGAATTAAAAAAAGGTCCTGCTACAGTGATATATTCCCTGAAACAGCGGCACTAACACCACCAAGACAACACCAGAAGTCCAGCTTCTCCATAAGCGATGCCTTCAAAAAGGGAACAATGCACAAGCGATGTCATCGCCCGATCATAGATCATAGATTTTCACCCTGAAGAAAGTCCACGCTCCCAAAACAATGCCTTCAACAAGGTCATTGCGAGACACAACCAATTAAGGCCAGACCTTGAATTTTCAACCTGAAAGGTAAGATTTTGGACTTCTCCTATGCAGCCGCCCCCACTGGCATGCCGTTGCACGAAGTCACAAATCAATAAACCAATTCCTCCTCGTCATAAAGACTCAAACCACCATCGCTGGTCCCTAGATCTCAGTCTCCATGACATTCTCCGCCAGCACCATGGAGTGAGAACGTGCTCCATGATATTATCAGCCTGCAGAGCTTCGAAGCACTCCCTCTGAAACCAAACGGTTAGAGAAAAAACGGGTGCGCATGACCGAATGCTACCAAATCCAGCAATTTCCAGGCATGAATCGCCTAATGGAGTACGCCAGTGGAGCCCTCCAGAACACGACACTGTAGCCAGATCAATGGGGATATGCATCCGGCAGATCAAACTCTCGCGACGAGTTGGAATCTTAGGACCGCCACCTTTATTCAAGCCGAACTAGTAGCCCCCATGCCACCTGCTGGCACCATGTTGGATTTGCCGCTTCAAATCCCACAGGCGAGGCCATTGAGGAAGAAGACGGCAAAATAGGGGCGATCTTCCGCCGGATCCGACCAAACCGCGCAGCGAGGAGAGCCCTTTACGTCAGTCAAGCCGCCGTGGAAGACCTCCGCCACCGTCGGCTTTCCACATACGCCGCCCCGGTGATGGCCCCTCATGGGTAGGAGACCATCGGAGCTCGCCCGCCTTCACCCTCCATCTTTGACAGCCTGGGCGTGGCCGCCACTACCGCCGATGACAGCGGCAGCGGCCGTGGGGAGTAGATCAAGCGGCGGCTCGGTAGAGTGGGAGAGGGGCCTCCAGAATCGCCCCACGGTGGAAGGAGGCGGCCGACGGTGGGCTTCGACGGTGCTGGTTGTCCTTGGGCGATCCAATCTAGAGGAGCGCTCCCTAGGTCTCTCGTCGCGGTCTTGGAGCTTACGGCTTCCAAAGTGGAATATTTTTTTAAAGTCATGATTTTTTAACCCATCTATTAACACTTTTTTAAACCCCTAAACATACTTTTTTGACCCATGAATATTTTGAACCACGTGAACATTTATTCGGGTTTGTGAACATTTTCAACCATCTTTTTTGGTTTATATGAAAAATTAAGGCAAGAACTTATTAAAAAATTCACGCACCTACACCAATATAATTCTTTCCAAGAATCTGTTTTTTTTTACTTTCTTTAGTTTTTGAATTTATTTCAAATTTCAAATTTGTTCAAATTATGAAATTTGTCCAGATTTTTGAATTTGTTCAATTTTTTAGAATTTTAAAGTTTGAACCAATTTAGAAATCTGAACGAATTTCAAATTTGTGAGAATTTCAAAAATTGAACAAATTTCAAATTTGGGAAAATTTCAAAATCTGAACGAATTTCAAAATTTATTAGAATTTAAAATTTGAACGAATTTCGAAATTTGAACGAATTTCAAATTCAAAGGTATTTTAAAATCTAAATGAATTTCAAAATTTGTGAGAATTTCAAAATTTGAACAAAAAAGAATTTATTGAATTTCAACGAATTTAAAATTTGGAATAAAAAATTCAAATCTTAATTAAAATTCTGTAAAATAAAAACAAAAAATGACTTGAAAAATAAAAAGGTAAAAGAAAACAGAGAAAAAAAAGAAAATGCTACGAAAAAAAGAGACACAACCAGATCGGCGCTACTGGGCCGGCCCACACCCGCGGGGGGCTGTGCGGCGCCCGTACACACCGACCTGGTCGGCCCCGTAAAGCCCATTTTCCGAATCCTCTCGCTGCTCCACGTCGCCGCCGCCGCTGGTAGCCAATTGTCGCCGGCCAAGGTTCCCGTCCCTGCGGCGGCACCAACTGGACCCCCGCTAGCTTCCATCGTTCGATCTGACCGTCGATACAAACCGAGGCGGCTCCAGCCAGCGCGTAACCGGCGGCGAGCCGAGCGTCCCCGCCCCCATCTCGCCGTGCTCGCTACTCCATTCGAAATTCAGTCGTGGAGCTCGCCGCCGCAAACCCCACCTTCTCCCTGCTCGCGCTCGCTGCCCGTACCCCTCTCCGGCGTGGAGCACTTTCACCTGACCGAGGATATGCTTCGGCCGCGCGCGCTGTCTGCAGGGCCGCCCTGGTGTTCCACCGTTGGGTTTCTACTGTTCTACTACACTGTCAGAGACCAAGTAACAACCCTTTCATAATTTCTTCCGTATAAATTTCTCCTGTTTTGTTGTTGCTCGAATTTAGTGCAAGACATTTCAATCTGATAAGGTTGCTATGGACATTGTAGCAGAAATTTTCATTAATTATAACATATCACCTAATCAGAAGTGTAGCAAAAACTGGGTATCTCATGACTGTGGTTCACTCTTTACAAACTGTCCGGTCACAAAATGTAACCTGACAAACAAATTTGGACAAAAACGGGTATACGTATGGTATATAATCAGTACCTGTAGACTTGACATATAGACAACATTAGAATTTACAGTTCTCTCTTTTGTACAGTTTAGCTAGCCAACTAATCCTGCCCTCTGAATAAACAGACCGGAGAAGAGAAGCGTGGAGTCCGGACACCGCGTTACGCATCAGAGGTCGGCGGAGCGGGTGCCTGCGTGCTCATCTTGCTTCTCAGCTCTTCGAAAACCTTCATGCTGTCCGCGTCAAAGCCTCCGGCAAACTGTAGAGTGGTTAACGGTAAGTTCTTAATTTAAAATCTCTGATTTAACTGGAAATGCTTATATTGTCGATATATAAATTTTAGATAGTTGTATACCTGATGAACCCGGAAAGCAAATCTGACACCCTGAAGAAGCAAGAACTCTCTGTTGTGCTCTTTCTCAGTGCCTTGCATTGCGTCGAGCTCTGAGGCAACCCTCTCCATATACTTCTTTGCCAGTTGAACTGATGCCAGTTTGATCTACAACCAACATATGAAATTAAAACTATGTACTCCATCAAATCTTGATGCATGCTCTGAGTAGGACCTTATACATCTTTAAGAGGAAATAATAGTATTTGCTCTTTTTGTAAGGCTGCCAGCATAAGTTGCTAATGCACTGGCAATATATATCATCTAGACTATAGAGATGCACACCTTGCCAACTTTTCCAGAATCTGATAGCCAGTCAACTGGTATTCCATACTCCTTGTAGCGTGCGCTGGTCATGTCTCTTGTACGAAGAAGTGCATAAACACTCTGCTCCACTCTGTCATAAGCATGACACAGTTAGTTCATCGAAACAATGATACTGTCACAAATGTTTTGGAATTCAGTAGACATTGCCTATTCTCTCTCGTAATATTTCTTATTTCACCCTGAAGAACTATGTAGTTTAGGAGGATACCTAGCTCAGAGGAGATACTTACTTTTCAAGCAGCGAATACATCTTCTTAAGGGCTTCTTCACATTGAAGTTTTGGATCGTCCGCAAAGGATGAAGCCTTGTTTTCTAATTTTTGCAGATCCGTATACTCAAAAGCAGCTTCTCTTAATGCATCAGTTTTACTCTCTGGCCAATCAAAATGCTTTAGGACTGCTCGCTCATCAACCTAAAAAGGTTAATTGTTCTTTTTATTAGTATATCATGTGACCAGTTTGTAATGTTGAAAAAGTAGGGATATCTTACCAAGAAAGATAACTCCTCATCCAGCCAATGTACAAATGCAACAACATCGTCAATATTCACGAATCTTGCTGCTCGGACCTCACTTGCTAGTGACTCAACAAAATCTCCTTGTGTCTCCACATCAGCTTTGACCTGAAAAATTCCAATTTTTTTACAATGTTGGTCATTTCTTACATCGAACTTTTACCTACCGATTATAATGAGCTGCACTAATAATGAATGACATGAATTTGGCAGGATTTCTGTGCAAGGTGGGCCATCTGAAGACACTTACAGCTAAGAGGAACGTTGATCTGTTCTCGATCTCTCCGATCATGTTGCTTCTGTTATCAGAAACATTTGATGTTTTTGATCCCAAAGAAGTTGTGTTCTTAGCTTCACGTTTCATGAGACTCTGGTAGAACTCCACGACCTCCGGAGCACGGTGTACCTTGTCACCACCAGCAAGGCTCTTGGATAGAGAACCAGGAGGCGGTGGTGGCGGCGGTGGACCACCAGGTCTCCCAGGAGGTGGTGGTGGAGGAGGAGGTCCACCTGGTGGACGTGGCGGCAGCGGTGCTCCGCCTGCAGTGTTGGTCGCTCCTGAAGCAATGGCTGAGGCAGTGGGAGGTGGACGGGGGACTCTTGGAGCTCTCTTCTCAATTTGGGCAAGCTTCAACTGGGTTACCGCCAGGGGGTTGTTCTGGTTATCACTAGATTGGTCGCCGGGTTCAACATTAGCTGCAGTGACCTTCTTCTCCTTTATTTGAGCTAGTTTTGGTGGAAGTGCAGCTCTTGGAGATGGAACTAGAGCTGAGCTATAGCCACCACCGAACCTTTGTGCTCTAGCTTGCTCAGCCTTCTCTTTGACCGCCTTCTCCCGTTCTGTAGCAAGCTTATGACGGTCTTTGTAAGCGGGATACTTCTCATCAGCAAAGCCTTCGACAGTCTTTGACATCAATTTGAATGAAGATGCAATATTGGCGTCATCCATGTCACTGGAATCTTCCTTCTTTCCAAATGTTGTAATGGAGATACCATCTCCTGCATTTCTGATCATGAGAGATTCCAAGGGGCCCTTTGGTTTCTGGCTCCTTTTTGGAGAGCCACTAGTCAGGGACCGTGTCGGAGATGATAAATAGCTGCTGTCATCCTTGCTCCTCCCCCACTTCTTGAGTTTTTGCATCAGATTGGGCCTTTTGCTTAGGAAGCTGTATCTGCTGGAAGAGCTGTCGATTGACATGGTGTCGAAGTCTTCGCTTCTGGGGGAAGAAGGTGCAGAAGAAGGAGCACTGTCAAGGTCAGTGTCACCCTGACCTCGTTCAGATCCATATTCCAACATTAACTGTTTGGCCCTTTCCTGTGATTTCGGGCTAAGCGTCCTGTTCAGGTCACGGGCAGACATTTTTCCTGATGGTATCTGGTAGTTGCGCAGCTCGAATCGCAGACAAGCATTGACCCAACGCAGGTACACCAACTCTTCTACCTCACTGAATCTGTTCATTTGTAGGCCTTCCACTTGCTTTGTGAGGTCCTCATTTGTATGTCTCAGGTTGTTAATCTCGTCCCTTGCATGGGCAACCACATCACTCTGCAGGATGATGGTATGCCGTTAGTACATCATTGGAAAAGTATATCATGAAAAAACATCATCCAGTACCCGGCTTAAAAATTACTTGGTAGCATTCTTCCTTTATGGAAGCCTACAATTATGACGTGGCTCTGAAATATAAGGCTAACTATGAATATATAAAAACACCTTATCTTACTGCATGTTCTATTAAAGCAGGATGAAAATTGTAAGTTTCTTGCCTAAATGAGAATGATACAGTGAAAATCATGCCATCAAGTGCAGGAGAAAGTCAAATTTGATATCCCGGTCATGAAATTAATTGATTGGTTTGGTTTCTAGGGGAAAGAGGCAATATAAAAAAGGACATATTATTTGGTGCTACCTTTTGCATGTGAAAACAAAAGCAAAATCCTAATTTTGAACTAGAGACAAGCTAAGAAGATAGGCCTGTACAGATAGGGACAAATCCAACAAATGTATCAGAATCACTGCTAGTCTGCCACCAGAAACTAGGATTGTCTAGGACCGTGCAAATGATTAGGCTAAAGAGAACTGCTGCTGAATATTGTGTCATGTAAATGCAAAAAACTTTACAAACTTTGCAGAGTAACAGTAAAAAGTGCTACTGTACCTCTGTTATTTTCCCTTGTGCTGCATCCAACTTCACCATGAGATCCCTCTTCTCATACAGCAGCTCCTTGTTCTTCCTTCTAAGCTCAAGCACCTCCACTTCCAAATCCTTGAGCTTCTTCAGCTTCCGTTCTATCTCGGCGTCCTTCTTGGCCACCTCCTCCTCCTTAGCCTTGAGCCCCATCACCTGTTGCTTTAGTAGCATCAGCTGGCCTTTCGTCTGGTTTGCCTCCATCTGTATCTGGCGCTGCAGCTCCTTGATCCTGGTCCTCGACGCCTCAAGCTCTTTCTTTGCCGCCGCACCGCGGACAACATCTTCCTGCAGCTTCTTCCTCTCTGCCTGCAGCGAGCTGATGGTGATGTTGAGCATGTCGACCTCCACCGTCTTGATCTTGAGCTGCTTCTGCAGCTCGGTGACGTCGGTCTCCTGCTCCTTGAGGCCGTAGTACTCCAGCAGCTCACCCTCGAGCTTCACCTCCCTCTCTTCCAGCTCCCTCACCAGGCCGCGCAGCCTCTCCATCTCGGCGGCGTTGTTCGCCATGTGAGCATTGTACCGTGACCGCTCCTTGACGTCGAACCTGTCGCTCGGTATCGGGATGTCGATCTCCCCACCCAGCAGGCTCTCGATCTCTGAGAACATGTCGTCGTCATCATCGTCCACCGACAGAGCCGAGTTGATTATGCCGCTGATCGTTTTAACCTCTTCCTCCTCTTCTTCTTTCTCCCCCTGAAACAGGTGAACAGAACAGTGAACCATAGGTATAACAAAGAGTTACTGAAACTTGCAAATACTAGTGGATTGGATAGGCGTACATGTTCAGAATCCTGAGGCTTCTCCTTCTTCTTGCTTGATTGGCCATTGTCTGAAAGAAGCGATGCATGAAAACTTGAACGAGAACTTCAAATGAACAAGAATGAACTAGAGAGAAATTGGTGTACCTTTGTTAGGCCCCTTCCCTCTCTTAAGAGTGAACGCGGCGACAGATGCTACGACCACGAATCCCAATCGCACAAGCATGACTCCGTCCACTCATCACTGTGCCGGCCTCAACCGGCAGGAGGGCAGAGACAGGCAGCCCTCGCTCTGCTCATCACAAAACTTGCAAAAGCAGAGGTGGGGGGAGGAGCATGTGTGAATGGCCAAGGCGGCTAAACCTTCTCCATATCTCTAGCCTGCAACCGAACACCACCGGAGGAACATGTGGCTGGCCTTATTCATCTGTGCCATGCTGGCACCGCATATGTTTATCTCTCAGCAAAGACAGGCCCGTTTAGCGCATGAAATCTGAAGTCTCTTTTCTCTTTCTGTGTCCAATTGTGTGGTACTTGTTAGTAGCTGCCAAAATTTTCATATGCTGATGGTAGCAGGACCAGGAGAAGAGCGTGTGTATCTTGGTGGGCTTCTCGTTTGCTGTTCTCTGATGCAGGAATGGCTTGTGGCTTTGGAAGATGGTGGTATGCCGTTGTTTCCTGTGCACAGAAACGGGTGGTGGCTGGTGTGCCTGGCTGAGGGTGGAAGGGGAAGCTGTAGTGAGATTGATGGTGATGTGTGGATAGGGGAGACGAGGGGAGTCATGAGGAGGCTCACTCACAGGATTGTTTTTTTCTTTTATGTATAAAGCAATAGTACTGAATTATTCTGATTATTTGGTAAAAGTGGAAAAAATGCTCCCGATTTACCGGAGTTGTGTTTCAGAATGTCAACTATTGCACTGACCAGAAATTCTGTGTCTTTTAAATCTTTGTTGGAAGTTTGATGAATCAGGAGGCTTGTCTGTACTCTGTATTGGGAGATACTATTTGATAAATTGTGCTGGCCTGGCCAGTAATTATTGAGAACCTACGAGATAGCAGTGTGTACATTTCCAGGCATGGAGTCCCCGTCCAATGGAAGGGTCATTGTTCCGGAATAAGAAATAAATGATGGAAGCGTCATTCTGGGCTCAAGAGTTGACAGGAAACCCAGCTCTAGGCAAGGGCAAAATGGGTGCGCGCCTGCACAGGGCTCCAGACTTGCAGACCATAGAGAGGTTTAGGCCCAATTCTTTTGCAAGCTTAAAAGTAAGCGCATGAACATACCAAACCCTATAGCCCTTACCACTTCCGGCTTAAAGAACCCTTTATCGAAACAGCCCTGACCACTTCCAACTGGAATTTGGTGCGAATTGACAGATGGGATTCGTCGAAGGACTTTCGCTCTCTGTAATAAATTGTCATCATGGTTGTTGTTGAGAAACTATCCATGTACGCCCATTTTGTAACTTTGAAGCACCCGTGCACTACTGCATTTGTTGCTACACCATTCCTGGACAATGTTGTCAAATTACACAATGTTCTCTTATCAATCGTCTCGGACCGATACAAGATCTTCACCAGTCAACTGTGGAGGAGCTATTCAAATCCATGGACAATGAGCTGCATTTATCCAAGAAATACCACCCTCAAATCGACGAGCTGACCAAAAAGATCAACCAGTGCCTCGAAATGTACTTACGATACATGGTTCACAAGAAACTCCCAAGTAGTGGCGGAAATGGCCTTCCCTAGCTAAAATCCTCTTTTGGTTGTTCTCCTTACAAAACAATATATGGGTGTGACTTGGGACACCTACCGGTCGAGGACCCCACACCTCAGACGGATGCAAGAAAAATGTTAGTTGAACGCTAGACACATCTTGATAGCATGAAACAACATTTGGTAGTAGCTCAGTTACACACGAAAGTCCAAGCTGACAAGAACAAAACAGAAAAGGAATATCAGGTTGGTGATTAGGTTACAACCTTAATCTAAGTATTCCGTGGTCAACCGTCCATAACCAAAGCTAGCATTCAAGTTCTTTGGGTCATAAATAATCCCGGAGCAATTTGCAACATTGCATACAAGCTTGATCTCCCGGACTCTTGTGTAGTTTCACCTGGTATTTCGTGTTTCACAACTGAAAACTTTTGTGCCTGACTACTCTACGATGTTCAGTACTTCCTTGTCTTTTCCTTAATTGGACACCAAAAGCAAATCCTATAGCAGAGATTGGTGATGAAAGGGAAGGCCACCATTCCTCAAGTCTTGACAAGTGGAAAGGCCTTCCAACATATGCAGGAACATGGGAAGACATCAATGGCATGAAGCTATGAGGTTTGCATAGGTGAATCATACCTATTTTCTTATTTTGGTACTTTAATTTTGTTGGGATTCCGTGTTGCCACCACAAGAGTTGGCTCTAGATTAATCTAAATCAAACACACACTAAAGTTCATATTCAATTTTTCTCTGTATCTATGCAAAAAAGATAAAGCTTGTGATATTTGGTTGATGCAATCCCGTGTTCAAAAAGGATAAAAAAACTTCCTTTAGGATTACAATTCGCCATTCTTCCTTCCAAGTTCCTTCGCAAGAACGATGCAATGGGTTTTTCAGTCTCTCGGGACCATATGCTCCTGGGAAAAAACATTAGAAAGCTCATCATATGAAAGCATATTGTCTTCAAGTTCATCACCAAGAGGATCATCTTCATTATCACCATAGCGAGTAATGGTTTTTACCTTTTTCCATGAAGCATGATGGAGCATGATCATATTTGGGCATAAAGAAGATAGATGGTGCCGTAGGAGATGTAACAATATTAGTTCCAGTGACGCCATGCATCTTCTTCATCATTACTTGAAGGGTCAGAGTCAAAATCGGTCTCGGATTCTGAGTCAAAGGTCCATCTACCTAGTGGTGTCGGACTTGTATCTTGAATAGCGCATGTGCTTTTGCCCTTCCTCCATTCCCTTGATGTTTCCTTATCTCTTCTATCATTTTTGTCCTTCTTTTCCTTCATCTCTTTCATTGGTTTGGAGCAGTGTTGCCACAATTGTAGATATACGCTTAGGAGATTCTTGGTGGAGTCATCAGAATCTTTGCTTGTAATCTTGTGACCTGGACTTGTAGTTTTTGTAGTCACCTTTCATCTAACCACACATTTTTTGAAGTTGCAGGTCATGAGGGCTGGGTCATTATTGAGATCCTATTGTACCTCATCTTCATGACCACTGTAAATTTTTTGAGCTTGGGATAGCTATAGAGCAAGATTATTCTTTTGTTTGGAACTTGAGGTGCCTTGATCGTAGCCCTCCCTTTTCTTTGAGTCACATGTCATGTGAAACAACCCTTCATGTAACCTCAATTGGTTTAAGATCTTTGTAGTTAGGGATCATTTGAAACAATGTGCACGCAATGTCATATTTTGGAGTGAGACCTTGAACTATCTTTTTTGCAATATGAAGTAATTGGTCATTTTCGTACTTCGAAATTCGGCAATCTCATTGGTGAGAAGACATAGTCTTGAGTACATCTCCGATAGTCCTTCACCTTCAACCATCTTGAGTTCATCCAACTTTCTTGTCAAGATATCTATCTTGGACTCCTCCACAGATGAAGTTTCCTCATCTATGTCTTTGGTAGTGTTACATATCATCTTGGCGTTAGACTGTTCTCATTTCCTTTTGTTCCGCTGGAGTTGGAGCGTTCTTGTTTCAATTTGATAGCCCAAACAAGAATATTCCAATAAAAAGGATTAAAATCCATGATATGCACTCTCATCTTGTGTTTCCAATTGACGTAGTTTGTACAATCAAAGTAAGGACCTTTACGGTGATACTCATCACTAGATGACATAATTGTTCCTTAGACCATAAAGCCAAAACAAGAAAAGTCTTGCTCTGGTATCACTTGAAAAACCGTTTGCATCGACTAGAGGGGATGAATATGCGATGATCAAAAATCTTAATGAAAGTTTGCAATTTTATCAAGTTGTTTTTTTGCTGTTGCCTAAAACACCATAAGCATACAAGTCTACATCGGTATAACTTGCAAAAAAAACCCCGATTACATTAAGTAACGTAGCAAAGTAAGGGGACAAACATTAATATAATATGTATCCCAACGTTTGGATATTTGGCGATATCCTATGTCCTTGTTGGAGCATGATAGTACACAAAATCCTTAGTCACAAAGACGAACCTACTTTTCCTTTGCTAGGACACTTAGTCCACGCACAACCACTGAGTTGGGATCTTCACGACTTAGGCAATCAGTGGCCTTTACAAGCAGTTGGCTCCTTCACAAGTCAACACAAATGCTTTCAAGTGACATCTAGCTGGCTAGGAGGTACACACTCTCTAGGAAGTAATAATGCAAAGACTAGCACTTGGATTTTGAAGCCACCACAAAGATCTCACAAAGGAATTGACTCCAATCCACTCTTCTATGGCATGTACTTAATTACACATAAACCTCATATTTATATACTTAGACCTTTACCAAGCTATGAACAAGAGCATACATTAATTTGCAGAGTTGGCCCTTACTTTCAGACTAAGAAAGGGCTTCGGCAAGGCGACCCATTATCACCCATTCTATTTAATATTGTGGCCGATATGTTAGCTATTATGATTGAGCGTGCAAAATCTGATGGTCAATTTGAGGGAGTGATTCCACATCCTGTCGATGGGGGTTTATCTATTCTTCAATATGCCGATGATACAATTCTCTTCATGGAACATGACCTTGAAAAGGCAAAGAATCTGAAATTAATACTTTCGGCTTTTGAGCACCTTTCCGGTCTTAAAATTAATTTCCATAAGAGTGAATTGTTTTGTTTTGGCGAGGCCCAAGATCAGGCTCATTTATATGCCGAGCTTTTTGGATGCAATCAAGGTCAATTTCCAATTAGGTATTTGGGTATCCCAATTCATTTTCAGAGACTTACGAATGCTGAATGGAAAATTGTTGAGGAAAGATTGCAGTTACGTTTAAGTAGTTGGAAAGGCAAGCTATTGTCCATTGGTGGGAGGTTGGTTCTAATAAATTCAGTCCTGTCTAACATGGTACTGTATATGTTATCCTTCTTCATGTTGCCGAAAGGAGTCTTGAATAGATTGTATTTTTTCCGATCAAGATTCTTTTGGCAGGGCGATAGCGAGAAGAAAAAGTATAGACTGGAAAAGTGGAGTGTTGTTTGTAGTCCTAAAGACCAAGGGGGGCTAGGTATTCAGGACCTTGAGGTCAAAAATACAGCTCTTCTTGGTAAATGGCTCTTCAGATTGCTAACTGAGGAGGGGATTTGGCAAACGATACTTATTCGAAAATATGTTGGGTCAAAGGCGTTATCACAGGTCCTATGGAAACCAGGTGACTCACACTTTTTGGCCGGACTAATGGCAACAAAGAAATATTTCTTCAGTCATGGATCATTTTAGATTAGGGATGGATCAGAGATTCGGTTTTGGGAGGATAAGTGGCTTGGAAACACTACTCTCCGAGAACAGTATTCGACATTGTATTCAATTGTGCGTCATAAGGGTGACACTCTTGCCCATGTTTTGGGGTCTAGTTCCCCAAATGTGATGTTCAGAAGGACTTTATTTGGCCCCAGACTTGTTAATTGGGAGGCTTTGATCCAAAGGCTGTCCAATATACAATTAACTACTGGGAAAGATATATTCCGATGGAACCTTCATGAGAATAGAAAATTCTCTGTGGCTTCCATATACAATGCACTGATTCTACCAGACACGCCAGTCTATGACAACAAAAAGATCTGGAAGATGAAAATACCACTTAAAAATAAAGTTTTTGCATGGTATTTACGTCGAGGGGTTATTCTTACTAAAGATAATCTTATTAAGCGGAATTGGCATGGTAGTCCAACATGTGTTTTTTGTTCACAAGATGAGACAATAAAACATTTGTTCTTCCAATGCAACTTTGCCCGTTCTATATGGTCACTCATCCGAGCAGCTTCAGGCTTGTATACTCCTACTAGTATTGCCAATATATTTGGGAATTGGCTATATGGTATTGATTACAAGTACAGGATTCTACTTAGGGTGGGAGCAATGGCTTTAATTTGGTCACTCTGGCTATGTAGAAATGACAAAGTGTTTGATGACAAGAATTGTACTCTTTTGCAGGTAATCTATCGGTGCACAGGTACTCTTCGTATTTGGTCTCAGCTTCACCGGTTGGAGGATCTTGACCTATTTACGGAGGTGTGCAGAAGGATGGAGGATACTGCGAGACATCTCTTCTCTCGTCATGGGTGGCAGCATAATCTACGGATTGGGCCACCTCCTATCTAGGCGTCTTACAATTTCTCATCATGATATGTAATTCGCCTTTTTATTTTCATTACTGTCTCAGACTTTTTGTGGTGGGGCTGTGTGCATCTTATTATGCAGAGGCCGGGTGTAATACTGCTTAACTCTTTAAGTAATAAAATGCCCATTATTGAAAAAATTAATGTGTAGAGGATTGTATTATATTGCTGATTTGCTAAAACTCGTAGTAAATCCACTTATTTAAAATATTGATCTTCATATACCAAATTAATTAAAAGTCTAAAATGTTTATCATGACCATTGTTTAAAATGCATGGAAAAATACGCATTTCATAATTGTATTTCTAATTCTGCTAATTGAACTTGTAAACAACAATGAAGATAATACATAAAAAATGTATCAATGAAAACTACACGTGTTGTCAGGCCATGGCTAGTGTAGCCTGGGTCTGGCTACGCCCCTATTGGGACCTGTGTGTGTGTGTGTTACATAGGTTTGGAAGAGTCGTCGAATTGCGTGGAACGCGGCCTCCGGGCCATGTGTGGCGTCATGTTGTATCGCTTTTTAGCTAGTCTTTCTTATTAATTGGATATTTTTCTTCTTCTTAATGAAAAAACTTGCAAGTTAAAGAATGCACCAAGACATCGAGTGTCAATATAGATGGTGATAACACTTATGCAGTAGGTGAAGTCTAGTCATGATCTTTTAGAGGACATCCTCACAAATTTGTGATCACCTAGGCTGGAGGGATAGCTAAAATGTTGTGTTCATCACGATCTGTGAATTAGAATGAAAGTGAGAAGACATACCAAATCGGCAAATACCCTCATCCAAAACAACCCTCCAACCTTCTAGGGGGATGATTCACTGTATTTTGTATGCAGGGCAGAATTTTGAACTTCATGGATATATATTGACTTCATTCTTCTGTTTTTTTAAGCTTGTTAATATTAAGAAAATGTTTTCTATTACATCTAGCAATCTTATGGCAATGCTTGAGTATCTTCGTCAAAGTAGCCGTGTCAAAGCAGTTCGCATAGATGTCGATGAATAATTGAATTTTATAAAAAAGCACAAAATTGAGAAACAAGTAGACAAAGAAGGCAGTTTCCGACGTGTTCCCCAGTCGCTCGATTCAAACGCCGCCTCCGCCCTCCCCCACGTTCCACCCATCCCCCCTTCTTCCCAACCCAACTGCCCACTTGCCGGCACGCACCGCCACCCTCCCCGCGCGCCGCGCCCCCGCCGCGAGAGACACGCTCGCTCCGTCCCGCCTTCTCCGCCGCCCAATGCGCGGCCCCGCCCGCGGAATAGGCATCAGTGTATGGGCGGCCGCGCCCGCTCCCTCATCCGCTGGCTCCGTCACCACCGCTCCCGCCGCGTCTCCTCCTCCTCAGCCTCATCATCTTCCTCCTCTCACCTGACCAATACAACCACCACCACCGCCAGCGACCTGCGCGCCCACTCGCTCCCGCAGCGACAGGAGCAGGACCAGGGCGAGGAGGTCGACGAGGCCGAGTGGGAGGACCAGGTCGCCGGGGCCCTCGAGTCCGACCCCGAGGACTACATTGTGCCAGAGGAGAAGGACGCGGGGACCCTGCGCGTCGTAGTGCCCCGCGCGCCCCTGCGCACCAAGCCGCCACGCATGGATCCGGGCAAGAAGGTGCGTTCTTTCTTGGCCCTGCTTCTTTCGCCCGTGCTTCCTTCCCCTTCCCCCGCGATCTTGTCTGGATCCGTTCGCCCGCGCGGCTGCTGCTGCTTCAACGCCGGTTCCCCACTGTGCCGTGCTGCCGTGTGCGTGTGGAGGTGTGACCGATCTGCGCGCGCGTCAGGGATTGCCCTGTGCTTGCTTTCTTGCCAGTTCTTTTTTGCGGATCTGCTTGGCTGAATGGAGGTGCCGGTTTTGGTGTGGCGATGCTCAATGCGGCATCTAAAGGCTTGCACAAACCAATTCTTGGATCATTGTTAATTTCAATACTTTTAGTCTGTACAAACTGTGCCACCCAATCACATCAATGCGTCCGTGACAACCTAATAAAGTGCGGCAATTAGGACACACTATCACGGGACCCCTACCTTTTGCTGTTCCTGTCTCATCTTAGACTTGCAAGATACATGCTAGAAGAGGCTAAGCTTTTGCTTTGCAATTATTGTTTCTTGTGGCTTTCAGACGATTCCATGGTGCAGCATTTGCCACCTTTTGGTAGATATGAGAGAAAAAATATTGTTTGCAGCACCAATCTTCAATCACTTCCTAAAGCAGTCCAAACCTAGTAGCAGGAGCAAGAAACTGTCTTGAGTAGTTTTTCAGCTGGGTGCATGTCTTCTCATTCTGAGCCCCGACTTCTTTGCCCATCAGTATCCATTTGTGTAAGGCCATCAGTATCATCATGTTTTGCGAGGCCATCTCATTGATTGAAATGTTCCATCCCTACTTTTTTTCAACACTTTTTATCAATGTTAAAGAAGTATGTTAGCTTTACCTAGTGCTGTGAACTAATGGTGCAAATATGTGCTTGCTTCTTCCTTTTCAGACCTCAGAATCCGAGTTCTTCACGGAGTATGGTGAATTAAACCGGTACCAGGTCAGTGAGATTATCGGCAAAGGGAGTTATGGTGTTGTGGCTGCTGCCATCGACACCCAGACTGGTGAGCGTGTGGCGATCAAGAAGATCAATGACGTCTTTGATCATGTGTCTGATGCCACCCGTATCCTTAGAGAGATCAAGTTGCTCCGGTTGCTGCGTAGCCCGGACATAGTTCAGATCAGGCACATTATGCTCCCACCTTCAAGGAGGGAATTCAGGGACATATATGTAGTCTTTGAGCTGATGGAGTCAGATCTCCATCAGGTAATTAAAGCGAACGATGATCTCACACCAGAGCATCACCAGTTTTTTTTGTATCAGCTGCTACGGGGAATGAAGTACATCCATACAGGTGGTTAAACTCCACAAAGTAAATTTATAGTGGTTTATTGGGCTTTTTTCATGTGATGTCACTGTATGATTGTTTGTTTATGTGATGGCTTTGCAGCGAATGTTTTCCATCGAGATCTTAAGCCCAAGAATATTCTAGCGAATGCTGACTGCAAGCTAAAGATCTGTGATTTCGGCCTTGCCCGTGTATCATTTAATGACGGGGCTCCATCAGCCATATTCTGGACGGTAGCCATTTTAGTAATGTTGGCAAGAGTTCATCTTGATCATCCAAATATTTGTTTCTTATGATTTTGCATGCTTTGTCCTAGGATTATGTGGCTACTAGATGGTATCGTGCTCCAGAATTGTGTGGCTCATTTTTCTCAAAGGTGATGTTATAATTTTCATCCTAACTTCATACTACCAACAATGCTACCCAGGCTATTTCATTAAAAAACTGCTTCCAGTTTTGTTATATTACTGCGATAAGTTTCGATGAAATAGAGCAATACTAGTTGTTGCTTTCATCAGTTACATATGTTGATTAATTTCCATATGTGCAACCTTTCTTGACTGCTAGTACAGTTCTTAAATGTCGGTTCAATCTGTCATGATTTGTAATTCTGTATGTTGTTTTTCCAATATTCAAACAAGTTTTCTTCTTGTAAAATCTAGAGAGTATATTACTTATGCTGTTTTTTTCCCTTTTCTTCAATACAATCGTAATAATGAATGTAGATATGTTACTTGGGTGCTAATTTGAACTTGATGATTTGCTTGGTTCTGAATGCATGTGTGTGTGCATGTTTCACAAATGCTTAAAGGAGCTGAATGTTAGCTTTGAATTTTGCAGTACACCCCTGCAATTGATATTTGGAGCGTAGGATGTATATTTGCAGAAATGCTCACAGGGAAGCCACTCTTTCCAGGAAAGAATGTTGTGCATCAATTGGATCTCATGACGGATCTACTTGGCACTCCTTCAGCAGAATCCCTCTCTAAGGTATGCTAACTCCGCATTAGTTAGCAGCAATCTAGGACGGCAGTTGGAGTAATATATTTTGATACATATGTGATTTTTGTCATTTTCTATGCTAAGCGTTACTTTCTCTTTTCATGTAGTTCTAAATATGCGAATTTTATGCAAAATCACCAACCTTGTATTGATAATTTGTGTACATAGTACATATTTTCCAAATGTGCGAACTTCGTGCAAAATTGATAGCCTTGCATTGATAATCTGTACGTGGTTATGAATTTATTATTTGCTTATTGAATTTCTCCCAGTTTCTTTTTGCATCCACACCCAATATTCAGAAACTCTGAGTTCCTGTACATGGTTACATATTTTCCAAATGAGCCAAATTCCTGCAAAATTGATAACCTTGCATTGATAATCTGTACATGTTTATGAATTTATTATTTGCTTATTCCATTTCTCCCAGTTTCTTTTTCCATCCGCGCCCAATATTCAGAAACTCAGAGTTTCCTTAATAAGGATGATTAATCACTGAGCAGTCCAGTCTACAGAGTTTGGCATGAATCGGCACCAATATCAGCACAATCACTTGCTATATTTTTACTCAGAGTTTCATATAAAAAGAAATGTAAATTGTGGGGATGATGCTTACACCATGTCCTTTACACCTTTGAATGGTTGCAGATACGGAATGAAAAAGCTCGGCGATACCTGAGCAATATGAGGAAAAAGCCTAAAGTTCCCTTAACTAAAAAATTTCCAGGCATCGATCCTATGGCTCTCCATTTGCTTGAGCGTCTTCTTGCTTTTGATCCAAAGGATCGGCCAAGTGCAGAGGAGGTAGGAATGGCAGAGACCAACTTCTGTCTTCTGTTCACCTAAAGATGTATTACAATTTGGGAATTTTCGGTAAATTACTATCCTAATACTGAGAATGAAAATGTTCTTCAAGGCCCTGACAGACCCATACTTCACTGGATTAGCAAATTCTGAACGTGAGCCCATAACTGAGCCTATCTCAAAATTTGAGTTTGAGTTCGAGAAGAGAAAATTGGGCAAAGATGATGTCCGAGAATTAATTTACAGAGAGGTATTGCTGCTCAGTTATTTTGTGGAGATACAGTAGGGCTGCTTCCGGCTCTGTAGTTTACTAACAAGCTGTTAGTTTTATAGATTTTAGAGTACCATCCTCATATGTTGCAAGAATACCTACGTGGAGGAGACCAGATGAGCTTCATGTATCCTAGGTGAGACCACTGTTTTAGTTCACAAACAAGATTTACTTGTGTTGAACATTTTATGACGACTATGCTTTACTCTATGTTGCATATACTGAATTATGCAAGTTATATTATGATTGATTGGGGATATATTGCAACTCTGATGTCTGTGCATGTATGTTGGAACTTGACAGTGGGGTGGACCGCTTTAAGCGGCAGTTTGCTCATCTGGAAGAAGGTGGCGCAAAGGGTGAAAAATCTAGTCCACAGCTGCGACAGAATGCTTCCTTGCCAAGGCAATATGCTGTCACTGAGACTTAAATTTATACTTCCAAGACAATATTTCTTTGCGTAGAATTGCATGTGGAGACTTATGAACGAGATATTTGTTTTCTAACCAAAATAATTTCCTTTGTCAACCTTACACGATTTTCCTAATGATGATTCTGTTTAGACTAGGTGGGATATTCAATTCGTTAGGCATGTAAATATGCATAGACGCAGTAGCTTTGATTATGCGTCATATTTTCTACGCATTGAGGTGGGATAGTAAACAAAATGAAGAGTTCATCATAAGCATCATAATTTGTTTTGCTATTAGAAAATTGAAAGTTGCCAGAGTTTTGAATCAAATATTTTGGCAGTTGAATTTGATTGGTTTTACATGACTGGATGTTGGTATATAAATTATTTTACAAATAAACAACTTCTCCAGTTTTTGTAACTAACAGCTCCCTCATCTTGTCTCAGGGAAAGAGCAATTGGCAATAAACATGGAGATAGTGAGTACCAAGTCAAGCTGAATGCAGGTGAGCAGCCAGGAGTACCATCAGTGACAGATGGAATAAGCAAACCCCTTATGAGTGCTCGGAGCTTAGTGAAGAGTGAAACCATGAGTGCTTCCAAGTGTATAGGTGAAATAAAAAATAAAGATGTAAGTTCAGTCCATCCTTTGTTCCTACATATATGCCATTATGTTTTTTCCTTCCTTTCTTTCGCGAGAAAAGTTGGCTTTCTTTCTTATGGAAATTGCTGGTATATTGGAATTCCGCACCTGCAGGCTGTTTACATCCTTTTTCCCTTCAGATTGTTTATATCGCTTTCATGGTTTTAAAGGCGTCCTTAAAGCGTCGCCTAGGCGACGCCTAGGCGTCAAAGCGCTGGACCTCCGCCTTGCAAAACTGCCCGCCTTGGGCGCCTAGGCACCTAAGGCGTCCGCCTAGGCGTCGCCTAGGCGTCAGAGCGCCCCCCTGGACGCCTTGACGCCTTGACGCCTTAAAAACCATGATCGCTTTACAATATGTTTTTTACCAAAAACAGTTGGCGCTGTATATCATTGCTTATAGAAGGAGTAAAGGGTACAAAGCTGTATGAGACGAACAAAAGAGAGAAAGATAGAAAGAAATGCAAAGAAAAATAAAAATAACTAATTCCATGGGGCTCCTCCCCCATTGGACTAGTTTTCTTAATGATATTACTTGAACATGATCTTTTAAGATACCCTATCTGATTCGAGCAATTTCTTAGTTGATACTGCAATGTCCATTCTACACTTTCCAGGATGATTCAGAGAACGTGGATGAAGATGATGATGTCTCACAGAAGATTGCTCAACTGAAAACCTGATTTTCAAAGGTTTACAGAAGCGATTGTAGTATATACTATGTACAACAGGATGTCTATAGGTGCTGAAGATCAGAATGATCTTTAATCGAAGCGAAGATTCTATACAGACAATAAACCACAATCTGTCATGGTAACTTTGTTGTGCTGTAAATTTTTCTACTCGTTTTTGTACTTTGTCAAGAAGAACCCATCTCTAACCGACAAAATAGTTCCTCGCCCTTTCTTCAGTGGAACTACCATGATCCTGTACAATTTTGTCAATATGAAGTACATTGTCCCTTTTTTCGGTTCATATGCTATTATTGTGATCTTGTAAACCTTTGGCAATCAGCAATCTTTGCCTCTGTTATTTACAAATGATTGCCTAGAGGTGTTCTTCGTGTCTATTTATTAAAATGCCTTGTCTTGTTTTGCAGGATTTCCTGTTATACATTAGCTTATCTCCTTCCTCAGTTTTAGAAAAAAGAGTCGTGCCACTTTCTCAAATGCTTAAAAAACAGCAGCTCCGAGGATACCATGGTTTTCAAAACTACAATATCTGTTAAAGCCAAACACTTCAAAGTATGCTAAACTGTAGTATTTCAATAAACTGTATTATTATAAGAAAATTTCAAAATTAGTCTTTCTTAATTACCAAATCTGTATGGTACTCCTAGCCTTACCCCATTGAAGAAAAAGAAAACTTAACAACGTTCCCTGATTAGTTCCTAACCAACCACACCATTGGCGTTTATTTCAGGTTCCTGTTTTATGCTAAACTTCTGCATTCCAAAACTTGCCCGAACTTCCTTAAAAAAAATTTGCCTGAACTTTTTTTCTTCCACTCCCAATGGTTCCTGGCCAATACATTGGCCGTACGTCCTTATGATATGTGAATGGTAGGAATTCGGACTCGGCAATGCATTTCGGCCATAACAGAAGTGATTCGCAGCTAGTATCTGTGTGAATCAATCTTACATGAAAACCCTACGAATTATGTACGAAGATTTGATCCCCGACATAGAACGTTCCTTTTACAATGCCAATCATCCTTCATAGCAGCCCAAGAATTATGTAGTAGACCAGGGCGATGGGAAGAGCTATTAGCATGCCGAATATGACCCTGCAGTGGAAATCAAATAAGCTAATGAACAGTTGAATTGAAAATTTAATTTGTAAATATGGAGCCATTCTAAAACTAGGAGAGTTAATTGTGAACAAAATCGGATGAATTGCTTACCCGGTGCAAACAATGGCAGCATGGAGATTGTACTCCTTGGCGAACACGAACGGCACGATTCCTTGTGGCAGAGCGGCCTACGTAGCAATATGTAACGAAAAAGCTTAGAGATTGTCTTGGGATGTTGGAATCGTGAGCCAAGAATGACACGTTCAGCCCGGCCGGCAGGAGACACGCACGTACCTGGACAATGGCGATGCGCAGCAGCGTGCCCCGGAGGCCGACGGCGGCGGAGGCGACCGCCATGACGGCGGGGCCGAGGAGGAAGCGGACGGCCATGGTGGCGGCCGCGACGGAGTTGCCGCAGGCGATGATCTTTGGTTGCATGGCCATGAACAGTCCCAGGCTGAACATGGCCATCCCCAGCCCCGCGTCGGAGAGGATGGAGATGGAGTTGGCCACGATGGCCGGCATGCTGATGTGAAACCTGCGGCATAGAAAGTTCAGCTCGTCAGAGCTGATTTACCGGCGAGATGATCGGAGGGTCGACGGAGAAATTTCGTTACCTGAACTCGATGAGTGACCAGGTGAGGCCTACGACGCTGGCGTACGTGTTGGGGTTCCGGATCAGCCTGCGCCACACCATTGTCAGGATCAGCCGCAGCATCACGCTGGCCGGCGGCATTGCGCCGCCGCTCACCTCGCCGCCGCCGTCCTTGGCCGGCTGATCCTGCTCCGTTTCCGTCGTGCCGGATTCCAGCGTCGCCAGCGCCTCCTGCCCGGCCGCCTCGGACTTTACGCGCTGGCCGCCCGTCTGTCTGGTGGAGCCGGAGCCGGTGGACGGCACGTCGGAGGGGGCGGGCCGGCGGCCGCTCTCCCTGGCGCCGCTGCGGAACACCGGGAGACCGCTGACCTCCGAGGCCGTGGAGGCGCCGGAGCTCCACTGGAACATGTGCAGGTTGTCTCTGGGGTCATCTACCGGCGCCACGGCAGCCGCGGACCTGCCCCGCGGCGCGTTGTGGTCGTCGAAGCTAGCGGCGGACGGCCTCGGCGTGTGCTGCCTGGACGAGTTCAGCGAGAACAGGTCCGCCGCGCCGACGCTGGACCCGCGCACCGCCGCCGGCATCGGCGCGCTGGCGCCGCCGCCGCCGGTGGTGGCGGAGAAGTCGCCGTGCGTGAAGCTGGATCCCCTTGGCGTGTTGTTCCGCGACGAGCTCACCGAGTAGATCTCGACGCCCGTGAGGTTCGACGGGCGCGGCGAATGGAGGGACCGGCGGGAGTGCGACGCCGCCGTGGACCGGCGCACGACGGACACGCGCATGCTCCCGTCGGGCGCCACCTCGGCCCGCGCCTCGGCCTGGCTGCCGTCGAGCGACAGGACGTCCGGATCGACGCGCACGGCGGCGACGCCCTCCGGAAACCGCCCCGCGATGAGCACCCGCGCGGCGCGGAACTCGAAGAGGAACAGCAGGAGCGTGTACCAGAGGATGCACTGGAGCACGACGAGCTGCACCATGAGGTCCCCGGCGTGGCTTCCGTACATGGCGACGAGGAGCGGGATGCCCATGATGAGCGTGTTGGGGAGGGTGGAGAAGGAGAAGAGCGTGATGGACCAGTCGAGCCCGGGCCCGCCGGCGGGGAAGGAGAGCGGGAGGCGGGACCAGACGGCGAGCGCGGCGAGGACGAGGATCTTCTGGAGGGTGTCGGCGGCGACGAAGCGGAGGTCCATGGCGTAGAGGTTGCTGGCGGAGATGACCTTGAAGGAGAGGAGCGGGACGGCGAAGACGGCGACGAAGCGGTTGATGCCGGCGCACTGGTCGGGGGTGATGACGCCCCACCACCGCACGGAGCTGTAGGCGAGGATCATCGCCACGTACAGCGGCACCACGGCCGCCAGCACCGTGTACAGGTCGTGCCACGAGATCATGGCTGCCGACGACGATGATCAGTCACCGCGGGCAACGCCGGGATGTATAGATCGTGCGACTGAATCTCGGAGTCGAGGATTGAGGAGCTCGATCGGCGGCGGTGATCGGGGGAGTTTGTTGCATGCAGATCGCGAGTGAGCTCGGGGAATGTGACGTGTCCGTGCGGGTTTCCGGCGCGCGGCCCGCTTATATAGACGTCCGAACCGCGAAATACCGTGGGCCGGTTGGACGGTTTGTGGAGCTCTTTTTTTTTCACAATCCAAAATCGAATCACCCGCAGATTTGCCCAAAATCTTGCCATCAAAGTATAACCTGAAATTAAATATCCGCGTGCAAATTTGGTTAGCGTGATGCACTGATGATGATGATTATACATGTGTGATCACATCCGGTGCTGGCGTTATGTGTGCGAGGGAGCGGTATCAGTGGCGGTACACGGGTACACCGTACACGAGCCTGAATGCACTTCAGTTGCACTATGGTCACAAGATGCAGTCGATCTCCGCACCGCACTAGCTTTCACATGTCGGTGCAATGCTGCATAGACCACCGTTTGATATATCTACACGTCCCAAATTATAAAAGAAAACATGTACTCCCTCCGACCCTAATTAGTTGTCATCATCTACACTCTAGATGTTGTCTGCTATCATATAAGCGACAACTAATTCGGGACTGAGCTAGGGAGTACTTTATTCAGCACACTATGTTATCCTTTTTTCATATGGTCGGCTGTTGCGCTACCATTGGCTGATCTTACATCTACCAGAATTTGGAGAATGTTGTGGATGATATGTCCATCTTGAGCAATTAAACATTGTTACGCTTTGTTGAAAAAACTTTCTTTTAATGTGTATTAGGTTGTTAGTGTGAAAACATAAGATAAGGGGGCTAGATTATGAGAATTGCAACGTTGTCACAAGAAATTGCCTGACTAATTGGGTTGTTAGTATAAAGTACTGAGTCAACTTAGTGCATTTAAGCGGCTAATTTTTTTTATGTATCGATAAGTTTACTTTTTTAGTGTATTTAATATAATATTATCTTTATGATCTGACCCGCTAAAAAAACCTGTGTGATCTTGATATGTAGGCCATAGATATACATTAAAGTTTATAGAAAATGTAGCTAAAACAAACCATACGATATCTCATATGAATTATTAGTTTATATGAAATTATTATTTGACATTGCTTAGTATCTTAATATCTACTAATGTAGAAAAGAATGTACTACTCCGAAGTTAATATGTACATATCTTGAGAAAATATTGGTGGCATCTGATACAAATATTTTGTTTTTTCTCGAGCAAATGGAAATCTTTTTCTATTAAGTGTATTATATTTTCTATTAGATTGTATGTGAAGATATTGATACGAGTTATATATTTCTCTCCTGTACTCCTCATCTTTGATGACTTATCCATTCCTCTTTGAGAACTTCTCTACCATTTCTTGTGTCTAAATATTATGTTGACTTTCTCCACTTGTCTTATGTATTGGAGTTTTTTTTGTCCATGCAATGTTACATGTTTTTATGTTCCACAATACTTATCTTAGATATAAACATAAATCCATAAAACACTCCGTCTCCCTCACTCAACCACATCATATTTTATTTTATTTTAGTGTCCTATATTATTATGCATAAATGAAATCACATGTTACGTACACCTTGACATGATCTCTTGCTTACATTTTGTGTTGTTGCACCCACAATTTTATTTTGTGTTGTTCAGATTATGATAGGATCACTTATACAACAAGCACATTGGTATTCGTTTGTCCATTCATCAACCAGTGTAATGTCGGGCATGGTAGATGTGCATGGTACCTACAATCTTACCTGCTAGCACGCATTGCCCATGTCAACCTCTTCTCATATCGCCCGGCTAGGGTTGCCTTATCTCGAGGTTGGTACCCCTCCCCTCCACCTATATATAGAGGTGCCCCCATCTCTTGGAGCACATAGTTTGAGACGAAGTCTCTCTCTTGTAGATCCTCATAGATCGAAATAGTGAGTCGGTTGCCTCTCTCTCCAACTACGCTGAAAGGCTATTACACCACCATCGCAATCGCTTAGCTCTGTTTTGGCGAAGCTCTCACGGATAGCACAACCGTACGTGTACGCAAAGAAATCGATTATCAATTCTTGGATCAAGACAAAGGAGATATCCTGGTGGCTGGGGGGATACGCCTAGCTACAAGGATCACCCGGTTTAGAAATTCCCCAACCTTATGCAATCTCTCAGTGAGTTTATTTGATTGAAGTTCTACATTATCTCATAGATCGATCTTCGTAAGGACGAAAATTTGAAATCATGTCTACGAATCCCAACAATACTTTGTATCCATGTTTTTTTAATTTTTTGTTCACTTGACTTTAAGATACTTAGTTGATGTCATGGCAACTCACTTTGATAATTGCTTCGTTCCAACAAGTTGTTGCAACATGGATATTGGGCAACTACATACATTGTGAATTGCTTCTCAAAACAAATTTAATTTTTACATCCCTCGAGAATAATTTGTCTTAGTGGCTACGACGGGAAACCTATCAATATTATTGGATTTAATGGAAGGTCCTTTTTTGGAGTAGATTTCGTTCGAATAATGCATACCTTGCAATTGTTTTTTATAGGTGCAACGAGAGTATACCATTTCATATGTGAATTGACAACACTAGATGTTGAATTGGATAAATCGGAGAACTAGCAAGGGATGTAATTACTCTACTTTTGTACGTCTACACAATACAATTATAAAAATATGCTATGTGTTCGATTGATCTTAAGGGAATTTAGATGTTGATACTGCCTAATAGGTACCATGTGCTTGAATGGTCTTCTAGGATAGAGCCATGAATTCCACACAAGGGGGTCCAGCTCTGCAACGTAGAGGGGGACATTGTTTAATTGAAGATAATAAGGAGGCTTTCATAAATTTTCCAACATGGGGGGGGGGGGGAGGGGAGGGAGCCATGGCCCCATATTGCCCCCGCCCTAGCTCCGTCCCTGTCTGTATTTGTTGTTGCCTCCTAGCTTATTGTTTTTTTACTTCTACAACCTCATCATGTCATACATGATTCTATCATGCCTTCTCCTTAAATAAACTACTCCTCCAGGCCAAATTAATTGGTGAAGCCTTACACTATGTCCAATACAAGTTGTGCCAATTAATTTAGGTTGGATGGAGTAATGTCTTACATTTCACATGATTTCTTGCTCCGGGTGCCAATTTTACTATGTCGCTCACATCATTATTGTCCTTCCTTCATGCACACAATACCCTTTGCACATTTGTCATCGATTTGCCTATTTAACTAATAAATATAGTCTTCCTATGAGCATATGCTAATTTGATATGATTGGCATATTTGGCATCAATTTTCCTATTCATTAGCCAATGTCAATCTACTACGTTGTGAAACCTATGTAAAATTGCTGGTAATCATTGAATTTGTGTTTTTTTCTTGAGCTACGAGTTAAATTTGTATTTCTATATTTGTGGTAGTTAATAAATACTATTGTAGTGGCGTGATATTTTTTCTAGAATTTAAGTGATGTTTTAGAAAAAATACATAGTGTGTTTGGTTTTGGGATGAAGTGAAATGGAATGTAATGGTTCCATTCTAGTGCAATGGAAGATTCTATCCTCATGTTTTGTTGAGACAGAAAAGGTGTAATGGAACAGTTGTTTTTTGTTTGGTTGGACAAAAAAAATGGAATGGAATGGGTAGAATTGTGTTCAACTCACCTCTCTCATAACTATGGTGAGCATAACTCCCACATGTAGCACATACATAACACACAGTTTAATCCATGTAGCATTTTATTTGTATTTTCATCACAAACAAGTAAAAAAAATACATAGACAGAAAATGGTTCAGACCAGACCAACCAATTCATATGGTACGAATAGCATGTCCATCCAATACAAATCTATAGAGACAATGATTAGAATAATTAACAACTTAGTATATCATTTAGCGATATAATCTCCAAACTGGTGAGCTTCCGCCAACCAAATCCGTCGACGGTCGTCTTCTTCAGTTCATGTCCGCCTACTGCTCGCGTCCGAACGCCGCCGCCTGCCGCTCACCTCCAACGCCGCTATTGTTGCTTGCCTTGGACACTGTAACTGCCTGGAACGGAACGAGTTGAGATGGGAGAGGTGAAGGGTGAGCGAGGTGATCAGGAGAGACGAGGGGTGAGCAAGGTTTGTGGCAACGGCTAGCCAGAGAATCATGCCCGTTCCACCATGTTTGACCGATTTGAAGAAACCACTTTGTTCCGCAAAATGAGAGAAATATTTCCTTTTTTAGAACCACCTCGTTCTGTTTCACTCTTCAACCAAACGCATGAATGTGTTCCAGGTGTAGAACTGTTCCACTTGGTTCTAAAACCAAACACACCCCAGGAGTATCCGCATTATCCCATCCGTGGGATTATGTTTTGGGCGTTTTTGTTATCTAAAATAATCAGTATTGGGCTATTGGCTAACTTTTCAGTTTGTCCAAGTTGTATGTTGGCCATGTTTGTTACCTAGTGTAACAAATTCATTTTGTTAGTAGTAAAAGCCAAGTTACCAGTCTCATTTTTTTTTTTTGAAATGACCAGTCTCAAAATTAAATATTGGTAACACTGATGATCAAGTTAATCCAAAATTTCTCATGATACATGATACATGTGTTCACAAAAAGTACGCAAACATGGCACGTACCGGACCGGTCTCCGAGTCGGACACGACAAGTCCAGCCTTTACAAAGCACCAATCGTCCAAACCCCCGATGTCCACAGTTCACACCGACCTCCGCGGCCGCCTCGACGCATCGTCCCGAGAGCGCCAGGCGCCACCACCGCCGCCATGAAGCGCACGCTGGACGCCACGGAGCCGAGCCCCGTGTTCCCCTCCCGTGAAAAGCGCGAGCGCCTCGCTCTTGAGCGCCGCCAGGCCGCCGTCGCCGACCAGCGCCGCTCCCCCATCCACTCCGTCCCGCGCCCCACTTCCCCGTCCAAACCCCGTCGCAATTCCTCCTCCGACCAGGACCGTGGCCGATACCGCGAACGCCGCGACAGAGATCCGTATCCCGGTGAACAACGGGACAGGGAGAGAAGGGATAAAGAACGTGTGGAGAAGATGGCGGAGAGGGCGCGGGAGAAGGAGCTGGAGGCGATCAAGGAGCAGTACCTGGGATCGTCCAAGAACCAAAGACCCAAGGTCGTTGCCAAGCCACGGGACAGGTTCCGCTTCGACTGGGAGAGCACGGAGGACACCAGCCGCGACGCGCTCTGCCAGCCGCCGCCGCACGGCGCCCTGCTGCTCTACGGCCGCGGCTTCCTCGCCGGCATCGACCGCCGCGAGCAGAAGAGGTCGGCGGACGCGGCGCTCCACAAGGACACCCGCGGCGCCGCGGCGCCAACGTACGACGCCCTGGACATGCGCGTTGACAGGCACTGGACGGACAAAGGGGTGGAGGAGATGACGGAGCGGGACTGGCGGATCCTGCGCGAGGATTTCGGCATCTCCTACAAGGGGTCCTCCGGAGGGTCCTCCGGCGTGCCACGGCCGATGCGGAGCTGGGCGGAGAGCGGGCTCGGCGCCGAACTGCTGCGCGCCGTCAAGAAGGCTGGGTACGGGAAGCCGACGCCGATCCAGATGGCCGCCGTGCCGCTCGGCCTCTTGGGGCGCGACGTCATCGGCGTCGCCCAGACGGGATCCGGGAAGACCGCCGCCTTCGTGCTTCCGATGCTCTCCTACGTCGCGCGCCTGCCGCCGGTCGTCAGCGAGGCCGATGCCGCCGAGGGTCCGTACGCGCTCGTCATGGCGCCGACCCGCGAGCTCGCGCAGCAGATCGAGAGGGAGACGACGAAGTTCGCGGCGTACCTCGGCATCAAGGTCGTGTCCGTCGTTGGCGGCCAGCCGATCGAGGAGCAGGGGTTCAAGATCCGACAGGGCTGCCAGGTGGTCATCGCGACGCCGGGTCGGCTCCTCGACTGCCTGGAGAGGAGGTACGCCGTGCTCAACAGGTGTAGCTACGTGGTGCTCGACGAGGCCGACAGGATGATCGACATGGGCTTCGAGCCGCAGGTCGTCGGCGTGCTCGACGCAATGCCGTCGAGCAACCTGAAACCAGAGAACCTCCTTGAAGAGCAGCTGGACAAACAGAAGGTATACAGGACAACCCACATGTTCAGCGCCACCATGCCGGCGGCCGTGGAGCGGCTCGCCAGGAAGTACCTCCGGAATCCGATGGTCGTCACGGTAGGCTCCGCCGGCAAGGCCACGGACCTGGTCACCCAGAACGTGATCATGGTGAAGCATCCAGAGAAGATGCCGCGGCTTCACAGGATACTCGCAGATCTCGGCGACGATAGGACGGCCATCGTGTTCTGCAACACAAAGAGTTCAGTCGACAGCT
Source organism: Dactylis glomerata (assembly GCA_007115705.1). Lineage (NCBI taxonomy): Eukaryota > Viridiplantae > Streptophyta > Magnoliopsida > Poales > Poaceae > Dactylis > Dactylis glomerata. The sequence continues at coordinate 409,640 of QXEO01000551.1, read as the reverse complement.
GCGCCAAGGACCTTGATAGGAAAGGATCATTCCGGGTCACGACGCTGCACGGCGGGAAATCGCAGGAGCAGAGGGAGGCCAGCCTCGACGGGTTCAGGAACTGTAGGTTCAGCGTTCTCGTGGCCACCGACATCGCCGGTCGCGGCATCGACGTGCCGGATGTGGCTCAGGTGATCAACTATGAGATGCCTAGCTCGATTGAGGCGTACACGCACCGTATCGGTAGAACGGGGCGGGCGGGGAAGAAGGGACTCGCGACTTCGTTCTTGACACTTGAGGATACTGACATTTTTTATGATCTGAAGCAGATGCTTGTGCAGAGCAAGAGTCCTGTGCCACCCGAGCTTGCAAGGCATGAGGCGTCGAAGTTTAAGCCAGGGTCGGTTCCTTCCAGACATCCTAAACGAAGCGACTATATCTACGCGCCCGCGTCTTAGTGAAGAAATCTTAATAAGCGAAAGGAAGCGAAGTTATTTCTCCGAGACGAAATGACAATGTTTATTTGTCAAACTGAAGATATCTACTCCGTACAACAAAAGGAAGTATAGACCCCTGTTGACAATTATGAGAGGAACTTCTAATACTTATATGTGAGGGATCTAAATGAGGTACAGACATTCAGTACAGTATCATATTAATTGTATTTTTCTGTGGAACACCAGCTTTTATCATGCCGTGTGTTTGTTATATTTGTATAATGATTTAGCTCTGAACTTATTTGTCTTAACGTATCCTTACTTTGTCATGCGCAAGTATATATCCTTCCCATTTTTTGAATTTTGATCCGTTAGATGTTTAGTGTATTAGTTGTAGATGCCCTTCTGTTCATGTTTATCTCAACTATTATAGGATCTACTATAAATATTAAAAAAGATCTCAATTGTGCATGTTTATCTTAATCATCATACACATTATGTAATTATAATAGGATCAACTATAAATATTTGGTGAAAGTGCAATGTGTGACTTTTCTCGCCTGCATAAGTCAACATGAATGGAAACCCTTTTGGCACTCTTACAAAAGTCACTTCTGTGAATTAATTAAGAAAGTAGGCTTCTAAAATGCACGTTCAAACATTCAGTTAGATTATGGACCTATGGTTGAATCCTTACTTGTATGTTTTAATGTTGTGGTGGAGATAGGGGAGCTAGAATGAATACACAGGTCGCTTCTAATTCATTTGTCTCCCTTTATCAACTTCAATTTCTCCTCAACTCATCCCGACTATATCTCGTGAGTGATCGAATATCCGTCTTTGAACCACCCCGCTAATCCTATTTGTCCGAAAGAGAAATACAAAAATTCCTAATTTGATGTCGAATGTGGATTGTTGATGCTTTGTAACATGAGTTGTGAGATATTACATGATTTTTTAAACATACCAAGCTTGATTTTGTATGGCAGAACAATAAAAATGATCAATACAAACACAAAACATATCAATTAGCATGTAAATCATGGATTACAATTCTAATAGATCTTTACTTCGCAGACTTCATACTATTTGGCATGTCACTCATTTTGGATTGACAAAAATGTTCAAAAACCGAGGGCAAATTTCTGCATATTAATTATGATATGTTGGCTATTTATGGTGTTCAATTTGATATGGTTATAGGAAAATGATTTGTTGTTCATATGATACCGTGTCCTCTCGTCTTTTACTCCTCCTCTTCTTCTTCTTCTTCTTCTTCTTCTTCTTACTCTTCTTACTCTCTCCTTTAAGAGGGAGAGACTTGAAGAGCATCTTCTCCACATATTCTCTAGGAGGGAAAGGCATCTTCTCCACATAATCTGGTTTGCTGACAGGAAGAACAGAAGAAACTTTGGAGGATTCCTCCTCTCTATTAATAAGATCGAAACATCTATTCGTCCTATCATAGCTTGGCAAAACATCATGTTTTATAAGATCTTGTAAGTAAGTATTTGCGAGGCAATCTTTAGCACAATAGAGACGACAACCACGAAGGGTACTATTAATATCAGCATCTTTCATGTCTACCAAAGCAATCTTTCTAGATATCTCTTCACAATTCAAAAACAAAGTAAGCTCATCATACTGATTGAAAGTAATCTTATCATCACAATACAAATCTATGGTACTCGTTCGATTAATTGGGCATTGAAAATTAAAGTGCCCCTTTTTACCGCAAAATTCACAAGGAAAAGGATAAAGCTCACAAACCCTTTCACCAAGCACATCTAGATCCTTGAGCCACATACTGGTTTCTTCATTTGCATGGGTGATGCAATAATCTTCCTTGTTGTAACTCTGTTCACAAGGTCTATGTATTCCACAAAAATTAACATGCTTATAAGAAATAGTACTTTTAGAAGTTTGAGCATGTTTATTGGAATCATCAACAACAATATCATTTTCTACGCAAGTGTCCTTAAAAGTTTCATGATACACGCCCCCATTTCCTTTAGGAACATTCATATGGGAAGCAAAGGCTTTAAAGCAATCAACCATAATTTGAGGATCAAGACCATATTTAGCACTAAGCTCTTGAAAATTAGCAGTTTCAGCGAAAGACTTAATGCAATCAAACTCGTAATTCATACCTGATCCTTTACCTTTGTCGCTATCCCAACCTTCAATATTATTTTGAATTGTTTCAAGCAGATCCCACTTGGTATCAAAATCCTTGCTTGTGAAAGACCCATCAAAGCATGCATCTAGATAGTCCTTGTAATATCCTGAAAGCCTTGCATAAAAATTATTAATAACAATATTACGGGGAAGATCATGAATAGGATATTTGAGCATTAGTGACTTCAATCTTCCCCACGCTTGGGCAATGCTTTCTCCATCATGAGGCCAACAATTGTATATCTGATTACGATCTTTATGAATCTCACTTGGAGGATAGAATTTAGAATAAAAGAGAGGTACAATTTCCTCCCAGCCAATAGATGGACCATCCTTAAGCAGACGATACCATTCCTCAGCTCTGCCTTTCAGTGATAAAGAAAATAGCTTCTTCTTAACTTGGTTCATCGAAATACCTGCACACTGGAACAACTCGCATAATTCATGTATAAAGAGCAAATGATCACCAAGATGGACAGTTCCATCTCCTAAATAGCAGTTATCCCTAACATGTTCAACAATCTTCGTAGGTATTTTAAAAGGATGAGGAGCACAAGTATCATTAGAAACATCACATATGGGAGATAAAATATCATCAGAGCAAACTTTCTCCACTAAAGCTGGGGGACTAAAAATATTATACTTAACAAAACCAGCTTCCCCAAGCTTAGACTTTTCTATAGCATTAGCATTAACGGTATTCAAAGCATTCGTACTAATAACATTGCTATGCAAAATAAGCTCCAAAGGATTTTCAATTTTCTCTTCAAATCTAAAATCAGGAAAAAGACTAAAGAACTCTTTGTTTTCCATTAAGCCTAACTAGTGAAAATAAAGACAAGAAACAAAAAGATGTAATTGCAGAATCTAAAGGAAATAACTCTGAGCACTCACTAGCAACTAAAAGACTTAGTAGCCAAAGGATGTGAGTACCTTTTACCTTACCTCCCCGGCAACGGCGCCAGAAAAGAGCTTGATGTCTACACACGCTTTTGTTCTTGTAGACAATGTTGGGCCTCCAAGTGCAGAGGTTTGTAGAGCAGCAGCAAGTTTCCCTTAAGTGGATCACCCAAGGTTTATCGAACTCAGGGAGGAAGAGGTCAAAGCTATCCCTCTCAAGCAACCCTGCAATTATGATACAGAAAGTCTGTTGTGTCCCCAACACACCCAATACACTTGTCAGATGTATAGGTGCACTAGTTCGGCGAAGAGATAGTGAAATACAAGTAGTAGTGATGATTATAAGTAGCAAATGTGATCTGAAATAAATATCGCTGCGAGCAAACATGTAACAAAACAGGAAGTAAACGGTGTGCAATGCTTGGAAACAAGGCCTAGGGATCATACTTTCACTAGTGGACACACTCCCAACAAATATAACATAATTGAACAAATAAATAACTTCTCTTCACTATGGTGCTCTGAATTACTCTCCTATTGAATAACACTAATCATTGCGTAGGGCTATGAAGCACTCCTCAAAGTTCATCAAGTACTTGACAAACACCACTCATAGAGATATTCAAATCAAATCACAACTCAAGATAGATATTATTTCAACTTAGACCAATTACTAACACGGTGCACACACTGTCAACATTACACCATGAAAGGAGGAATAGATCACTTCAATACTATCATAGTGATAATTATTCTCATAATCCATAAAAGATCACAATCGTAGCCTAGACCAAGTACCACCATGATGCACGCACTATCACCGTTACACCATGGCAGGAGGAATATATTACTTTAATAACACACTAGAGTACACATAATGAAGAAGAGTAACATCTACTTATTCAACATGATACAAAGCTCACGATCACATAAAGATCACATCATGCGAGAGAGAGGTGAACCACATAGCTACCGGTAGAGCCCTTAGCCCCAGGGATGAACTACTCCCTCCTCATCATAGGAGACAACAAGGTTGATGGAGATGGCGGTGAGGTCGATGGAGACGGCGGAGACGGCGATGGAGACCGATGGAGATGGCTCCGGGGGCACTTCCCCGTCCCGGCAGGGTGCCGGAACAGAGACTTCTGTCCCCCGAAATTTGGCTTCGACGGCGGCGGCGCTGCGGAACTGTTCTGGAAATTTCGCCGACTCTTTTAGTGTTTTCCATTCCGAGGCTTTATATAGGCGAAGAGGCGTCGTCAAGGGGCAGCCAGGGGCTCCTCACACCAGGTGGGCGCGGCCAGGGGCTGGGCCACGCCCCCTACGTGTGAGGGCGGCCTCTGGCCCCCCTCCGGCTCTCTTTCGGTCTTTGGGAAGCTTCCGAGAAAAATAAAACTTCTGGAACTTGTTTTGTCCATTTCTGAGAATATTTCCTGTGTAGATTTCTGAAACACAAAAACAGCAGAAAACAGGGAACTGACATCATGGCATCTTGTCAATAGGTTAGTTCCGGAAATCGCATAAAAATGCCACAAAGTGTAACGAAACACAAGGCAAATGGTGTAAAAATAAGCATAGAGCATCAAAAATTATAGATATGTTGGAGACGTATCACTTATCCTTTTTATTTCATTGTTGTGCCAAGAGAAGCCTCTAATTTGAGTGAGGTAAGATTTGGGGATGTTGCTGTCCTGAAACTGTTTTCGGTGCTGCACCGTAAAAATTCGTAACAATTCTCTGTATATCTTTTGGACCTGACATTTCTTGTGCATATGCCCCAGGTTATATCCAAACTTTCGTTAGTTGAACACTTTTTGATTTGAGCAATAGAAAACCCCTCAAAAATTCGGCCTTTGTCAGCTGTTCTGTTTTGACAGATTTCTGCCAATATTTGTGTTTGCCGCTTTATCGCTTTCTTTTTGAGTTCTTTTGATCACGGAACTTTTGGAAAAGTTGCTACAGTAGTATATACTTTATATGTGGTGGTTTTAGGTTAAAACCTGAAGCAAAGGAGGTTGATTATATGTTATGCCTACACTAATGTTGCTAATAGATTTGTGTTTAGTTTTGTATGAAGGAAGTTTTCAAGTGTAGGGATTGGAGAATGATGAGATAAGTTGAAGAATGGACAAAAGCTCAAGCTTGGGGATGCCCATGCATCACCCCAAGAAATATCCAAGAAGTACAAGCATCAAAGCTTGGGGATGCCCCCGAGGCACCCCTTCTTCAACGGCAAAAATCAGGTCACCTTTCAAGACACTATATTTTTATTGCTTCATGCGCTATGTATTTTTCTTGGAGCATCAGTTGTTTTAGTTTTCATTATTAGTTTAGTTTTGTTTGCTGCAATAAATGGTTGGACCCCAACAAATTTCTTTTGGAGAAGTTGCCTTGCTTTTCATTTGCCAAGAACGCTCTAGTTTTCACTCTTATCAAAAACTGAGTGTTCTTCTTTTTCTGCTACTGCTTTTGGTTTTCGTTTTCGCCTTGATTTGCGTTCAGATCTTCTTATATTTATTTATCAAGTTGTATTTTTGCCTCTGGACCATATTGGTTTTCCTCAAAAGAGTTGGATTAAAAAAGTTTGAATGGTGTTGGAAAAGAGAAAAAGCTTTATGCAAAAAAGTGGTACAAGAAGGAGCTTGTGTAGACTGCGGGTTATGCTTTTTCATGTCATGCTTGATGTCTTTTTGATAGTATGCTTAGTGGTTTTGCTGTAGCATGACTTGTCTCAAATAACTAAGATTGCTTAATGAGCCTTTAAAAAAATCATGCGTTGTTTTAATCGTTTGGAAGCATTATTTTGGTTTTCTCCTTGATGCTTTATTTGGGTTGACTTGGCGCATGCTCACACATGTTAGACTCTTACAAAGTCGCCAATAGCCTCTATGATCATTTAGTTTTTGACTTTTGATGTCATCTTATGCTTCTTTTAATGTCGCTTTGTCGCTTTGCATGATTATGGCCATTATTGCTCTCTTAGTTGGTCGCTCCCAGTCTTTTGCTAGCCCTCGCCTTGTACTGAGTATGAGCTCTACTCGTGCATCCAACTCCTAAAAACCAAGTTTGCCAAAGTGTCCACCATACATACCTACTAGCAATTTGCTATTCCAAGTAAATTTGACTTGCTTTTATTTTCTCTTCAAATTAAACTCTTACCAGTGTTATGCAAAAATTGGTCAGTAAAGCTCTCACGAACCGGAAGGCACACTTTACTTTTCCCTGTTCTTAAAAATTTGACATTGTGGTCTCTTATGTTGAGTTGTTATGCTTGCAAGTTGTAAGTTGGATACTAGCCCAACCATGCAGTCATGGGGCAAGCTTTCAACATTGCACTTCTTATTTGAGTTGATATCGTGATCTTTTGTTTATGGATGCCCGCGGTGTGAAATGAATTGGGAATCTTGTGGGGATCATGGAGTTTGTATATGTGCTAGGGAAACGCCTGGGCCGCCAATCTAAGCCATGCATAAATTATGGTGGAAATTTATAGCATACCCATAGTGGACATTCGACGATGCATCTCAAAATAAAAAGCTAAAAAATTGGTAAATAAAAGAGATGTTGAGGTGTTCATTGTCTTCTTGTCCTGTCATTTTGATGTGGGCTTGTTCCATGTCATCGGGCACGGAGGTACCCCGTTAGCGGTTCTCGTTGATACATATATACTTACAATGACAAGAGCCTTGCTTGGGACTCTAAGTTGAGTAGCATGAGGTTTGGGTACTCGTATTCACGGGACACGAGGTTTTCAACTTATGATTTGTCAAGCATATGCATCATAATTGTTCTCGCATTAACTTTAACCATTCAAGATGCTTATGATGGGGCAATGAGAGCTCAAAGCCGGTAAGTACCATAATTTTTGAAGGTTATAAAACTTGCAATCACTGCTTCCCTCCGCGAAGGGCCTTTCTTTTACTTTTATGTTGAGTCACCACCTTCTATCTTTATGCACCATTAAGAGAGCATAGTTATCATTCTTAGTATAATGTGCATTGTCCCAAAGTTTTCATTGATTGATTCATATTGTTGGTTTTACTTGTTCTTAAATTATTTGTATCTAGTCACCCTCTTAAACTTGAAGGTGTCCTATGCATTTATGTTTTGCTCTCTTTAAAGGACAAGCTGAAAACCATTTGTATATTTTTCCTTATGATTTGAACACACGTTTGACTTTCATTGTTTCATTTTCATGATCTTTTGTTTGTGTTCATTTGCATGTTATAACATGGTTGCTAAGTTTCTAGTGTCAAGATTATATCTTTCATGCCCATGTTTTAAGTTCTTATGATCCCAGCTCACAATGCTTACATATATGATCAAGATTGTGTAGGTGCATGTCACCTCAAAAATTATTCTTTTGTTATCACTTACCTACTCGAGGACGAGCATGAGTTAAGCTTGGGGATGCTTGATACGTCTCCAACGTATCTATAATTTTTGATGCTCCATGCTTTTTTACACCATTTGCCTACTGTTTCATTACACTTCGTGGCACTTTTATGCATTTTCCGGAACTAACCTACTAACAAGTCGCCACAGTGCCAGTTTCCTGTTTTCTGCTGTTTTTGTGTTTCAGAAGTGCTACACAGGAAATATTCTCGGAATTGGACGAAACAAGTTCCTGAAGTCTTATTTTTCCCGGAAGCTTCCAGAGATCCGAAGAGGAGTAGGAGGGGGGCCACGAGGGCCCCACACACCAGGGCGGCGCGGCCTGGCCCCTGGTCGCGCCCCCTATGTGTGAGAGCTCCTCGGTCCACCTCTGACGATGCCCCTTCGCCTATAAAGACCACCCGACGGAAAAAACCTAAGTACCCGATCACTTTTCCAGAACACATCGTGATCCGCCGCCGCCGTCGACCCAAAGATCGGGAGGGTCCAGAAGCTCTTCCCGGCACCCTGCCGGAGAGGGGAATCGCCACCGGAGGTCTTCTTCATCGCCATGCTTGCCTCCGGAGCGATGAGTGAGTAGTCTACCTTGGACTATGGGTCCATAGCAGTAGCTAGATGGTTGTCTCCTCCACCATGTGCTTCATGTTTAGATCTCATGAGCTGCCCTACATGATTGAGATCACCGTTATGTAATTCTACATGTTTGGTTTGTTGGGATCCGATGAATATTGGTGTTATGATTGAGTTGCTATACTGAAATATATCTTATGTTATCTCTATGTTGTTTATGATCTTGCATGCTCTCCGTTGTTAGTAGCTATCTTGGCCGAGTAGTTGCTAGTAACTCCAAGAGGGGGTATTTATGCTCGATAGTGGGTTCATGCCTCTATTTAACCTGGGGGAGTGACAGAAACCTCTAAGGTTGTAGATGTGCTGTTGCTACTAGGGAGAAAACAACATTCATATGCTCGAGGGCATATGCTTTGTTTACATTACACACTTTGCTTAATGCAATTATCTGTTGTTCGCAACTTAATACTCATGGGGTGTTCGGATGATATCCCCGTGAGTGGATTATTAGCCATAGATGCAGTTGGATGGTGGTCTATATATTTTGTTGTAATGCCCAGAGTAAATCGCATAGTGATCTTCTTGACATATCACGTTTATCTTTATTCTATCAATTGCCCAACTGTAATTTGTTTACCCAGCATGTGTTATTTATCTTATGGAGAGACACCACTAGTGAACTGTGGACCCCGGTCATATTTCCATCACATTGCTATCACCTGTTTACTTTACTCGCATTGTTTACTTTACTCGCATACTTTCACTGCTTTCCACTCGATACGCTCATACCCTTTGTTTCAAGCAAACCGGTGAGATTGACAACCTCATCGCAAGTTGGGAACAAAGTATTTGTTTGTGTTGTGTGCAGGTTCTACGTTGCTGCTAGCAAAGCAAAGCTTGGATGAGGCGCCATATATAAATTGTCCGGAGCTGTCGCGAAGCTTGCAAGCATCACCTTCAGTCGTTTGTCTCTCCTCTCCTGATCGATAAACCTTGGTTTCTTAACTGAGGGAAAATCTGCTGTTATATTCATCACACCTTCCTCTTGGGGTTCCCAACGGGCTGGTTATTTACCACACATCACATATCTATAATTTTTGATGCTCCATGCTTGTTCTTACACCATTTGCTTTGTGTTTTGGTACACTTCGTGGCATTTTTATGCATTTTCCGGAACTAACCTATTAACAAGATGCCATAGTGCCAGTTCCCTGTTTTCTGCTGTTTTTGTGTTTCAGAAAAGTTACACAGGAAATATTCTTGGAATTGGACAAAACAAAAGCCGAATCTCCTATTTTTACCGAAGCTTCACGAAGACCGAAGATGAGACGGAGGGGGCTAGAGGCTAGCCACACCACAGGGGGGCGCGGCCTAGCCCCTGGCCGCCCCCACCCATGGTGAGGCCACCTGGCCCACCTCCTGACGATGCCCCTTCGCCTATAAAGTCCCCTCGACGGGAAAAACCTAAGGGATGGATCGCTTTTCCCAGAAACATACTGCAAGCCGCCGCCGTTGTCGAATCGAGATCGGGAGGATCCAGGAGCTCTTCCCGGCACCCTGCCGGAGAGGGGAATCCCTGCCAGAGGCCTTCTCCACCACCATGGTCGCCTCTGAAGTGATGTGTGAGTAGTCTACCTTGGACTACGGGTCCATAGCAGTAGCTAGATGGTTGTCTTCTCCACCATGTGCTCCATGTTTAGATCTTGTGAGCTGCCCTACATGATCAAGATCATCTTTATGTAATCATACATGTTGTGTTTGTTGGGATCTGATGAGTATTGGTACTATGTCAAGTTGATGTGCTGAATTATATCTTATGTTATCTCTATGTTGTTTATGATCTTGCATGCTTTCCGTTGCTAGTAGCTATCTTGGCCGAGTAGATGCTACTAACTCCAAGAGGGAGTATTTATGCTCGATAGCTGGGTTCATGCCTCTATTTAATCTGGGGGAGTGACAGTTGCCTCTAAGGTTGTAGATGTGTTGTTGCCACTAGGGAGAAAACAACATTCTTGTGTCTAAGGACATTTGCTTTGTTTACATTACACAGTTTGCTTAATGCGATTATCTGTTATTCGCAACTTAATACTCAAGGGGTCTTCGGATGATATCCCCGTGAGTGGATTTTTAGTCATAGATGCAGTTGGATTACGGTCTATGTATTTTGTCGTAATTCCCAGAGTAAGCCTCATAGTGATCCTCGTGATGTATGCACGTTATCTTTACTCTATCAATTGCCCAACTATAATTTGTTTACCCAGCATGCTTTATTTATCTCATGGAGAGACACCACTAGTGAACTGTGGACCTCGGTCCAATTTCCTTTACATAGTTATACCGTTTTACTTTACTCGCACTATTTACTTTACTTGCTTTATTATCATCCTTTTACCACTCGATACGCTCATACCTTTGTTTACAGCAAACTGGTGAGATTGACAACCTCATCGTAAGTTGGGGGCAAAGTATTTGTTTGTGTTGTGTGCAGGTTTCACGTTGCTGCTAGGTTAAGACACACCAATAAGTTATCTGGCGCCATTGTCCGGAGTGTCGCGAAGCTAGCAAGCATCACCTTCTTAAGTTTGGCTCTCTCCTACTGGATTGATTACCTTGGTTTCATAACTGAGGGAAAACTTGCTGCTGTGCTCATCACACCTTCTCTTGGGGTTCCCAACTAGTCGGTTATTTACATCATCAACACCGCACCATCAGTTTCCTGATTGTCCACTGAGCTTTGTGCTCCAACTCCATAGGTAAATGGCATGCTTTACCATAAACAATCCTGAATGGGGACATTCCAATTGGTGTTTTGTATCATGTCCTATATGCCCACAAGGTGTCTGGTAGCTTCATTGACCAATCACCTCTAGATTTAGATACAACCTTCTCAAGTATCTGTTTTATTTCTCTGTTAGACAACTCCACTTGTCCATTGGCTTGAGGATGATAGGGTGTTGTTACTCTGTGGTTTTTCACACCATACTTGCTCAAGAGCTTTTCTAGCTGTTCATTGTTGAAATGAGCTCCACCATCACTGATCACTACCCTTGGCACACCAAATCTTGGGAATATGACTGATTTGAAGAATTTGCATACAACTTTGGAATCATCATTGATAGTGGGTATTGCTTATACCCATTTGGACACATAATCCATAGCTACCAAAATATGCTTGAAGCCCTTTGAGGAGGGTAGAGGGCCAACAAAATCTACTCCCCACACATCAAACAATTCAACTTCTAGAATTCCTTTCTGAGGCATTTCATTCCTTCTTGAGATTTTTCCTGCTCTCTGACAGGGGTCACACTTCATGATATAATCATGCACATCTTTAAACATGTTAGGCCAAAAGAATCCAGCTTGCAGGATTTTTGCTTGAGTTTTCAGCACCCCAGCATGGCCTCCATACATGCCTGCATGACACTGGAACATGATATCACTTGTTTCATCAGATGGCACACATCTCCTCACAATACCATCAGCACAATGTTTATAGAGGAATGGTTCATCCCAGTAATAGTTCTTAGCATCATGTAGAAATTTCTTTTTCTGTTGATAGGACAAATCAGCTGGCACAATTTCACAAACAAGTAAGTTTACTATGTCAGCATACCATGGGGAATTAGCACTGACTACCATTAGATGCTCACCAGGTATATGGTCTTGTATTTCTCTGTTTTCAGAACAACTGATTCTAGAAAGATGATCTGCTACAGAGTTTTCATACCCTTTCTTATCTCTGATCTCAATATCAAACTCTTGCAGCAGTAAGATCCATCTGATTAGTCTTGTCTTAGCATCCTTCTTACTTACCAAGTACCTTATTGTTGCATGGTCAGTGAAAACAATGCACTTGTGTCCCACAAGGTAAGGTCTGAACTTGTCGAAAGAATAGACTACTGCCAACAATTCTTTTTTAGTGGTAGTGTAGTTGGTCTGAGCATCATCTAGTGTTTTGCTAGCATAGTGGATCACATGGAAAGCTTTCTCCTTCCTCTGCCCAAGCACTGCCCCTACAGCATAATCACTGGCATCACACATCAGCTCAAAAGGCAGTGTCCAGTCAGGTGGCTGTACTATTGGAGCTGTGATAAGAGTTTATTTTAGCAAATTGAAGGCTTGCATACATGTTTCATCAAACACAAACTTAACATCATGGTTCAAAAGGATTGTAAGTGGCTTAGCAATGTGAGAAAAATTCCCGATGAACCTTCTATAAAAACCAGCATGACCCAAGAAACTCTGTATTCCTTTCACATTTTCTGGTGGGGGTAGCTTTGCAATTACATCAACCTTTGCTTTATCCACTTCTAATCCCCTGGCTGGCACAAGATGACCAAGCACAATTCCTTCGGAGACTAAAAAAATGACATTTCTCCCAGTTCAAAATCAAATTCTGCTCTGAAGACCTGTGTAATACTAATGTCAAATTTTTTAAGCATGTAATGAAATCCTTTCCATAGACTGTAAAGTCATCCATGAACACTTCCATGATTTTCTCAATGTGGTCATAGAATATAGACATCATACACCTCTAAAAAGTGCCTGGTGCATTGCATAGCCCAAAAGGTAATCTCTTGTATGCAAATGTTCCATAAGGACATGCAAATGTGGTCTTGTCTTGATCAGCTGGGTGGATAGGTATTTGAAGGAATCCAGAATATCCATCAAGGTAGCAATAGAATTTCTGTCCAGCAAGTCTTTCCAACATCTGATCCATAAATGGCAATGGGAAGTGATCCTTTCTAGTTGCCTTATTTAGCTTCCTGAAGTCATTAACCATTCTCCATCCAGTAACAGGTCTTGTGGTCATCAATCTTCCTTCCTCATTCTCTACCACTATATAGCCTCCTTTCTTAGGCACAATATGGATAGGGCTCACCCACTCACTGCTAGAGATTGGGTAATTCATTCCTGCCTTGAGCAGTTTCAGAACCTCCTTTTTAACCACATCTTGCATTGCAGGATTCAATCTTCTCTGTCCCTCTCTAGTTGGTCTGCTGCCTTCCTCTAAATGTATCCTGTGAGAGCAAACTTTCTCACTGATTCCTTTGATATCATCAATTGAGTAGCCAATAACATTCTTGTACAATCTCAGTATTGACAGCAGGCTCTCTTCTTGTTCATTATCCAGGGCAGCTAATTATCACTGGATGTATTTTTTATTTCTCTAAAAAGGAGTACTTCAGGTGAGCTAGTAATTCCTTTAACTCGATAATGGAATGATGAGCTGGTTTAGCAGATTCACTTGAACTAGCCTCTAGTGCATTTTCACACATATTTATTTCACATTGTTCCTGAATTTTAGCATTGTCGGCTGTTATAGACACTTGTGCTTCAGGCTCTTGTGGCTGCATTTCTTGTAAAGTTTCCAACACACTCTTTTCAACCATATCAAGGGAATGGCATTGCTCAAGAACATTGGGTACATGAGAAGCATGTTTCATACTAAACTCAGCTTGTTCTGACCCAAATTGCAATTTCAGTGTTCCACCTTTCACATCAATTATTGCTCTTGCTGTTGCCAAGAATGGTCTGCCTAGTATCATGGATTCTGCATTATCTTCCATCTCCAGGACCACAAAATCAACTGGATAGGCAAAGTTTCCAACTTGGACATGCACTTCTTCAAGAATTCCTACTGGCTTTCTCAATGTTCTCTCAGCTAGCTGAAGTGTTATGGGGGTAGGTTTCAAAGTTCCCAACTGCAAAATCTGGCTCACAGCTGAGGGAAACACACTTACTGATGAACCAAGATCACAGAGTGCTGTGAATGTTTTCTTTCCAGCTACACAGGAGATGCTAAAACTCCCAGGGTCACCAAGCTTCTTAGGCATATTGTTCAGAATGACATCACTACAATCCTCTGTCAAAGCAAATACCTCAGGGTCTTCCAAACTTCTCTTATTTGTTATCAAGTCTTTAAAAAAATTAGCATACAAGGGAATGTGTAGCACTGCATCCAAAATGGGAATAGTGATCTGAACTTCTTTCATTGTCTCAAGGAACTTGGCATACTGCTTTTCTTCCTTAGTTTTATCCAGTCTCTCAGGAAATGGGACTTTCTGTAGCAAGGACTTCTCTGTTGGTTTTGCTGCAGTGTTTTGAGTCTCAATAATAGGTTCCACTCGCTTTTCATGCATTGGGAACGAAGCTTCAGAGGCTGATGGTTGCTGAATTGTGGTTCTCCTTGGTGGAGCTACATAAGTAACAGCTGTAGGTGTTTTGAGTAATGGTTCAGTGTTCACCCCACTCCTAGTGGTGACAACATCTACAACTTCAGTAGTTGATATGGCACCACATTGTTTAGGGTTCTTCTCAGCTTGGGCAGGAAACTTGTTTTCAGGTTGATTTCCAGGGTTATTGGAGATACCAGCAGTGAGTTGCTACATAGTTTTGTAGAACATCTCTGACTGCATCTTCATTGTTTCCTGCATTCCACTAAACATTTCCTTTTGCAGCCTCATCATTTCACTTATTTCAGACTGACAGGTGCTGGAAGAAGCATTTTGCTGATTTGCTTGATGTTGCTGTTGTGGATGTTGCATATTGCCTTGGGGTCTAAAATTTTGCTGGGTTGTTTGGGCATAATTCTGTTGTACTTCCTGGGGGTAGCTTTGCTGATTGGCATTTTTATATGATAGGTTGGGATGGTTTCTCCAAGCAGGGTTATAGCTCTGGGAAAAAGCACCTTGATTCTGAGCATAATTCACTTCTGATATCTGAGTTTCAACTGGTACATATAGGGTACATTCCAGAGGTGAATGACCTTCTTTTCCATAGATCAAGCAGGCAGAGGAGACTTGATTAACAGGCACCAATGCCTTGCTATTTTTCTCAGTCATGAGTTGAGACACCTGGTTTGCCAAACAGTCCAGCTTAGCTTCCAAGGCAATTTGACCACTTGCCTGAATCTGTAGCAGATTATTAGGATGAACAACTCTCTCATTTGTCCAAGAAAAATTATGGGCTGCCATGCTTTTTATCAGCTCAGTAGCTTCATCAAGGGTCTTGTTTATGATACCACCTCCAGCAGCAGAGTCAACAAAAGACCTAGTCTGCTCTGTCAAACCCTTATAAAATATCTGCAAGATAAGCCACTGCTCCTGACCATGGTTAGGGCACATTCTGATGAGGCCTTGGTATCTTTGCCAAGTGTCATACAAGCTTTCACCTTCATACTGCATAAACCTAGTGATCTTATCTCTGCACTCAGCTGCCTTGGTGGGAGGAAAGTATCTCTCAAAGAAAGCTTGTAGTACATGTTCCCAAGTGTCTCTGCAATGAGATGGCAAAGCATGAAACCACATCTTTCCAAGGCCTGACAGTGAAAAAGGAAATAGCTGCATTCTAATTGCTTCAGGAGGTACACCATTGTGCTTGAGTTTGTTGCAATAGTCCAAGAAATTCCTGATGTGCTCATGAGGACTTTCCAAAGCTGAACCTTTGAAGGGGTTGTGATGCACCATGTTAATCAAGGCTGGCTTGATTTCCCAGTTGTTGGCTTGGATGGCAAGCATTATAACATTAGCATTTGATATCTGATCCTTAGGGATCCATAAATCTCTCAATTTCTTGTCACCCATACTGATATTTGACTCTGTAGATCCCAAATCTTCACCGAAACTTCAGAAGCTGCTCTTCTTCTAGCCATAAATGTTCTTTCGGGTTTAGGATCAAAAGGAGCTAAAGGTGAGTCTTCAGACGACTGAATCAACTAAATTCCCACACTGTATGAATGTAATCATGATTCCTCTGCACACAGTCACAAACAAGAACTTTTATCAAGGGTTAGTGAATTAAAACCCCTAATAACAATTCTAGGCTTGGATCATAGATATGTAATCGAGACAACCATTTCACAAGAGAAACACAGCCTAGTCTACTGTACTCTAAAGAAACAATCAAAAGTTGATCCTCGGCAACGGCGCCAATTTTCATCACTCTAGTTTAGTGGGGGTTTTATATCGTTCTCTCCACAGGGATCAACAAGGTAAGAAAGGTTCTTTATTTCCATAAGCTAAGCTAATTTAGAAAGGTGGGGCTTTTACTGTCAGAAAAATGAGGTTTTGAGAGGGTTTTAGGAAGAGTAAAACTTCAGAAATTAACTTGAAAGATTTTGGTTGTCAAGCCAGAGTCTCTCAAGGATCTAAGCAAGTTTTAGACAGGAAAAGATGATGCAATTCATAGGCAAGCAGAGACTAGTCTTGCAAGCCAAGTTCTTTTTAGGGTTTAAGCAAGAAGAAAAATTGATAACACAAAGATCATAGTTTTCTTATTTGTCAGGAAAGATCTCTATGAGTTAACAAGCAAAGGGAGGCTAGGGAGATGATTTGACACAGAAGAGTGCATGGACTAGCCTTACACATGACAGATCAAACAGTTAGAAAGCAAATCAAGCAAGACTTAGGAATTTCAGAGAACTGTGTCACTCAATTCACTGCAATAACCAAGAAAATCACCAGCTTTATTTCTAGATGTATGATCCACTCAAAACAACACAGATTACAAAAAAGACAGAGGAAGTGGCTTGGCTATTCTTCACTGAAAGTTTGAGGGAGCAGGAGAAGCAGAGGAGTGGACTAGGGTGGAGGCAGATCTTGTGCTTCGGTTCATCACAACCTTGTTCTTCTCCAGCAGCTTGATCATCGTGTTCATCCTTTTCTCGTTCTTCTTCTTGGGTATTCTTGGGGGTTGGTGGAAAAAGGGTGGAGAGTTGGTGGCCAGAAGGGTGGTCTGTCGATGGGAGTGGGTGGATGGCATTGTTGTTCCTGTGACCAAGTCCCTTCCTTTATACACCTTTTTTCCTGTTTTGGGGTGGAGATGCTGATGGAGGTAGAGGGGTTTTCCTTTCCTCTCTCAGCTCTCAAAGCACATGGGGTGTTCCCCTCTTTTCTCCTTTCTTTGCCTTTTTCACTTTTCTATTAGCTTGCTTCTCAAGTTGGTCTCTTCCCTCTCTGATGATTCAAACTAGTTTGAATTAATTCTTATCTTCCCATGGACCAGATTCTAGTACTTGAGCTTGTAGGGTTTAGAGGGCTGGACTTCTTTCCTAAAGAATTGTGTGCCTTGACGCACTGAACTGCAATACAGAACCAAATGCTATAAAATGCAGGCACAAAACATACTGAATTTAGGGAAAGTAAGCAAGGATCAAGGTTTTGGGGCTCATAAAAGTGCATATAAATTATAGTGATCACAAAACACAATGCAATTGGTGTAAATCAAGCATGGAGAATCAAAAAATATAGATATGTCTGAGACGTATCAAGCATCCCCAAGCTTAAATCCTGCTCGTCCTCGAGTAGGTAAGTGATAACAAAACAATAATTTTTGAGGTGACATGCACCAACACAATCTTGATCAACTTAAGGTAAAAGGATTGCATGCTGAGATCAAAGTACTCTAAACATGGGCATAAGAGATATAATTCTAACCATAGAACTTAGCAACCATGTTACAACATGAAAAGAAACACAAACAAAAGATCATGAGTAATAATGCATTGAAAGTTGTATGTTTGTTTGAAGCATATAGAAAACATAGCAAAGTGGTATTCAGCTTGTCCCTCATGGAGTAGCAAAACATAAATGCATAGGACACCTTCAAAGTTCAAGAGGGTGACTAGATACAAATAATTTGAGAACAAGCAATACCATAATCATGAATCAATCAATAATAAATTTTGGGACCATGCACATTATACTCAGAATGACAACTATGCTCTCTTAATCAGTGCATAAAGGTAGAAGATGAAGACTCAACATAAAAGTGAAAGAAAGGCCCTTTGCAGAGGGAAGCACAGATTTAACATGTGCTAGAGCTTTTCATTTGTAAAACAGAGATAAAAAATTGTTTTGAGAGGTGGTTGTTCTTGTCAACGACTGGCAATGGGGTTCTTGCTATCTTCCATACTAAACAAGTTGAGAGCAGTTCCGAGTTCTTTGACAAATTGGCACATACATGCTCTTTTATAAAATTTGGCACTCGTCCCCACTTTTCCTTTCACAAACCATGGCTAACCGAATCCTTCGGGTGCCCACCAAATTTCACATACTATGGAGGAGTGCCTTTTTTTAAGGTTACAATGGTCTGACCAGCTCTCTTGCAAAATTAATGACGAGAAGATGAAGCATGCAAGTCGAGGGGTGCTTAATTCAATATGGAAGATAGAAAACCTGACTACTATGTCCTCATGAGCTAAAAACAGTGTCACAAAATGAGAAGTATTTGAAGGTTTTTGAAAGGTAGCACATGAAAATTTACTTGGAATGGTTTGAAATACCATGCATAGGAATTTGTATTCCCTCTTAGTACATGTGAAGGCTAGCAAAAGACTGGGAGCGACCAACTAAGAGAGCAATAACGGCCATAATCATGCATAGCGACAAAACATTATTAACCAAAGCATAAAGTGGTATCACAAGTCAGAAACCAAATGATCATAGAGGCTTGAGGCGACTGGTTAAAGTCAAACATGGTGTAAGCATGCGCCAAGTCAACCCAAATAAAGTATCAAAGAAGAATACCACAAAAATATGCTTCTATAAGATAAAAAACAATGTATGATTCTTTCAAAGGCACATTAAGCACTCTCAGTCATTTGAGACAAGTCATGCTACAACAATAACAACTAAGCATATAATAAAAATAATATCAAGTATGACATGATAAAGTCTAAGCAACAGTTTAAACAAGCTCCTTTTTGCATCACTACAAGCATGAAACAATTTACTCTTTTCCAACACCAATCAACCTTTTTGAAACAACTCCCAAAGATGAAACCAACAAACACCAGAGGTCTAAACACACCTAGCTACAAAGAACTAACAATTTCTAAACAAAAACAAAGACAAAAAATAAAATCTAAACGCAGTACTAGAAAAAGAGAACACTCGTTGAACGATAAAAGTGAAAACTAGAGTGTTCTAAGCAATGAAAACAGAGTGTGTCTTCTCCAAAAGAAATATGTTGGGGTTCAACCATTTATTGCAGCAAACAAAACAAAAGAAAACTGAAAGCAAAAATAAAGACGCTCTAAGAAAAACACATAGCATATTAAGCAATAAAAATATAGTGTCTTGAAAGGTGACCTGATATTTTTGTTGATGAAGAAGGGATGCCATGGGGCATCCCCAAGATTTGATGCTTGTACTTCTTAAATATTTCTTGGGGTGACATGGGCATCCCCAAGCTTGGGATTTTTTCCATACTTCATCTCATCTCATCATTCTCCTTTCCCTACACTTGAAAACTTACTTCATACAAAACTTCACACAATTCTCATTAGCAACATTAGTTTATGCAAGATAGTAAATCCACTTTTGGTTCGGTTTCAACTCAAGTATAACATATATTAACACATAAGCTACTGTAGCAACTTCCTCAAAAGTTCCATGATCAAAAGAACTCAAAAAGAAAGAGATCAAGAGGCAAATGCAAATAATGGCAGAAATCTGTCAAAACAGAACAGCTGGTAAAGATCAATTTTTTTGAAAATCTTCTGTTTCTCAAATCGAAAAGTGCAAAACTAATGAAAGTTAGATAATAGCCAGGGGCATGTGCACAAGAAATCACAGATCAAAATAACGTTCTGGGAATTTTCATGAATTTTTACGGTACAGAGCAGAAATCTGTTTCAGGACAACAACTTCCCCAAATCTTACCTTCCTCCAATTAGAGGTTCTTCTTGGCACAAAAACGAAAAAAAAAATGATAAGGAGAGGTAATTACAGTAGTAATAACTCCCAAGATTCAACAAAAAGAAAAATTACTGAAAATAAAACATTGGGTTATCTCCCAAGAGTGCTTTTCTTTAATGCCTTTGAGCTAGGCGCAGAAAGTGAGAATCAAGTATTTTCGAGTGAAGAAGCATCAAGATCAATAGTTTCCTCAAAAACACAACTTGTCATAATAGGCACTTTAGATACCCCTGAAGATTATTTAACATGTAAACCACTCTTAGTTGCACTAAAAGTTTTATCACTTTTAAACACATTCGACGGTCTAGGTATAGAAACCTTGGGAACATGCATAAATTTTTGCTCTTTTCCCACAAAAGCTTTCTCCTTCTTAAATTTAAGAGAAGAGAAAATTGAACTTAAAGTTTCCATAGACTCCTCTAATTTACCAATCCTAAGGTTTTGACTATCATGGATAGTGCTAGCCTCTAAAACAGTGATTCTTTTACCGATACTTTCTATCGATTCATTAACCTGGCTAGCGTTATCAAGGAGATTTGGCAAACTTTTCTCTAGGGAGCTCAATTTTTTTATAACTTCTTCCAAAGTGATCTCAGTTTTAACAACATTAATAGGTGGTACTCCCATTAAACTTTCAATTAAAGTGCATGCTTCCAAAGCAGGAGTACCCAGAAAATTACCCCCTGTAAGAGTATCAAGAACATACCTATTCCAACTAGATATACCAACATAAAAATTCCTATGAAGGATCATGGTAGAATACTTTTTTGTACATCTATGATGGGCATTACTTATCCTGTAATAAGCATCCTTCAAACTTTCTCCACTTTGTTGCTTAAAAGAACGAACCTCAACTTCAGGAATACTCATTCTAACAAGACTAAAATAGATAAACAAAAATAGCAACTATAAAAGGAACTAATTTTTTGTATTATTATAAAAACATGCAAACAAAAAATAAAGTAAATAAACTAAGCAAAACAATAACAAACTAAAAATATTGGAAGTGAGAGACTCCCCTTGCAGAAATCCTCTTTCTCCCCGGCAACGGCGCCAGAAAATGTCTTGATGTCTCACAGGACCAGTTGGGAAATCCCAAGAGGAAGGTATGATGAGCACATAAGTAAGTTTTCCCTCAGTTATGATACCAAGGTTTAATCGACCAGTAGGAGAAAGAAATCGCTTCCAAAGGTTGTTGCTAGCTGACTTTGGCAATGGCGCCAGAAAGAGCCTTTGATGGCGCGGTGTCTGTGCCAGCAGCAACGTGGAACCTGCACACACCACAACCAAGATACTTTGCACTAACTTGCAGTGAGGTTGTCAATCTCACCGGTTAGCTGATAACAAAGGATTAAACGTATCATGTGGAAAATGATATTTGTTTGCAGTAAGTAAATAATAATTGCGGAAAGTAAACGGTGCTTGCAGTAGAAGGTAATATAAATGTAAAAGAATGTACCGGGGTCCATAGTTCACTAGAGGTGTCTCTCCATAAAGATAAATAACATGCTGGGTAAACAAATTACAGTTGGGCAATTGACAAAATAAAGAATGCAAAGCAATGCATGTACATGTAATGAAAATCACCATGAGATTCACTTGGACATTACAACATAATACATAGACCGTAATCCAACTGCATCTATGACTAATAATCCACCCGCCGGATACCATCCGAACAACCGTTGGGTATTAAGTTGCAAGAAACAGATCATCGCCTTAAGCAAAGGGTGTAATGTAAACAATACAAATGTCCTTGAACAAGAGATTGTTATTTTCTCCCTAGTAGCAATAGCACATCTACAACCTTAGAAGTTATTGTCACTCTCCTAGATTACTAGAGGCATGAACCCACTATCGAGCATAAATACTCCCTCTTGGAGTCACTAGCATCTACTCGGCCAAGATATCTACTAGCAATGGAGAGCATGCAAGATTATAAATAACATAGACATGACAAATCAACAATCAACTTGACATAGTACTCAATATTCATTGGATCCCAACAAACACAACATGTAGAATTACATAACGATAATCTTGATCATGATAGGCAGCTCACAAGATCTAAACATGAAGCACATTGAGGAGAAGACAACCATCTAGCTACTGCTATGGACCCATAGTCCAAGGTAGACTACTCACGCATCACTCCGGAGGCCGACATGGTGATGAAGAAGGCCTTCGGTGATGATTCCCCTCTCCGGCAGGGTGCTAGGAAGAGCTTCTGGACCCTCCCGATCTTGGCACGATGGCGGCGGCGGCTTGCAGTATATTTCGTTGAAAAGTGTTCGTCTCCTTAGGGTTTTCCCGTCAAAGGGAATTTATAGGCGGAAGGGCGATGTCAGGAGGTGGACTAGGTGGTCACACCACCTGGTGGCACGGCCAGGGGGTGGCCCGCGCCACCCTATGGTGTGGCTGCCCTCTGGCCCCCCTCCGTCTCTCCTTTGGACTCCGTCTTCATGTCAGGTAAATAGGAACTTCGGCTTTCATTTCGTACAATTCCGAGAATATTTCCTGTGTAACTTTTCTAAAACACAAAAACAGCAGAAAACAGAGAACTGGCATTATGGCATCTCGTTAATAGGTTAGTTCCGGAAAATGCATAAAAATGCCACGAAGTGTAAACAAAACACAAAGCAATTGGTGTAAAACAAGCATGGAGCATAAAAAATTATAGATACGTTTGAGACGTATCAGGAAGAAAACTGTATGTATTCACCAAGAAACAATGATCAAGTGAAGCATTCACGGCTTGAAGGAAGCATGCAGCATTGTAATCAAGATCAAGCAAGATGCACAAGGAAAACGTATGTCCATGCTAGATTTTTATTTTAACTATCACAAGATGTTTGTTGGGAGAATGGGTTATAGGATACATAGCCACATTATCAAGAGGGGCTTTTGGTTTGGTAACTTGATCATATCATTTAGGGAGCTCAAGCCTTTACATACTTTGCATCTCCCTATTTTGTTGTTTCTTGGTGTTTTACCTATGTGAGGTTCTTGATCTTGTTGCTAGCTTTTCAAAAATTCCAAGTTCATCAAAAACAGATTTTGTATGCATCTTCTATTACGTTTTTAAGTTGGGAGTTTTATCGATTTATTCATTTAGGGAGGTTTCCACCTCTCCTTATTTGACATTTTATCCATTGCTATTTTTTGGGTTTTATAGTCTCCAATAGATAAAGCCTGTCCTTACCTTTTCAAAAGCCCAAGTTTGTTAAAATTTTGAAATCTGGATGAAAAAGTTATCACATTTCTTGTAAGTTTGTTTGTTTGTTGGTTTTAGTACCGGCTCACATTTGGTTTTTAACCAGCCATACAAATGGCGGCTACCGATCTCGGTTATTGCAAGATACTGGTCGTGTGTCAACGCCATCGTTGGTCTAGACCGGTCATGTGTCACTACCCATGTTGAACTGTGGCTCTATAGAGACCAGGCTTGGGACCAGAACTATCAGCATGTGGGACGGTCTAATCGGCACTGGGCTGACTTAGACTGGACTGCACAGTTTTGCCCCAATGGCCATTTTTGGGATTTCTATAATAAGGGTTTTTCTCCAACGGTTTTCTTGAGTTTTGAGCTTATTTTACACCTCCATTATTGACCCTCTTGAGCTTGCTTACTCCCCTTCGGTCATATGATTCTTGCATCTTCTTAAGTGCTTTGGAAGGGGAGATCTAGATATACAATCTACACCAATTAGTTACTCCTCTAAGTTTGGGGAATCCATTGGATCTAGATCTTGGAGTCATAGGTTGACCTCCACCACTGTTCTTCCTTTCTAATTCCTCCCTAGTATTTGTTGCTTTGGTGCGATTTGAGAGAAAAGGATTTGAGCATGTTCTTGGTGTTTTTGCTTTGCATCCTTCCATAGTGTTGGGCACTCGTGAGCTTCTTATTCTTGGAGGGCGTCCTCCTAGTTGGCCTGGTGGTTGGTGTCATTGTTACCTCCTTGTGGAAGACTATGAAGAGGCTCCGGCTTTCCCCTTCATGAGATTTGTGAAGTGGCCGTGGAGCTTGCATCTCCAAAGTGGAGGAAAAGCTAACCATAAGAAGGGGCTCCCTAACTTCATTAGGGGCTCAGAGAAGAATGTGAGTTTTCGTGCCATTCAGGGGTCCTTCTGGTAACCTAGATCTATATAATGGTGATTAGCTTACTTGTGAGTAAGTGAATATCAGGATGCATCTTTGTCTAAGTGTGCATCAGTTATCTCTATACATGCGTTTATTTTCCTTTGATAGCCATTGTGCTTGAAGTACTTAGTTCTTGTTTATCACTTGTGAAATATATCTTGTACTATATTTCTTAGCTCCACTTGTTGTTGGTGCACTTATTTGAGCATAGCTTATTTAGGTTTTTTGCTTGGAAAAAACTTCAATTTAATTCTGCATCTTACAAGTCAAATTCATAATCTATTTACCCCCTTCTAGGCGTCATCTCGTCCTTTCAGCAACCACCACCACCACCCACTAAGATGGTGAGAAGAAGACGTCGTGGCATGTGTCGTGCCTCAAAAAATGTGCAAAGTTTTCAACTAAAATGTTCACTTACCTCATTTCAACTTTTACGGATGCATCAAGTTGTTTTTATGAAAAACTCCAAATAATTATAAAAAATTTCTATAGCCTGTCGACATAAAAACTTTTTCGAAGATTGTTAGTCCTAACTATTGCTTAAATCCTATTTAAGATTTTTTTTTCTCTTCTGAGCCATTTTATTGTATTCGATGCTCGATACATGTAAATGTAGATAAAGCTGGGGCATCCTTTTCATAATAGAGTTAGCATGAAAAAAACTACTCCCTAAGCTAGTACAAAATTACCGACAGTTATTTCTGATCGGAGAGAGTATTTGTTTTACTCCCTCAATCTCTAAAAAAAATCTTAACTTTGTCTAGTTTTGCATGTATCTAAACATATTTCTGTGTTAAATACTTACGAATATAGACAAAGTTGACATATCATTTTCCAGTGAATTCGCAAACGTAATTTTCTACTCATTGCCTGAACTTTTGTTGGCTTATTTGGACAAAGTTCGGGATTTGGTTTCCGGAGAGGGGATACGGAAAAACTGAGGAACCCAATTACCGGGTGCTAGCTGGTAAAATCATGCAAATATGGTGTTAACCGCGTCGTTTATTTAGTCCTACCAATCTGGGAGCAAAATCAAATCATCATCATAAATAGCAATTAATACATGATGATCGAGCCGCAAAATCAAAATCAAAATCAGATCAATCCATCGTGGCATTCACCTTAAAAGATAAGCGATACTCTTGGCCCGTGCATATAAAAGGCAGGCCATCGTCACGATCTTATTTACAAGGCACAGTATTTGCTCTCACGAGCTGAACATTCGCACATATAGTCAAAACCACCAAGATTTGCAGCTATCGTCGATCGTCACGGGTAACCATGAAGCTCATGTTCCTAACCCTTGATCTTGTTTTTCTCCTGCTCCTTGTCTGCGCCGGCGTTGCACCTTCGACGGCAGCGATCGGCGGTGGAGGGCGATGGGATCTCCTGCAGCGCAGCATCGGCGTGTCGGCGATGCACATGCAGCTGCTGCACAACGACCGCGTGATCATCTTCGACCGCACCGACTTCGGCCACTCCAACCTCTCCCTCCCCGACGGCCGCTGCCGCCGCAACCCGCGGGAGCTCGTGCTCCCCGTGGATTGCACCGCGCACTCCGCCGAGTACGACGTCGCCTCCAACACGTTCCGCCCGCTCTCCGTCTTCACCGACACCTGGTGCTCGTCCGGCACCGTCGCGCCCGATGGCACCCTCGTCCAGACCGGCGGCTGGAACGACGGGTCCCGCAACGTGCGCACCATGCGCGCGTGTGACAAAGGTAGCTGCGACTGGAACGAGACGCAGGACGCTCTCGCCGCGATCCGGTGGTACGCCACCAACCAGATCCTCCCCGACGGCCGCGCCATCATCGTCGGTGGCCGGAGGCAGTACAATTACGAGTTCTTCCCCAAGGCAGAGGCTTCCGACTCCTCAGTCGTCGCATTGCCGTTCTTGGTCCAAACCAAGGACCCGGAGGAGAACAATTTGTATCCTTTCGTCCACCTCAACATCGATGGCAACCTTTTCATCTTCGCCAAGAACCGCGCCGTCCTTCTCGACTACAAAACGAACAAGATCGTCCGGACATACCCGGAGCTGCCCGGCGGCGACCCGAGGAACTACCCCAGCACGGGCTCGTCGGTGCTGCTTCCCCTGAAGCCATCGCCCACCCAGGCCGAGGTGCTGGTCTGCGGCGGCGCGCCCGCGGGCTCTTACAACTCAGCCAAGTACAAAACCTTCGCCCCAGCGCTAGCGACGTGCGGGCGGATCAAGATTACCGACGCTTCACCGGCGTGGGTCATCGAGACAATGCCGTCGCCGCGGGTGATGAGTGACATGATCCTGCTGCCAAACGGCGCCGAGGTGGTGATCATCAACGGTGCCATGGACGGCAGCGCCGGGTGGGAGTACGCCAAAACCCCGGCGTACGCGCCCGTCGTGTACCGGCCCGACCACTCGCCAGGGGACCGGTTCCAGGAGCAGAGCGCGGCCGGCATCGCGCGGATGTACCACTCGTCAGCAATTCTCCTCCGCGACGGCCGCCTCCTCGTGGGCGGCAGCAACCCGCACCAGTACTACAACTTCAGTAACGTGCAGTACCCTACCGAGCTCAGCCTGGAGGCCTTCTCGCCGGAGTACCTCAACAGCTCCAACGACATGCTCCGACCGACGATCACCAGCCCCTCGCCCACCGGCGCCCCGGTGAACGTGACCTACGGGGGCTCGATGACGCTGCAGTTCGAGGTGCTGGCGCCGACCAGAAGGAGAGGCCGGGGCGGAGGAATCGGCCTGGTGTCGGTCACGATGGTCGCGCCGTCGTTCACGACGCACTCGTTCGCGATGAACCAGAGAGTGCTGTTCCTGGACGTGGTGCACACGACGGCTGCGCTGCACCGCGCGGGCTCATACGAGGCGACGGCGGTGATGCCGGCGATGGCGGTCCTCGCGCCGCCGGGGTACTACATGGTGTTTGTCGTGAACGGGCACGTTCCAAGCGAGGGGATCTGGGTCCACATACAGTGATATCATAGCACGAATGTGTGCATCTTAGTTATGTAAGCTTAAAACTCTTAAGTAATAAAGCGCTTTTTATCGGAAAATACACATAATTTTTTGGTTTTACTATTTCTCAATAAATCAAGAAATAACTTAGGCGTTAGTAAGATCTTCCACCATTGATCGGGTGCATCAAGATTCATGCAAAACCTTGTCCTCTTCCCCACCTCTTCTTCCTTCTTCCTCCATGCTGGCTTCCTGGCGAGGATGCGCCTCGGAGCCGCCGAAGGCGGTGGAGAAAGCAAAAAATCTTAGGGTTAGGGGTGAGAGACGTGCCGGCGCCGGAGAAGATGCAGCCATTCACCGGACTTAGAGGGATGGCTGGAGCGGCGCCACACCGGCGGAGGCAGAGCTTGTTCTTTTAAAAAATTATCTAAATTCGAAAACTATTTTTTCTAAAAATTACTCATTTTAAAAATTTACTCAAATTTGAAAACTGTTCATATATATATAAAGGGAAAAGTGTACATGTTATTGGGCTGAATTTAGAGCGGCCCGTAATGGGAATCCTATGGGCGTGCGCTACTGCAGCACATTAGGCAATTTCTATTTAACGCTTTAGGCATTCGATATGAGAGGACACGTACCCTCAGGGTACTTCTCCCTAGCGCGCGTGCGCTGTGGAGCTTTCGTATCGCTTAATGAATCGGTGGACCAATTCCGTTGGGCCCCGGCCCATCTAATCTCCAGTGCGACGCTGGCTTAGGCTTGCTTGCGGGCGGCCGTGACATTCGCGCACCTGGATGACCGAAGTGAGCACCTCCCTCTTCTTCTCACTTCGGTCAAGAGCGTGCGGGATATGTGGTAAGGAGGACTCGTGGCGACACTCTCTTATCGACTGCACAATGGCTCGTTGCGTCTGGGCTTTAGCAGAAGAAGAGCTAGTGGAGCATATGTGCCAGGCACAGGAACCAGCGGCAAGGAATTGGTTGTTCACCATGATTGATTCTGTACCTCATGAACAACTAGTCACTATGTGTGTGACGTTGTGGGCAGTGTGGCATGCACGTAGGAAAGCTATACATGAAGACACTTTCCAAAGCCCACTGAGTACACACCATTTTGTTCAGAATTTTGTTTCGGACCTGGAGCAAGCAAAGGAGCGGACAAAATCAGAAAAGCCAAGGGGAGCACCTGCGGGTGTTCATCCGCGATGGATACCGCCGCCAGCGGAGGTGGCCAAACTGAATGTTGATGCGGCCGTCGCCAAGACGACTGACATGGGCTCAGTTGCGGTGGTAGCAAGATCGGCGACAGGAGTTTTTCTGGGGGCTTCAGCGATGTCTATCAAAGGATTGGTTGACCCAGAATCTCTAGAGGCGTTGGCAATTCGTGAAGGATTGCACCTGGCCCAGGATTTGCATCTGGCTAGGATCAGGATTGCATCTGACTGCTTATCTGTGGTGCATGCGATGGAGGAACTTAATATGGGGAAGTACTACCATATCCTTCAGGAGGTGAGGTCTTGTGCATCGAGCTTCGTGGAAGCAACTTTTGTTCATGAGAATCGTCAGTCAAATAAAGAGCCCCATGATTTGGCTCGCTTAGTTTCGTCCATGCCAGTAGGTCGTTATGTCTGGTTCGTTGATCCGCCTGCAGGCGTTTGTATCCCAAAACATATGTTAATTTAATAAAGTGGATGGACATTGTTCTAAAAAAAAAGGATGACCGAAGTGAGCGAGCCTGCTATATAAATGAGTTGTTCTATTACTAATTTGGCGAGGTGGGGGGTAGTTGTCAGTATCCCGATACGTATCTTAGTATCTTACGATTTTATGATACTACCATGGTAAAATGATACGTATCGTGATGGTATCTTAATCTGGGTAGTATCATACTAGTATCCCGATACGTATCATGGTATCTTTAGTATCCCGATACAAAAACGATACCATACGATCCCACACCTATAGTAAAAAATAAGGACACGAAGCTGTGGCAAGCTCAAGATTAAAATTGGTTTTGTAATTTCAAGGCTAACTAAGTATATAAACAATACAACGTTCATTAGTTTGATTGATATGGGTTTAAAAAAGAAGTTCGTACATGCAAGAAAGAAGTCAACTAGCGAGTTGTGTGTATTCATTTTCTTAAACCCGGTCTTTTATTTTGTGGGTTCCTAATTAACTACGTTTGTATTATGTACCGTATGGGTGGGCCTATATTTATATTATAAATGCATCATTTTACATAATCAATCTCTATGAAATACATAAAATATGCTTAAAATTCAAATAAAAATTAAATTAGATATATTTTTTAGGTATATTACTAATGTATACATATATTTTATTAAAAATAAAAATCTCATAGTATCGTGATACTACGATACGATTCTACGATACGATACTGCTGACAAGAAAACGATACTACCCCGATACTAAAAACCTTAGGTGGGACTAAAACACAATACGGACTCGTCTCGTTTAAACTAAGCACAGCGGAGCACGACATAAATAGCATAAGTAGTGCGGTCGAGCTGGCGGACGATACAGCCGTTAAGCTCTCGCTCTTTATCGGTTTTTTTTCTCACTGCTGCTTTCACTTGTGCAAACGAAAAAGAGAACGGCAAAAAAGACTACCCAGCTACGTGAGTATGATACTCATGTACAATGTTCTGTACAGGTATGCAGCCATTACCCAAAAGTAGATAAAAGCATCAGGAGCCTGATTTGGTTGAACATGCATGTTTTTTCAAGGAAGTATTCCACCAAATAAACCTCTGCTATAACAAAAAAGATATATTAAAATATATAGAATAAACGTTTTTGTGAGACAAAACATTGCGATTTCTATTAAATATTGACCTAGCGATATATTTTCTTGCCGAGAGGAAGCAATCATCTCCTCATGGGGAACAAAAAATCAACAGTACATCTGTACCAGTTTGACTATAGGTGAAATGAAAAGGTAGCATCACTGGAACGTATCTCATCTACACAACAAAAATGCAGCATCATTGGAACAAATATCTCGGCTACAAAAAAGAAGTTGCGAGGAACTAATGTCGTCTACATAGGGAACAAATCATGACTAATGAGGGAACAAAATCACATCTTAAACGTGGAACAAAATTATAAAATATGAGAAACAAAAATATAAGTATCATGGAACAAAACATGACTACGAAGGGGAAAAAGGCTAGCATGAAGGAACAAATCGAATCCAAACGTGAAACAAAAATATAGGGACCGTGGCTAGCGCGAAGAAACTAATCGAATATAAAAGCGGAACAAAAATATGGGGATCGTGGAACAAAAAAATAGGAACAAGGCTAGCGCGAAGGAACAAATTGAATTCAAACACGGAACAAAAATATAGGGATCATGGAGCAAAAAAGGAACAAGGCTGGCATGAAGGAACAAATTGAATTTAAACACGGAACAAAAATATAGGGACCGTGGAACAAAAAAAAAGGAACAAGTCTAGCATGAAGGAACAAATTGAATTTAAACGTGGAACAAAAATATAGGGATCATGGATGACTACAAAAGGAGAACAAGGCTAGCACGGAGGAACAAATTGAATCCAAAACGTGCAACAAAAATATAGGGACCGTGGCTAGTATGAAGGGACTAATCGAATATAAAAGCGGAACAAAAATTTGGGGATCATGGAACAAAAAAAATAGGAACAAGGCTAGCGCAAAGGAACGAATTGAATTTAAACACGGAATAAAAATATAGGAATCATGGAGCAAAAAAAGAAACAAAGCTAGCACGAAGGAACAAATTGAATTTAAATGCGGAACAAAAATATAGGGACCGTGGAACAAAAAAAGGAACAAGGCTAGCACGAAGGAACAAATTGAATTTAAACACGGAACAAAAATATAGGGATCGTGGAACAAAACATGACTACAGAAGGAGAATAAGGCTAGCACGAAGGAACAAATCAAATCCAAACATGCAACAAAAATATAGGGACCATGGAACAAAAATATAGCGACCGTCACTAGCACGAAGGAACTGATTGAATATAAAAGCAGAACAAAAATATGGGGATCGTGGAACAAAAAATAGGAACAAGGCTAGCGTGAAGGAACGAATTGAATTTAAACACGGAACAAAAATATAGGGACCATGGAGCAAAAAAAAAGAAACAAGGCTAGCACGAAGGAACAAATTGAATTTAAACGCGGAACAAAAATATGTGGACCATGGAACAAAAAAAAGGAACAAGGCTAGCACGAAGGAACAAATTGTATTTAAATGCAGAACAAAAATATAGGGATCGTGGAACAAAACATGACTACAGAAGGGGAACAAGGCTAGCACGAAGGAAAAAAAATCGAATCCAAACGTGGAACAAAAATATAGGGACCACGGAACAAAAATATAGGGACCGTGGCTAGCGCAAAGGAACTAATTGAATATAAAAGCAGAACAAAAATATGGGAATCGTGGAACAAAAAAGTAGGAACAATGCTAGCGCGAAGGAACGAATTGAATTTATACATGGAACAAAAAATATAGGGATCGTGAAGCAAAAAAAAGGAACGAGGCTAGCACGAAGGAACGAATTGAATTTAAACACGGAACAAAAATATAGGGACTACGGAGGAAAAAGGAACAAGGCTAGCAAGAAGGAATAAATTAAATTTAAACGCGGAATAAAAATATAAGGATCGTGGAACAAAAAAAAGGGAACATGGCTAGCACGAAGGAACAAACTAAATTTAAACGCGGAACAAAAATATAGGGACCGATTGAATTTAAACACGGAAAAAAATAGAAATCATGAAAGAAAAAGGGAACAAAGCTACGGAAAGGAACAAATCAAATTTAAACACGGAACAAAAAATCCTAGAGCTAATTTTAAGATTAAGTGGAACAAATTTTATGAATGAAAAAATATACACTTTTGAGCAAAAAGGAACAAATAGGTAGATATCCGGGAACAAATAATATCACTCGGGGAGCAAAAATGTAAGAAATGCAAAGAAAAAATAACAAATGAATAAACATGTATTTCAAAATAAACTAAGGAAAAGTGAAATAGAAAAAGGAAATAAGGTAATAATAATAAGAGGAATAAAAATGAAAAAAATATAGAAATAACTAAGTAACTAAATGAAATGGGAAACAACGTAAAAAAGAAATTGAGAGAAAGAAAAATATAAAAGGAAGAAAGAGAAGCTAAGAAGCATACGTGAAGAATCCACGACCGTGACCTTCTCAATGATAGAGGCACGTAGTCCTTGCCTCTCATTGGTGGGCGACAATAGGTCCACGTGATGCTGCAGAAACAGGATAAATGAATCACGAAACGTAAACGGGCCGAGCTCACATACAATTCCTTCAGCGAAACAGTACTCGGTAGTGCGCGTGCGCTATCGAGTCGTTTCCTACCCTCACGTCTAGCGCTAACGGGATATTGGGCCGATCCACCATCATTTTTGCTATGATTTTACCGATTTTGAGAACCTTCCAAAAGTTTTTGGTCTGGTTTTACCTGTTCTTTTCTTGGTTTTTTCTATTTGTTTTTTTCCCGTGTTCTTCTTATTTTGGTTGTCCTATTTTTTTTTCTGTTTTCTCCTTGTATTTTTTCTGTTCCTATTTTCTTAAATATAATAATTTAAAATTTTGAATATATTCAAATTTAAAGATTTTTTTGGAGCAGGTTTTTAAAGCGTGAACTTTTTAAAAATCTTTAACAATTTTTATAATATCAACATATTCAAAATTTACTATTTTTATATTTGAACATTGTTTCAAAATACGATTTTTTTAAAAGTGAACTTTTTAAAAAAATTGAACTATTTTTAAAATGTGAACAGTCTCAAAATCCGAACATCAGTTAGGCCATTCATGTTTGATGCTTTACACGCCCGATAGGAGACGATGCGTACCACACGTCTAGCGCAAATGCGATATAGGGCCAACCCACCATCATTTTCGATTTGATTTTTGCAATTTCGGGAACCTTCCTCAAGGTTCCGGTCTGGTTTACCTCTTCTTTTATCCGATTTTTCTATTTGGTTGCTCTCGGTTTTCCTATGTTTTTCTTTTCTCATTTTCTGATTTTTTTATTTTTCCTAATTCTTTGATTTAAACAATTATAAATTTGAATATTTTCAAATATGAATTTTTTTTGGAGCATGTTTTTTAAAACACCAATTTTTGAACAATTTTTATAATATGAGCATATTCAAATTTTACTATTTTTAAATATGAACACTTTTTACAAAATCTATTTTTTAATGAACTTTTTTTGTTATCTAAACAATTTTCAAAATCTAAGTAGTTTCAAAATCTGAACATTTTGCAAAACTAAACAAATTTTCAAAATCTGAATAGTTTTCAAAACCTGAGCAATTTCAAAGTCTGAACGTTTTTCAAGAAAACTATTTTGTAATATCTTAACTTTTTCAAATCTAAACTATTTTTTTCACCAAAAAAAGGTTAGCGTGTTGTGTGAATGCTCGAAAATCCTATATATCGCCCGCTGCGTGCACAATCAGTGCACACAAGAAGCGTCACGCTTGGTGGGCTGGCCCATAACTAACCGGTATTCTTCGGCTATTTTTCCTCATGTTCTAGGTTTTCACTCTTTTCCTTTGGGTTTTTATGGTTAATTTTAATTTTCACTACTCTTGTTTATTCTTTGTTCTTCACTTTTTAATTTCTAATATTTTAGTTTTTAATGAAAATTAAAATATTTTAATTTTGAACATTTTCAAATGAGAATTTTTTCAAATCGGAACAATATTAAAATAGGAACATCTTCATGTCATAACAATTTTTTAATTAGAATATTTTTCATATTTGAACATGTTTCAAATTCGAACAATTATCAGATTTAGACAATTTTCAGATAAAAAATAAAAATGCAATAGGAACCTTACCTGGGCCGGCCCAACTAGCGTGCTTGCTCGGGCGTGCAGGAGTGTTAGCGGCGTCAACGCACGCACCGAACACGTGGCACGCGAGTTAGGTAACATTGGTTCGCGACCCACCTCCACTCCTTCTTCCCCCTTCTATTTCCCGTCGATTGATCACTACCCCCGCTGCACCTCACCGCTGATCGCAACTGCCTGGGACCGCCACCCGCGCCTGCGCCGCTGTCACGCCGCCTTGGTGCCTCGTCCTCCACAAGTCGCGGCCTCTGTCGCCCTCGACCACCCCACTAAGCCCCGTCACAACTTCTTCTTCTCCAGCACCGGTGAGACCACACCCCTAACCCTAAGTTCAAATTGCGGGGAGACCCCACCCGCACCTACCCATAACCCTAAGCTTTTGTCCTCACCTCTGCTGGTAACACCGTGGCCAGCCGCGTCGTCCCCGTCTCCAACGAGGTCTTAGCCTTACTCCCGATTGGGGGCTGCGGCCAGCCGCGTCGTCCCTGTCATCGGCTAGGTGGTCGTCGTCGGCCGTGGAGGAAGAGGCCGCCCCGCTCCCACACCCTCTCCTCCTCGCTGATGGGCCCGACCCAGTACCGCACGGACGCACCCCTAACAGGCAGCATATAGGATTTACCCACGCGTCGGGCGTGCTATAGGAGCTCTGGCAAACGCCGACCCAATCGATCCCCGCCTAGATCCTTCAAAAATTGAAGGATGAGCTACATGGACTGGCCCAGGAGGTCGAGCCCTTCAGGCGTTTGCTTTGTAGGCGATGCGTCGAGCGCTAAATAGGAGCCCCCGACTGGGCATACGAAAGCCAAGCCCGTGAGCCATGCCGGCCACTACTGTTTTTTTTAATGGGATGCCGGCCACTACTCAATTGGTCACAGCGCCCGACTGGGCACACGAAAGCCAAACTAAAATATCTTATATTTCTAAACGGAGGGAGTAGATGGGTTTAATGTTTCGTTAGGGCAACGACATACCTGCCTGGATGGCCGTTCGGATTTAAACATTTTTAGCAGTTTACTCTGCAGCTTGATCGATCAAGGCGAGCAAGACCTCTCACATCACATCAGATGCCGGCTTCTTGCGAGACAGAGACCTCACACTCACAGTCACGGTCGCGTCGATCACCAGTGTATATGTGCATGTGTACGTATGTACACCGATGCCTCTTTATCGAGAGCCGAGCAGCAGAGACCATCCAATCCAATCCAACCCACCTCCATCATCATACTCGTACCAGTACCACCATCTCGCAACCTCACTCCCAATTTCGCAAAAGCCACTCACTGGAGTACAAGTACTCCCTCTGTTTCAAAATATAAGATGTTTTAGCTTTGTGAAGCAAGTGTATTTTGACAACTTTTAGTACGTAGGTTCACTTAAATATACACACTAAAACATGTCTAGATACATTTGCTTTACAAACCTAAAATATCTTATATTTTGAAACGGAGGGAGTACATATGATTGTGATGATGGCCGTAATGATGGGGATTCCACCATCCCAAATCACACAATCTAGTGACACCGGCGGCATAAAACTTGAGATCCTTGGCTGGGTTCCCCGCGCGCAGATCGATGGAGCCTCCGCTGCTTTCTATCGCATCGTTTTCTGCTGTTGGCAGTCACTGTCGCTCGCTCCTGCTCCTGGGGATCCCCGAATTCTGATGCCCTGCCCTGTCCTTGCAGCTGTAGACTGATGCGGGACGACAGTGACAGTGAGTGATGGGTTGCTGCTGCCTCGGGATGGCGGATAAAATGCGACTAGGCGGCAGCCTACCTATGTCGAGTGTCTCTCGTCTCAGCACAGCCACACCACAGGGACCACCTCTCGTGTGTCGTCTCTCTGTCTGTCATCCAGCAGCTTCGGTCCAGCACCACCGCCTACAGCAGAGCCGGACGAGATGCCAACACCGCTGCTATGGAATGGAATAGCGATGCAAAATGCCGATGCAGTGTCACTGTTTTTGTTTCTGATGCAGCGTTATCAGAGAGACACATTACGGCCATCAGGTAATGTTCATCGACGGTGTATCAAGACTGAAACGTTGGTGGTTTTGATTCGCCGTCTAGCCGGTCCAATGTTGCCCCTTTCTTCCTTGTGTTTGCCTGGGGATGGATGGAAAAATTCCCAATGATTTATGCAAGCAGGTGCAGGTGATTGGTAATCGATTGGATGAGGACACAGTAAACGGGGCAAAAGAGAGGGAAAGGAAAAGGCTTGTCCATGCTACTCGAGGCCCACAAGAAAGGGAAATTTTGAGTCTTTTGAGAGAGGCGAGAAAACTTGTTGGGTATACAGAACGTGACTTCTTTTGTGTAGTAGCATCTTGAACTAGCCAGCGATCAATCATTAGTAGTATGGACAATGTGTATGCAGGAACATCATCTCACGGTGACAAAGATATCAGGCCATGGAAATGTGGCAATGCCCAGTTTCAAAGAACTGCATGGTTCTAAATTTGTTAATACGATAACAATGTACTCTTTCAGAGCGGAAAAAAGTTGTCGATAAGCTAGTATAGTCATCTGACAATCTTTTCTAATTGGAGGGAAGGGAGTACATGATCCGAGACCCCAAGGGTAGCCCGGGCTACATGTTGCCAGGTTTTAAATGTGTTTTTTAAAACCCCCAAAACTTTTGATTTTGAAGTTCTAAAAATTCCAGATAAAATATTTGGACGTAGATAATGTCTACTCCATTAATGTGTAAAT
Organism: Dactylis glomerata; assembly: GCA_007115705.1. NCBI lineage: Eukaryota > Viridiplantae > Streptophyta > Magnoliopsida > Poales > Poaceae > Dactylis > Dactylis glomerata. The sequence goes on along the minus strand of QXEO01000551.1, from coordinate 372,773 downwards.
TTTCAAAACGAAATACATTGTATTTTTTACCATCGGTAAGAATAGTAAAATCTCATAAAGTGATAAAAACGAGATTTCAGTCTGTTCCACGACAACAACATCTAGCTTTATCATTTTTTATGAGCCTAAAATACAGCATTTGATTCTTAAAAAAATACATACTTGTAGATTAGAAGAATATTCTCTACATCCTAGTATTTTTCAAAAAAAAAAGTAAAATTGTTTGAATTCAAATTTTAGAACTAAAAAGAATGACATCCATGTAGCTCGAGCTAAAAAAATTCATTTTCTACGCATGATCTAGTTTTTCTCTAGACGAAAAGCGTATCGTTTCCGTGGAAGAAGATGAAGACAGCTCGCCTTGCACCAAGAATGGCGGGAAGGCAGACCAGAGCCTCGTCACGACTGATGCCACCGAACCCTCGAACATTATTCTAAAAAATGGAATAATGCTATTTTATTGATGATTACAACGTGCGAAGTGCTACCACTATTCATCTACAAAGCCACTAGCCCATTACAATCCGAGTACAGCAATGGCTCCCTACTTGCTAGAACAACAAAATGTGTTTCCATCCCAATTTACGTCTCCACCTTAACGTAAACGTCCCCAGTCTAACCCGTTTCCACATAACGAAACAAACACAGAACGAAACGCTACTCGACCTCAACCAGACCAACGTTTTGGTTGGTTCATGACGTCATCCACCCGTCGCCCGATCGATCAGACTCTGAGGAGGTACACGCTCAGCTCGGGGCCGCCATTGATGCCGTTGCTGGAGCTGCTGTCCGGGTTCATCATGTAGAAGGCCTCCGAGTCGCGGGACCCGACCACGCGCTCGAACCGGGCGCGCATGTACATCACGTCGCCCTCGCTGCCGCCGCAGCTCGCCGCCGGGATCACCCCGGCGCCCATCGACACCGGCTCAAGCGCGCGCAGCACCCGCCAGTCGGCGCCGCCGCACTCCCGCCGCACCGCGTACCCGCAGCTCTTCCCGTTCACGTACGCGCGCCACACCGTCTCCTCCAGCAGCCTCCGACCTCCGCCGCCGCCGCCGGGCGCGGTGGCGGCTGCAGGGTTCTTGGCGCGCTCGCACTCGAGGGCGATGCGGACGAGCCCCGAGGCCATCTCGCGCACCAGCGCGGCGGTGGGCGCGGCGAGCTCGAGGAGAAGCGCCGGGCACGCGCGCGGGTCCGTCTGGAACGCCAGGTGCACGTGGCCGCGGCGGTGCCCGTACAGCGTCCCGGTGAGCCGCGCGCCGAGCCCGACCTGCCGGCGCCGTCCCGACACGGCCGCCGATAGCGCCGACCGCAGCCGCGCCACCGCTGTCTGGACCTTCTTCCTCCTCCGGTTCTGCTGCTTCTCCTGCGCCGGTGGCGCCTGGGCTGGCGGCGGCTTCTTCGGAGGGGACACGAAGTCCTCAGAGTGGAACGACGGGCACGCGGACGAGAACGCCATGGCGCCCTCGTCCTCGTCGTCCTCCTCCTCGGCCTCCGAGCCCCTCATGTACCCTTCGTCCCCGCTCGCCATGCCGGCGCCACGGCTGCTGCTCTTGCCGAGAACCGGCCACTTGAAGTGCCTCCTCGAGAAAGACATCGACTCCTCTTGCGGGTTCCTCGCCGTGATGGCTCTCATGGTATCCACCCCTCACCTACCTCGAGCTCGGAGCAAGCAGAGCAATGGACCTCGGAGCTCTGCTTCACTAGCTAGGCAGAGAGTGTTTTTGTGTAGTGGTCTGTCGCTTGCTTGTCTCCGATGCTAGCTAGCGGTGGAGGTTTTGTACTGGGCGGCGAGCAGAGGCAGAGCCCACCAAAACTGAGCAAACAAAAAGAAGAAGAGAGAGGTTCTTGGCCTGCCGGAGCTCTGATCTTGAGCTTGTTTTCTTGTGAGGAAACGGTAGACAGGAATGCAGGCTGTGGCAGGCAGGAGAAATTATATGGCCGGTAGGATAATTGGCAGCTGAGGTGAGAGTGGCAAAAGAAAAACAGGGTAGAGAGTGAGAGTGACAAGAGAGAGGATGTGGCAGGAGAGATTTATTTGGCTCGGAGGTTGTTTTAGTATGTGATGTGAGTGGTTAAGATATTTCAACACTTTTTTCAGATTGCTAATTTGCTCTCTCCAGATGGTAAGAAAAACAGGCGAGAAAATTATAGGGCATGCTCCATAAGATTGTTTTAGGGCGTGTTTGATAGCCCGGTCTACCTTAGAAATTCTCATCCCAACCGAAAATCGAGAGCAAATAGGGTGTTTGTTAGCTCGAGTCCATCCATCGGGCTATGCCTACCTCGCCCCGAAAAGGCGTCTCAGCCATTCTGTGTAGGGAAGCTCAAATCGAGCTTCTCAACTCAGCCCGACTGGGTTCGCCCCGCAAGACCGCCCACCACGTGGACCCGCCCCCTCAGACCCCACCCCCGCTCACTCTTTCCCTCATTCTTCTCTCTCACTATCTTGTTCACCGCCACCCCCCACACCGCCGCCCACCACCTACCATCGCCGCAGATGCCCCCCAACCGCCACAGACACCGCCGCCGACCGCCGTAGACGCCACCACCCCGACCACCGCAAACGGGATCTGGCAGCGGGATCTCCTGCAGAGGTGGTTGACAAGGGGATCTAGGCGAGCCTCTCCCGACCCGCGAGCACACGCAGGGCTCTGGGCCTCTCCCGACGTCTTCCACCTCGCGCGGAGCGGCAGAGGCGCGTGGTGGCGGTGCTCGGTGGTGCTCGGCACGTGGAGCGGCAGAGCCGCGTGGCGGCGGCCGGTGAGGAAGAGATCGACCTCCTGGAGGCGGTGCTCAGCGTGTGGCGCTGGAGCGTGGCGGCCGCTCATCTCGCTGAAGTGTTGCTCATCTCACCGGCGTGTTGCTTCTCTCGCCGACGGCGTGCCAGAGCAAGACCTAGAGCTCCACAGGACCCGATTGCTTTTAGTTTTATGTGTAGGGACTCGATTGAGTTTTAGTTTTATATTCAAGGACCTGATTGCTTTTTAGTGTTCTGTGGCATGGCTCAAGTCATACAAGTCTACCAAACTCATCTCAACTCAGCTAAGCCTAGGTCATACGATCTACCAAACACACCATATAAAACACACTTGGCTGTAGTGGGCATAGTTGGACTCAGCTAGGTTGAGATGAGATATGCCAACCAGGCTACCAAACACATCCTTAGTATATGCTACAACCCTCGAGCTGGTTTTATTGAATCGGATAGATCTAAACCTACTTCTTAAACGTTCAAAAACATATTTATAAGTTTTGTAGAAAACAAAAACTGCGCATAAATTAAGGCATTTGATAAATAACTTTGGTTTGAGAACATTCTTACATTGACAACACAGAATTTCTCCAAACAATTGTGACAAAAGTAAGAAATATTGCTTTTGTGATAAAGAGAAAACGATCCACTATTTATCTCATGGCTCTTTTTTGCCTCTTTTGGCATAAAATCTATGTGGCATTTGAGGTCCCCACTATATAATATCTCGTATGTTCTTAGAAATTAATTAGGCCGTTAGTACACGACCTAAGCCTCGAATTTTGGTGGGAATTTGTGTGCGTTATGCTATGCTGGGCCATTTGAAATTGGTTTAATGATATTTTCTTAAGAAAAGAGTTTTCGTTTTCTTGCAGATTATTCTTATCGGTACACATTGGATCTGCACGTGGTCAATTCTTCATCATACGGAGACACGAACGACTCTTGACTTCGTATGCTACAGAATGGAGATGGTAGCACAGGCTTTATTTAGCTGCTTTGGGTAGAAGACTAACATTATACTGTTGGATTAAATTGATTTAGGTGGCACGCTAACAATGGGGTCGATGCAACATGTAATCCTCTCTTTTTTTTGGCCTTTGCCCTACCCTTCTTTTCTACCTATTTGTCTGGCTTGTAGCACTTGGTAGTCAATGCTTTGCAGTATTATTATTTTTTGAAACCGGGGGCAAAAGCTTTGCCCATTTCATTAATTAAGAAGGAGTTTACAAGAAAGTAACAAAGTAATAAAAGAGACTACTCTCCCGGCATCAAATTACCCAATCCCTTAGCCCCGGCCAAGACCCAAAGCCGGGCTTCGTTTTTAATTTTATCTAACAACACAAAAGAAGGGGAGAACTTATTACGGAACACCCTAGCGTTTCGTTCTTGCCAAATCTCCCAAACGGTTAGCAAAGTGAGGGTGGCCAACCCCTTCTGGTGCATGCTTGGTCCTTCCGCCATTGAGGACCACCATTCTTGGATGTCGAGGCCTCCCCATTGCCTTGGATGGATCCCTTGTATGCCAAGCTAATCCTTCAGAAGCTCCCAAATTCTCGTGGTGTAACGGCAATGAACAAAAAGGTGGTTGTTTGTTTCTTTGGTTTGCTTGAATAGAGGGCAAAGCCCACAATCCTCCCAATTACGCTTCCGCAAGCGGTCCGCCGTCCAAAGCCTATTTTGGAGGGCCAACCAAGCATGGTGCTTCGCCTTCAGGGTAGCCCAAGCTTTCCAAACAATCTTGTATATGCTTGATTCAATTTGCCCAAAAAATTGCAACTTGTATGCGGAGACCGCGGAGTATTGACCATTAGACGTGAGCTTCCAAACTATGTCATCTTCCACATTCTCAGTTAGGTGGACGTTTTGGATCAATGCCCAAAGTTGGACAAATTGGGAAAGGTGCTCCATGGAGATTGTCGCCCCAACCGCAAGCTTTCTAATCCACTCGTCATCGTGAAGGGCTTGGGCGACCTTCCATTTCCTCCTCTTGCAAATTTCGAAGATTATTGGGGCGATGTCCTTAGGAGCCTTCCCTTGTAGCCATGGCGCATGCCAAAATGGGGTCTTTCTCCCATCCCCAAGGGTGATTGTAGTTGCAGCAAAGAAGATCTCCATATCTTTTTCATTGCAAGGGTTCCCGGTGCCCGCCCAATCTTGTTGTTGTCTTTCCACTCAAGCCACGGCCAACGAAGGCGAAGGGCCATTGCAAATTTTTCCAAGTGGAGCACCCCCCGGCCCCCCATACATTTTTGGGTGGCAAACGGCCTCCCAATTCACCTTACACTTGGCCCCGGAAGTAGATTCCTTGGCCGCCCATATGAAAGCCCTCTCAATCTTATTTATATACTTCAAGGTGCCCGGCGGGATAGAGAGGGGGGTAACATGGTAGATAGCTTGAGAAGCCAAAATCGACTTAACAAGAGAAACTCTCCCGGCCAAGTTGACAAGCTTGCCATTCCAAGTGGGGAGCCTCCCGGCACACTTATCTTCAAGATGTTGGAAATCCCTTCTTCTAAGGCACCAAACCGAAAGTGGAAGACCAAGGTATCTCAAGGGGAAGGTTGCCCGAGTAGCCGAAAGCCCCTCAAGAACATCATCAAGGTCAATATTTTCACAACGAATTGGGACAACGGAGCTCTTCGAAAAATTAGTGCAAAGGCCGGTGACTTCCCCAAAAAATTTAAGAATGCCCGCAAGATTTTGAATATCCTCTTTAATGGGGGCCACAAAGACTGCCGCATCATCCGCATAGAGAGAGGTGCGCAAAATTACACCACGACCATGAAGCTTGTGGAGTAGACCAACCCGAGTGGCCTCCTCCAAGATTTTAGTGATTGGATCAATGGCGATGACAAAAAGGAGCGGCGAGAGAGGGTCTCCTTGCCTAAGCCCTTTCCCATGGACAATAGGGGCATCGGCGATACCATTGAGGAGCACCCGGGAGGTGGTGGAAGAGAACAAAGCGGCAACCCAATTCCGGAAATGAGGAGGGAACCCCCTCCTATGTAAGAGATCCAAAATGTATTCCCATCTAACGGAGTCGAACGCCTTACGGATGTCGAGCTTGAAGAGAAGAGCCGGTATCTTTGCCTTATTAAACCTTGTGGCAATGTTTTTCACATATAAGAAGTTGTCGTGGATGCTCCTTTTCTTAATAAAAGCACTTTGGGCATTTGAGATGAGCTCATCCATGAACGGCGCTAGGCGGAGGGCGAGCATCTTGGGAATGATCTTAGAAATAGCATGAATGAGGCTAATGGGCCTAAAGTCGGAAACATCCTCGGCTCCGTCTTTCTTGGGCAAAAGGGCGATGTTGGCGGAGTTTAGCCAATGGAAGTCGTGCACATGGAGGTCTCCAAAACGCTCAATGACCTTCATGATGTCGTGTTTAATGGTTCCCCAACACCTCTTAAAGAAGGCCCCGGTGAAGCCATCGGGCCGGGCACTTTATCACTAGGCATTTGGTTGATGGCTTTGCGGACTTCATCTTCGGTGAAAGGATCCCCCATAGAAGCTAGGTTTGGCTCTTCAAAATGAAGCATGTCCCAATTAAAATCAATAGAGCGAGCATTTCTGGGCCCCATCACCGAATTGAAGTGATTCTGGATGACCTCCTCCTTGGCCCCATGCTCGGTAACCCACCCATCACCGAATTTGCAGTATTAGATGGTTGTGCGCATCTGTCGTTACAGACGCCAGGTTATCTTTGTGTTAAAAAAGAAACTGCATTCGGAATTTTCTGTACACTAAGATGGTTGATTTTGTTAGCATTCTCATTTGCACCCATGTCACAAACGCCCTTGTTAATTCATGAAAAAATATACAAGTCAGTGTCGACTTGATGTGTATGTGCATGATATTTTTGAAAACTAACATATGCAACTTTTGCTAACAAAAAAAACTTTTGCTAAGTTTTATAAAGTGCACCATACACCCCTGGGTTCCATTAGTGCATCATGATGCCGAATTTTCTTTGAGCCGGGTCCTCAAACATGCCTTTACTTGTGAGCGCACCTCTTTTTGTTGGATCGAGTTTAGCTAGTACTCGGTTCTCACGGTCACGGTGCGTGGACATATATGCCCCAAAACCACTTTAGAACCTAAGCATGCATCTTTCTCAGTGCCTGTGAAATGATTCAATCAAGTTACAAGGATAAAGCTTATCTTCTCAAAATACGTACTCATATCATATGGGCACGCAGCTTTCGCTAACAATATTGGCCGGGGGCTCCAACGCTCGCTACGCTTAGCTTTTGATTCGAAGCCGGGTGAGAGATGGAAATTCCGAAATAAGGGCGAACACCGAACACGACGCTGCGGAAGAGATTGACGGTGTAGCCAAAGAAGAAGAAAAAACGAGACGACGGTCAGTCAGGGCTGGGAAGGCTGCTGTTCTTGTTTCTTTCCCGTGCCTCGGGATCGGCGCGCACGCAGGAGCAGAGAGATGGGGTCCGACACACCGAGCAGAGCGAGAGCTGCAGCTTTGACCAGGGAGGATAGGATACAACTGACGGAGCGAGAGCTGCTTGGCATGGCAATGGCAGGTCAGGTCCGAGTGACGACGCGACACCCGCCAAGCGCCAAGCAGAGCAACCTCGCCTCGTCGTGGCATGCTAGCTCACAGTCACAGCTGTGTGCGCCTTCTCCTCCTATCCGCTGGCTACATCAGAAAAGAGGTAATTACACCATTGGTACAAAACCTTGTCAGCAATGTGCAGTTTCATACAAAAGCTTTCAAATTGTGATACCGCCATACACAACCTTGTCAATGTGGTGCACATTGGTACAAAACGAATCCGCTGCCGCCACCTGTCCCGTGCCACGGTGGAGAAGAAGTCGGCCCCGTTTTGGATGGTTTTGCAAAAACCCCCCTGCGAGAAGAACAATAGCTAGCCCGTGTCCAGCCGCTAATTTCGCCAGCACCTCGAGCAGTTCTGCAGCAGTACGAGGATGGAGCCGCCGAGGACGTAGACGACGAAGCCGGGGACGGCGACCTCGTCGGAGCAGATGAACGACGCACCGCATCGCCGTGAAGATGATGAGGACCCTCCGCAGTATGGTGAGTTCTTCTTCTTCTCCCTCTTTGCTTGTCCCCGTTCCTCCATGGCGCCGCACGGTGGTAGGGTTTTAGGTACGATTTCGTGCGATGTTCTCTGGTAAAGATTGGTCGTGTACGATCAGAGAGTGTGTAGGAATCGTTTCCACGCAGTTCATGTGCCAAAGAAATCATCTTTGAAAGTGTCCTGTTCCGCCACCGTAAATACACGCAAAATTCGATCTTGATTCGTAAAATTAGTCGGTAATTGATAGTGGTTTCAGTGTGATTCGTCTCTGGAATTGTCACTGTATGGAAATAGGTGCATTTTAATCGTACAAATCAAGGTTTTGTGGTAGATGGAAGATGTCCTGTTTCGGGTTTGAAATTATCTGAATCTTTAAACACTGACTAACTGAACTTCTCTGAATTTGTTGCAGATGAACCAGACAGGTTTAGTGTTTCTCTTCTGCATAATGGATTGTTCTATGGGATGAGGGATAACCTGGAGTATATTGATGGGACACTAGACTTCTATGACAACTGCAACACTGAAACTTTCTCTTTGCTGTGGATCCAAGAATTTGTTAGGCAGGGAGGAAATGAAGTCACATAGAGGACTGGCATATATTGGAGTCCACCTGGAACAGATATGAGAGATGGGCTTTGCTCCATTGAAAATGATTCAGACATCCTTGCAATTTGTGAGGCTGTGAAAGAGGAGAAGGTTGTTCACTTGCTAGTGGACCATACAAATTCCATCAAGAGGTTCAGGCAGGATGTTGTTGTGCCAATTCCAAGCAAGTACTTAGGAGTGAGTGTTGGTCACATTGAAGATGCAGTGGAGCCTGGCAATGTGAATGGCAGTGACATTGAAGATGCAGAGGATGCAAATGTTCCAGAGGGTGAAGAGAATGGAGAGGATGGAAGTGACAGTGCTGATTCTGAATTTTATGACAGTGACTGGGATGTAGAGGATGGAGATGATGACCTTTTCCTTGACAATGTGGACAAGGATGTGAATGACCACAATGAGCTCACTGCCATAGTTGAGCATGAAGATGATGCTGGACTTGAGAATGAAGATTTACATCTGTCAAGGGAAGAATACATGAAGTTGGAATACAAATTCAAAGAATTCAATGCAGATGTAGATATGGAAACACCAATCTTCAAGGTTTGCTTGGAATTGCACTGACCAAAGTTTGAAACATCACTCAATATGGCATAAGAATCCTGGCTAGATGACACCACAGTACAAGTGAGAAGACAACAACATGAGCTTTATTCCATTTTTGGCAGCACAACATGTCTGAGACAACACTCCAGAGATGCAGAAGCATATGTCCATCGTACTCACTAACTTGACATGACAAAAACTAGACAATTACCCTAGTTATCATGCTTAAACAAGCATACAGTAGAACACAAACACAGAGGACAGTAAACAACCTAAATTCTTTCAAATCTCTAGCTTTGATCTCCTCCAAGTGCTTCTTCACCAGCATCATCTTCTCTGCCTACAATTTCTCCATCTCATGCTCCATTTGAGCTAACTTCATCACCATGATTTCTTCTTCACATTGCTTTTCTGCCTGCAATTCAACATGAGCTTAACACTGAAAACTACACACTGCTATTCTACATGTTCAGTTAACTGAAAACTGCACATTGCTTCATTTGCTCAGCAATGTTCAGTAAACTCAAATTTCAGTTGCAATTTGAATCAGACAAGAATGTAGACGCATCAAGAATGCAGTGCACATACCTGTCCATCACCAAGACCTCTCCTTCCTGCTGTCGTCGTCGACCAGCCGTCCGTCTGCTTCCAGCAATACTCCGATGTGACTGAAGCCCACCCATCGCGCTCCTTCCAGATGGCTGGATCATTGACCTCCGAGGGGACGGCGGCGGCACAGGCTGCTCCGGCAATGGATGTGGAGACCTTTCGTGCCACCATCGCGCTTCCTCGGCCTGCGCATCCCGTAGAGCACGGCGGCTGTGAGCTGCACTGACCACGGGAATGCCTCTCCGCCGCACCCCTCCTCCTCGAGCTGGTGCCGCCGACCAGCACGTGCTCTCCATCGCCATTTGCTGTCGCCGCCATGGTTTCGCCGGGCTAGGGTTCAGAGGGAGAGGGAAAGCGGGAAACTGACAAACTGTCGAAGACAGCGTCTGTTCCTATTTCAGGCTTTCAGCAGCAGCTTCGTTCACGGCGAGAATTCAAAAAAACGCGGGGTGGTTTCTGTAAAAATTCCGATACGGGCCCGTCTTCTAACTCCGCCGTGGCAGAGACATGTGTCGGCAGCGGAGCTAGTTTGTTTGAAATTGCACCTATCAAACAAGGTTGTGTATGGCGGGATAACAATTTGAAAGCTTTTGTATCAATTTGCACATTGTTGACAAGATTTTGTACCAATGGTGCAATTACCTCATCAGAAAATCACCGTTAGTGTACATTCTCTCAGTAGCCTCAACATGCTGTCAAGCCGTGATACTACCAGATCTAACAGTTCTGAAGGCAATTTCCTGTTAGGATGCATTTGTATTTGCCCTCTTTCAGTTTGAGCAACAAACAGCTGCAGATCTTTTTTTTAAAGGCACTTTTATTACTCAAGCAATTATATTCGGCCTCTGCATAACTAAGATGCACATAGCCGTTCAAAAGTCTCAGGTATGAAGATAAAAGAAAAAGGCGAAATACGTATCAAATTGAGCAATTGTAGATCGTCTAAGATGAAGATGGAGGACCAATCCGTAGATTATGCGGCCACCCACGTAGGGAAAAAGTATCCCTCGCCATAGCCTCCAACCATGTACAGACCTCCGTAAATAGGTCGCGATGCTTCATTCGCCAAACATATGACCACAAACGGAGAATACGGGTACATATGTAGATAACCTGTAAGAGAGAACGATTTTTATTATTAAAAACTTTGTTATTCCTACATAGCCATAGCAACCATACCACGGCAAGCGCTCTCACCCTAATAAGCGTCCTAAACCTTAGATCAATACCATGAAACTAATTCCCAAAGATATTGGCAACACTAGTCGGAGGATACAGATTGGAAGCTACTTGGATGAGTGACTATATAGATCTGGCAAAGCGGCAATAAAAGAACAAGTGGTTGATCATCTCATCCTGCTGACAGAACACATACTGAGTACTTCCATGCCAGTTTCACTTAACAAGATTGTCTTTTGTTAGGATGACACCTCGACACAGATACCAACCAAAAATCTTAGTTTTAATGGTATTTTCATCTTCCAAATTTTCTTGTTATTATTCACTGGAATATCGGACTGGATAATCGCTTTGTACAGCGAACCTACAGAAAATTGCCCATTGAGATGCAAGTTCCAACGAAATCCAAACATTGAAGTAAGGCATTCCACGCCAGTAATCTAGGACCTATTAAATCATGTCTAAAAGTCATGTCCGGAGGTGAGGTGGCCATTACTAAAGCAATGGTATCAATTTTACGACGGACTATACTATACATCGCTGAATACTGTTCACTGAGAGGACTATTCCCTAGCCAAGAGTCCTCCCAGAAACGAATCTGCGATCCATTTTTTATCGAAAAAGTACCATAGAGGAAGAAAAATTTCTTCGTAGCCATCAGGCCCAGAAATGTGAATCCTCGGGTTTCCAAAACACTTGGGATAGTGCTTTCGTGCCAATGTATTTTATCTTAAGGAGGGTTTGCCAGACACCGTCTTCAGTAAAAATCTTAAAAATTCATTTACCCAGTAACGCTGAGTTTTGACCTCAAGGTCATGAAGCCTCAGCCCCTGATCTTTGGGACGACAAACCACACTCCATTTAACCAGCCAATATTTTTTTTCTCGCTATCCCCTTGCCAAAAAAATATAGATCGATAATAATCGAGCTTGTGTAGAACACCTTTTGGCAAGAGAAAAAATTATATCACATACAATACCATATTGGTAAGTACTAAATTAATGAGTACCAGTCTTCCTCCAAGGGACATCAATTTACCTTTCCGACTACTAAGACATTTATATAGTCTTTCCTCCACTACTTTCCATTCGACAATTGTTAATCGCTGATAATGAATCGGGATTCCCAAATATCGAATAGGAAACTGGCCTTGCCCACAACCAAACAGCTCCGCATATGCGGCTGCTGAATCCTAGGCTTCATCGAAACAAAACAGTTTACTTTTATGGAAATTAATTGTTAAACTTGAAAGTTGTTCGAAAGCTGCCAAGATTAACTTGAGGTTTCATGATTTTTCAAGATCATGTTTCATAAACAGAATTGTATCATCTGCATACTGAAGGATTGATAATCCACCATCAACAAGATGTGGGATCACCCCTTCAATCTGACCATCAGACTTAGCTCGTTCGATCAAAATAGCAAGCATATCAGCCACTATGTTAAATAACATTGGTGATAATGGATCACCTTGGCGTAAGCCTTTTCTTGTCTGGAAATAGCGACCAGTGTCATCATTGACTCTAATCGCCACAGTACCTCCAAACACAAAATCATTGATCAAAGCACGCCATTTAGGAAAAAAACCTTTCATCAAGAGTGTGTGTTGCAGAAAGGACAATTTAACTTTATCATAAGCCTTTTCAAAATCTAATTTTAAGATAACCCATTCAATTTTTTGGAATGCAGTTCATGGACCGCCTCATGTAGGACTACTACCCCATCAAGGATATTCCGTTCTTGCATGAATGTAGTTTGTGATGGCTGCACTACATGACCACCCACCGTATTCAGTCTAATGGTGGCCACTTTCATCAAAATCTTGAAACTTATATTTAAGAGGCAGAGAGGTCTATATTGTTGAATCCGTTCTGCCCCCACTAACCTTTGGTAACAAGATAACCTCACCAAAATTTAGATGAAATAATTCTAGCTGTCCAGCATGTAAAACACTAAACATATGTAGAAGATCTGTTTTAATAGTATCGCAAAAGGACTGATAGAACTTGGCAGGGAAACCATCAGGGCCCGGTGCCTAATTGTGTTCCATTTGGAAAACGGCTTTCTTGACCTCCTCTTCCGAATAGGGTGCGGTTAGTAAGCCATTTTTTCTCCATGGACACCTGGGGTTTATCGTCCATTTGAGATTCATCCAGAGAGAAAGAATTTTCCTCTGGAGGACCAAACAGACCTTTATAATAATTTGTAATGTATGATTTGAGCTATTCATGGCCTTGAATTATACCCTCATCCTGTACTAAAGATTGAATTCATTTTTTCCTGTGACGGCCATTGGCGATCCCATGGAAATCTCAAGTATTCGAATCCCCTTCCAAAATGAATTGAGCTTTTGAGCATTGATACCATTTCAGCTCCTCATCACGAAGAAGGGTTGATATCTGAGCATTCGATTGACTTTTTAATTCAATCTCATCGCTTGAGAGCAACCTTACTTCAGCGAGAGCCTCTAACTCATCAGTAACTGTTGATAAGCAAAGCTTTTCTTTTCTACGAATACCAGCTGTATTGCTAGCCCTTCCAGAAAGGTGTTTGCGCATGGCGCGCATCTTATTGTTCCACCTCAATATAGGGTTGTTACCATTAACTGGTCTTTCCCAAACATTCTTGACCATACCATGGAATCCCTTCCATTGCAGTCATCCAAGTTCAAACTGGAACGGACGCTTACACGATGGTTTAGGTATTCCAGTAGTCAATAAAATGGGAGCATGGTCAGACAATCATTTGATATGTTCCAGAGCATGTACAGACACCATAGGGTACTTATCTTCCAAATCAGTATCCATTAGTACGTGATCTAGTTTCTCGTATGTTGGGTTAGGTAAAATGTTAGCCCATGTAAATTGCCGATCAACCATAGAAACCTCTCTTGAATCTAAGCTATCAATGACAACATCAAAAAAGAAAGGCCAATGGCTATCAAAATGATATTTACTTTTTTCGTGTTGGAATCTAAGAAAATTAAAATCGCCACCAATTAGAATTGGATATGGATTGTCTTTTGCAAGATTAACCAACTCACGTGAAAAGTCAGCCTTAAACGCATCCTGGGTCGCTCCATAGACGACGACTCGACTCCAAATGAAATCATCAGCCCTGTTTCGAATAGTGAGTTTTATATGATACTCCCATCGGAACTAGCTAAAACATCCATGGTGTCCGATCGAATGCCAACAAGCATGCCGCTAGACCTACCACGGGGTGGACAAGAAAACCACTTAAAATCTAAACCATTGGACAACCGGTTCAATAGACTTTGAGAGTAATCTCGTTTACTCGTCTCAGAAATAGCTACAAAATCTGGATTATAGCCTTACAACAATCAGCAATGTGAGAATGTTTAGCCAAGTCCCCAAGACCTCTGCTATTTCTGAACATGCCATTCATCTGGAAACTACTTTGGGTTTTCAACATAAAACAGTCCTATGATTTTTCCACTTTTTAGCAGATGACTTAGAATTCCGTTGAGAAGCTTTTAGATCATAAAATGAATCTAGCCCCGATAGTTCCAAGTCAACCTCTGAAATGCTCCTACTAGAGCAGAAAAAAGATGACTATCTGAGATTACATCAACTTCCTCCTCCTCTATTATAGGAGTTTCAAGCCCCGTCGAAACCTATGAAGAGACCGTTAAATTTTCATGCTCCAAATGCCTCAAGACATTAGCCGAAACCGAAATATCATTAGGATTCCGCCCCAAAGAAACTCCTACACTACCCAAATTGGAAGAAATTCTAGCATTTGAGTAATTAATAAAAGAAGAAGAAGTACTTTTCATACCGGCGGTATCAAGATTTTTGGCCACCTTAAGACGCATTGCCTTCTGCATCATATCCTCGTCCGTGGCCCCCGACCCGTCCTCAGTAGTAACATGTCGCCCACTCCGTCTAACCTCCGGCTGGGAGGGAGGGAGGGTACATGAGAGCTACGGTCGGTGGGGGAGACATCATGGTCGCCGGATTCGATAGCTTCGACGATCGAGACAAAAGAGGGGACGATGGCGATGAAGACCCCTCCTTACCTCGGTCTGAAGCCCTCTTGCATCGCATGGCTGGACGTAGTCAAATTTGGCATCCCTAGCGAGATGACCTCTCGTCTTCTGCCAGAGTTGGACGCAGGCGCCCCAGGCGTCGGGCTGGCTGGCATCGCCCCTGGCGTGACCTGGACCCCCACCTCAACAGGAGCTGGAAAGGAGGCCACCAGCGGTGGCTCAGGGTGGAGCAGCCGGCTGCGTCCCAGTCGCCATGGGCTCCAGGACCCCATGCAGTGGACAGTCAGCAACCTTCCGCGCTGAGGCGTTCGGCCCGGATGCCTGACTAGCTGCCAGCGTATGAGGCGGGCTTTTAGTTACCGCCCATGCGGTGACCGAACCAGCGGCCACGCAAGCCAGTTGTGACGAGGCAGAAATCCCGAACAGAGTAGTTTGTGTCCCACATGGTGAAACCGGCATCCCAAGCGCCGATGAAGTAGACTTCTGGCCAGGTTCACTGACCTCAGACAACACTTTAGGCGGCGGTGTAACCTCACACAAAACCGGCTCCGGACAAGTTCGTCCTTGCATGAAAGTACATACTCATGAAGCTGATTTAGACCGAGAAGTCACCGGCAAAACATAAGGGTCAATCAGCGAGGGTGATAGAACACAAGCCCTCTCTACTATGTCTTTCCCTCTAGGAGTAGATGGTGAATGATTATAAGGTGTTATGACCACCTGAGAAACACCCGGCGCCGACATAGACTTTCCACCACTCTCAGCTGGAGGAGTAGAATCAACATCCATACTGGCCGCACCACGCGGAGCACTAGAGGACGGATCATCATTCTTGCCCTCATTCATCCCATCATTATCCTCATCATCACCATCTCCTTTCTAGAAGTACGATCAAAACTTAGGATCCAAAACTGTGGTGATTCCCTATGGTACCTCAATCTGCAACCATTGAGTTTTAGCAATGCAACAATCTCAAGACACGGAGGACTAGAACCATCTGAATCCTTCTCCAGAGCCGCCAAGTCTCTCATGGCAATAAGAATACGAACAATACCCTGGATCTTGAGAGAAACAAGATCCACATCCAAAGTAGTACCAATAAGTGACCCAATAGCCCATAGACCATGGAAGTGCCTAACATTATATGGGACACCTTCAACATGAACCCAAGCCGGCTCCATAACGAACTATGGAACAATATCCTCCCGTCGCCAAGTGCTAACACCAATTTGGGCCTTCAAGTTCGGGACCTCCATCTGCATACCATCAATCATAGAAAGACCATCAGCAGAAGGAATACCAATAAGAAAGGCATTCGCCCCATGAGCAATAGCCTCCCACTTCCAGTTAGCATGACCAGGACACATACGTGCCATCAGACTCTATCGCGGCGGCAGACACTGACTCACCAGAACCAGTGCAGTAGGCGCTCCAGAAGGAATCAAATGAGGCTTATGAACAGAATTAGGAAGCTGGAGGTTCAAAGTCACGTCATCACCACAACCAACAAAATAACCAAGTGGATTTGGAAGCTTCAACATAGGACACCGCATGGTCGGATGATTAGCATTGTCACAAACCAAACACTAATGAACTACCTTACAGTCTTTTGAGGTATGAGTGTTGACCGCACACTTCCAACAATGAACCCCCTTTTTTAGGCTTACCCACCACATTATCAGAGACCGGAGCATCCACCACAGGCAGCCTCGGCTGAACCATAGGAGGCACCGTCGCTGGAACAGCTGGAACAAACTGTTGTGGAACCATAACCTGGCCCCACGCAGAAGCAACACCAACTGGTCCCTGTACTGGTGTTGTCAGGTTCTTCTTCTTTCTTTTCTTCCCAGCCCCTTGAGGATTGCCTTGTTGCTGGTTCCCGAGCTGCGGAGGAGAGGGCGCTGCGGCCGGATGCAGATACTGAAAATACTGCCCCGAGAACTGATATTGGGGTTGTCCACCCTGTTGCAGCATGTACTGCCCCTGGGCATACTGCCCATGTGCCGGCTGTGGCGGCCGGTAAGGCCGAGGTGGCTGAGGCGGCCGGTATGGCTGTGAGGGCACCGGTCTGCTCGGCATGAGCGCACCCTGTGGCCACTCCTGGAACCCCGACGGACTGGCATACTGCCGAGCCAGGACAGAGTTTGCCGCGACGGGGCATGGCGGCAGCAGCCTGGCGGAAGGGGCGCTCGACGCGGGCGTAGGCGGGCGAGGAGGCGCTCCCGCCATCGGATGCTACGGTCGAAGTCCTGCCACCACCGTCGCAAAGGAGTGGCTTGGATACGACGGGTTTACTGATGAAGACGACGGCGGTGGAGAAAACGACGGTTGTGGCGGTGGCGATCAGCAGAGGAGCGTGGGCGATGTCGCGATGCAACAACGAAGATTTTGCAGGACAAGCGCTAGGGTAAAGGGAAATCCTATACCCCTCTCAATGCGGGGTATCCAGCTCACGTCGCACACCCAGCTTATGCGTGCGTGTCAGGTGGGCCTGGCCTGTTAATGAGGGGGTCCGGGTCGTCTTCCTCGCCTGGCCAGCGCGACGACCGACGGCGGCGCCACGAAGCCGGTGACACCACGGCTGGCCGCGGTGGAGGCGGCGGAGCAAGCACCGACGCGCCACGAAGCCGGCGACACCGCGGCTGGCCGTGGTGGAGGCGGCGGAGCTAGCTCTAGTACTTAGGGTTTGGGAGTGGGGAGTGATACGTCTCCAACATATCCATAATTTTTGATGCTCCATGCTTGTTTTTACACCATTTGTTTAGTGTTTCGTTACACTTCGTGGCATTTTTATGCATTTTCCGGAACTAACCTATTAACGAGATACCACAGTGCCAGTTCCCTATTTTCTGCTGTTTTTGTGTTTTAGAAAAGTTACACAGAAAATATTCTCGGAATTGGACGAAACCAAAGCCAGACGTCCAGATATTTCACAGAGCTTCCAGAACACCGAAGAGGAGATGGAGCCGAGCCAGAGGGCGGCCACACCACAGGGTGGCTAGGCCTAGGGCTGGCCCGCGCCCCTGGTGGTGTGGCCCCCCTGGTCCACTTCTGACGACGCCCCTTCGCCTATAAAGACCCCCCGACGGGAAAAACCTAAACACCCGATCACTTTTCCAGAACACATCGCGATCCGCCGCCGCCGTCGACCCGAATATCGGGAGGGTCCAGAAGCTCTTCTCGGCACCCTGCCGGAGAGGGGAATTGCCACCGGAGGTCTTCTTCATCGCCATGCTTGCCTCCGGCGCGATGAGTGAGTAGTCTACCTTGGACTATGGGTCCATAGCAGTAGCTAGATGGTTGTCTTCTCCACCATGTGCTTCATGTTTAGATCTCGTGAGCTGCTTTACATGATCGAGACTACCTTTATGTAATTCTACATGTTGTGTTTGTTGGGATCCGATGAATATTGGTGTTATGATTGAGTTGATGTACTGAAATTTATCTTATGTTATCTCTATGTTGTTTATGATCTTGCATGCTCTCCGTTGTTAGTAGCTATCTTGGCCGAGTAGTTGCTAGTGACTCCAAGAGGGGGTATTTATGCTCGATAGTGGGTTCATGCCTCTATTTAATCTGGGGGAGTGACCGAAACCTCTAAGGTTGTAGATGTGCTATTGCTACTAGGGGGAAAACAACATTCATATGCTCAAGGGCATATGCTTTGTTTACATTACAAACTTTGCTTAATGCAATTATCTGTTGTTCGCAACTTAATACTTGTGGAGTTCTCGGATTGATTCGCCACAAGTGGATTATTAGTCATAGATGCAGTTAGATGGCGGTCTATGTATCTTGTTGTAATGCCCAGAGTAAATCTCATAGTGATCCTCTCGACATATGCACGTTGTCTTTATTCTATCAATTGCCCAACTGTAATTTGTTTACCCAGCATGTATTATTTTATCTTATGGAGAGACGCCACTAGTGAACTATGGACCCCGGTCCTATTTCCTTTATATTGCTATCACCTGTTTACTTTACTCACATACTATTATTACTTTCCACTCGATACGCTCATCCCTTTGTTTCAAGCAAACCGGTGAGATTGACAACCTCATCGTAAGTTGGGAACAAAGTATTTGGCTGTGTTGTGTGCAGGTTCCATGCTGCTACTGGTTGAAGATGCGCTAACAAGTTATCATTAACGATGCCCTTGTTAGAGCATCACGCAGCTAGCGGGCATCACCTTCAGTCGTATTGGCTCCTTCCTCTCCTGACCGACATACCTTGGTTTCTTACTGAGGGAAAACCTTGCTGCTATATTCATCATACCTTCCTCTTGGGGTTCCCAACTGGACGGTGAAAAACTATCAACACCGTACCGCATCAAGCTCCTTTCTGGCGCCGTTGCCAGGGAGGAAGAAGAAGACTTCTGCAAGGGGAGTTTTGCACGCACATCCTTTACTTTGTTTTAAGTTTTGCTTTACTTTATTTTTGCTTGCATCGTTTTATCAAAAATACAAAAAAATAGTTCCTTTTATAGTTGTTATTTTTGTTGGTCTGTTATTGTATTGCTTTATCATGCTTTCTATCAATGGTTGGTTTCTTTGAAACTAAATCTTTTTGGCAAGGTGGGTTCACGAAAGAGCAGCAAAATTATTATGAGGAACACCGCTGGTCACAAAAAGGGAAACACTTATGGGAACAAATCAATAGATTGTATATCATTGCTAGAAATGTGTGCTCTACTTATAATGTTACTTATTCTTTGATAGATCTTGTTGCTGTAGGAGGTAAAAACACCTCCCTTTTCAATGTGAGTATAATGATGATGTTACCATATCTTCTTATATTAATGGAAATTATGACTATTATGATGTGAAACAAATTGAAGAATTTATCGCTTGGAAGGGTGCATTCGAACTTGCTTATTTGCTTGAAAATACTGATGATGCACCTTATAAATATGAAGTTTATGATATGCTTAAATTTTGCTTTGATAATTATAAGGAAGAAAATGGCTATATTCTTAAATATCTCAATAGATGCTCTCCAATGGAAGAGACTAATGCCTTGAAGGAGCCTATGGAAGAAGAAATTGCTGAAACTGGAAGCTCATTGGATGAAAAAGAAGAGGAGAGTGATGATCAAGAGGAGGAAGAATGGAGCTACCCATGTCTACCTCCCAATAAGAGTAACTCTTTAACTAATACCTTATTTGATCGCCCTCCATGCTTAACAAAGGAGGGCGAGTGTGATATTTATATTGTTGAGTTTGTTCATGATGCTACTGAAAATTATTATGAGAGAGGAAAATATGGTTGTTGGAATTCTCATGTTACTAAAACACCTCTCTTTATATTAAAAGTTCTGAAGTTGCTATTGTTTTATCTACCCATACTTGTTACTATGTGCTTCTTTTATTTATTTTCTTACAAGATTCCTATGCATAGGAAGTGGGTTAGACTTAAATGTGTTTTATATTTGCCCCTTGATGCTCTCTTTTGCTTCAATTCATATTTCTTATGTGAGCATCTTCTCAAATTTCTGCGCCTAGCTCAAAGGCGTTAAAGAAAAGCACTCTTGGGAGATAACCCAATG
The DNA here is from genome assembly GCA_007115705.1 of Dactylis glomerata. NCBI lineage: Eukaryota > Viridiplantae > Streptophyta > Magnoliopsida > Poales > Poaceae > Dactylis > Dactylis glomerata. The sequence continues at coordinate 352,456 of QXEO01000551.1, read as the reverse complement.
TTTTTACTTTCAGTACCTTTTCTTTTATTTGAGTCTTGGAAGTTATTACTACTGTAATAACCTCTCCTTATCCTTTTTATTTCGTTTTTGTGCCAAGAGAAGCCTCTAATTTGAGTGAGGTAAGATTTGGGGATGTTGCTGTCCTGAAATAGTTTTCGGTGCTGCACCGTAAAAATTCGTGAAAATTCTCTGTATATATTTTGGACCTGCGATTTCTTGTGCATATGACTCAGGTTATATCCAAACTTTCATTAGTTGAACACTTTTTGATTTGAGCAACACAAAACCCTCTAAAAATTCGACATTTGTCAGCTGTTCTGTTTTGACAGATTTCTGCCAATATTTGTGTTTGCCGCTCTATCGCTTTTTTTTGAGTTCTTTTGATCACGGAACTTTCGGGGAAGTTTCTATAGTAGTATATGCTTTATATGTGGTGATTTTGAGTTGAAACCTGAAGCAAAAAAGGGTTGATTCAATGTTATGCTTACACTAATATTGCTAATAGATTTGTGTTTAGTTTTGTATGAAGGAAGTTTTCAAGTGTAGGGATTGGAGACTGATGAGATGAGTTGAAGAATGGAAAAAAGCTCAAGCTTGGGGATGCCCAAAACCCCAAGAAATATCCAAGAAGTACAAGCGTCAAAGCTTGGGGATGCCCCCGAGGCACCCCTTCTTCATCGGCAAAAATCAGGTCACCTTTCAACGCACTATATTTTTATTGCTTCATGCATTATGTGTTTTTCTTAGAGCGTTAGTTGTTTTTAGTTTTCAGTTTTGTTTAGTTTTGTTTGCTGAAATAAATGGTTGGACCCCAACAAATTTCTTTTGGAGAAGTTGCTTTGCTTTTCATTTGCCAAGAACACTCGTTGAACGATAGAGTGAAAAAACAGACTTGATCGAGTGTTCTCTTTTTCTAGAACTCCGTTTAGCTTTCGATTTTTGCCTTGATTTATGTTCAGATCTTGTTATATATTTTCATCAAGGTGTATTTTTTCCTCTGGACCTTATTGGTTTTCATCAAAAGAGTTGGCTATAAAATTTTCGAATGGTGTTGGAAAAGAGAAAAAGCTTTATGCAAAAAAGTGGTACAAGAAGGAGCTTGTGTAGACTGCGGCCTAGCCTTTTGCATGTCGTGCTTGATGTCTTTTTGATAGTATGCTTAGTGGTTTTGCTATAGCATGACTTGTCTCAAATTACTGAGATTGCTTAGTGAGCATTTGAAAAAATCATGCGTTGTTTTAATTATTCGGAAGCATTATTTTGGTTTTCTCCTTTATGCTTTATTTGGGTTGACTTGGCGCATACTCACACATGTTAGACTCATACAAAGTCACCATTACCTCTATGATCATTTATTTTTTGACTTTTGATGCCATCTGATGCTTCTTTTAATGTCGCTTTGTCGCTATGCATGATTATGGCCGTTATTGCTCTCTTAGTTGGTCGCTCCCAGTCTTTTGCTAGCCTTCATTTTGTACTGAGTATGAGCTCTACTCGTGCATCCAACTCCTAAAAACCAAGTTTGCCATTGTGTCCACCATACATACCTATTAGCAATTTGCTATTCCAAAGTACATTTGACTTGCTTTTATCTATCTTTCAAATTAAACTTTTTTTGGTGTTATGCGAAAATTGGTCAGTAAAGCTCTCACGAACCGGATGGCACACTTTACTTTTCTCGTTTTAAAATTTTGACATTGTGGTCTCTTATGTTGAGTTGTTATGCTTGCAAGTTGTAAGTTGGGAATTAGCCCAGCCATGCCGTCATGGGGCAAGCTTTCAACATTGCACTATCTTTCATTTGAGTTGATATCGTGATCTTTTGTTTATGGATACTCGTGATGTGAAATAAGTTGGGAATCTTGTGGGATCATGGAGTTTTTATATGTGTTAGGAAAACACCTGGGCCGCTAATCTAAGCCATGCATAATTCATGGTGGAAATTTACAGCATGCCCATAGTGAACATTCGACGACGCATCTCGCAATAAAAAGCTATACCAATGGTAAATAAAAGAGATGCCGAGGTGTTCATTGTCTGTTTCTCCTATCATTTTGATGTGGGCTTGTTCCATGTCATCGGGCACGGAGGTACCCCGTTGGCGGTTCTCGATGATACACATATATTTACAATGACAAGAGCTTGCTTGGGACTCTAAGTCGAGTAGCATGAGGTTTGGGTATTCGTATTTCACGGGACACGAGGTTTTCAACTTATGATTTGTCAAGCATATGCAGCATAAGTGTTCTCGCATTAACTTTAACCATTCAAGATGCTTATGATGGGGGCAATGAGAGCTCAAAGCCGGTAAGTACCATAATTTTTGAAGGTTTATAAAACTTGCAATCACTGCTTCTCTCCGCGAAGAGCCTTTCTTTTACCTTTTATGTTGAGTCACCACCCTCTATCTTTATGCACCATTATGAGAGCATAGTTGTCATTTTGAGTGTAATATGCATTGTCCCAAAGTTTTCATTGATTGATTCATATTGTTGGTTTCACTTGTTCTTAAATTACTTGTATCTAGTCGCCCTCTTAAACTTGAAGGTGTCCTATGCATTTATGTTTTGCTACTCCATGAGGGACAAGCTGAAAACCATTTGTATGTTTTTCCATATAATTTGAACACACGTTTGACTTTCATTGTTTCATTTTCATGATGTTTTGTTTGTGTTCATTTTCATGTTATAACATGGTTGCTAAGTTTCTTCTATCAAGATTATATCTTTCATGCCCATGTTTTAAGTTCTTTTGATCCCAGCACTCAATGCTTACATATTTGGTCAAGATTGTGTAGGTGCATGTCACCTAAAAAATTATTTCTTTTGTTATCACTTACCTACTCGAGGACGAGCAGGAGTTAAGCTTGGGGATGCTGATACGTCTCCAACGTATCCATAATTTTTGATGCTCCATGCTTGTTTTTACACCATTTGTTTAGTGTTTCGTTACACTTCGTGGCATTTTTATGCATTTTCCGGAACTAACCTATTAACAAGATGCCACAATGCTAGTTCTCTGTTTTCTATTGTTTTTGTGTTTCAGAAAAGTTACACAGGAAATATTCTCGAAATTGGACGAAACCAAAGCCAGACGTCCAGATATTTCACGGAGCTTCCAGAACAATGAAGAGGAGACGGAGCCGAGCCAGAGGGTGGCCACACCACAGGGTGGCACGGCCTAGGGCTGGCCCGCGCCCCTGGTGGTGTGGGCCCCCTGGTCCACTTCTGACGACGCCCCTTCGCCTATAAAGACCCCCCGACGGGAAAAACCTAAACACCCGATCACTTTTCCAGAACACATCGCGATCCGCCGCCGTCGACCTGAAGATCGGGAGGGTCCAGAAGCTCTTCCCGGCACCCTGCCGGAGACGGGAATCGCCACCGGAGGTCTTCTTCATCGCCATGCTTGCCTCCGGCGCGATGAGTGAGTAGTCTACCTTGGACTATGGGTCCATAGCAGTAGCTAGATGGTTGTCTTCTCCACCATGTGCTTCATGTTTAGATCTCGTGAGCTGCTTTACATGATCGAGACTACTGATATGTCCATATTGCATCACTATTTTGTATCATAATTTACTGTTATTCATTGATATATTTCATATTTAGATACGATACTTATGTTATTTCCTTTGTTTTCACATGTTTGATGATCATTGGAGGATTTGCTGTCGGAGTCAGGATTCCGCTGGAAAAGGACTGTCAAGACACCATATTTCGGAAGATCAGGAAAATTCCAGAAAAATACCAGAAAATTCTATTTTACCAAAAGACGTTGGAAGCCAGAAGGAGAAGGAGAGAGGAGCCAGGGGGCGGCCTCATGCACAGGGGGCGCGGCCTGACCCCTGGCCGCGCCGGCCCTATGTGAGGCCACCCTGGCCCACATCCGGTCTCGCCCCTTCGCGTACTTCATCGTCCCCGAAAACCTAAGTCAAGGGAGGGGCTCAGAGTTAGACACAGCCGCCTCTGCGGGGCGGAAAAAACCTGAGAGAGAAAAGCTCTCCAGCAGGGAGAAATCTACTGGGGAAATTCCTTCCCGGAGAGGGGAGATCGTCGCCATCGTCATCATCATCGCACCAGACTTCATCGGGATCATCATCATCATCTCCATCACCAGCACCTTCATCTCCACCATCACCACACCATCCCGCTGTAACATCTTGAGTTGGATCTTGTTATATTCTTAGGAGAAACTTTCCCGGTGTTGATTACTCTTGTAGTTGATGCTATTGAGTGGAACCGTTGAATTAAGGTTTATGTTCAGATTGTTATTTACCATTATTTCACCTCTGATTATGATCCATATGATGTCTTGTGAGTAGTTTGTTTAGTTCTTGAGGACATGGGAGAAGTCAAGATGTTAGTAGTGAATTATTGTTGAGAAATATTTAATGGTTTGATATTGTTGTGGTGCTATTTCACTAGTGGTGTCATGTGAACGTCGACTACATGATACTTCACCATTTATGGGCCTAGTGAGATGCATTGTGTATTTGGCTACCAATTGTGGGGTTGCTGGAGTGACAGAAACCTAAACCTCCGTTGGGAAACCATTGCACCAGGGAGCGTAGGATCTTAGAGTTTAAGGCTGTGGTTAGATTTATCTTAATTACTTTCTTGTATTTGCGGATGCTTGCAAGGGGTATAATCACAAGTGTGTATTTATCCTAGTAAGGGTAGTGCGCTAGCACAGGTTTACCCCCATAACACCTATCAAACCAATAAAGACTATTAGCGGTATGAAGCGAAAGCTCTTGACAGAAACTCCCGTGTGTCCTCGAGAACGTTTGGTTATTATAAGTTACACAACCGGCTTGTCCTTTGCTGAAGAAAGGATTGGGCCACTTGCTGCAATTATTACTACTGTCTTTTATTTACTCGCACTTTATTTACTTGTATTACCAAATACCCCTGAAAACCTGTTTGCTAGTATTTACAGTGAATCCTTGATCAAAACCACTTGTCAACACCTTCTGCTCCTCGTTGGGTTCGACACTCTTATTTATCGAAAGTACTACGATACACCCCCTATACTTGTGGGTCATCAAGACTATTTTCTGGCGCCGTTGCCGGGGAGTGTAGCGCTATTGAAGAGTGGAATTGGTAAAGGTAACCGTCACTGTGAGTATTGTTTTATTCTTGTCTTTTGTTTTTATTTTACTTTGCTATGGAGAACTCTCCATTTGGTTTCCTATTTGGAAACACATCTACTACTGCTGCACATGTGGATGAACCACCACCGCCACCACCTGCTGAAATTGATCCTTTTAAAATACCTATGAAAATTGTTGGGCGTATTATGGATAACGGCTATTCAGGAGATGGAATTGTCCATCCGGGTGATCACTTATTATTTATACATGAATTATGCGAGTTGATCAGGTGTGCAGGTATTTTACCAAGCCAGGTCAAGAAGAAGCTATTCTCTTTATCATTGAAAGGCAGAGCTGAGGAGTGGTATCGGCTGCTCCAAGATGGTCCATCTATGGCATGGGAGGACATTGTACCTCTCTTTTATTCCAAGTTTTATCCTCCAAGTGAAATCCATAAAGATCGTAATCGGATATATAATTTTTGGCCTCATGATGGAGAGAGTATTGCCCAAGCGTGGGGGAGATTGAAGTTACTAATGCTCAAATGCCCCATTCATGAGCTCCCCAATAATATTGTTATTGATAATTTTTATGCGCGGCTTACTCTTCCTGATAAGGATTACTTGGATGCTTCTTGCTTTGGATCATTTACTCATATGAAAGAAGATGCCAAGTGGAAACTTCTTGACCGTATACAAGAGAATGCTGAAGGATGGGAAAACGACAAAGGTAGGAAGTCAGGTATAAACTATGATTATGAATGCATTAAAGCTTTTATGGGAACCGATGATTTTCATAGTGTTAGCACTGCTTATGGTCTTGATTCTCAAATACTTGCTAATTGTCTTAAGGCCTTTGCTTCTTATCTTGATGTTCCAAAGAAAGATTGGAACAAATATCATGCGCCTTATAAAGATTCTATTAGTCATATACCTGCTGCAGCTACTGAAGTTTGTACTGTTGATAGCATTGTGCCTGAACCTTATTTTGAGAAGACACCTTTCCCTGCTAAGGTAAAGAAGTATTCTACTTTGGTAAGTGTGTCTAATAAAAGTACTAAGAAAGCTGCAGAACCTGATGAGCAAATTACTATTAAGTCTCCTGTAGCTATATTGAAGGATCTTGTTACTAAAGATGTAGGGGATGAATATTTTTTTTTTGTGAAGATGCTTCTAACATTCTCTCACATCCTAAAAAGCATAGGAAAACAAGTGTTCCTGTTATTTCTGTCAGGATTGGAGATCATTGCTATTATGGTTTATGTGATATTGGTGCTAGTGCAAGTGCTATTCCTTTAGAGATTTACAAAGAAATTATGCATGAGATTGGCGCTTGTGAACTTGAAGATATTGATGTGGTTGTTCAGCTTGCTAACAGAGAGACTGTTTGGCCTCTTGGTATTGTTCGAGATGTGGAAGTTCTTTGCGGTAAGACTAAATACCCTACTGATTTTCTAGTACTTGGTAAGGAGGCTAGTAAAACTTGTCCTATTATTTTTGGTAGACCATTTTTGAACACTTGTGGCGCCGTGATAGATTGTAAGAAGGAGAATTTTTTTACTAAGTTTAATGGAGAGTCTTATGAGTTTAATTTTTCCAAGTTTGCTAAGACTTCTTATGAAAATGACACGCCTAATGAAAATTTTCGAGTTGAACAGCTTGCTTCTATTGCTCTTGCTCCTAATAATGCCTTGCAGCAATTCATGGAAGATCATGAAAGTGATGTTTTCAGTAAGGAAAGAGAAGAGATTGACGATATTCTTCTTCGTCAACCACCATTAATCAAGCATAATCTACCTGTGGAGGATCTTGGTACCACTTTGCCACCTAAGGAAGATCCCGTGTTTGAATTAAAGCATTTGCCTGATAATCTTAAATATGCTTACATAGATGATAAGAAAATATATCCTGTTATTATTAGCTCTAAACTTTCAAGAAAGGAAGAAGAAAGATTATTGGAGATATTGAGGAAACACCGAGGAGCTATGGGATATACTCTTGATGATTTAAAAGGGATTTCTCCCACTTTATGTCAGCATGCCATTAATATGGAGAAAGACGCGAAGCCAGTCGTGGAGCATCAACGCCGCCTAATTCCCAAGATGAAGGATGTGGTAAGAAATGAGGTATTAAAGCTCCTTGATGCTGGTATTATTTATCCTATTGCTGATAGTAGATGGGTTAGTCCTATTCATTGTGTTCCTAAGAAAGGAGGTATGACTGTTGTGCCTAATGAGAATAACGAGCTTATTCCTCAAAGGGTAGTAGTTGGTTATAGGATGTGCATTGATTATAGGAAGGTAAACAAAGTTACTAAGAAAGATCATTATCCTTTACCATTTATAGATCAGATGTTAGAAAGATTATCTAAGAAAACTCATTTTTGTTTCCTTGATGGTTATTCTAGTTTTTCTCAAATTGCTGTTAAAAAGGAAGATCAAGAGAAAACCACTTTTACTTGTCCTTATGGAACTTATGCTTATAGACGTATGCCGTTTGGTTTATGCAATGCTCCTGCTACTTTTCAAAGATGCATGTCTGCTATTTTTCATGGCTTTTGTGAAGAAATTGTGGAGGTTTTCATGGACGATTTCTCCGTCTATGGAACTTCTTTTGATAATTGTTTGCACAACCTTGATAAAGTTTTGCAGAGATGCGAAGAAACTAACCTTGTTCTTAATTGGGAGAAATGCCACTTTATGGTAAATGAAGGAATTGTCCTTGGACATAAAATTTCTGAAAGAGGAATTGAAGTTGACAGAGCAAAAGTGGAGGCAATTGAGAAAATGCCCTGTCCCAGAGATGTTAAAGGTATTCGTAGTATTCTTGGTCATGCTGGCTTCTATAGGAGGTTTATTAAAGATTTCTCTAAGATTTCAAAGCCTCTTACTAATCTTCTTCAAAAAGATGTACCATTTGTCTTTGATGATGATTGTAAGGAAGCTTTTGAAACTCTTAAGAAGGCTTTAACTACTGCTCCCATTGTTCAACCACCTGATTGAGATTTACCTTTTGAAATTATGTGTGATGCTAATGATTTTGCTGTTGGTGCTGTTCCTGGACAGCGCGCAGATAATAAATTGAATGTTATTCATTATGCTAGTAAGACTCTTGATGCTGCTCAGAAGAATTATGCTACTACTGAGAAAGAGTTTCTTGCTATAGTTTTTGCATGTGATAAGTTTAGATCTTACATTGTTGATTCTGAAGTTACTATTCATACTGATCACGCTGCTATTAGATATCTTATGACTAAGAAGGATGCTAAGCCTAGGCTTATTAGATGGGTGTTGCTTTTACAAGAATTTGATTTGCGTATCGTAGATAGGAAAGGTGCTGAAAATCCTGTGGCTCTCAACTTGTCTAGATTGGAAAACATTTCTTTTGATCCTATTCCTGTTAACGATAGTTTTCCAAATGAACAGTTGGCCGCTATTAATGTAACTTCGCGAGACCTTCCTTGGTATGCCAATTATGCTAATTTTATTGTTTCCAAGTATTTGCCTCCAACCTTTACAGCTCAGCAAAGAAGAAAAATCTTCTATGATTTGAGGCATTATTTTTGGGATGACCCACACTTATATAAAGAAGGAGTTGATGGTATTATGCGAAGATGTGTACCAGAATATGAGCAACAAGATATATTATGAAAATGCCATGGCAGTGCTTATGGAGGACATCATGCTGGAGATAGAACCGCACAAAAGGTTCTACAATCAGGTTTTTATTGGCCAACCCTCTTTAAAGATGCCAGAAGGTATGTTTTATCTTGTGATGAATGTCAAAGAGTTGGTAATATTTCTAGACGCAATGAAATACCTATGAGTTACACTCTTGTTATTGAACCATTTGATTGTTGGGGATTTGACTTTATGGGTCCTTTTCCTCCTTTAAAAGGCTATACCCACATACTTGTTGCTATTGATTATGTTACTAAATGGGTAGAAGCCATACCTACAAAGAGTGCCGAGGGTGAGACCTCGTTAAAAATGCTTAAGGATGTTATTTTTCCTAGGTTCGGTGTGCCTAGATATCTTATGACTGACGGAGGTTCTCATTTTATTCACGGTGGTTTTAGAAAAACTCTTGCTAAATATGATGTTAATCATAGAATTGCTTCTGCTTATCATCCCCAAACTAGTGGGCAGGTAGAGCTTTCAAATAGAGAGATCAAGTCTATCTTGCAGAAGACTGTTAATAGATCTAGGAAAAACTGGGCTAGTAAGTTAAACGATGCTTTATGGGCTTATAGAACTGCTTATAAGAACCCCATGGGCATGTCTCCTTATAAGATGGTTTATGGAAAAGCGTGTCACTTGCCCTTAGAATTAGAACACAAAGCTTTTTGGGCAGTGAGAGAGCTTAATAGAGATTTTAAACTAGCCGGTAAGAAAAGATTGTTAGATTTGAGTTCTCTAGACGAGTGGAGAAACGAAGCGTATGAGAATGCCAGACTTTTTAAAGAGAAAGTCAAGCAATGGCATGATAAGAGAATCCTTAAAAGAGAGTTTCATGTTGGTGAGAAAGTTCTATTGTATAGGTCTCGTCTCAGATTTTTTGCAGGGAAATTACTCTCTAAATGGGAAGGACCATATGTTATTGTGGAAGTATACCGCTCAGGTGCTATTAAGATTGCTTCATTGAAAGATGACTCTACACAAGTGGTGAATGGGCAAACACTCAAACATTATATCACTGGAGATTCTTATAATGAAGATGTTGATGTAATTGAAACAGTTTCTCCAAAAGAATTCATCCAAGACAAATTGCAGGCACCTGCAGAGTTCATTTTTGAATAGGTAACAGTTCTAGTCAGAAAAGTTTCGGGAAAAACTATTACTTTATTATTTTTACTGTTTTTACTAAATAAGAAAAATCACGAGACGAAAACGGGCAGGAAAAGGAGTCTGTGTGCTCCTCACACACAGGGGGCGCGGCCCACCTCTGGCCGCGCCGCCCTGGTGTGAGAGCACACCGGAACTCGTTTCCGTCCCGGTTTCCTCCTGTGATTTCGTTTCGATGTATAATTTTCGTCTATTTAACCCCCCGGAGTCCCCGAGGTCTGTATATCGTTTTCTCTTCGTGTTTTGTTTCGAGTTGTTTCTGTCAGGAGTTGATCTTAAGCTTGGGGGAGCCATGGCCTCTTCAAGCTATGACAAGGAGAAGACACCTCCGGAAGATGACACCAAAAACTTTCAGCTAAAAGAAGAGGTTGAAAGTGAAGACGAGGAGGAAGATCAAAGTTCAAGGCCAAACACCATGATTGCCAGCATAGGGGTGGTGACAGATCATGACAAGTTCAAGAAGAGTGCACGCATAAGGACCGGAGGGGGTGTGCCGCGTCACACCTTAGCTCCATGGACATCTCCGTCAGGCAACAATCCTTTCCATACTCTAATACATGAACATCAGTTTCAAAGGGTGCCTAGGTCGCGATTACCGTCTGGTTGGGATATAGATCGTTCTAACAGTGCAGGAAAAGAAAGTTTCAAGAATGAGGAAGGATGGGGAAATAATTCCAAGAGCTAGGATTCTCTTGCTGACAGGTTCATGAACCGTGTTGAGCACAATTCTGAGATGATTCGTAACCTCAGTCACAAGATTGATGATCTGAAGGATTTGATTGAGAAGCTTATTAAAGATTATCCACCGCCACCGCCAAAGGAATAATTTGTCATCGGTATAGGCATCCCCTTGGCTTGTTCCAAGCTTGGGGGAGTGCCGCGGTATCACATCATTACCTTTTTCTCATTTACTTTTCAAGTAGAGTGATATCATGAATAAAGAAGTTATCCTATAGAATAGTTTGCAATGTGGAAGTATCCTCCTTAGTTGGTTATCTATGTATCCCTTGGTGTGAGTTGCGGTAATGAAATATTAATGAGAAGTTCCATCGTTTACTTTCCGCACACTTTATTTTAGTTTGCAAAGTCTCTTATATGATTAGTCTTGTTGATTAGTATTGGTATCACTTTGGGAGCATGAGTAAATTTAGTTGGTTTTTGCAAATTTAGCTTGGTCAGTGGCAGCATTACCTTGAGGTTTGAGTAGAAAAGAATAAAGAAGTGTTTGTGGTTACATCACTTCAGTTTTCCTTATGTTTGGCTTATAAGCATTGTTATTCTCAAAGTTAAAATCATTGTACCTTCAAGGGAGTTTGCATGATTGTTCTTATTATATGTATGTTTGCTTGTTTCATGCAACTCTTATGCTTGCTAGCCAAAGACCTGTACTGAGAGGAAATACTTCTCGTGCATCCAAATCCCAATGCCAAGTCATTTCCAAAGAGTCCACTATAAATTCCTATGCATGGTATTTTAAGCCATTCCAAGTAATTTTTTCATATGCTACCTTTCAAAAACCTTCAAACACTTCTCATTTTGTGCCACTGTTTTTAGCTCATGAGGACGTAGTGGATGGGTTTGTTATCTTCCATACTAAATTATGTACCCCTCGACTAGGCAGCTTCATCTGCTCGTCACTAATTTTGCAAGGGAGCTGGTCAGACCATTATAATCTCAAAAAGAAAAGAAAAAGAAGCACTCCTCCATGGTATGTGAAAGTTGTTCGGCACCCGATGAATCGGTTAGCCATGGTTTGAGAAAGGAAAAAGGTGGGGAGGAGTGCAAAGCTATAAAAGAGCACCAAAGTGCCAATTAATCAAACATCTCGGAACCGCTCTCACTTGTTTAGTATGGAAGATATCAAGAACTCCGTTGCTAGTCGTTGACAAAAGCAACCACCTCTCAAAACAATTTTTATCTCTGTTTTACAAATGAAAAGCTCTAGCACATGTTTAATCCCTGCTTCCCTCTGCGAAGGGCCTATCTTTTACTTTTATGTTGATTCAACCTATTCCCCTCTATCTCAAGCAAGCATTTGAGTTGTTATGTCTCACTCATCCATATGTTGATCCGTTTAATCATGTTTACTATCTTCCTTGTTTTGTACAATGCTTTTGTCTGAAGGAATATATCTTTGAAAGCCTTCTCTGGATGCAAAAATGTTGTTTCATTGAGCATATGGTTTTTGCTATATTAGCTCTGTTTTAAAAAAAAGGGCCCCATTCAAAAGGCTAGTATAGTTGTTCATTGTTCTCTGACCAAGAACTAAGGTTTGCCATCACCAATTATAGTTTACTTTGTGCATCTTTATATGTGATTCTCTTTACTTATTGCAAGTCTATATTATGTAAAGGGAAGTTGCTGTCTATTATAACTTGTGCCTTTGGTGAATGTGATGCTTCTTGTCCGTATTTTGATTATCGACACTTCACTCCATAAACCTGTGGTCATGTTTACCGAGTTTAGTTTTCGCTTGGGGACAAGCGAGGTCTAAGCTTGGGGTGTTGATACGTCCATATTGCATCACTATTTTGTATCATAATTTACTGTTATTCATTGATATATTTCATATTTAGATATGATACTTATGTTATTTTCTTTGTTTTCACATGTTTGATGATCATTGGAGGATTTGCTATCGGAGTCAGGATTCCACTGGAAAAGGACCGTCAAGACACCATATTTCGGAAGATCAGGAAAATTCCAGAAAAATACCAGAAATTTCTATTTTACCAAAAGACGCCGGAAGCCAGATGGAGAAGGAGAGAGGAGCCAGGGGCGGCCTCACGCACAGGGGGCGCGGCCTGACCCCTAGCCGCGCCGGCCCTGTGTGAGGCCACCCTGGCCCACATCTGGTCTCGCCCCTTCACGTACTTCATCGTCCCCGAAAACCTAAGTCAAGGGGGGCTCAGAGTTAGACATAGCCGCCTCTGCAGGGCGGAAAACACCAGAGAGAGAAAAGCTCTCCGGCAGGGAGAAATCTGCCGGGGAAATTCCTTCCCGGAGAGGGGAGATCATCGCCATCGTCATCATCATCACACCGGACTTCATCGGGATCATCATCATCATCATCTCCATCACCAGCACCTTCATCTCCACCATCACCACGCCATCCCGCTGTAACATCTTGAGTTGGATCTTGTTATATTCTTAGGGTAAACTTTCCCGGTGTTGATTACTCTTGTAGTTGATGCTATTGAGTGGAACCGTTGAATTAAGGTTTATGTTCAGATTGTTATTTACCATTATTTCACCTCTTATTATGATCCATATGATGTCTTGTGAGTAGTTCGTTTAGTTCTTGAGGACATGGGAGAAGTCAAGATGTTAGTAGTGAATTATTGTTGAGAAATATTTAATGGTTTGATATTGTTGTGGTGCTATTTCACTAGTGGTGTCATGTGAACGTCGACTACATGATACTTCACCATTTATGGGCCTAGTGAGATGCATTGTGTATTTGGCTACCAATTGTGGGGTTGCTGGAGTGACAGAAACCTAAACCTCCGTTGGGAAACCATTGCACCAGGGAGCGTAGGATCTTAGAGTTTAAGGCTGTGGTTAGATTTATCTTAATTACTTTCTTGTATTTGCGGATGCTTGCAAGGGGTATAATCACAAGTGTGTATTTATCCTAGTAAGGGTAGTGCGCTAGCACAGGTTTACCCCCATAACACCTATCAAACCAATAAAGACTATTAGCAGTATGAAGCGAAAGCTCTTGACAGAAACTCCCGTGTGTCCTCGAGAACGTTTGGTTATTATAAGTTACACAACCGGCTTGTCCTTTGCTGAAGAAAGGATTGGGCCACTTGCTGCAATTATTACTACTGTCTTTTATTTGCTCGCACTTTATTTACTTGTATTACCAAATACCCCTGAAAACCTGTTTGCTAGTATTTACAGTGAATCCTTGATCAAAACCACTTGTCAACACCTTCTGCTCCCCGTTAGGTTCGACACTCTTATTTATCGAAAGTACTACGATACACCCCCTATACTTGTGGGTCATCAACTACCTTTATGTAATTCTACATGTTGTGTTTGTTGGGATCCGATGAATATTGGTGTTATGATTAAGTTGATGTACTAAAATTTATCTTATGTTATCTCTATGTTATTTATGATCTTGCATGCTCTCTGTTGTTAGTAGCTATCTTGGCTGAGTAGTTGCTAGTGACTCCAAGAGGGGGTATTTATGCTCGATAGTGGGTTCATGCCTCTATTTAATCTAGGAGAGTGACAGAAACCTCTAAGGTTGTAGATGTGCTGTTGCTACTAGGGGAAAGCAACATTCATATGCTCAAGGGCATATGCTTTGTTTACATTACACACTTTGCTTAATGCAATTATCTGTTGTTCACAACTTAATATTTGTGGAGTTCTCGGATTGATTCGCCACAAGTGGATTATTAGTCATAGATGCAGTTGGATGGCAGTCTATGTATCTTATTGTAATGCCCAGAGTAAATCTCATAGTGACCCTCTCGACATATGCACGTTGTCTTTACTCTATCAATTGCCCAACTGTAATTTATTTACCCAGCATGTATTATTTTATCTTATGGAGAGACACCACTAGTGAACTGTGGGCCCCGGTCCTATTTCCTTTATATTGCTATCACCTGTTTACTTTACTCGCACTGCTTACTTTACTCGCATACTATTATTACTTTCCACTCGATACGCTCATCCCTTTGTTTCAAGCAAATCGGTGAGATTGACAACCTTATCGTAAGTTGAGAACAAAGTATTTGGTTGTGTTGTGTGCAGGTTCCACGCTGCTACTGGTTGAAGACGCGCTAACAAGTTATCATTAACGGCGCCCTTGTTAGAGCATCACACAGCTAGCGGGCATCACCTTCAGTCGTATTGGCTCCTTCCTCTCCTGACCGACATACCTTGGTTTCTTACGGAGGGAAAACCTTGCTGCTATATTCATCATACCTTTCTCTTAGGATTCCCATCTGGACGGTGAAAAACTATCAACACCGTACCACATCAGGGAGGTCACCAGCGATGGAGATAGAGGCTACCAAAGAGGGGGGAATCGAGGGATGACCGAGGGAGACAGAAGAATCGGTGGCAGTGGTGGCGATGACGACTGAAGGAAGAAGAAGGAGAGGGAGGAAGAAGAAGGAGAGGGGCCGGCCCATTCAGGCACGCGCGAGTGTGCGGCACGTCTTCTGACGCCGCTTTAAGCGGGGTACAAGCAGGGTACAGGAGGCCCCTAGGGTAAACCCTCTTAGGCCCCGTTCGGTTTGCAGGACCAGAAAAGATAGGTACAGAAAACTTCAAAGGAATAGGGAACAGCAGCAGACGTAAATCGGAGGAACACAAAAGCAAAGGAAAGTCTACAGGCTTGGATTTCGGTACTACTCGAGCGGTGGGATTTTTTATTGCGCTAAACTACATTTCTTCACGAGAGGACAGAGGATGATGGTTGTTTACTGTACATGACTACTATCTCTCTCTCCCTATGCAGTGGCGGATCCACGTTCTAGCTGTGCTGTCAAGCGACAGCACAGGTTTTCTGCAAATTAAGTACCCCTACGTATGAGTACTTACGGCTGAAAGCAAAAAATCAAGGAGATTGACCACACAGGCCCGGTGGAACGTGTTATCTGTATGGGTAATTGGGCTGGGCTAAATAGCAAAATAAGGTACTAGCTTAACTTCCCGATCACTACGGATCCCCACGATCTATCTGTTGGTATGCCTCGACGTAGCCGCCCTAGACTTCTTCTCTTCTGTTTCGCCTTCACGTAATTCCGTGTAATCGATCCCCAAATCTTTCTCCTCTAACTCGGTGATTCGGTGATTCTCTGATGATCTGATCGCTGCCGACTAAAAATTGAGGCTGGGTGCCGGCCATCCCGTCGCGGCGCCTCCCGAAATTCGCCGATGAAGGCCACCTCCGGCGTTCAAGCGAACGCCCACCTCCGGAGTTCGCCCACCTCGGTGGGACGGCGTCTCGGAAAACTCCAGTCTGGCACGGCAATCTTCGGCAACTAGACGAAGACGACACAACATTGCCGATTCGCATTCTTGTCGTCAGTTCGTAATTGAAAATACAGTTCAGTTAAGTTAAGTAGCTGAACAGCAGAAGTCCAGGACGCTGACCTGCTACACTTTAATTTGTGAGTCGTCCCTTCTCCCCTTAATTTGTATATAATTTATGCCTTCCTTCATTTCTAAATTTTAGAATACTAGTGAAAGCAAGTTAGAAGATCTTAGCATCCAACTTGATAACTTCCTTGAGAATGTTCGTGATGATTCAAGACTCTCCAATTTAAAAGGGGTTAGTGAACTTTGTAGAAAACTAGTTGAGACAAAGAAGCATACCAGTTTTCCTCTAGTATTTCTTTTGGTGAAGCTAGCATTGATTTTGCCGGTCGTGACGGCAACTGTTGAGAGAGCATTTTCTGCAATGAAAATTATCAAGACTGATTTGCGCAATAGAATAGGCGATGATTTCTTGTATCATTGTCTCATTACCTATGTTGAAATTGATGTATTCCAGAATGTTAGTACCGATGCTATTATGCGTACCTATCAAGGTAAGCATGATCGCAAAGGGATTCTACCATAAATATTATGCAATAAAGTGTGATCTTTTCTGCTCTTGTTTAATTTTTCTACACAAACACGTGTGTTTTTAATTTTTTTTGTCATATTTAAAAGCTTGACATCACAAGTTTTTTACCCTGGCTCCGCCACTGTCCCTATGTGTAGCAAAGGACCCACTTGTTCAGCTCAATGACAGAGTTTTGCCTCGGGACTCCGCCAAACATGAGGTTCCGGTGGATGTTTCAATTCCTGCAAAAAGTACAGGCTAGGAAAACTTTCCTAAGGAATTCAACGGAGTGTTTCCCGCGAAACGAACAGCACCAAGGGAAAAGTTTCCAAAGGAACTAAAACCTGTAAAATTCCTTCAGTTCTCCCGTGTACCGAACGGGGCCTAAGGATTGCACGGCCCAACTTGGCCCATTGAGGCTGCAGCCCACGCCACTTGGCCGATCCGAAAATCGCGCGACCATCCCGTGTCAATTCCGCATCCGACGACGCCGCTGCCACCGAGCTCGATGCCGGCGAGCTGACGATCTTGGCGATGACACTCGGAAGCCATCCGTCCACCCTTGGCGATGAAGGGCCAACCGGCGCCACCGAATCCCGTGCCAGCGCGGTGTCCAGGAAATCGCCGAGCACCGGCAGCGGCGTGAACCGGCAGCGCGGCAAAGGCCCCCTCCACGCTCCCATCCTCGGCGCTCGGCCTAGGCGAAGCCCCACTGGCGAGGCGGAGGCAGCCCGACGCACCTTCCCTACCTCCGGCAGCCGATCCCGCGAGGACGATCTGGCCCTCTCTTCAGACCTGCAAGACAGAACACATACCTCCGGCGAAGTAGCAGACGAAGCGCGCTCCCACGGTCGCGATTCCGGTGTAGGATAGCCGATCTTGTCGCCGAAATCCGCGACGATTTCATTCGGAGACAGCACGGGAGACCGATTAATCGGCGGCACCAATGGCTCCACCTCGATACCCTTCCATGCCACCGCTTCCGCCAACGAGCCGGCGTCATCGTCGGAAACTTCCTCACCGGCGAGGCAGGAGGACCTCGATCCGGACGAGGGCGGTGAAGGAGAACCCGGCGGCTTCAAAGGTGCTACGGGAGAGGCCGTTTGGCTCCGGGGTGCAAATGCTCCCTTTATTTTAAATGCAATTTAAACATATTTTGAATTGTTAAAAAAATGCAAAAAAAAATTGTATTACATCTTCACAACCTATGTATAAGCCAAGTTGTTTCACGAAAATCTGACTTTTCCCGTGGGCTAGGCAAAAAAGACAAAATTCGGTGGTAAAATAAGGGTTTGCACGAGACATTTTTTATCTTTTTTACTCACAACACTACAAATGTCGATTTACCGTGAAACTTGGTCATGCGTACTAGTTTGTCGAGATGTACATGCGAAATTTTTGTTCAGAATTTTTTTACATTTTTAAATATTTTTTTTGAATAAAGTAAGCATATGCACCCTAGATCAAATATGCATTTTCACACTACTTCGTAGTAGCACAGTAGAGATAGAGTATATTGCGAATATTTTATTTGACGGTTCGTACACATGAAAAACGAAACCACATTTAGGATCAAGCCCGAACAGAATTGTCTCAGAAAAAAAGTCTGAACAGAATTTAGGGTACAAGGTTGAAACATTGACCCTGAACGGCAGGGGCCCTGCCTTTTTTTAACATTGATAGAAGGAAGAAAAGTTACAAATTACAAGCCAATATTAGCTAAGATTCTCAGACAACACCTACAGATGTCTGTAAAATCTAGAAACATACACAGACGTCTGTATCTTCTAACTCAGCAAAACACCTACAGCATGTAAGCCGCAGAAACCAAAGCCATCTCCTCTCTGATGTGGTGTGCAAGAGTTTCAGGATTCATCTCAATACCTTCAAACACCCGTCTTCCTCGTTCTTTCCAAATGTTCCAAATGATGTATGCAGCTAGCTTGATCGTATCCTTGCGCTGAACCCTTGGAGCACAAATCTGAATTTTGCGCCACCATCTGTTTACCGATCTGACGTGGGAGGCAACAGAGGCCATCGGTGTGTTTTCCTGCTGAAAACAAGCCCACACCTCCTTGACGTAGCTACAGCCAATTGACAGATGTGCCGCTGTTTCGTTCTCTTGGTCACATAACTTGCAAATAGGGTTGCAAGGGAGTCTTCGTCTGTTACAAGGTTGAAACAGAAAGCAGTACCATTCGAAAATAAGATTTATATCATCGCCACAGAAATTATTAGCAGTATGTACATCCGAAGATGAGATGGGAGGAAAGCTGTGGTCATCTGCCTCAGCCTATAACTACAATTTTGATAGACTCGGTGCGATTCTTGTTCGCTGCCTTGATCTGCTCCACTGCATGTTCTACCGCCGGCTTCGTGATCAAACGGTGAGGATCACCGATGTTGGCCTCTTTAAGATTCTTCAGGTTCTCAATGCCCACGATATTAACGCTCGTCTTCTGTTGAACCAGAGTGTATTCAAACGTCTCGAGCTTTGACATTGATCCGTCCTCAAATCTGATTACTTCGAGACGCCCGCCGATATATAGATTCAGGCTCCTAAGCATCGGGAAGTTTCTTAGGACCAGTTCTGGGTCAGCGTAGTACCGAAGGGACAGGCTAATTCTCTGCAGGCTGGGCAAGTCGCACAAGACATCATCTACTCCCTCCGATTCATATTACTCTTCGCTAATACGGATGTATCTACGACTAAAATATGTCTAGATACATCTATATTAGTGAAGAGTATTATGGGTCGGAGGGAGTAGTACCTCGTTGCCTTTTCTCTCCATTTGTGTATCTAATTCCACCAGGTGTGTGAGTGATGGGATCCAGTCGGGCAATGCCGTAATGGGGAGAGCACTAACAATAAGGCTTCGGAGCAGTGGTGGCGGTGAGCAAATGGACATCAGATCAATGTAAGTTCCCGTCACACCAGAGCTATGCAGCGTGAGCACTCGGAGAGAGTATAAATTTTCCAGCGAAGATGCGAGAGCATGCCAGACTGGCTCATTTTCCGTATTAACACTGACAAACAGCACTTGCAACTGTTGTAGCTCACTGATTTCTTTGATAGTCTCCATGTCTTTGATTTCTGCCGGCCCCAACTCCCGCAGCGCCTTCATGTTCCCTATCCCCCGTGGCAATATGAGCCAGTTGATCTTGAGGCGCTCAAGTTTGGTCAGCTTTGTCACTGTTGGCGGCAGCTCCCGGATGTCTGTCTTCTGTACATCCAGAGACTCAAGATGCTCTAGGTCGCTGATTTTGCTAGGCAAAACACTGATCCCTGTACCCCTCAAGCTCAAGAACCTTAGAAGATACAATCGGCAGACAGAACTCATGTGCTTGTTTTGCAGAGCTGTGCAATCTTCTAGGTCAAGCACCCTCAGCAGTTTGAATTCGACTAGTCGGTCAAGCAGTTTGCTGAGGCCATCTTCCGACTGAAATGTGCTCAGTGATCGGACATGCCCAAGTTTCATCGCCTCTTTGCCATGCCTGACACGACGCTGCTCCACTTTCTTCTTGTCGTCACAATCTCCATGGATGGAGAGGCGGCGGACCTTCCCATGTGACATTTCTCCGTATTGCCGCCCTAACAAGCTAACAAAGTTAGCCTCTAGGGATTTGGACACCATGACTTCAAGCATCATATCATGCACCTGGCATGTGTCTACTTCCTTAGGTCCCCAGCGGTTGCACCTCCTTTCATGTTTGATAATCATGCTCCTACTCACTAGATCATTGTAGTAGTCTTCTGCAATCTCCAGCAAAGTCAACCCCCGCTTCTCAGTCACCAAACCTTCAGCAATCCATCTGTATAGCAGCCTATCCTTCTCGATGACATAGTCCTCAGGAAAAATGCTCACATACAGCATGCAAGCCTTGAGATGATAAGGCAGGTAGTCATAGCTGAGTGAAATCAACTGCCTCATTCCCTCTAGGGTAGGGTGGTTCTCCATCTGGGAACCAATTGAACTAGAAATTTTCTCCCACACCTCTATGCTATCAGCTGAATTATAGTTTGCCAGAAGGCTTGCAATGCTGATTATGGCCAATGGCAATCCACCACATTTTTTCAAAATCTTATGCATAGTATCTTTCAATGCGCTGGGGCAGGTATGATTCTCCGTGGAGCCATACACAGTCTTCAGAAATAGTTTCTTAGAGTCTTCTAGTACTAGTGGCTTCATTTGATGGACAGTGCCTTCTGAACCCTATCCACTTCAGAAAACTGCTCCTCAAAGAATGGAAAGTCATCGAAGATAGATTCGAAAAGAAACTTGCCTCTTGGATAGGCAAAATTCTTTCTTATGGAGATAGGCTAATCCTCATAAACTCGGTCCTCACTAGCCTGCCAATGTTCCTTCTATCCTTCTTTCAGATACCCATAGGGGTAAGGAAGAGATTGGATTTATATCGCTCCCGCTTCTTCTGGCAATGCGACCAGAACAAAAAGAAATACAGGCTATCAAAATGGAACATGATCTGCCGACCAAAAGACCAAGGAGGTCTGGGAATTGAAGTGCTAGACATCAAAAACAACTGCCTCTTGAGCAAATGGCTGTTCAAGATTATTAATGAGGAAGGGATGTGGCAAGAGCTGATATGCAACAAGTAACTCAAAAACAAAAACTTAGCTGAGGTACAAGCCAAACCCACGGACTCCCCTTTTTGGAAAGGGCTTATGAACCAGAAAGATACTTTTTTCAAATATGGTTCATTCCGCGTTGGAGATGGCGAAGGAACCCGTTTTTGGGAGGACACCTGGAATGGAGATGCGCCATTAGCCTCTCAGTTCCCTAACTTGTATGCCATTGTCAACCATAAAAATGTCAGCGTAGCAAGCACCCTCACCGAAAATGGCTTGAACATCTCATTTAGGAGAAATCTAGCTAGCGACAAATGAGTGTCTTGGCTTAACCTAGTAGAGAGGTTAATGGACATTCATCTCACAGATGAAAAAGACACCTTCATCTGGAAGCTAACAGACTCCAGTCTGTTCTCAGTGAAGTTTCTTTACGCTGAACTCCTAAACGGAAATACAATTTTTCTTAGGAAATATCTGTGGAAAATCAAAGTACCACTAAAGATAAGAATCTTCATGTGGTTTCTAAACAGAAAAGAGATCCTAACTAAGGACAACCTGGCTAAAAGAAACTGGAATGGATGTAAAAAATGTGCATTCTGTGATGAGGAAGAGACCATAGAGCACCTTTTCCTCAAATGCAAATTCGCCACTCTGATATGGAGAGTTGTTCATTTCACCTTCAACATGCCACTGCCTAGTAATATAAAGAATATGTTTGGAAACTGGCTGAATGGGATAGATAAATCTGCTAAGGCACGAATTAGAATTGGTGTCTGTGCCTTGGTTTGGGCAATCTGGAATTGCCGGAATGATATTATATTTAACAATGCAAATTGCTCCCCCTTTATGCAGGTTATCAACAAGACTTCGCACTGGATCACCACTTGGGCGCTCCTCCTTCCAGAAGACCAGCGGGGATATATGGATTCTGGATGCACACGACTGATGGCGGTCGTTCAGGCTATCTTCAACCAGGGTGGTTGGCGGCATTCTAATAGGATTGCGAATGTCTAGCAAGGCTTTGTACTCCATTTTTAGATGGCTTGTAGCAGAGTCGTCGTTGGCCGATGACTAGCTGTTATCTTCATACTATTGCTCGATACTTGTAAAACACCTTAAACGTTTCTTAATATAACGGCTGTGTGCATCGATTGATGCAGAGGCCGGGAATCCCCCATTTCTAAAAAAAAGCTGCTTTAGCCACGGTATCTATCCGAGTAGTCACAATAACTCTGCTGCCATAGTTATTCTTGGGCAATCTGAAGTAAATAGCTTCCCATGCTTGTATGCTCCAGACATCATCGATGACAATTAGGTGTTGGAATTTGGCTGTGGGCTTTGGTCCATGGCCCAATACAAATTCTGAAATTCTCATGGCCCATTCATGCATAGCAAGGGGTGGCAGCCAAAGTTTAGTCCCACCTTGCTAGTTTGAGGGGAGTTGCACCAATATATATAGTGGGGTGTTCTACTACCTCCTAAAGTGAGAGAAGAGGAGTGGCTTACACGCGCGCTCCTTCTCCTCCGCCGCCCGCCTCGCCTCGCCACGCCTCGCCTCGTCACGACGCGCGCGCGCCGCGGTTTGCGGAATTATGCCTCGGTGCCGAGCTTACTTATCTTTTTGCTGTTCGGGAAAATTACTGCGCGAGTTATTTCTCTATCAGCCGTTTTCGGTTTTTCCGGATCGTGGGCTGTTACTAACTCGGACGTGGGCTGCGCCCCACGTCTTACCCGACCGGCGCTATATAAGCAGGCTTAGGCGCAAACCCTAAGAAGACCGTATCACATCCCGTCTCTCGCTTCCAGAGCCTTGCGCCGCCGCTACACCTTCTCCATCCCCTCTTCCGGCGTGCACCGGACGACGGGACAGTAGGCCTCCGGAACCCCGCCTCTTGTGAACCTGTACGGGTGAGGGGCGATCAGGTTTTTGGGGAGCGCTTCTGCGCGACTACTGACGGCATCACGTCGACCGACGACTCCTTCCCCGACGAGGACTTCTTCCCGGACATCAGCAGCCTCTACATCGACGACATGGCTGACGACGCTGGTGCCAACGCCAACGCGAACCTCAACGCCAACGCGAATCTGAACGCGAACGTGAATCCTCCTGCAGCACCGTATGCAATCTGTACCCATCTTTTACAGTTTATGTTACAATTTCTTGTACTAGCGTTTGGAATAGATGTGATCTCTTTATCTGTGATAGATGTGATCTCTTTATCTGTGATAGATGTGATCTCTTTATCTGTGTTAGATGTGATCTGTTCGTCTATTCTGCTAGTATGCATGATTATGTTAATTTCTACAATTGTCATCATGTTTTATTATTGGTTATTTCGGATTAAATTTATGGTAAATTGCTTATATATTCAACATTAGGTACCTGGTTTAATTGGACATAAATACATGCTCCGTGCTAGAAAATATGTTGCATGCGCCGTGTAATGAATAACTAGAAAGAGTTGAACAAAAGGAAATACGTTAAGGACCCTAACGCGCGGCCATGTATATTTGCCGGAGATCGGTTTTCATGTAATCCTATATATAGGAGTGTTTTGGAGCTCAAGTTTCATGTAGCCCTTTTAAAAAAACTAAAAAACATATTTTAAAGTTTCAAAAAAATCTGAGAAAAAAATCTGGATGTAGGTACGGATGTATCCTACAAATGTGTAAAATTCAAAGACCATATACTTTTGGTGCACAAAAATGATACTCCCTCCGACTCATAATACTCTTCGCTAATATGGATATATCTAGACATATTTTAGTATCTAGATACATCCGTATTAGCGAGGAGTAATACGGGTCGGAGGGAGTAAAAAAAATAGATCTAGTATAGTGGACATTACATATTTCAAACTCTCAGAATCTGTCAAAACTTCTCATTTTTCTGTAGTCCAATGTATTGTATCTTTTGCATTGAATATTTACACACTCGTAGATTACATCTCTAACTACATCCAGAAATATTATCAGAAATTTTTAAAACTTTAAATCATGGCTTTCGATTTTTTTTAGAAAAACAAGCTGCATGAAACTCGAGCTCGAAAGAAGTTTCAGTATATATAAATCCTATGCGTATCGATATCCGTGCTTGACTGCTAGGTCAGTATCCTCACTATGTGGCAACTTCTATTTTTCTCAGATAATATTCAATGACCGTCGGTAGGGTCTCAAAGGCCCTTTGGCAAGGGTGAAGCACATGCGTCCATCTGTTTTTTGTTGGCTCTATGCGAGTTATTTTGCAGGATCTGTGGAATCGTTTCTTTTTTCGACAAATGACGTTTTAAGATGTGGAATGGTTTCTAGCCGACCCTCCCGTGATGCGATGAACCATCATTTCGAGAAGCAGCCAGGAGGGTTTACTGGAGGCAGTGTCAGCTTACAGACCGTGTTTTGTTTTCTGAACTATTATGTACATTTTGCTCTCATTGTACATATTGTACTCCTTAGACGCATATAATACAAATATCATTTCCCAAAAAATGTGTTTCTCGCTTCATCGAAACCAGAGGCTTTAAAAAAAAATAGGAACACAAACGAAGATGCTTTCATTTCAGGTACCACGCGCGGTGCCTCCCATAAAGATTTCGTGAAGTAGTTTTTAAGGAAAAAGGCTTGGCTTCGGTTGTTTAGCGAAGTAGTATTTTGCGGTCGACGATACTGGGTATTATTTTGGTGGGGTCCTAAATTAATATAGATATGTCCTCCACAAAGGCGCCACATCAATCAAAGTTCAAAACTACTTCGAATGGGGCAAAACCTAATATTCAGGATCCAAAAGATACGGAAAGAATATAGTTGATGGGTGGAATTACCATGAACTCAAAATGGAGAATGAGCTCCATGTAGCCCTTTATTATGCCAAATTCCAAAAAAAAAAGTTACAAAATTTTCTGGAAATAGTTCAGTATGCGGTTAATAATATATATGATAAGCGTGTAAAATCCTATGTGAAATACTATTTTGAGGTACACAAAAATGGTAAAAGTGTGGATCTGAGTATAGCGAACAATACACATTTTCAAAACTCCAAAAATCTATCTGATTTTTGTCATTTTTGTATAGCCTCAATTACCAAGATTTTTCCATTGAGATTTTGCACATCTCGTAAGATATAACATTGATCACATCCAAGCTATTTTTTTATTTTTTGAAACTTATTAAAAATATGAGTTTCGAGTTTTCAAACTAAAGGGCTCTATGCAGCTCCAGTGGAGCCATTTGTTCACACTCTGCGAAATGAAATAGTTAAGAGACAAAAACAATGTGGGAACTTATGCACAGTTTTTAATTTGGAAGCAACGATGAGTTCCTTTTGTTTCAAGTAGCTAATTTCAATCACAATACAGTCTTTTTTGTCAGTGTGTGTTGACTGTGTGTAACGAATCACAATACTGCTGGCATGTAAAATGCTCATGTTTTTTTAGAGTTTTCACCGGAAGGAGCAGAAGCTCCCACCTGAATTTGTATTATCATCTCATTGAAAGATGGGGTGAAGTCCCCGGATTTTACACAGAGAGAGAAGAGGGGAGAGCACCCAACGCGAGAGGGGGGAGCTCAGCAAATTACAAGTTAACCATGGGAGCTTCTAAAAAGGGCGAGCCAGCGGTCGACATCAGCACGCTGGTCCAGAGGCAGCCTTCTACGCCAAAGGACGGCATCATCACGGCAGTTTTTTCGAGCAAGGGAAAGGGAGAGGGTCATGCTGTTGAACACGACGCCATTGCGGTGTTTCCACAGATGCCAGAAGCACAGAGTCCGCAGCATGTCAGCAGAGCGGGAAGGGACCGAGGCAGGCATCGGGCAGAGGTGGGCCTCGGTGACAGTGCGAGCAGCATCCTGGTGAGCGCCCAGGGCGCGCCAGAAGCAGCGCGCGAAGGGGCAGGCGAAGAAAATATGCTCAGGGGTTTCAAGATTGGCAGGGCAGAGGGGGCACCCGGCGTTTTTCTTCTCAAAGATGCCTTTGTGCAGCAGGTTGGAGCGGCATTGGACGGACGATTTTGATAAAAGTAACTTAATTTCTGAAGTTTGACCTCAAATAACCTGTTGGCGAATGTATTTTACAAGATAACCTTTTTCTTAACGCCTCATGCCGAAGCTCTAAATGAAATAGTATGGCGCCTTGGTCAACGGCGCCGTACCCCTAACTTGGCGCCGTTGACCAAGGCTCCATGCTTTTTTTTGTTTTTTATCTAGCAGCTGAGATAATATGAATGCAGAAAATAAAGAGGCTAAGCTTTTTGAAAAAAATCAGTGTTGAGAAATGAATTAAATGGTTAATGGTCTTGATATTTATTTATAGATCATTTGAATACAGACAATAAAGAGGCCAAACTCTTTGGAAAAGTGATTTTATTTGGAGGAAAAAGTAAAAAATAGTTTCTAAGCAAATCTTCACTAACCATAAAGTAATAAGATGTGTTTTAGATAGGTTGAGTTGAGCCATATTACCACTTGTAGATCATAGCTACACATAAAAGTTAGACAAAGTCAGTTCAAGCAAAGTTAAATCAGGGGTGAAGCTCCCCTTAGAGAAATGTAGGACAGCCGCCCTATCATAAGTTTTGGCGAAAACTTTTAGATGCACGTGTTTTTTTAAACATTTTGAGTGGTCATATATTAAAACCAGACTCTGTATGAGAAAGTTATTCTTATTTTAGTAAACACTGCGCAAAATCAATTTCGAACCAAAAACACGTAGTAGGTCTAGTCTAGTCGCCAAACCAACTTTGTTCGTTACAATATATATTTAAATTTAGCAAAATTTAACTCTCAACAATTGCTATGTGGGATATTTAAGTAGGATTTAAGGGTATTTTTGGAAACTTTCTACAGATCTACCTTATCACAGATTTTGACCACCAATTTATTGAGTCATCTTGACAGTTGCTTAAGAATTTCTGTTATCTTAACACAAGAGGTTTATTTTCTTGGTTTAACGTGAATAATATTGCTCGCCCTATTATGAATATGAACATATATAGAATAATCTTAGATACTCATTATACATTCTCGGAGAACAGAACACTTTAGTACTTAAGTGATTGTCTTGATATCTGAAAAGCATGTCAAGTTTCATGCAGTTTATTGCATCATTGAGCTAACATTGTTTTTACCAGTGGCGATGAAAAATTTAATAGTTCTTTCTTGATGATAAAGATCATCAAGACCGAGTTGCGCTCCGCAATGGGTTCTTGATGATTTGATGATGAGTTACATTAAGCTAGGAATATTTAGAAGTCTTAATCGATAGAATTATTGTTATTTCAAAGGTTTTACTCATATTAAAACTATGTTTCCATTTTTATTGTACTAAGTGGTTGTATTATAATGATATAAGTCATTAATATCTTGACACTATATTTATCTTCATATCATCTTTTTAGAATTCGCCCTACCTCAAATTATTTTCGTCCTTCGTCACTGTTAAATAGAGTATAGTCAACTCATCCTACACGGTCCAAAAAGTATACAAGCAAACACTCAAAGAATCAGGTGTTGAACAAGTGATAAATAATGATAACGCCAAAGGTAAGGTTTAAGAAAAGCCTTAGATAAGGG
The DNA here is from genome assembly GCA_007115705.1 of Dactylis glomerata. Taxonomy (NCBI): domain Eukaryota; kingdom Viridiplantae; phylum Streptophyta; class Magnoliopsida; order Poales; family Poaceae; genus Dactylis; species Dactylis glomerata. The sequence continues at coordinate 324,792 of QXEO01000551.1, read as the reverse complement.
AACAAAGTTTTTATAAATTTTCCCATAAATAGTTAAGGCATGAGCATCTTATTTTCTTAAAGCCTCTCAAAGTTGTTTAAAAAGCACTTATCAAATATTTGTAAAATAGAAGTTTGCAAAATAATTAGATACAAAATGAACAAATACTGGGGGAATTTAAAATTTAAAATTGCTCTAAGAAAAAAGAGTGACAAAAAAATGTTGGCAACATATTATCTTAGCTGCTAGATAAAAAAAAGTGAAAAAAATTGCATGGAGCCCTGGTCAACGGCGCCAAGCTAGGGAGTACGGCGCCGTTGACCAAGGCGACATGCTTTTTTTCTACCGGGAGCCGCCATGCCGATCAATTCTTGGCGCCTTGGACGGAGACGCTATCTATTGCTTGACGCCCTTGCTGACGGCGCCATGCTATTTCGCTTAGAGCTCCGGCGTGAGGCGTAAAAAAAAAAGTCATTTTGTGAAATACATTCATCAGCAGGTTATTCAATGTTAAACTTCAAATATTAGGTTAATTTTATCAAAATCGTCCATTGGACGCGCCCCTGGACGAGCAGCCAGGCGAACACCTTGACCCTGGAGGGGACGCCGCTGCGCCAGACGAACTCGAAGTGAGGAGAACGGACGCCGCCGTCGTTCCGAAGCTTGTAGAGCCGAGAGACAGAGACCCCGCCATTGTTGTTGCCGCATATATAGCGGGAGGTGGCGCACGCGGCGGCGCCGCTCAGCTGAACCCCGGACAAAGCGGAGAGCAGGGAAGCTTTTTGTTGCGCTGCGAGGGGAGACAGACGGGCCACAAGGATGGTGTCTAAAATGCTCATGTTGACGACTATAAAATCGTGCCAGTACTATTTATACGACAGAACTAGTTATTTCTAGATATGTTGTGGATCAAAGTCGATATTGGCTGCACAAATGTATTTCGCAGTACTAGAAGTCTAGAACTGTTATTGAACACGGGGAAGCAAATCTTTGGGAGTGTAATTTGTGTATACCTTTTCTTGTTGAGAAGCTCACTGAGGGTTCTGGACAGCTTTTCCACATCCATCTCGCGGATTACCCCATCGGTGAGACGCTCGCTCGTTGTTCGCTGATCATCTTCGTCAATCTTCAAGGCCTGCTGATGTGCGGGCTTATTATCTTCTTTCACGTTCAAAACTTGCTGGAGCACGCGCACCAGCAGCCCCTTCATGTCCTTTCCGCCGTTGAACGCTTGTGACACGGACACCAGCGCCTGGCGCTGGAAGTCCCCGACCAGCTGCCTGCACACCTCCATAGCCATCGTAGTCTTCCCAAGTCCTCCGAACCCGACGATGGAGAACACCTTGAGCTCCTTATCGAGCTCGCTGTTATTCTTACTCACCGGCTTGGCCAAGGCGCTGGCCTCTTCCCTGATGCCGACGAACTGGTCAGGGTCGTCGGCACGGCGGAGCGCACGCGCAGACGCAGCCGCTGCCGAGACAGGGACGAAGCAGGCAGACCTGCGGAGCTCCTCCCGGTCGATGGCGTACCTCACGCGGCGTTCGTTGACGGCCGCGGTACGGCCCAGAAGGGCCCGGACGTCGGCTGCGAGGGTGCGCCGCAACAGCACCTTCTGGATCTGGTGTTTTGGCCATTGCAGGAGCGGGATGGGTCGCCGGATGCGGATCCAGTAGATGTCGATGCAGTCTTCGGAGTCGTAGGCGATCTCACGCACCTGCTTCGTCCACTCCCGGACGAGGTGGTCGACGGTGCTCTCGTCCGCCTCGGAGAGCATGCGGAGGACGGCGTTCATGGTGGCCAGCTCGTCCATTAGGTGGACAACCTTCTCGCCCACGCCGCTGATCTCCTGGAGCTCATCAGCCAGCAAGACCCCGAACTTGGTCACAACGGACAGCACCGCTCTCTCCATTTTCTCAACCTCAGCAAGCAAAGGTGTGGAAGGATGGCTTGATCGCGATCTGAGAAGCTTGTATGAAGGAAAGGGCAAATGGCAATATTGCACGTCTGTGCAAGATTGGACTTTGTATTTATATTTTGCACATATTGTAAATATTTACTTCCTCTGATTAAAAATAACTATAATAAGTTTATAGTATATTTAACACCAAGGGAACTAAAATATTCGAAGGGAAACTATGAATGGACACTTAATAAGTTTAATAAAAGCCATATGCATCATTTTGATGCAGAGGCTGGGGCTTTCCCCATTTCTAAAAAAACTATGAATGGACACCCATGGCCATGGGGTCCGTTGTCTCATTCTATTACTCTGCTATAATTTTCTTTGATTGGAGACATTTTTTAAGTCTTGTTCACATATTATGTCAGAAACGATGAGCTGAAGATGCCCTGTTACATAAATGGCCTAAACGATAATTAATCCTATCAACACCGCCGCCGAAATAAGTTATCCCATACTCACTGGTTCATGCTTATAAGATGTTCTAAAAAATACATTATCTAGATACGTTTAAATGTGTGGGTTCACTAATTTTTATCTGTATCTATTTCGCATTAAAATATTTAAAATATAGTATAGTTTATATAGTAATAAACGAAGGATGTATTTTAAATGTCAGCAAGTTTCTGCACAATTACAGCTATTTACTTGCTTTCCTGACCCAAAAAAAACTCTTTTGGACTGAGGGATCACGTGAAGAGAGACATAGTTGATTCAAACGATAAATAATCCAATCAACATCACATCTTTCCAACGTCAACGAGTTTACAGCACCATTATTGCAGCCATCTACTCTCTTTCTTGGCATACATGCACATGGATATACGACCTACGTGGCTACGCCCTACGGTTCAGTTTAACATGAACATATATTGTTTAATAGAAAAATTAATCATTAGTTTTACATAAATATTTTCCTTTTTAAAAGTTTAGTAATATAATTTTTATGACATATAATTAATGTTTTCTTGACCAAATTATGATTAAAGTTTTTTTTAACAACGTGTGTGACTGTTAAACTTAACCGAGGGGAGTACCTACTCTAACAGGACTCTGTTTTTGAATGGTGATATTAATGGAAACAATATTTTCATGGGGAAATTTCAGATGGACACCCATGACGTCGGTTGTCATGGTCATCCTTTTTTCGAAATAGAGGATTGACTCACACAACCTTTTTTATTAGATTATTCACAAAAGCCTTATAAGAGGATTACAAATATCAGATCAAAGCCACCATCTCATCGATAGATCGCTACACCTACTAACTGATGAAGGGGCGACCATGAACACAGCCTGTGACCTGCCATCACACTAACGCGCATCACATAAAACCGATGGCTTCAACTAGATACCCATCGATAGCTAGGAGCATACTCGGTTCAGCAAACTCTCAGCGAGTACCCACATACACACTTTTGAAGTTGTCGCCGCCGTCTTTCGCGAACCCATCAGAATGGATCAATGTATTGATCTTGCAAGCCTTGTCATCAATGCCACCACGACGTCAAATAACGCCACCGTCCTGCGCAAGTCCATCAAGCCACATCCATTGCTGAGACCCCGTTGCGCCATGTTGTCGAGTCGCTGTTGGGGATATACCAAATGGGTATACCAGCGACGTAGTCCTAAATCAGCAAGCCAGGGTGGCCCATAGATGGTGGTATGGCGGGTAGCCTAACCGGGTGGCCCAGTTACTGGAAAGCCCATGGCGGTTTGGAGGACGCATGTGCTTATGGTGGATTCCCTAGATAGGCCCATGGCGGTTTGCCATGTAGTGTACGACATTGTATAAGACTTAGTCTAGAACTACATATTGTATCCGCCCCGGAACCACCGTGATGCCCACTCCACGAGCCTTTATAAGACGGCGTGGAGGATCCCTTGAGGGAGAGACTTAGACATACGGCCAATCGCATAGCAAAACAGTTAACCTCATCATTGTAACCGAGCACTTATTGCCATATAGTGAATTATAGCAGCATGTAGGGTCTCGCCACCGTTACGGGATCTAAAGCTGGGTAAACTCGTGCTACCACTGTCCTGGATCGCTCCGTCGTGTTCACCCGCTTCCACAACCGCCATACACCTACCCCTATGGCAGATCTGTTGATGAAACCACGACAGTTGGCACCCACCGTGGGGCAAAACGCGTCAGGAGCACGGATCCAGGCGGGATCCGCCTTCGCAGGCATCGGCGACACCGTTGCCATCGAGCGTGTCCCCTACAATTCCGGCTTCCCCATCGTCCTAGTGGATAACCTCTGGGTGCCGGCTAGAGAAAACCCTGCCCGGTTCTCCGTTGTTCCGATCGGAGACATCCACATCTTCATCGGAGAGACAAACCCTACCCTCGCTACGGAAACCAATTTCTGGCGGATCGGTTTGGCTGAAACCCCCATCTGATCTAGGACTTTCCAAGTTCCCCGGATTAGATCTAATAGCAAATCCCACCCAACCCGCCCTAGAGGTAGAGGAGGTGGAAGACCGCTGTGAATCCGCCATGGTTTCCCAGGCGTTAGAGACACTGCGGTACTGCCTTCTTCCTTTTACAGGAACCACTTCGGGATCTGCCTCCAATGGAGATGGCAGCCCAGGTGAATCTATCATTGAGACACTTAACGAAAGTGGTGACTCGGAAGACTATGATGGCAAAGGCTATGATTCTGACAAATATGATGCCGCCATGAAGCAATTCGAGGACGAGATCGTTCAGGAAGAATTAGAAGAGAAGCTTGCCGCCATCAAACAAGTGTTTGTGACCAACGAGGGAGATGATGTTGGGCAAGGAGCCGCCGATCCGCCATCACAGGCGGCCCAGGATGTACAAGCCACCAAAGAGCAGGGTAACCCGCCTTTAGCTGCCAATACCACCACAGAAGGGCTGCCCGAGATTCAGGATGGGCATTGGCCACTCGAACCCGCCATCCTCGCGTTGCATTGCCCAGAAGACTTCGTGACCACGGTGGACAAAATCGTCTATGGAACTCTAGGGGACCCAATCACCCTGATTATGTCAAGGACGTGAATGATATGGAGAAGAAGAGATGAGAAGTCCTAAAAGAGGCAAAGCGAGTCGAGAAGATGGGCAAGAAGCTGTATGGCGACATCGCTCAAGCTCAAGACGCGCAAGAAACATGGAGGAGAAGTACGTTACTCACATCCAGCAGTAGATTGAAGAAGGCGGCGACCCGCAGTTGATACAGAACTGAGAGTTTACCGTAACGATTGCCGACACGTTAGTCAGGATGTACATCAAGAGCCCACCATATGTGGATAAGAATCGTGACGATGTCAGGGCCACTCCAGTGGAGAACATCGAGGCCGCAAAGGAGGTACTGGAAAATAACCAAACCCCGGCAGCTATGGAAACGGGAGTAAAACTAATGACCAAAGCATTGGTTCAACAGGAGAAGGCTACATCATCGCGAAGGTTCGAATCTGATCCAGCATAATGTCGATCCAGTACCACCACTAAAAACCGGGGTGATGGCTATCATGGTGCTCGACCTGACAACGAATCTCGTACCGGATCCATAGAGGTCCGAAGGAGAGAAGCTTGTAACAAGGCCGACGCTATCCCAATATCCTCCGATGATAGGCCACACGGCAAAGGCAATCAGAGAAATCCCTCACCACCTCACAAGAATTACCCTGCGTATGGCAGATACCATCAGGACGAAGCTGCTCCCCGCCATAAGACCAACATGCCAGCACCAAAGTATAAGACATTCGAGATCCCTCAGGGAGGAATTGTCATACGTGGAAACAATGGCAAAAGGGGACGAAGCCATGATGCTGGCCATAGAGACGAGCCACGACGACGAGAAGTGATGGCTGGCGTGTAGTTGATGATGATTATGGCCAGACAGTTGGGAAACTCCAAGCGGAAAGTATGATGAGCACAGCAGCAAGTCTTTTCCCTCAGTAAGAAACCAAGGTTTATCGTTCAGGAGAAGAGCAGACAAACGACTGAAGGTGATGCAGACTGGCTTAATAACACTCCAACAAGGGCGCCGTTTACGACACTTGTTGACTCGTCTTCAACCAGTAGCAACGTGGAACCTACACACAACACAACCAAATACTTTGTTCCCAACTTGCGATGAGGTTGTCAATCTCACCGGTTTGCTTGAAACAAAGGGTATGAGCGTATCGAGTGGAAAGTGATAATAGTTTGCGAGTAAAGTAAACAGTGCGAGTAAAGTAAACAGGTGATAGCAATATGATGGAAATAGGACCGGGGTCCACAGTTCACTAGTGGTGTCTCTCCAAAGAATAAATAACACATGCTGGGTAAACAAATTACAGTTGGGCAATTGATAGAATAAATATAATGTGATATGTCAAGAAGATCACTATGCGATTTACTCTGGGCATTACAACAAAATACATAGACCGCCATCCAACTGCATCTATGACTAATAATCCACTCACGGGGATATCATCCGAACACCCCATGAGTATTAAGTTGCAAACAACAGATAATTGCATTAAGCAAAGTGTGTAATGTAAACAAAGCATATGCCCTCGAGCATATGAATGTTGTTTTCACCCTAGTAGCAATAGCACATCTACAACCTTAGAGGTTTCTGTCACTCTCCCAGATTAAATAGAGGCATGAACCCACTATCGAGCATAAATACCCCTCTTGGAGTCACTAGCAACTACTCGGCCAAGATAGCTACTAACAACGGAGAGCATGCAAGATCATAAACAACATAGAGATAACATAAGATTTATTTCAGTATAGCAACTCAATTATAACACCAATATTCATCGGATCCCAACAAACCAAACATGTAGAATTACATAACGGTGATCTCAATCATGTAGGGCAGCTCATGAGATCTAAACATGAAGCACATGGTGGAGAGGACAACCATCTAGCTACTGCTATGGACCCATAGTCCAAGGTAGACTACTCACTCATCTCTCCGGAGGCAAGCATGGCGATGAAGAAGACCTTCGGTGGCGATTCCCCTCTCCGGCAGGGTGCCGGGAAGAGCTTCTGGACTCTCCCAATCTCGGTCCGACGACGGCGGCGGATCGCGATGTGTTTTTGGAAAATTGATCGGGTCCTTAGGTTTTTCCCGTCGGGGGGTCTTTATAGGCAAAGGGGCATCGTCAGGAGTGGACCGAGGCGGTCTCACACATAGGGGGCGCGGCCAGGGGCTGGGCCGCGCCGCCCTGGTGTGTGGCCACCTCGTCGCCCCACTCCGTCTCCTCTTCGGATCTCTGGAAGCTTCCAGGAAAAATAAGACTTCAGGAACTTGTTTCATCCAATTCCGAGAATATTTCCTGTGTAGCTTTTCTGAAACACAAAAACAGCAGAAAACAGGGAACTGGCACTGTGGCGACTTGTTAATAGGTTAGTTCTGGAAAATGCATAAAAGTGCCACGAAGTGTAACGAAACATTAGGCAAATGGTGAAAAAACAAGCATGGAGCATCAAAAATTATGGATACGTTGAAGACGTATCAGCATCCCCAAGCTTAACTCCTGCTCGTCCTCGAGTAGGTAAGTGATAACAAAAGAATAATTTTTGAGGTGACATGCACCTACACAATCTTGATCATATATGTAAGCGTTGTGCGCTGGGATCAAACGAACTTAAAACATGGGCATGAAAGATATAATCTTGACAATATAAACTTAGCAACCATGTTATAAACATAAAAATGAACACAAACAAAAGATCATGAAAATGAAACAATGAAAGTCAAACGTGTGTTCAAATCATAAGGAAAAACATACAAATGGTTTTCAGCTTGTCCTTCATGGAGAGCAAAACATAAATGCATAGGACACCTTCAAGTTTAAGAGGGTGACTAGATACAAATAGTTTGAGAACAAGTGAAACCAACAATATGAATCAATCAATGAAAACTTTGGGACAATGCACATTATACTAAGAATAACAACTATGCTCTCTTAATGGTGCATAAAGATAGAAGGTGGTGACACAACATAAAAGTAAAAGAAAGGCCCTTCGCGGAGGGAAGCAGTGATTGCAAGTTTTATAACCTTTAAAAATTATGGTACTTACCGGCTTTGAGCTCTCATTGGCCCCATCATAAGCATCTTGAGTGGTTAAAGTTAATGCGAGAACAATTATGATGCATATGCTTGACAAATCATAAGTCGAAAACCTCGTGTCCCCTGAATACGAGTACCCAAACCTCATGCTACTCTACTTAGAGTCCCAAGCAAGGCTCATTGTAAGTATATACGTATCATCGAGAACCGCCAATGGGGTACCTCCGTGCCCGATGACATGGAACAAGCCCACATCAAAATGACAGGACAAGCAGACAATGAACACCTCGACATCTCTTTTATTTACCATTTGTTTAGCTTTTTATTTTGAGATGTGTCGTCGAATGTCCACTATGGGCATGCTGCAAATTTCCACCATGAATTATGCATGGCTTAGATTGGCGGCCCAGGCATTTCCCTAACACATATACAAACTCCATGATCCCCGCAAGATTCCCAATTCATTTCACACCGCGGGCATCCATAAACAAAAGATCACGATATCAACTCAAATAAGAAGTGCAATGTTGAAAGCTTGCCCATGACGGCATGGCTGGGCTAGTCTCCAACTTACAACTTGCAAGCATAACAACTCAACATAAGAGACCACAATGTCAAAATTTTAAGAACAAGAAAAAGTAAAGTGTGCCTTCCGGTTCGTGAGAGCTTTACTGACCAATTTTCGCATAACACTGGTAAGAGTTTAATTTGAAGAGAAAATAAAAGCTAGTCAAATGTACTTTGGAATAGCAAATTGCTAATAGGTATGTATGGTGGACACTTTGGCAAACTTGATTTTTAGGAGTTGGATGCATGAGTAGAGCTCATACTCAGTACAAGGCGAGGGCTAGCAAAAGACTGGGAGCGACCAACTAAGAGAGCAATAATGGCCATAATCATGCAAAGCGACAAAGCGACATTAAAAGAAGCATAAGATGGCATCAAAAATCAAAAACTAAATGATCATAGAGGCTATTGGCGACTTTGTAAGAGTCTAACATGTGTGATCATGCGCCAAGTCAACCCAAATAAAGCATCAAGGAGAAAACCAAAATAATGCTTCCAAACAATAAAAAACAACGCATGATTTTTTCAAAGGCTCATTAAGCAATCTCAGTTATTTGAGACAAGTCATGCTACAGCAAAACCACTAAGCATACTATCAAAAAGACATCAAGCATGACATGAAAAAGCCTAAGCCGCAGTCTACACAAGCTCCTTCTTGTACCACTTTTTTGCATAAAGCTTTTTCTCTTTTCCAACACCATTCAAACTTTTTTAATCCAACTCTTTTGAGGAAAACCAACATGGTCCAGAGGCAAAAATACACCTTGATAAATAAATATAAGAAGATCTGAACACAAATCAAGGCGAAAACGAAAACCAAAAGCAGTAGCAGAAAAAGAAGAACACTCAGTTTTTGATAAGAGTGAAAACTAGAGCGTTCTTGGCAAATGAAAAGCAAGGCAATTTCTCCAAAATAAATTTGTTGCGGTCCAACCATTTATTGCAGCAAACAAAACTAAACTAATAAAGAAAACTAAAACAACTGACGCTCCAAGAAAAATACATAGTGCATGAAGCAATAAAAATATAGTGTTTTGAAAGGTGACCTGATTTTTGCCGATGAAGAAGGGGTGCCTCGGGGGCATCCCCAAGCTTTGACGCTTGTACTTCTTGGATATTTCTTGGGGTGATGCATGGGCATCCCCAAGCTTGAGCTTTTGTCCATTCTTCAACTCATCTCATCATTCCCCAATCCCTACACTTGAAAACTTCCTTCATACAAAAATAAACACAAATCTATTAGCAACATTAGTGTAGGCATAATATATAATCAACCCTTTTTGCTTCAGGTTTCAACCCAAAACCACCACATATAAAGTATATACTACTGTAGCAACTTCCCCAAAAGTTTTGTGATCAAAAGAACTCAAAAGAAAGCGATAAAGTGGCAAACACAAATAGTGGCAGAAATCTGTCAAAACAGAACAGCTGACAAAGGCCAAATTTTTAAGGGGTTTTCTGTTGCTCAAATCGAAAAGTGTTCAACTAATGAAAGTTTGGATATAACCTGGGGCATATGCACAAGAAATCGCAGGTCCAAAAGATATACAGAGAATTTGTACGAGTTTTTATGGTGCAGCACCAAAAACAGTTTCAGGACAGCAACATCCCCAAATCTTTACCTCACTCAAATTAGAGGCTTCTCTTGGCACAATAACGAAATAAAAATGATAAGGAGAGGTCATTACAGTAGTAATGACTTACAAGACTCAAATAAAAGAAAAAGTACTGAAAAGAAAACATTGGGTTATCTCCCAAGAGTGCTTTTCTTTAACGCCTTTGAGCTAGGCGCAGAAAATTGCGAATCAAGTAATATCAAGAGATGAAGTTCTAGGATCAGCGCGTGCCTTACGTCTTCCTTTCTTACCTTTGTTCTTTACTCTAGGAAAGACGTGGCTATTGCAAGGTGGAGAGATAAATCTTATATTGCCTTTTCCCACATCAATAACGGCGCCCAGGAGCTTCAGTAGAGATCTTCCAAGTGTGATTTGTCCTTTTCCTACACATTCAATAACAAGATAATCAGTAGATATCATTCTTCCTAGGACTTTTGTAAAAAATCCTTCAGCAATTCCAATGGGAAATATAGTGGCATTGTTAGTAAGAGAAATTTCTTCTCCCCCCTCAGAGAGCTTCCAAAGACTCAAAGATTCATAAACATCCTTTGGCATAAGACAAAATTCAGACATAATATCACATCGAGCATGAATTTTTTACCATCAATAGTGATTTTTACCGTAGGATACCAACTCGAAGGTTCAGAATTTGTTGGCACATAGTCAAAATGCTGGCGCAAAGTATTGTAGCAAGTATTCAAACTAGCAGTGCGAGTCTCAAGAGTATCAAGTCTATTAAAAATGCACACAAGAGAGGAATCAAAATAGGTTGGCATGCTATAGATTGTAATCAACTTTTTTATAATATTGAAGGCTTGATCTCCATCACAATGAAGGAAATCTCCTTTTGCAGTAGCATCCAAAGCATATCTATAACGAAGAGCAAGTCCAAAGTAAAAGCTACTAAGAAGCAAACTCAAGGTCATTTTAGGTTCAGTTTTTCCATGCCAATCATAAATTCTAGACCAAGCTTCTTTAAAACTTTCCTCATCCTTTTGTTTAAAAGTGAAAATCATATCCTCGGGCGACATAGTAGTAGCAACTAAACTAGACATCATAAACAACTACAAAGGATTCTAATATTTTTTTGGGTTTTTGATATAAAACAATGCAAGTAAAAATAAAGTAAAGCAAAACTATAAAACAAAGTAAAGGATGTGCGTGCGAAAAACTCCCCTTGCAGAGGTCTTCCACTTCTTCCCCGGCAACGGCGCCAGAAAAGGGCTTGATGGCTGGTGTGTAGTTGATGATGATTATGGCCAGACAGTTGGGAAACTCCAAGCGGAAAGTATGATGAGCACAGCAGCAAGTCTTTTCCCTCAGTAAGAAACCAAGGTTTATCGTTCAGGAGAAGAGCAGACAAACGACTGAAGGTGATGCGGACTGGCTTAATAACACTTCAACAAGGGCGCCGTTTATGACACTTGTTGACTCGTCTTCAACCAGTAGCAATGTGGAACCTGCACACAACACAACCAAATACTTTGTTCCCAACTTGCGATGAGGTTGTCAATCTCACCGGTTTGCTTGAAACAAAGGGTATGAGCGTATCGAGTGGAAAGTGATAATAGTATGCGAGTAAAGTAAACAGTGCGAGTAAAGTAAACAGGTGATAGCAATATGATGGAAATAGGACCGGGGTCCACAGTTCACTAGTGGTGTCTCTCCATAGAATAAATAACACATGCTGAGTAAACAAATTACAGTTGGGCAATTGATAGAATAAAGATAACGTGATATGTCAAGAAGGTCACTATGCGATTTACTCTGGGCATTACAACAAAATACATAGACCGCCATCCAACTGCATCTATGACTAATAATCCACTCACGGGGATATCATCCGAACACCCCATGAGTATTAAGTTGCGAACAACAGATAATTGCATTAAGCAAAGTGTGTAATGTAAACAAAGCATATGCCCTCGAGCATATGAATGTTGTTTTCTCCCTAGTAGCAACAACACATCTACAACCTTAGAGGTTTCTGTCACTCTCCTAGATTAAATAGAGGCATGAACCCACTATCGAGCATAAATACCCCCTCTTGGAGTCACTAGCAACTACTCGACCAAGATAGCTACTAACAACGGAGAGCATGCAAGATCATAAACAACATAGAGATAACATAAGATATATTTCAGTATAGCAACTCAATCATAACACCAATATTCATCGAATCCCAACAAACCAAACATGTAGAATTACATAACGGTCATCTCAATCATGTAGGGCAGCTCATGAGATCTAAACATGAAGCACATGGTGGAGAGGACAACCATCTAGCTACTGCTATGGACCCATAGTCCAAGGTAGACTACTCACTCATCGCTCCGGAGGCAAGCATGGCGATGAAGAAGACCTCCGGTGGCGATTCCCCTCTCCGGCAGGGTGCCGGGAAGAGCTTCTGGACCCTCCCGATCTCGGGTCGACGACGACAGCGGATCGCGATGTGTTTCTAGAAAATTGATTGGGTCCTTAGGTTTTTCCCATTGGGGGGGGGGCTTTATAGGTGAAGGGGCATCGTCAGGAGTGGACCGAGGCGGTCTCACACATAGGGGGCGTGGCCAGGGGCTGGGCCGCGCCGCCCTGGTGTGTGGCCACCTCGTGGCGCCACTCCATCTCCTCTTCGGATCTCTGGAAGCTTCCGGGAAAAATAAGACTTCAGGAACTTGTTTCGTCCAATTCCAAGAATATTTCCTATGTAGCTTTTCTGAAACACAAAAATAGCAGAAAACAGGGAACTGGCACTGTGGCGACTTGTTAATAGGTTAGTTCCGGAAAATGCATAAAAGTGCCACGAAGTGTAACGAAACATTAGGCAAATGGTGTAAAAACAAGCATGGAGCATCAAAAATTATGGATACGTTGGAGACGTATCAGGAAGCTAGTAGTAATGGCGGATCCAGGCAGAGGGAACTAGCTCGTCATGACGACGGCGTGCAAAGCAGCGGCGACAAGGACAAAGATCGTCCATCACGCCGCCGTGATGACAATGGGTAGGGCTCCCGCCGCCATGACGAGAACCAGAAAGATCCAGCTCCACATCGAGCAGAGGGAAGCCGTTGCAGCTGCCAGATCAGTCGAAGGACGTCGAGAGCAAGAAGAGGCGTGACCCCTCCCCATCGCCACCAAGGAGCTCCCATGGCGGCGGTGGTGGTGGCAGTCCAGCCAGGTCCCGCAGCTCTCGAAAGGATCTGCACCATCAAAAGGCTTACGATGCGCGCACCAACCTAAACGAGATTGCCAAGTCTCAAACAGCCTTCTTCCTTGGCCATAAGTGCTTTGGCCAGCAGATTCATGATGAGCCCATACCACATGGGTTCAAGATCGAGAAGAACATCCGCCAGTACAATGGAGTCGACAGACCTTTGACTTGTCTACAAGATTACTTCAACGCAGTGCCGTTCACTGGAGGATCACCCAATGTTGTTGTCCGCTATCTGCCCCTGATGCTCTTCGGCACAGCAGGGCAGTGGATCAACAACTTGGCGGAAAATTCCATCCAAACCTAGTTCGATATGCAGATTGCGTTGACTGAAAACTTCGAGGGCACCTACAAGCAACCTCACAACATTGTAGACCTCCAACGGTGCCGGCGGGCAGACGACGAGACCTCCCGAACTTTCCTTGCACGGTGGTTGGATATGAAAAACTCGTGCGAAGGGGTTACTGACGAATCCGCCATCCTTGCGTTCATTGATAGTTTGGAAAGAGCTCAGCTGCTCTGCCATCGCCTGTTACAAGAAAGGAACGAGGGGAAACTGACCCTAAACTCCATGATCTCCCTTGCAAGCAACTACATGGCCGCCGAGGACGACGCCCACAAATCATTGAAGGCATCCGCTATCCAAAATACTGGAAAGCGGAATAGCAACAAAAGGAAGAGTCTGCCCGAAGAACAGCATTCCGGACATGGTGGCAACAACCTTCTCCGAGAAAGGTCAAAGTGGACAGCATGGCCGAGGACTCGGTGCCAGCAGCAGCCAGCCACGGAGCTCCATAGCTACCGCCGCTGCGTCGGCTGCTCTCGTATCCTACGACGAGTACCGCGACATGCCATGCTTTGCCCATCGAGACACTACATGAAAATGAAATCACACCAATCGGAACTGCAAGTTTGTCAACAACATCAAGCAGACTAAGAAGCTGGCTACAAACGCACCCGACGACCAAGACCTCGTGGCAAAGGAAAAGCGGACAAGGAAAATGAGTCCAAAGATGGCAGCGATATGGAAGAAAACCATGCGCCAAAGCCCTCTGAAAAAACTAAGGCTAGAGCTGGCGGGTCAAACCCATACAAAAATCCTAAGAAAGGCGCCTTTCACACCTTCCTTGGACCTCCCACGGCTAAGGCAAAGAGAGCCGCTATGCGCTCCCTTAACGCCACCGTACCTAAGATCCGCCAGTACGTCCAATGGTCCGATGTACCTGTGCAATGGAGCTGCGAAGATCAGCTAGAGCACATCCCGGATGGATACTACGCCATGGTAGTTAACCCTCTAATCCAAGGTTATGAATTCTCCAAGTGCCTCATGGATATCATGTACGTGGAAACCTTGACAAAGTTAGGCCTCACCAAGACCCAACTCCACCATAGTGTTGTCACTTTCTATGGAGTGGTTCCTGGCCGCCAAGCTAAGTCTCTGAGGTCCATCACTCTCAAGGTTGCCTTTGGCGATGAAAATAATTTCCACAAAAAGCCCATAACCTTTGAGGTGGTCCCCTTTAAAAGTACGTACCACGTGATCTTCGACCGGCCCACCTTCCACAGTGTCCATGCCAGGCCGTGCTACATCTACAATCAGCTGAAGCTGCTAGGACCAGACAGTATCATCATCGTTTATAGCAGTTTCAGGAAGGCAAAGGAGTGCGTGGAGGGAGAAGCCGCTTTCACAGAGGCCGTGCTGTTCGGCGAGGAGTTCAAGGAAATTCACGCCGCTATGGACCCTGCTGAGATGCCGGCATCCAAAGAGGAAGTTTCTGCCTTCCCACCCAATTTCAAGCCTATAGTCGATACAAAGCAGGTGGAACTTGTCACTAGCGATGCTGCCAAGACCACCTCCATCGGGACCAGTCTGAGTCCCAAATAGGAAGACATGCTCGTCGAGTTCCTCTGTGAGAATCAAGAGATCTTCGCATGGCAGCCATCTGACATGACTGGTGTACCTAGAGAACTCGATGAGCATGCATTAAAAATCCTACCTGGCTCTAAGCCAGTAAGACAAGCAATGAGACGCTTCAGAGATGAAAAGCGGCAGGCCATAGCCAAGGAGCTATCCAAGCTCCTGAAAGCAGGCTTTGTCAAATAAGTGATACATACCAAGTGGGTAGCAAATCCCGTAATAGTTCCTAAGAAGAACACAAAGGTTCCACGCATGTGTGTAGATTACACTGGCTTGAACAAAGCGTGTCCCAAAGATCATTTTCCCTTGCCTCGCATTAACCAAGTCATTGACTCGACAGCGAGATCGAAACTGCTATGCTTCTTAGATGCCTATTCGGGCTACCACCAGATAAAGATGAAGGAATCTGACCAGCTTGCTACCTTGTTTGCGACACCTTATGGCACATACTGCTATGTAACGATGCCCTTCGGTCTGAAGAATGCAGGAGCAACTTACCAGTGCACTATGCAAAAGTGCTTGGCAGATCAAAGGTCGCAACATCCACGCCTATGTGGATGACATCGCAATCATGTCTAAGAAGTAGGACGACCTCATAGCGGATCTACAAGAGACCTTCAATAACCTAAGGAAGTACAACATGATGATCAACCCCAAGAAGTGCGTATTCAGGGTCCCGGTAGGACAACTCCTAGGATTCATCATCTCCCATAGCGAAAATGAAGTCAACCCATAGAAAATCAAGGCTATCCTTGATATCTCCCGGCCCAATGACATGAAGGACGTACAGCGACTCACGGGCTGCATGGCAGCCGTGAGAAGGTTCATTAGTCGCCTTGGCGAGAAGGCTTTGCCACTCTACAAGCTGATGAAGAAGTCAGACGATTTTGTCTGGACCGATGAGGCAGATGCTGCGCTAAAGGACCTGAAGAGAGTGTTGTCCACTTCACCAGTCCTAGCAGCTTCCGAAGACCAAGAGCCCATGTTACTCTACATGGCAGCAACCAACAGGGTCGTCAGCATTGTCATTGTGGTAGAACGACAGGAAGAAGCACAGGAGTACGACATACATAGACCAGTCTACTATGTTAGCAAGGTCCTGACGTAATCCAAGCAGCGCTACCCTCACTACCAGAAGTTGGCATACGGAGTGTTCCTAGCTTCGCGTAAGCTGCGACACTACTTCTATGACCATAAGATCACAATGGTGAGCAAGACTCCACTGAAGGACATCATCAACAACTGTGACGCGATAGGATGAGTGATACGTCTCAAACGTATCTATAATTTTTGATGCTCCATGCATGTTTTTACACCATTTGCCTATTGTTTCGTTACACTTACTTTTATGCATTTTCCGGAACTAACCTATTAACGAGTTGCCACAGTGCCAGTTTCCTATTTTCTGCTTTTTTTGTGTTTCAGAAGTGATACACAGGAAATATTCTCGGAATTGGACGAAACAAGTTCCTGAAGTCTTATTTTACCCGGAAGCTTCCAGAGATCCGAAGGAGAGTAGGAGGGGGGCCACCAGGGCCCCACACGCAGGGGTGGCGCGGCCAGGCCCCTGGCCGCGCGAGCCCCGCGTGAGGGTGCCTGGCTCCACCCCTGACGATGCCCCTTCGCCTATATAAAGCCTCGGGACGAAAACCCTAGGGGATTCAGGCAATTTTCCAGAAACAGTTCCGCAGCTCCGCCGCCGCCGTCGACGAATTTCGGGGGACAGAAGTCTCTGTTCCGGCACCCTGCCGGGACGGGGAAGTGCCCCCGGAGCCATCTCCATCGGTCTCCATCGCCGTCTCCGCCGTCTCCATCGACCTCACCGCCATCTCCATCAACCTTGTTGTCTCCTATGATGAGGAGGGAGTAGTTCATCCCCGGGGCTGAGGGCTCTACCGGTAGCTATGTGGTTCACCTCTCTCTCCCATGATGTGATCTTTATGTGATTGTGAGCTTTGTATCATGTTGAACAAGTAGATGTTATTATTTAGATATTATGTGTACTCTAGTGGTGTTATTAAAGTAATCTATTCCTCCTGCCATGGTGTAACGGTGACAGTGCGTGCATCATGGTGGTACTTGGTTTAGGCTATGATTGTGATCTCTTGTGGATTACGAGAATAATTATTGCTATGATAGTATTGAAGTGATCTATTCCTCCTTTCATGGTGTAATGTTGACAGTGTGTGCACCGTGTTAGTACTTGGTTTATGTTGCAATAATATCTATCTTGAGTTGTGCTTTGATTTGGGTATCTCTATGAGTGGTGTTTGTCAAGTACTTGATGAACTTTAAGGGGTGCTTCTGTAGCCACTACACAATGATTAGTGTTATTCAATAGGAGAGTAATTCAGAGTACCATAGTGGAGAGAAGTTATCTATTTGTTCATTCATGTTATATTGTTGGGAGTGTGTCCACTAGTGAAAGTATGATCCCTAGGCCTTGTTTCCAAGCTTTGCACACCGTTTACTTGCTGTTTTGTTACATGTTTGCTCGCAGCGATATTTACTTCAAGTCACATTTGCTACTTATAATCATCACTACCGCTTGTATTTCACTATCTCTTCGCCGAACTAGTGCACCTATACATCTGACAAGTGTATTGGGTGTGTTGGGGACACAAGAGACTTTCTGTATCGTAATTGCAGGGTTGTTTGAGAGGGATAGCTTTGACCTCTTCCTCCCTGAGTTCGATAAACCTTGGGTGATCCACTTAAGGGAAACTTGCTGCTGCTCTACAAACCTCTGCACTTGGAGGCCCAACACTGTCTACAAGAACAGAAGCGTGTGTAGACATCAAGCTGTTTTCTGGCGCCGCTGCCGGGGAGGTAAGGTAAAAGGTACTCACATTCTTTGGCTACTAAGTCTTTTAGTTGCTGGTGAGTGCTCGAAGTTATTTCCTTTAGATTCTGCAATTACATCTTTTTGTTTCTTGTTTTTATTTTCACTAGTTAGGCTTAATGGAAAACAAAGAGTTCTTTAGTCTTTTTCCTGAGTTTAGATATGAAGTGTTTGAAGATAAAATTGAAAAACCTTTGGAGCTTAATTTGCATGCTAATAGTGTTGTTAGTATGAATGCTTTGAACACCATTGTTGCTAATGCTATAGAAAAGTCTAAGCTTGGGGAAGCTGGTTTTGTTAAGCATGATATTTTTTGTTCCCCAGCTTTAGTGGATAAAATTTACTCTGATGATATTTTATCTCCCATATGTGATGTTCCTTCTTATGATGATATGTTTGAAGAATATGCTTTGCGAAATAGTTGCTCTCTAGTTTATGATGGCTATGATGATGAGTATAATATTTTCAGTTCACCTACTATTGAGGATAAAATTAGTTATGATTACAATATGCCTCCTATTTATGATGATTATGGTGATGAGAATAATTATTCTATTGAATTTGCTCCTACTACTATTGTTCCTGTGGTGAGTATTAATTCTTTTATGCATGTGGCTCATGATAGGGATGCTTTATGTGATAGTTATATTGTTAGTTCTATTCATGATGCTCCTAAAAGTTATTATGAGAGAGGGAAACATGGTTTGATGGATCTCAACAATATTAAGTTTTCCCTCTTTATATTGCAAATCTTGAAGTGGCACTTGTTTTATCTATTCATGCTTGCTACTATGTGCCTCGTTGATTTATTTTCTTACAAGATTCCTATGCATAGGAAGTGGTTCAGATATAAATGTCTTTCACATTTGCTTTTTGATGCTCTCTATTGCTTTAAGTTCCTATATGGCGCCTTTGCCTCAAGCTCTTATATGGCGCCCACATGAGCATCTTTGCAAATTACTGCGCCTAGCTCAAAGGCGTTAAAGAAAAGCACTCTTGGGAGATAACCCATTGTTTCTTTTCAGTATTTTTTTTATTTGAGGCTTGGAAGTTATTACTACTGTAATAACCGCTCCTTATCCTTTTTATTTCGTTTTTGTGCCAAGAGAAGCCTCTAATTTGAGTGAGGTAAGATTTGGGGATGTTGCTGTCCTGAAACAGTTTTCGGTGCTGCACCGTAAAAATTCGTGAAAATTCTCTGTATATCTTTTGGACCTGAGATTTCTTGTGCATATGCCCCAGGTTATATCCAAACTTTCATTAGTTGAACACTTTTTGATTTGAGCAACAGAAGACCCCTCAAAAATTCTACCTTTGTCAGCTGTTCTATTTTGACAGATTTCTGCCAATATTTATGTTTGCCGCTTTATCGCTTTCTTTTGAGTTCTTTTGATCATGGAACTTTTGGGGAAGTTGCTACAGTAGTATGTGCTTAATATGTGGTAGTTTTGAGTTGAAACCTGAAGCAAAAAAAGGTTGATTATATGTTATGCTTACACTAATGTTACTAATAGAATTGTGTTTAGTTTTGTATGAAGGAAGTTTTCAAGTGTAGGGATTGGAGAATGATGAGATGAGTTGAAGAATGGACAAAAGCTCAAGCTTGGGGATGCCCATGCATCACCCCAAGAAATATCCAAGAAGTACAAGCGTCAAAGCTTGGGGATGCCCCCGAGGCACCCCTTCTTCATCGGCAAAAATTAGGTCACCTTTCAAGACACTATATTTTTATTGCTTCATGCACTATGTGTTTTTCTTGGAGCGTCAGTTGTTTTAATTTTCAGTATTAGTTTAGTTTGCTGCAATAAATGGTTGGATCACATCAAATTTCCTTTGGAGGAGATGTACTCGTTTTCATTTGCAAAGAACACTCTAGTTTTCACTCTTATTAAAAATCGAGTGTTCTTCTTTTTCTGCTACTGCTTTTGGTTTTCGTTTTCGCCTTGATTTGTGTTCAGACCTTGTCATATATTTTCATCAAGGTGTACTTTTGCCTCTGATCTTTATTGGTTTTCATCAAAAGAGGTGTTTATAAAAAGTTTAAATGGTGTTGGAAAAGAGAAAAAGCTTTATGCAAAAAAGTGGTACAAGAAGGAGCTTGTGTAGACTACGGCTTAGGCTTTTTCATGACATGCTTGATGTCTTTTTGATAGTATGCTTAGTGGTTTTGTTGTAGCATGACTTGTCTCAAATAACTGAGATTGCTTAATGAGCCTTTGAAAAAAATCATGCGTTGTTTTTATTATATGGAAGCATTTATTTGGTTTTCTCCTTTGATGCTTTATTTGGGTTGACTTGGCACATGCTTACACCATGTTGACTAAAAAATAAGTCGCCTATAGCCTCTATGATCATTTAGTTTTTGACTTTTGATGCCATCTTATGCTTCTTTTAATGTTGCTTTGTCGCTTTGCATGATTATGGCCGTTATTGCTCTCTTAGTTGGTCGCTCCCAGTCTTTTGCTAGCCCTCGCCTTGTACTGAGTATGAGCTCTACTCGTGCATCTAGCTCCCAAAAACCAAAGTTTTCCAAAGTGTCCACCATACATACCTACTAGCAATTTGCTATTCCAAGTAAATTTGACTTGCTTTTATTTTCTCTTCAAATTAAACTCTTACCAGTGTTATGCGAAATTCGGTCAGTAAAGCTCTCACGAACCGGAAGGCACACTTTACTTTTTCCTGTTCTTAAAAATTTGACATTGTGGTCTCTTATGTTGAGTTGTTATGCTTGCAAGTTGTAAGTTGGATTCTAGCCCAGCCATGCAGTCATGGGCAAGCTTTCAACATTGCACTTCTTATTTGAGTTGATATCGTGATCTTTTGTTTATGGATGCCCGCGGTGTGAAATGAATTGGGAATCTTGTGGGGATCATGGAGTTTGGATATGTGTTAGGGAAACGCCGGGCCGCCAATCTAAGCCATGCATAATTCATGGTGGAAATTTGCAGCATACCCATGGTGAACATACAACAACGCATTTCACAATAAAAAGCTAAACAAAATGGCAAATAAAAGAGATGTCGAGGTGTTCATTGTCTGCTTGTCCTGTCATTTTGGTGTGGGCTTGTTCCATGTCATCGGGCACGGAGGTACCCCATTGGCGGTTTTCAATGATATGCATATACTTACAATGACAAGAGCCTTGCTTGGGACTCTAAGTAAAGTAGCATGAGGTTTGGGTACTCGTATTCACGGGACACGAGGTTTTCAACTTATGATTTGTCAAGCATATGCATCATAATTGTTCTCGCATTAACTTTAACCATTCAAGATGCTTATGATGGGGGCAATGAGAGCTCAAAGCCGGTAAGTACCATAATTTTTGAAGGTTATAAAACTTGCAATCACTGCTTCCCTCTGCGAAGGGCCTTTCTTCTACTTTTATGTTGAGTCACCACCTTCTATCTTTATGCACCATTAAGAGAGCATAGTTGTCATTCTTAGTGTAATATGCATTGTCCCAAAGTTCATTGATTGATTCATATTGTTGGTTTCACTTGTTCTTAAATTATTTGTATCTAGTCGCCCTCTTAAACTTGAAGGTGTCCTATGCATTTATGTTTTGCTCTCTTTTAAGGACAAGCTGAAAACCATTTGTATGTTTTTCCTTATGATTTGAACACACGTTTGACTTTCATTGTTTCATTATTCATGATCTTTTGTTTGTGTTCATTTTCATGTTGTAACATGGTTGCTAAGTTTCTATTGTCAAGATTATATCCTTCATGCCCATGTTTTAAGTTCTTATGATCCCAGCTCACAACGCTTACATATATGATCAAGATTATGTAGGTGCATGTCACCTCAAAAATTATTCTTTTGTTATCACTTACCTACTCGAGGACGAGCAGGAGTTAAGCTTGGGGATGATGATACGTCTCAAACGTATCTATAATTTTTGATGCTCCATGCATGTTTTTACACCATTTGCCTATTGTTTCGTTACACTTCGTGGCACTTTTATGCATTTTCCGGAACTAACCTATTAACGAGTTGCCACAGTGCCAGTTTCCTGTTTTCTGCTGTTTTTGTGTTTCAGAAGTGATACACAGGAAATATTCTCGGAATTGGATGAAACAAGTTCCTGAAGTCTTATTTTACCCGGAAGCTTCTAGAGATCCGAAGGAGAGTAGGAGGGGGGCCACCAGGGCCCCACACGCAGGGGTGGCGCGGCCAGGCCCCTGGCCGCGCGAGCCCCGTGTGAGGGTGCCTGGCTCCACCCCTGACGATGCCCCTTCGCCTATATAAAGCCTCGAGACGGAAAACCCTAGGGGATTCGGCAATTTTCCAGAAACAGTTCCGCAGCTCTGCCGCCGCCGTCGACGAATTTCGGGGGACAGAAGTCTCTGTTCCGGCACCCTGCCGGGATGGGGAAGTGCCCCCGGAGCCATCTCCATCGGTCTCCATCGCCGTCTCCGCCGTCTCCATCGACCTCACCGCCATCTCCATCAACCTTGCTGTCTCCTATGATGAGGAGGGAGTAGTTCATCCCCGGGGCTGAGGGCTCTACCGGTAGCTATGTGGTTCACCTCTCTCTCCCATGATGTGATCTTTATGTGATTGTGAGCTTTGTATCATGTTGAACAAGTAGATGTTATTATTTAGATATTATGTGTACTCTAGTGGTGTTATTAAAGTAATCTATTCCTCCTGCCATGGTGTAACGGTGACAGTGCGTGCATCATGGTGGTACTTGGTTTAGGCTATGATTGTGATCTCTTGTGGATTACGAGAATAATTATTGCTATGATAGTGTTGAAGTGATCTATTCCTCCTTTCATGGTGTAATGTTGACAGTGTGTGCACCGTGTTAGTACTTGGTTTATGTTGCAATAATATCTATCTTGAGTTGTGCTTTGATTTGGGTATCTCTATGAGTGGTGTTTGTCAAGTACTTCATGAACTTTAAGGGGTGCTTCTGTAGCCACTACACAATGATTAGTGTTATTCAATAGGAGAGTAATTCAGAGTACCATAGTGGAGAGAAGTTATCTATTTGTTCATTCATGTTATATTGTTGGGAGTGTGTCCACTAGTGAAAGTATGATCCCTAGGCCTCGTTTCCAAGCTTTGCACACCGTTTACTTGTTGTTTTGTTACATGTTTGCTCGCAGCGATATTTACTTCAAGTCACATTTGCTACTTATAATCATCACTACCGCTTGTATTTCACTATCTCTTCGCCGAACTAGTGCACCTATACATCTGACAAGTGTATTGGGTGTGTTGGGGACACAAGAGACTTTCTGTATCGTAATTGCAAGGTTGTTTGAGAGGGATATCTTTGACCTCTTCCTCCCTGAGTTCGATAAACCTTGGGTGATCCACTTAAGGGAAACTTGCTGCTGCTCTACAAACCTCTGCACTTGGAGGCCCAACACTGTCTACAAGAATAGAAGCGTGTGTAGACATCAATGAGTTACAAAGTGGGGCATAGAAATTGTCGCCTTCGACATCGACTACAAGCCTCACACCGCCATCAAGTCTCAGGCTTTGGCAGAATTCATGGCGGATTGGAAGGAAGCACATGAGACTACGCCCGTCCCGAAACCAGAGCATTGGGTGATGCACTTTGATGGCTCAAAGTTGCTACATGGCTCGGGGGCTGGAGTGACACTCAAATCCCCTAAGGGAGATGAGCTAAGCTGCATTCTCCAAATCCACTTCCCCACCACCAACAACATCATGGAGCATGAAGCGCTACTGCACGGGCTACAAGTCGCAAAGGAGATCGGCGTCAAGCACATCATGTGCTGCGGAGACTCCGAACTTGTCGCCCAGCAGGTGGCTGGCACATACAAGGCTCAGAATAAAGTTATGGCGGCTTACAGAGACGAGGTGGACGAGATGGCCAAAAGCTTCATCGGCTACGCCATCAAGCACGTACGACGAGAAGACAATATGGTGGCCAACACCCTATCCAAGTTAGGATCCAGTCGCAAGCCAGTTCCTCCATGCGTGTTCCTTGAGCATCTGCATATCCTATCAGTCAAGATGGTGGATCCAGAAAATCGAGAATTGGCGAGTTCCCTGGTCATGGCGGTTTTGCCTGCCAATCCTCCATGGGAAGAACCCTACCTAGAATATTTGATAAATAAGAAGCTACCTGAAGACAAAGTCCAACAAAGGCAAATCGAGCGTAGAGCAAAGGCATATACCATCATTGATGGCCAACTCTACAAGCGAAGTACTTCAGGAGTGTTCATGAAATGCATATCCCAAGTGGATGGAATTGAGATACTAAGGGAAAAACATGAAGGCGAATGCAGGCATCACGCCGCCGCTAGATCCTTAGTAGTGAAAGCATTCCGCCATGAGATCTACTGGCCTACAGCCAAGACAGACGCGGATCAAATTGTAGAGCTCTGCCAAGGCTGCCAGATGTATTCCAAGAAAACTCACATGCCCACCACAACACTGCAAACTATCCCTATAACTTGGCCTTTTGTGGTATGGGGGCTGGACATGGTGGTCCACTGAAAACAGCACCTTCGGGATTTAAGCTAAGCCCATTAGAAAGCTTGACGGCAAAACTGCCCTAAAGTTTGTCAAGGACATTGTGGTAAGATTTGGTATCCCACATAGCATCATCACCGATAACAGCTCTAACCTGTCTCAAGGAGAAGTTGAGGAGTATTGCCATCACAATGGAATCCGCCTTGAACTTGCATCTGTAGCACATCCACAGTCTAATGGCCAAGTTGAAAGGACCAATGGACTAATTCTGTCAGGGATGAAGCCACGCCTAGAAGCACCACTACATAGAGCAGTCGGAGCTTGGGCAGAAGAGTTGCCATCTGTGTTGTCGAGTCTAAGGACTACAACTAACAGATCAACAGGCCTCACTCCGTTCTTCTTAGTATATGGAGCAGAAGAAATCCTGCCAAGTGATGTCCAGTATGATTCTCCAAGAGTGGAGGCCTATGAGGAAGAAGATGCAGAGAAGTCCAGGGAACTATCTGTGGACCTGCTCGAAGAGGAAAGAGACCTACCATCCAAGCGATCCGCCATCTACCAGTAGAGCCTCCGCCGCTATCATAGCCGCTGAGTTCGCAAACGCTCGTTTAAAGAAGGGGACCTGGTGCTACGCCTCAAGCAGCAGAAGTCACACAAACTATCCCCGCCTTGGGAAGGACCCTTTGTCATCAGCAAAGCTCTACTGAATGGTTCCTACTAACCTCGTTGATATTCGTGAGCTAGATAAGAGACCCAGTAAGAAGCGCAAACGAAGAGACCCTGACAATATTTATGACGAGACAGATCGTCCATGGAACATTGCACAGCTACGTCATTTCTACACTTAGCATATGTTTTAGGCTATGTAATAGGCACCTCTATATGATCAATGAAATAAAGCATCTCGTTCACTCTTGATTTTTCTATGTCTTTTACCTCCTTTATTGTTCATTTAGATCATATGGAACCTTTGCACAATTGTGCCCTGCACTTGTGTCTTTTAAATCCGCCATGGGCGGTCCACATAGCATATCTGTGTTTCAATTCACATTTGCTGTTCTTTGTGTGGATTCCCGAGTAGTGA
The DNA here is from genome assembly GCA_007115705.1 of Dactylis glomerata. NCBI lineage: Eukaryota > Viridiplantae > Streptophyta > Magnoliopsida > Poales > Poaceae > Dactylis > Dactylis glomerata. The sequence goes on along the minus strand of QXEO01000551.1, from coordinate 299,120 downwards.
CATTTTGGCGCTTCAAAGCTGCCATCTACCATGGTTTTGGATGGCTGCTATTAAGTGTCGTCGCCATGGCGGATTGTTCGTGCAAAAGCTGCCATCTCATGAAAAGTCAAGCACAAAAAATGGGATGGCGGATTCCATAGTCCTATGCGTGAATTTTTTCTAAGTGTTGTATTTTCGCATGTTAAACTGCTAAAGTCGCGTAAAAATAAGCCTAGCAGTTTTTTCGCAAACAAACCACTTTCAGACTTGTTCAAACTGTGCATCCACTGCAAATAAAAGTTCAAAAGCATTTCTGATCCGCCATAAGCAGATCGGGCACAATACAGGCATTCACACATAAGTTATATATTACAGACCCACTCAGAGGCCGAATTGATGCATTGTTTTTTAGCAACATTGCAGATCAAAGTTCAGGACTTGGGAGCAGTGGAAGTGGCTCCATCTCCTCCATCACCAGCTTTAGCGGCTTCAAAGACCACCGCGGACGTGTTGCTAGGAGACTCTGACAGGGCGTATGGCTCGCAATATACATCAAGCTGAGTGCCACTGGCACACCGCTGATCATACCCCAGCACGCTCTGCCGGATGGCGGTTTCGTCCACTGGTTCTCCGTCGTCGTAGGCTTCTAGCATTCCAGAGGTGACGAGGTCTAAGTTGAGCTTGGGTTAGTGGGCCTTCGCCAGTGTGAGTGCAGTTCTGGCACCACCCCTCGCAGCAGATTTCTTCTAGTCCTCCATAAGGGCTGGCACAAGCTTCAGCCTCTCTGCGAGCTCCATGGCGGTCATCTTGGCGGATCCAGCTATTTGGAGACTTGCGCACGCGCCACGTCCCGCGTCGAAGAGAACATCAAGTTCCTTCTTCACATCGTTTGTGGCGGAGCGCAGCTCCACTGATTTTGCCGGCAGACAAGGACCAACTTACGGTCTTGAAGTGTCTGTTAGCCAAGTTCTCACTGTCAACGGGTCTCAAGATTAACTACAATAAGTCTCAGTTGATTCCTATTAATGTGCCTCAGGATCAAGTTCAAGGTTTGGCAGATTGCTTTGGATGCCAAGTGGGTATTCTGCCATTTACTTATTTGGGGTTACCAGTGGGAACGACAAAACCAACTATTTCTGAGTTGTCTCCCTTGGTTTGCAGACTCGAAAGGAAGCTCTCTGCTAGTTCTAGCTTTCTCTCCCAAGGTGCAAGGCTACAGCTGATTAATTCTGAAATTTCGTCGATGCCCCTACACTTCTTGTGTGCGTTGAAGCTCCCTCCAGGCCTTACTAAACAATTTGATCGAATCATTCGTCAATGTTTATGGAGAGACAAATTTGATAAACCCAAGCAATCTTTGGCTGCATGGGAGATGGTGTGTAAGCCAAAAAAATATGGTGGTCTTGGTATTGTTGATTTCCAAAAGCACAATGTGGCTCTTCTCTTGAAGTTTCTGGATAAATTCTATAATAACAGAGAGATCCCTTGGGTTAAGTTACTTTGGCATGCTTATTATATTGACAAAGTTCCTCATGCTGAGCAACTATGTGGTTCCTTCTGGTGGAAGGATGTCATGAAGTTAGTGGATAATTTCCGTGGAGTGGCTGAAATCACTATGGGTTCCGGGCAGTCTTTCTTATTTTGGGCTGATAATTGGAAGGTGAATGGTGACTTTCGTCCCCTCAAGGAGAGATTTCCAAGGTTGTTCTCTTATGTTCTGAACGAGTCCATGTCAGCTAGCATGGTGTATGAGGAGGAGGACATTGCAAGATTGTTCTATTTGCCTATGTCGGTGCAGGCTTATGAGGAGTTGGGTGAGCTGCAAAGCATTATGCAGAATAATCCTCTATCATCTGAGTGGGATTCTTGGTCTTTCTGTTGGGGTCCGAATTATACTGCTGCCAATTTTTATAACCATATCCACTCTCATATTCAAGTTCCTCAAGTCTATAGATGGCTGTGGAAGTCTTGCTGCACTATGAGAGTTAAATGCTTTACTTGGCTTCTTCTGTCTGATAGATTGAATACTAGAGATCTTTTGCAACGCAGGCATTGGAAGGTAACTGAGGATGTTCATTGTGAATTATGTCCTGCTCATTTGTATGAGGACAGAATTCACCTTTTCTTTGAGTGCAACTTCAGCAGAAGAGTTTGGAACTATCTGCAGGTTGATTGGATACAGCATCATGATATGCAGACTATTGTGTCCGCAGCTCGTGTGAGCTTTGCTAAACCTTTTTTCATGGAGGTGATTATGGTGGCTTGTAGGAATATTTGGCTAGTTAGGAATGGTAAAGTCTTCAGAGGGGAGAGTCCCTCTTTCACTAAGTGGAGGGGAAAGTTTATACATGATATTTCTTTGCTGCAGTATAGAATAAAAGCAAAGTACAAACAGGCTCTTTTAGATTGGATTCATGGGTTACCCTAGGTGGGTATTTGTAATTTTGTTGTACAGTTGTTTTTGATTTATAAGTTGAATAAATTTGCTGTGGGGCTTTTGCCTCACAGTCTCTAGGTTCAAAAAAAAATCCTGTGTCAGGCTCCGGCTGACCAAATTGCTCTGCATAGCAGAAAAGCCCATAAGCACAATCTCAACAACATCTCAGTGAATGCAAAGCGTGACGCAAAGCGTAGCCAGCAGCATCTTGTGCAGATAGCCGAAGATATGGATACAATCGCGTAGCTGCTTCTCTGAATCTGCAGCTTCACAGCGGGCATCCTCGAGCTCCTTCTGTCTCTGCAGGTCGATGCGGTGCTGGTCCTTCAGTTGCTCCTCAAGGGTGGAATTATTAGCCAGCGCACAGCGGAGTTGAGCTTCAAGCCCCTCCACCGTGATCACGTGACCTTTCTTTACCCCCTCGAGGGTTGCCTTAAGCTTAGCAGATCTGCATGGCAGAAATAGCAACGATGAGCAGCAAAAGTTACTAGTTTGAAGAAGAAAAAACACGCAAAGTGACTTACCACTATGCTCCAGCTTCTCCTGTAGATCCGCTATGACTGAATTCTTTTCTGCCAGCTCCTTTTCTTGCGAGCTGACAGCCTGGACTAGATCCTCAACAACTTTTTTGTAATTATGTTAAGACTTGCAAAACAAATGTCAGTCTCTCTTAGAGCACTATGTCAGATTGCAACCCGCCATAAGCGCTCGGTGGCTGCACATCAAATTTAATGTCAGGTTCTCTAAGATCATTATGCTAGATAGGAATCCGCCATAACGCTCGGGGGATACTCATCGCATTTTAAATACATAGTTCTCTTAGAGCCCTATGCCGATTTATAATCTAACATAGCGCTCGGGGGCTACAGCTAGCAAAAAATCCTAAGTCTTCTAAGAGCACCACTAGGAAAGATTTGCCTTGCGACGCTCGGGGGCTATAGGCTAATTCTAAAAAAGATTCTAAGTAGTTACTCTAAGAGCACCCTGATGGATTCTCTATGAGAACCCGCCATGGCGCTCGGGGGCTACAGGGAACACATACCTTCTTCATCACTGCTATTCTCTCAACAAACACATTCATACCATCGGAAAGCTGGTTACTAGCATCTTCTTGCATGGTGATCAACTAAACAATATCGTCTTGTTGCTTCTTCCAGTACAAGGTGCCAGCAAAATTTCCTGCAGATATGCCCACCTTTGGACCTTGGGATGAACCAGAGGTTTTACCACTTTGAACGACATCCTTAGCCGTAGCTTCAGTCGTTATGTTGGTTTACGGTATTGAACCAAACTGATCACCAATTTCCTCCATATGGATGTCATCACGAATAGGAGAAGGAATTGGTGCATCAGGGGTCGGCGGAACAGTTGCAGGTGAAATTTTGGCACGCTTGGGTAGCGGCTCCTTGACACCAGGATTCTTCCTCCTGTGCAAAATGCTGTGTTTAGTAAGAAGATAAGCAATGATGAATTGGGATTCATAGCAATCATGATTACCTAGACTTGGTCATACAAATGGTGGTGGTAGCTTCAGATGGCGTTTCTAGCTCTGTACAACGTTGAGCATCAAAACGACGAGAGTCAAGAGACTTCCCGCCAGTGCCACGAGACTTTCCGCTACCACCCCGTTTCTTGGTAACTTTTCACGAGTCTGCCACCTTCTCTTTGCCCTTGCGGGCTGAGTCCTCCACATCTGCCGCCATCTCCTCTTTGTTTCCACTGGAGTGGACCTCTTCCTTGATGTCAGCGAATTCATGAGAAGGAGGCTGGCGGATATTGGCGGCAAAGTGGGCGGGAGCAAGGGACTTCACCTGAAAGATAAAAAGCTCAAGATATTAATATCTGCGTACAATTAAATTTTATATGTGTTATGGTGGATAATAATTGAATCTTGGGGCAATTTCCATTCTCAAACATGTCCATGCCGAACTTAAGGGGTTCCTTCTAAGGGGACTTCATTAGCGAGCGAATGCGCTTCTCGATTACCTTGGGGTCAGTTCAGCCTATAAGCACCGCATGTCATCCTTTGCGCCAGTGTACTGGTGCATCAGGCGATCACGATATTGCAATGGCTGGATCCGCCAAGATATCCAACAATTGATGGTGTCAATGCCTTTGAGGCCATCTTGGGTAAGCTTGGCGATCCGTCGTGCAAGAAGCTTGACGAAAGGGGTGGCCGAGTCATCGTTGTCTGGCTTCCAGGAATATAGGTGCTTTGACACTGTGTTCTCAAAGGAACAAAGAACAAAGGATCGAGAAGGAGCAGCTTTGTCTGCCATGTAATACCACGAGCCTCTCCAGCCTATAGCGGAATCCAATGGAGTAATTAAGGGATAATCCTTGGACCTCCGAGGAAGAAAATAGATTGTTCCGTAGGTCCGAGGAAATCCGTCATTTTCAAAATTGGGCTGGACTAAGAAGAAAAGTTGGAAGAGGTCAACCCTTGGAAGTATTCCGAGGTACCCTTCGCACAAAGCTGCATAACCCGCCATAGATACTAAGCTGTTAGGTGCAATATGATGGAGCTGAAGGCCGTAAAACTGGAGAAGGTTGCTGAAAAAATGTGATGGCGGCATGCTAAGACCCCTTTAAATGTGAGACTTGAGCATGAGTATCAGTCTTGTTTGGGATGGGCACTAGAACTTTATGATCTGTCCGCTATTGAGACTCTGCTTTAGGAGCAACTGTGCCTTCCTTTTCCAAGGCCAGAACATGAGCGTCTTTTACATGGCATTTCACCCAGTATCCATGAAGATTGACTGGGATCTGTTCTGCTTCTTTGGCTTCAGCTCCACCATCTTGCTCCGCTTCCTCAGCCTCAGTCCCGCCATCTTGTTCTTCTCCTTCCACCATCCCCTCTACGGCTTGGTATTCAGTATCTTCTTCAGCTTCGGAGGCGATGTCCTCTGGATAGGAATCCGCCATGGGCTGGCTAGAAGCGAATGCTGACTGCTATAGCGGGGAGTCCTCTTCTTCGAAATCGGTGGGATGGTGGGAGGAAGGTGACTTAGGGTCCATGGCAGTGATGAAAGGGCTGATCGGCGGTGAGGAATTCTGGGCGATGGCTCGATGGAAGTTTCTGTGCTCCCGAGCGGCGCTGAAAAGAGAGAGATGTGTGGTGCGAATGAGCAGGGCTGCTCATCACCAGGGTATATATAGACCCCCTACCTCGAGATTCATGCCCGACATCTGCATCGTCCATCTAGCTCCCTGTAAACCCTAGATCAATGACACGTGTCCGTGGGTAAAACGGTAATCTTCACCAACGGTGTCTATACCGCGAATCTTACCCTAGAAGGAACTTCGTGGAGAAAATTACGATGGAATTCATGGTAAGATCTAACAGATCCTAGGAATCTCACCAAGATGAAAAACTATGTCTCAAAATCCGCTATCCATGGCGGATTGAGACTTGAAGATGAGAGGAACAACAAGACCCGTCGTACAGATGCGGAGCAATAAGAGCTATGGCAGATGATCTTTAGCAAGAAGAACATAGCGGATGGAAATGACAATCTTGAAGTTCCCTAGGGGCTACTGTTGGGGATATACCAAATAGGTATACCAGCGACCTAGTCCTAAACCAGCAAGCCAGGGTGGCCCAAAGATGGTGGTATGGCGGGTAGCCTAACTGGGCGGCCCAGTTGCTGGAAAGCCCATGGCGGTTTGGAGGACGTAGGAGCTTATGGCGGATTCCCTAGATAGGCACATGGTGGTTTGCCATGTAGTGTACGACATTGTATAGGACTTAGTCTAGGACTCCATATTGTATCCGCCCCGGAACCACCGTGATGCCCACGCCAGGCGCCTTTATAAGCCAGTGTGGAGGATCCTGATACGTCTCAAATGTATCTATAATTTTTGATGCTCCATGCTTGTTTTTACACCATTTGCCTTGTGTTTCGTTACACTTCATGGCATTTTTATGCGATTTCCGAAACTAACCTATTGACAAGATGCCACAGTGCCAGTTCCCTATTTTTTGCTGTTTTTGTGTTTCAGAAAAGCTACATAGGAAATATTCTCGGAATTGGACGAAACAAGTTCCAGAAGTTTTATTTTTCCCGGACGAAGGACGAGGACCAAACGAGAGCAGGAGGGGGGCCAGGGGCTGCCCTCACACCAGGGTGGCGCGGCCCAGGCCCTGGCCGCGCCCCCTATTTGTGAGGAGACCCTGGCTGCCCCTTGACGACGCCCCTTCGCCTATATAAAGCCTCGGGACGGAAAACCCTAGAGGAGTCGGCAATTTTCCAGAAAGAGTTCTGTAGCTCCGCCGCCACCGCCGACGAATTTCGGGGGACAGAAGTCTCTGTTCTGGCACCCTGCCGAGAAGGGGAAGTGCCCCCGGAGCCATCTCCATCGGTCTCCATCGCCGTCTCCACCGTCTCCGCCGTCTCCATTGACCTCACCGCCATCTCTATCAACCTTGCTGTCTCCTATGATGAGGAGGGAGTATTTCTCCCCCGGGGCTGAGGGCTCTACCGGTAGCTATGTGGTTCACCTCTCTCTCCCATGATGTGATCTTTATGTGATCGTGAGCTTTGTATCTAGTTGAATTGGTAGATGTTATTATTCAGATATTATGCTACTCCTATGCTTAATTATTATACTCTCCGGAGATACCTCGTATCATGGTGTAAAGGTGACTAGTGTGTGCATCATGTGTATCTTTTTGCTTAATGTCTCTATGAAATGTTGGTGTTTGTTGGAACCATCTAGTGCGTTCACGGTGATAGTGTGGGACAATCTAGTTTGGGTACATACGGACTTTGAGGAGTGCTTCGTAGCCCTACGCATGATTAGTGTTCGTTTTCCATTGGAGAACTATTTTGAGTTGCATATTGATGATAGTATCTATTGGTTCAATTATGTTATATTTGTTGGGAGTGTGTCCACTAGTGAAAGTATGATCCCTAGGCCTTGTTTCCAAGCATTGCACACCGTTTACTTACTGTTTTGTTACATGTTTGCTCGCAGCGATATTTATTTCAGATCACATTTGCTACTTATAATCATCACTACTACTTGTATTTCACTATCTCTTCGCCGAACTAGTGCACCTATACATCTGACAAGTGTATTGGGTGTGTTGGAGACACAAGAGATTTTGGTATCGTAATTGCAGGGTTGCTTGAGAGGGATAGCTTTGACCTCTTCCTCCCTGAGTTCGATAAACCTTGGGTGATCCACTTAAGGGAAACTTGCTGCTGTTCTACAAACCTCTGCACTTGGAGGCCCAACACTATCTACAAGAACAGACGCGTGCGTAGACATCAAGCTCTTTTCTGGCGCCTTTGCCGGGGAGGTAAGGTAAAAGGTACTCACATTCTTTGGCTACTAAGTCTTTTAGTTGCTGGTGAGTGCTCGGAGTTATTTCCTTTAGATTCTACAATTACATCTTTTTGTTTCTTGTTTTTATTTTCACTAGTTAGGCTTAATGGAAAACAAAGAGTTCTTTAGTCTTTTTCCTGAGTTTAGATATGAATTGTTTGAAGAGAAAATTGAAAAACCTTTGGAGCTTAATTCGCATGCTAATAGTTTTGTTAGTATGAATGCTTTGAACACTGCTATAGAAAAGTCTAAGCTTGGGGAAGCTGGTTTTGTTAAGCATGATATTTTTAGTTCCCCAGCTTTAGTGGAGAAAGTTTTCTCTGATGATATTTTATCTCCCCTATGTGATGTTCCTATGCCTGTTACCTATGTTAGTGATCATGATTGGGAAAAGCACTCTACTTTTGATATTGAAAATCTTTTTGGTACCAATTCTAAGGTTAATAATTGTTGTACCATTAGTACTATTGATGTTCCTTCTTATGATGATATGTTTGATGAGTATGCATTGCGAAATAGTTGTTCTCTAGCTTGTGATGATACTGAACCTCTAGTCTATGATGGTTATGATGATGAGTATAATATTTTCAGTTCACCTACTTTTGTGGAGAAAATTAGTTATGATTACAATATGCCTCCTGTTTTTGATGATTATGGTGATGAGAATAATTATTCTATTGAATCTGCTCCTACTACTATTGTTCATGTGGGGAGTATTAATCCTTTTATGCATGTGGCTCATGATAGGGAAGCTTTATATGATAGTTATATTGTTAATTCTATTCATGATGCTACTGAAAGTTATTATGAGAGAGGGAAACATGGTTTGATTGATCTCAACAATATTGAGGTTCCCCTCTTTATGTTGCAATCTTTGAAGTTGTACTTGTTTTGCCTTCCTATGCTTTTTGCTTTGCGCTTTCATGGCTTGTCTCTTTACTAGACTATTTTTCATAGGAAGTGGTTTACATTTAAATGTGTTTCATATTTGCTTTTTGATGCTCTCTATTGCTTTAAGTTCCTATATGGCGCCTTTGCCTCAAGCTCTTATATGGCGCCCACATGAGCATCTTTGCAAATTACTGCGCCTAGCTCAAAGGCGTTAAAGAAAAGCACTCTTGGGAGATAATCCATTGTTTATTTTCAGTACTTTTTCTTTTATTTGAGTCTTGGAAGTTATTACTACTGTAATAACCGCTCCTTATCCTTTTTATTTCGTTGTTGTGCCAAGAGAAGCCTCTAATTTGAGTGAGGTAAGATTTGGGGATGTTGCTGTCCTGAAACAGTTTTCGGTGCTGCACCGTAAAAATTCGTGAAAATTCTCTGTATATCTTTCGGACCTGAGATTTCATGTGCATATGCCCCAGGTTATATCCAAACTTTCATTAGTTTAACACTTTTTGATTTGAGCAACAGAAAATGCTCTAAAAATTCGACCTTTGTCAGCTATTCTGTTTTGACAGATTTCTGCCAATATTTGTGTTTGCCGCTTTATCGCTTTCTTTTTTAGTTCTTTTTATCACGGAACTTTTGGGGAAGTTGCTACAGTATTATATGCTTAATATGTGGTGGTTTTAGGTTGAAACCTGAAGCAAAAAGGGTTGATTCAATGTTATGCTTACACTAATGTTGCTAATAGAATTGTGTTTAGTTTTGTATGAAGGAAGTTTTCAAGTGTAGGGATTGGAGAATGATGAGATGAGATGAAGAATGGACAAAAGCTCAAGCTTGGGGATGACCATGCATCACACCAAGAAATATCCAAGAAGTACAAGCGTCAAAGCTTGGGGATGCCCCCGAGGCACCCCTTCTTCATCGGCAAAAATCAGGTCACCTTTCAAGATACTATATTTTTATTGCTTCATGCATTATGCGTTTTTCTTGGAGCGTCAGTTGTTTTAATTTTCAGTATTAGTTTAGTTTAGTTTGCTGCAATAAATGGTTAGATCACATCATGTTTCTTTTGGAGGAGATGAACTCGTTTTTCATTGCCAAGAACACTCTAGTTTTCACTCTTATCGTTCAACGAGTGACGAGGGGTTAACTCGACAAATGTCCTAAATGAAGGACTTAGGATCGGGGAGATAGGGCGTCGGATGAACTCGAAGGTGAAGTTAGTTGAAATAGATGTGTGTCGAAAGTAAACTTTGGGTGTTAAACCTGGCTTGCTTTCAATCTGGGCTACACCGTCCCCTCCTGGCCCCTTTATATAGGTGGCCAGGTCTTGAGGATCGGGTAGGGTCCGATACAGATTACAATATCGACATACGGTAGGAACTCGTATTCGACTATCATTACAATTGGGCCTAGCTATACGGGCCTTAGGGGTACTCAACTAACGGGCTCTATTAACTATACCCTTGTCAGTAGCCCCTGAGATTCTACCAGAATTGCAGATTCGGGTTGAATCTCTAATCTTTAAATCTTCGACTTCTTCTTATCTTCAAATCTTCGACTCGGTCTTTCGACTTATTTTCATGATATTTTTCGCAAGGGGTTTTGATGAACAAGCCTGACAACTCTGATGGATCAAGAGGTCAGTTAACTGCCGGAACAGATACTTGCCACCTACTTCAAATTCAATCCCCTTGGATTTGAATTCGGGATACCGGTCAAACCCATTCTTTTGCCGCATTTAGGACTTATAAAGAATGAATCCCAGTGATTCTCAGGGTACCAGTGCGTCCACCAGGATTTTCTTCGCATCGTAGACACAGATACATTCCAGCAGAGCGCATCCATGTGCGTATACCAGGCCACTCAGGACGGATCCCGGGGTCTTACCTTCGTGACAAGTTACGGCATTCGAGTTGTGTTGCGATAACATAACTCGAGAATCTCATGTCGCAGTCAAATTTTGACTGAAAATACTCGGGTTTAAACAACCAAAAAACTCGCTCCCGATGGGAGTAACACTCCTGCACAATGCTTTACCAAGAAATATCGTCGGGTGCGCGCTTAGCGCTCCCGATGGGAGTAGCCCCCGAGGCTATAGTCGAAAAGGACTTTTTCGAGTATAGGCTCAAAATATAGTGTAGTCCATCATACGTCAACTCGAGATACTTCAACTTCGAGATACTTTAAGAACATCTTGTCGTCGAATACGCGTCCACTACTCCAGTTAAAGAGTTCCATTCACTATCTTTGAAGGTAGTAGCCCCCAAGGCTATAATCGAAACTCCTTCACATATAATCTTTTCTATAAATTTTGCATTTGTCGGCGCCATCTTTCTTCTTTCTTATATTATCTTCTTTATGACATCAATGAGTACGTCACTCTGTACCATTGCGAACCGTTGCGTGGGCAATACTGTAAATTTCTTAATTTTTGACCATTAGTGGGCTTACCGTTTCCGATCTTTGCGCCACGTCTCAGCCCACGATCCTTCTCTCAGAAGATATATAAGGGGGATCGTGGGGAATTTTACTGTTTACCAGCTCTTTCTCTCCGCCACCGCCGCCATTGTCGATCTAGCCTCCTTCTCCTTTCGTGCATAGCCCCCAAGCACAGATTTGATAGATGCGCGTGAAGCACCTAGCGAGCAAGAACGCCATGGCCAAGGGAAAATCGAACGCCGCGACCAGCTGGGTGACCTCTGCCATCACGAAGAAGGAGGTGGAGAAGGCCCGGACGGACGGCCTTATCTCTGCCCAAGATTCAATCAAGTTTCCAAGCACGGAGCGAATCCCGGAGCCCCCGAGTGGTTATCGGGTAATGTTCCTTGCTTTCCTCCTCCGTGGTCTTTCTCTTCCTGCCCACGAGTTCCTTCGTGGGCTTCTCTTTGTTTACGGTGTGCAGCTTCACCAGCTCACACCTAACTCTCTTCTACACATTGCGTGTTTCGTGATTCTCTGCGAGTAATTCTTGGGCATTGAGCCCCACTTTCTTCTCTGGAGGTCAATCTTTTGGCTCCGCCCCAACGTTGCTTTGGCTAGGAAACCCGAACTGGGCGGAGCCGTCGTTTCTGTGCACCCTGAGGCGGAAGTAGAATAAATTCTTCCAGCTGAGCTCCGCCCCAACGTTGCTTTGGCTAGGACACGCTTGCAGCGCAGTGGCTGAGCGTGGCGGTGGCCAGCCCGCCTAGGTTCGACACCCGGTGGGAGCGATTTTTCGGGTGTCTCACCGGGCGAGTTGCCCCTTGAATAAATTCTCCTGTCTCTCGCGCACTCATGCCATAGTGATAGAATTACAAAGTGTGTGGTGTATTTAGCTTTAGGGTCTAGCTTCTGCACTAGGGGTGTGCGTGCTATTTGTGGTGTGTGTTGGTTGGTGTATGAGTTCAAATACTACAGCTAATACAGAGAGGCCTCTTTTTTTGGTGATATTTGGGGCTAACGGAGGTATCGAGGCGAAAGCCCTTCCTGAAGCTGACGATGGAGATGCCTATGGGCGCCGTTCCCTCCTTGGGGACATCATCATGGCAGTGCCCCTTTTGCCCTACCACCAGCGTCGGGGAAAACCCTTGATTCAGCTTGCCAGATCGGGCAGCGGCGGCACCACGGTGTCATCTCCTCCTTGGAGGCGTTGTCTAGGTCGCCCGAAGAGGCACTATGGAGTCTAGGTTGACGACCGCCTTGAGCAAGGGCTTCCAGGGTGCAATGTATGCCGTCGGAGGCGCTTCTTAGTCATCATCTTTTGGTTGGTTCGGTCTCGCCGCTCACTGATACGTCCAAAACGTATCTACTTTCCCGAACCCTTTTGCTGTTGTTTTCCCTCTAATTTGTGTGTTTTGAATACAACTAACACGGACTAACGTTGTTTTCAGCAGAATTGCTCTAGTGTCTCATTTTTGTGCAGAAATCCAACTTTCAAGAAAAATCCTGGAAAATATCGCAATGCTCCTATTTTACCAGAAGACTCACGGAGCCAGGAGACGAGACGGAGAGGAGCCACGAGGGGCCCACACCTCCTGGTGGTGTGGGCCAGGCCACGCCAGGGGGTGGTGTGGCCGCCTCAACCATCGCCTCGACCCCTCCTTTCGCCTACATATAGCCTCTGACCTGAAAACATCGGGGGTTCAGCGTTTTTCGCAGATAGAGTTCCGCTACGCCACCACCACCAGAAACCGCAATTCGGAACCAGAAACTCTGTTCTGGCACCCTGTCAGGACGGGGATTCGGAGGAGATCATCGCCATCATCATCGCCGACGTCTCTCCATCAACCATTCATGATTCCCCCATCCATGTGTGAGTAATTCCCGCTGTAGGCTGAAGGGGATGGTAGGGATTGGATGAGATCATTCATGTAATTGCGAGGAAATTATTAGGGCATGGTGCCTAGTATCCGTTGTTAGTGCCTTTGACATTGTTGCAACTTGTTGTGCTTAATACTTGTCACTTTGGGCCTGAGTGCCATGATCTCAAATCTGAACATGTTATTGTTTCATGAAGATAATTGTTGTTTGTGATCTTACCTGCAAGTTGTATACACATATCGTTGTCCGGAACCCGAGGCCCAAAAGTGACAATAATTGGGATAACCGGAGGGGATGGCTGTGATGTGAGGATCACGTGTGCTCATAGAGTGTTAATGCTTTGCTCTGGTACTCTATTAGAAGGAGTACCTTAATTACTAGTAGTTTCCCTCGAGGCTCCACTGCAAACGGGCTGGTAGGACAAAAGATGTCGTGCAAGTTTCTCATTGCGAGCACGTATGACTATATACGGAACACATGCCTATGGTTAAATTAGTACTAGGATGCTTTATCATAATTTATCTGCAATTGCCCATGTCTTGATTATTACATGAATTATCTTATCCATGCAACGCCCGTTCATCCATCCCTATGCCTACAGTATTTAATCCTGCTGTTTACTATAGTCACTACTGCTGTCTTTGTTTTATTACTGCTGCTATTATTCTGCTACTATCACTACTATAAAACTATTGCTACTGATAAACTATTGCGAGCAAGTCTATTTCCAGGTGCAGCTGAATTGACAACTCATCTGTTAAGGCTTATAAATATTCTTTGGCTCCCCTTGTGTCGAATCAATAAATTGGGGTTTCACTTCCCTCGAAGACTGTTGTGATCCCCTATACTTGTGAGTCATTAAGACTATTTTCTGGCGCCGTTGCCGGGGGGCATAGCTTTATTTGTAAGTTCACTTGGAATTGATATTGTTCTCTGCAATCCATCCATCATGGGTAAACCTCGTGATGGAAAAGTTCCTATATTGCCATCTACTACAAGAAGAGGTACAACTCTGAACACCTTTGTTGCTCTTGATTCACCATCTGTTATGAGTAAGTTGCTTACACCACCACATGCACATGCTACTACTTCTGCTGAATTTGAAAATGCTTCTGATAATTTTGATGATGCTTCTACTGTGCTTGATGAGAGTGGTTCATTAGGGTCCTTCCTAGATGCTACAATTGCTAGGACTAAACAAATGGGAAACACTGTTGTTACACCTGTTAGTTCACCTGAGTTTAGAGAATATCCTAGTGATGATCTTGAGGAAGCTTATATTGAACTTAATGATGAGTTTATTGATGAATTTCATGCTACTAGCGATGCAAGTGCTATTAGAGATCTTCTTGCAAGACGTGCTGTTAGATATAAGTTGTCTCCTGATGCTAAGTTTGCTACGTCTCCCATAGACATTAGAGATAAGGATTATGATTTCTCTTTAGATTTCTCTTATATATCTATTGTTGAGAAAGAAACTTTTTGTGGTACTGAAAATAAAAGTGCAATGGGACATATGAATGAGCTCTCTTCTGTGAGTAACTTATTTTCTGATGATATTAAGTTACGCACCTACTTTGTCGCTAAAATTTCCCTTTCTCATTGAAAGGTGAAGCTAAAACTTAGTTTAATAATCTGTAACCTGGATCTATTGATAGTCCTATTGGTTTGGTTAATGCTTTCTTTCAGAAATATTTCCCTGCTAGTGCTCAACATGCTGCTTTGCAGAAAATCTTTGACTTTGAGCAGGTAAAAGGAGAGAAGTTGCCTGAATCATGGGCAAGGTTTTCTTCTTTAATTAGAGCACGGCCTGGACAACCATTAGCTAAAAATGAACTCCTTGACATATTTTATAATGGACTAATTGTTGAATCTAGGACATACCTGGATAGTTGTGCTGGTTGTGTTTTCAGGAAAAGAACTCCTGCTAACGATGAAGAATTAATGGCTAAGATAAGCCAGAATTATGATGATTGGAATATACCTGAAGCAACCCCCACCAGCGCGAACACCAAAGAAGAGGGGAATGATTGAATTAAATGATGAAGTGATGAGAGAAGCCAAGAAATCTCTTAAGGAGAAGGGTATTAAATCTGAAGATGTGAAGAATCTGCCACCTATAGAAGAATTATGTAAGCCAATCCCTCGCTCCTCCACTATTGAGGTACACTCTCTCCAATGCTTTGATAATAGAGATATTCCTTACTCTAAACCTCCTAATCAATGCTTAGATGAGTTTGATAATTATATTATTAAGCAACATAACTTTAATAAGAAGGTGCATAATCATCTGTTGGAAAACTCTAGAGCTATTAGTAAGTTGCATGATATTGTGGAGAGAACCTCCAATGATGTTAAGATGCTTGTATTTCCAAATGGTTCAGACTCAAATTGATCAGCTCACTAAGGTGCAAAACGATTTGCTAGTTAACGCTTCTAGAGAAAAACATGCTTGTGAAATAAGCACTAGAAGTGGTGTTTCTACTCAGGATCCTTTATATCCTGAAGGACATCTTAAGAGGATCGAACTGGATTCTCAACGTGTTGTAGGTAATGGTACACTTTCAGGAAAAAGAAGAAGAAGCATAAACAGTTGCAGAATCTTCTGAATCAGGTAAGGATCCTAATAGTGTTTCTATTTCTGATGCTGAAACTGAAAGCGGTAATGCTTCTGATAAAGAAGAAGTTGAGGAGGAACCAGAAAAGCTTGCTAAGAATGCAAAGTACACCAAGGAGGATTTCATTGCCAATAAACATGGTAGTGAGAGAGAACCTTGGGTGCAAAAACCAATGCCTTTTCCTGGTAAGAAACACAGATCCAAGGAAGAGGAACACTATAACAGGTTTTGTGAATGGATGAAACCTTTGTTTTTGCAAATTCCTTTGACTGAAGCTATTGAAATGCCTCCCTATTGAAAGTATATGAAGGATATTGTTTCTAACAAAAGGAACATTCGTAGTGAGGAAATTTCCACTTTGCTTGCTAATTATTCTTTCAATGGTAAGGTTCCAGAGAAGCTTGGAGATCCAGGTATACCAACTATTCCTTGCTCTATTAAAAATAATTATGTTAGAACTGCTTTGTGTGATTTGGGAGCAGGAGTTAGAATCATGCCTTTTTCTCTCTATAAGAGACTTGATCTAGAAAAATTGATATCAACTGATATATCTTTGCAAATGGCTGATAAGTCTACTACTATTCCTATTGGTATATGTGAGGATGTTCCTGTTCAAGTGGCTAATAATTGTTTGATATTAACTGACTTTGTTGTGTTGGAAATGCCTGAAGATGATAATATGTCTATTATTCTTAGGAGGCCTTTTCTTAACACTGCAGGTGCTGTTATTGATTACAACCAAGGGAAAGTAACTTTTAATGTTAATGACAAGGAGCACACAATCTATTTTCCCAAGAAGATTGATAGAAAGTATGGTCAAAATTCAATCAAAAATATTGAGACCATTAAAGTTGGAGAAATTTATTGTTCAAAGCTAGAGCCGAAAGAAGAATATGAAATTGTTATGGTTGGGACTTGGGACAATGCCTATCAAAGTTGAGGTAACATAATCATTTAGTGAAATGCAAATTTTGGTTTCATAAAAAATTGTTTTGGTAACAAGACTTGATCAACCTTGTTAACAAAGTGGGTTTTGAATGAATGAAACTATGTTTTCACCACATTTACTTTTGTTTACTCATATTTTCACCTTGTTCGCTTTTGTCTCCGCTGTTTAGTTGCATATTAGAGTATCTTAGAGCTGATGTAGACTTGGTTTGAATTTGTTTTCCATCATTCCATATTCGTTTTCCCCGTGTTTTTAATCATTTGTCAATTTCTGAAAATCCTTGAAAATAAAGTTTCTCAAAAAATTCCAGAAAATTATTTTTAATTTTTTACTTCAAAAATGGGGCAGAGAGTCACCTGGGATGACCCAAGGGGACCCACCATGCCACCACACCACATGGTGGTGCGGTCCAAGCCTGGTCGCGCTGTGGCATGGTGTGGGGCCCCCTGGCCCTCCACTTATTCTTCCACCTGCCACTCCACTCTCTCCCCCAAAAAAACACCACTCCATTGCTCAAACACATGTTCTTGCTGTTATTGCTCACGATTTTCGATCTCCTTACTCAGCCCACCTTTGCTGCTGAGATTTGGAGCATTTGTTCTCCGGTATGTGACTCCTTCGATTGTCCAAGTAGAATTTTGTTTAGTGGAGTATTTCTTGAGTATTTTAGTACTATAGGTGACAGGTTAAGTGAGTTTGCATGCTTGTTCTATTGCTTTGATAAGTTATTTTGATGCATGTTAGCTCTCTTGCAACTCCCTATAGTAGTTTCCTTCATTTACTTGTCTCAAAATTATTTTTTATGAGGTTTGTTAAAATTTTCAGAAAAGGGAGATGGATAATCATACTTATGGAGAAATCTTTGAGAGAGAAGCACCAAGGGTGGCAAGGCATTTAAGATCAACTGCTCAATTTGGCCATCCTACAATGAAGATCTTATTTCACCGAGCATTGGTGATGAGGGGGATGATGGAGATACACATCCATCCACTTTCCCTTGTACTAACTTTTTGAGTGATGCAGGGATCCTTGAGGATTTCTTAGTCCTTGTCGACAGGGTTGGTTAGACTGCATACATGCTTGATGAGAGTGACCAATATTCTGTGCTCACAAAGATTTTTGTTGAGAGCTTTCATTTTTCTAACTCCGCTTTCAAACCATCTATTGCATTCAAAATTTATGATAAGTCTGTCACCATGTCTTTGGAAAGATTTTGTAGTATCCTATGTATTCCTATGTTTGGGACAGCAAAGAAGATTCAGAATCGACCCGCTGATTTGCTAGAGCTTTACCGAGGGGTGACAAATGATGATGATCGTACAGCTCAGCGTGGCAAGATAAGGAACATTCAACTCCCAGCTATTAGATACTTTGCTTACTATCTTGCCACTAGTATTCTTGGTAGGGAGAACACTAGTAATTTTTCTAATTATCATTTAGCTTTTCTAGCTACTACGCTTGATGTTAGTAGGAAGTACAACCTTGGTGCTCTCATTGCTCGTCGCTTAGCTGCTAGGGGACCCATTTATGCAGGAATTATTGTTGCATGCATTGTTGCTGCTCTGGGCCTTTCTGTTGCTCCTAATGATACATTGTTAGCCCCACAGAGACTTGATCTTGCTCCTATGAAGGTCCATCACTTTGTTACTGCTAACTCTCGTGCAGGAAGTCTAGTTTATAGAATGTTATTTACTAATGGAGATGAAAGGGAAGTTCCCTTGCCGCATCCTAGTTTGTTCAGTATTTGCAGGGGACCTTGGTCGCGCTTGAAGGAGGAGTTGGATGAGTAGCTTAGGTTTCTTGGTTTTCACATGCAGCAGGGCCCCGAGAGCCAGGAGGAGGAGGCGCCCTCTAATGATTACACCGTGCATCATATCGGGGCGCCCTCGAGCTCATATCATGACGAAGGTACTTCTTCATCATATTTTGGAGATGCCACTTCTTGGCCGAGTTGGGATTGATCTCCACTTAGGCCAAAAGCCTAAGCTTGGTGGGAGGTACACCGACAACTCACTCATCTATACATCATATTCTATCGGGACTTTGTATATCCATGTTTCGCTTTCTTTCTTTTTCTTTGTTGTTCTTGTTTTATTTCTGCTTTCCAAAACACAAAAAGACCAAAAATATTTCTGTTATTTCTCTTTGTTTGCTTCTTTAGTTTTCTAATATTGGTTTGCTTCACCTTCTAGTTTCAGTTTGGTATTCAAAAAATCCAAAAGGATTTTGCTTTGTTTGTTGTTTCCTTCTGTTCTTGTTTTTAAAATTCGAAAACCCAAAAATATTTGTTGTTCTTTTCCGGTTTTGTAAAGTTTGCTACAGAGTTTAGTCTCCCGTGACTCCATTGGAGCTTGGTTATCACTTCATATTATTCAAGCCACACAAGTGAAAGGCAATAATGACGATCTATGACAATTCGAGATGTGGTGAGAGGCTGGTATGAAATCTATTTGTTTTTATTTTTGTACATATACTCATTTATGTGGACATGCTTAGTTTGTTCGTGTAAGGGGTATGTTATTTAATGGATGCTTAGTAGTTCCTGCTCTCATATGATTAGTTCCAATTTACTAATAGCTTGTACCATGTCATATAGATGTTTGCTTGCATTGTTCTATTCATAAAACGGTATGACATTGTGGTATCCTCCTCTGAATGTTTCATTTGAATCGACTTGGCACATGAGCAAGCATGCATATGACTAAACAAAAGTCCATCAAGCCTTGATGATTTATTTTGCCTGAGAGATCTTGTATCGTTTTTATGCCTCTATTAATTTTGTTTTGTTGCAAGCATGATTATGACAGTTACTGCTCTCTCGATTGTCGCTTTCCAGTCTTTTGCTAGCCTTCACCTGTATTGAGAGGGAATACTTCTCGTGCATCCAACTCCTGAAAACCAAGTTATTCCAAAGAGTCCACTATAAATTCCTATGCATGGTATTTCAATCCATTCCAAGTAAATTTTCATATGCTACCTTTCAAAACCTTCAAATACTTCTCATTTTGTGACACTGTTTTTAGCTCATGAGGACGTAGTGGTCGGATTTGCTATCTTCCATATTGAATTAAGTACCCCCTCGACTTGCATGCTTCATCTGCTCGTCATTAATTTTGCAAGAGGGCTGGTTAGACCATTGTAACCTTAATAAAAAGGAAACGAAAAAAGGCACTCCTCCATGGTATGTGAAATTTGGTGGGCACCCGAAGGATTCGGTTAGCCATGGTTTGTGAAAGGAAAAGTGGGGAGGAGTGCCAAACTTTATAAAAGAGCATGTATATGCCAATTTTTCAAGAACTCGGAACCGCTCTCAACTTGTTTAGTATGGAAGATAGCAAGAACCCCATTGCCAGTCGTTGACAAGAACAACCACCTCTCAAAACATTTTTTGTCTCTGTTTTACAAATGAAAAGCTCTAGCACATGTTAATCCCTGCTTCCCTCTACGAAGGGCCTTTCTTTTACTTTTATGTTGAGTCTTCATCTTCTATCTTTAAGCACCTTCTTGAGAGCATAGCTGTCGTTCTTAGTGCAATGTGCTTGTCCCAGAACACGGTTAATTGTGGTATAACTTTGATGCTTGTATCTTTGATATTCTACTTTTAGTCTTCTCTTGAACTTCAGAGGTGCCTTGGCATTTATATTTTGCTCCACAAATAAAGGCAAGCGAGATACCACTTTATCTTATCTTATTATGAGCATTACAATCCTGTAACTTCTTATGTTTCATGTTGCTTATTATTAGCGTGTTGGTATTTCTTCATGGCTTGCATGACTATGAGGTAACATTGGTTGCATACTTCTTATTATGAATTGCCTAAGTACTTGATCATATAGTGAGAATATATACATCTTATGAAGCAAATGTGTTTGTGAAAGTTTCTTTTATCGCACTCAGTTGTTAACTGAATTGCTTGAGGACAAACAATAAGCTAAGCTTGGGGGAGTTGATACGTCCAAAACGTATCTACTTTCCCGAACCCTTTTGTTGTTGTTTTCCCTCTAATTTGTGTGTTTTGAATACAACTAACACGGACTAACGTTGTTTTTAGCAGAATTGCTCTGGTGTCTCGTTTTTGTGTAGAAATCCAACTTTTAGGAGAAATCCCCGAAATTATCGCAATTCTCCTGTTTTACTAGAAGACTCACGAAGCCAGAAGACGAGACGGAGAGGAGCCACGAGGGCCCATACCACCTGGTGGCGCGGGCCAGGCCAGGCCACACCGGGCGTGGTGTGGCCGCCTCAGCCATCGCCTCGACCCCTCCTTCTGCCTACATATAGCCTCTGACCTGAAAATATTGGGGGTTCAGCGTTTTTCCCAGATAGATTTTCGCTGCGCCGCCACCACCAGAAACCGCGATTCGGAACCAGAAACTCCTTTCTGGCACCCTGCCGGGACGGGGATTCGGAGGAGATCATCACCATCATCATCACCGACGTCTCTCCATCAACCATTCATGATTCCCCTATCCATGTGTGAGTAATTCCCGATGTAGGATGAAGGGGGTGGTAGGGATTGGATGAGATCATTCATGTAATTGCTATAAGATTGTTAGGGCATGGTGCCTAGTATCCATTGTTAGTGCTTTTGACATTGTTGCAACTTGTTGTGCTTAATGCTTGTCACTTTGGGCCCGAGTGCCATGATCTCAGATCTGAATATGTTATTGTTTTATGAAGATAATTGTTGTTTGTGATCTTACCTGCAAGTTGTATACACATATCATTGTCCGGAACCCGAGGCCCCAAAGTGACAATAATTGGGATAACCGGAGGAGATGGCTGTGATGTGAGGATCACGTGTGTTCACGGAGTGTTAATGCTTTGCTCTGGTACTCTATTAGAAGGATTATCTTAATTACCAGTAGTTTCCCTTGAGGCCCCGCTGCAAACGGGCTGGTAGGACAAAAGATGTCATGCAAGTTTCTCATTGCGAGCACGTACGACTATATACGGAACACATGCCTATGGTTACTTAGTACTAGGATGCTTTATCATTATTTATCTGCAATTGCCCATGTCTTGATTATTACATGAATTATCTTATCCATGCAATGCCCGTTCATCCATCCCTATGCCTACAGTATTTAATCCTGTTGTTTACTATAGTCACTACTGTTGTCTTTATTTTATTACTGCTGCTATTATTCTGCTACTATCACTACTATAAAACTGTTGCTACTGATAAACTGTTGCGAGCAAGTCTATTTCTAGGTGCAGCTGAACTGACAACTCATCTGTTAAGGCTTATAAATATTCTTTGGCTCCTCTTGTGTCGAATCAATAAATTTGAGTTTTACTTCCCTCGAAGACTGGTGCGATCCCCTAAACTTGTGGGTCATCACTCACTCACTGACTATAAGGCGCTTAAGGTTGGGCAGTTGTGTTGGTTGTGCAATCGTCCAGAGTCGGCTCCCAGAGTTTTCCTTCGGTCGTGATGCGGTTTGGGAGCTCGGTGTACCTCCGCCCCACCATTCGTGGCGGGAGACAGTGCAAGGAGAGTCTTCGGTGTTCGATTGTTGTGGGTTGTGTTGTAAGCAGTGTGGCGTCGCATTTGTATCGTGTAGCCTTTTTGGTATTGTACCGGCTATCTTAGCCTTTCTTCTATAAAACCTAATATACCTCCCATGGTGTATTCTTGAAAAATACAGAGAGGCCTCAAAAAATTCTGAACAGAATTATTTCAGAAAAAAGAGTCTGAACAGAATTTAGGATACACGGTTGAAACACAAAGCATCGTTCGGAAACTAAAATGTGAAGCACCACCATAGAAATTAACAGCAGTAGGTACTTCCGAAGATGGGATGGGAGAAAGCTGTGGTCATCCGTCTGAAAGCTCCATTACAAGTTTGATCTGATTAGACTCGGTGCGATTCTTGTTCTCTGTCTTGATCTGCTCCACTGCAAGTTCTACAGACTGGTCTTGTATCCTACCACCGAGCTTGATCTCTTTAAGATTCTTGAAGTTCTCAATGCCCAAAATATTAATGCTTCTCTTCTCACCATTCAGATTCAGTCCCAGATCAAACGTCTCGAGCTTTGCCATTGATCCGACCTCAAATCTGATTACTTCGGGATATATCTCGTCTTTACGTAGTTCGAGGCTCCTAAGCATCGGAAAGTTGTGGGTAGTGCGTGCGACCAGTTCTGGGTCAACGTAGGACGAAAGGGATAGGGCAATGCTCTGCAGGTTGGGCAAGTTGCACAAGGCATCTAGTACCTGGTTGCTCTGCTGGTGCACCTCTACTTTTAATTCCACTAGGTGTGTGAGCGATGTGATCCAGTTGGGCAATTGCTTAATAGGATTCACAATATGAAGGCTTCGGAGGAGTGGTGGCGGTGAGGAAATGTACTCCACAAAGTCCCTTCCCATCAGATGACCATAGCTGCGCAGCCTGAGCACTCGGAGAGAGTACGTATTTTCCAGGGAAGAGGCGAGAGCACGCCAGCATAACTCATTGTCTGAATGCATATCGATAGACAGCACTTGCAACTGTTGTAGCTCACTGATCTCTAGGACATGCCTGATGTCGACAGTAGTCTTCCCGACGCGACGGATAATTGCCCTCCTCATCTCCCGCAGCGCCTTCATTTTCCCTATCCCCCGTGGCAATGTGAACGTTTTGGACATGAGGCGCTCAAGTTTGGTCAGCTTTGTCACTGTTCGCGGCAGCTCCCGGACGCACGAGTTCTCTACATCGAGAGACTCGAGGTGCTCTAGGTCGCCAATTTTGCTAGGTATCACACTGATGTCTGTACCCCTCAAGCTCAAGAACCTTAGAAGATACAACCGGCAGACATATCTCATGTGCTTGTTTTTCAGGCCCTCGCAATCTTCCAGGTCAAGCACCCTTAGCAGTTTGAATTCGACAAGTTGATCTAGCAGTTTGCCGAGGTCAGCTTCCGACTCAAATGAGCTCAGTGATCGGACATGCCCAAGTTTCATCGCCCCAATGCCATGCCTCGCAAGACGCTGCTCCACTTTCATCTTGTCGCCATAATCTCCATGAATGGAGAGGCGGCGAACCTTGCCATGTGACATTTCTCCATATTGCCGTCCTACCAAGCTAACAAAGTTGGTCTCCAAAGATTTAGACACCATGACTTCAAGCATCATGTCATGCACCTGGCATGTGTCTTCATCGCGATTACCATAGTAGGAGTGGCCAAGTATCCTGTCATGCTTGATAATCATGCTCCTACTCACTAGATCATTATAGTAGTCTTCTGCAATCTCAAACAAAGTCAATCCCCGCTTCCCAGTCACTAATCCTTCAGCAATCCATCTGTACAACAACCTATCCTTCCAAATGACATAGTCCTCAGGAAAAATGCTTATATACAACATACAAGCCTTGAGATGATGAGGCAGGTAATCGTAGCTGAGTGAAATTAACTGCCTCATTCCCTGTAGGGTAGGGTGGTTCTCCATCTGGGAACCAATTGAACTTGAAACTTTCCTCCAGACCTCTGTGCTATCAACTGAATTATAGCTTGCCAGTAGGCTTGCAATGCTGATTATGGCCAATGGCAACCCACAGCATTTTTTCAAAATCGTATCCATAATATCTTTCAGTTCACTCGGGCAGGTATGCTTCTCGGTGGAGCCAAACACTGTCTTCACAAATAGTTCCTCAGAGGCTGCTGGTACAAGGGCCTTCATTTGATGGACAAAGCTTTCTGAACCACTAGCTGCTTTGGCCACGGTATCTATACGAGTCGTCACAATAACTCTGCTGCCACAGTTACTCTTGGGCAATCTGATGCAAATAGCTTCCCATGCTTGTATGCTCCAGACATCGTCGATGACAATTAGGTATCTGGTTTAATTGGACATATTGACATATATACATTCTTTGTGTTAGAAAATATGTTGCATGCACCAAATAAAGAACAATTAGAAAGAACTTACCAAAAGGAAATACAGTGAGGTATTCGGTTTCTCTACAAATACAAAGATTGAGATGAATCACATAATTTTTTTTTAAACGGAGGCAAAAGCTTTGCCTCATTCATTAATTAAGGAGTAGTTTACAAGAAAGTAAAAGATGATAATACAAGGTCTACTATCCCGGCACGATACTACTCAACTTCTTTGCACCCACAATGACCCACAAGCGGGCTTCCTCCTTAATCTTATTTACAACTACAAATGACGGCGATTGTTTGTTATGAAACACTCTAGAGTTTCGCTCCAACCAAACTTTCCACACGGTGAGTAGAGCTAAAGAGGCCAAGGCTTTGCGGTTGAGAGTTGAGCCGGCCGCCAACATAGACCATCACTCATTGATGCTTAAGCCGGACCATTGACGAGGGTGAATGCCATGAAGCCCAATCCATTCCTTAAGGAGTTCCCAAATCCTCCTAGTGAAGCGACAATGGATGAAGAGATGGTTTACCGTTTCCGTTGTTTGCTTGCAAAGAGGGCAAAGACCGCAATTAGGCCATTCCCCGCTTCTCCAAGCGGTCGGCCATCCAAAATTTATTTTAAAGGGCAAGCCAAGCGTGGTTTTTAAACTTTGGAGGGGCCCAAGCTTTCCACACAATATTGTTCATTTTCGAATGGATGAGAACGAAGAATTGAAGCTTGTAGACCGATGTGGCGGTGTATTGCCCATCATTTATTAGTTTCCAAACAATAGTGTCCTCTAAGTCATGTTGCAAGTGCACATTGATGGTGAGTTGCGAAAGCTCTACAAAAATGCTAATGAGGTCCCAATCCAACACCATCACCCAATATTTTTGTTTATATGCTGCAATGAGTGTTCTTAGCGGGGGCTTAGTGTGGGGGCGGGGGCGCTGGACCCCATACAACCTATGTGCGGGAGTAAATTATATAAAACTACCATATTTGGGGCACACATGACAGGTCAGTACCACTTTTTATTTTTATTTTGCTAAAATCTACCAGTTTTGGGGCGTGCCGTTACAAATTAGACTGATTCTCGTCTAATCACGTTTTAACAGCAGTTCTGACCATTGGGGCCCGTTTGTAAGCGTTGAGTTGGCGACACACGTGGAGAAGAGGATGAGATGGCAGTGAGGCCCACCTGTCAGCCTATTAAAAATAAAAAATAAAGAAGAAAAAAATATTTTTGTGGCACGACTGGGGCTAAAATATTTTTTCACAAACTTGAATACCTAATTTTCATGAAAAAATAATTAATTTAGAGAATATATATACATGATCAGTATGCACGTGCAAATTTTCCGCAAAAAACATACCAAAATTTCACAAAATATATTATCACCTAGAGCATACGTGAATATATAAATAAGATATACTTATATGTGAATACGTGGTGCGGACTATTATTTTATCCCACAGAACATACGTAAATAAGATAATGTTCGGCGGTTATTTTTTTCTTTTATTTATTTCTTGCAAGAATACGTTGTTGAAATTATTCGGAAATGTTTGGCCAACATGGATTCACGTGGCGAAAATTTGTTTTTGCACCGAGCATGAGCACGAGCTCATTTTTTGAAAGTTCCAAAATATGTATTTTGAGTCTCAGAATTTTTTGCCATACAATATACACTTAGATATCTATGTGAGGAACGTACGCTAGAAATTTTGCTTCAAAATACCATGTATTTTGTGAGATAAAAAAGACAAATTTCTGACAAATAATACATATTTTAGTTCAATATAAACTATTAGATCTTTTTCTTTTTTATAGCCCAAAATAAAATGAGTTTTTTGTAGAAAATTTGCACGTGCATGCTGATCATGTAAATGTATTCTGTAAATTAAATATTTTCGTGAAAATTAGGTATTCAAATTTGTGAAAAAATATTTTAGCCCTAGTCATGCCATAAAAATATTTTTTTCATCTTTATTTTTATTTTTAGTGGGCTAACAGGTGGGCCCCACTGCCATCTCACCCTCTTCTCCACGTGGGCCGCCAACTCAATGCTTACAAACGGGCCCCAATGGTCAGAACTGCTGTTAAAACACGGTTAGACGAGAATCAGTCCAATTTGTAACGTCACGCCCCAAAAATGATAGATTTTAGCAAAAAATTGAAAAAATAGTACTGACCTGTCATGTATATCCAAAATGTGGTAGTTTTATGTAATTTACTCTATGTGCGGTGTCCATGCATCAATATCCGATTTAGGTCAGTATTCTCAATATGTGGTAACATTTTTTTCTCAACTGAAGTGTCAAAAATAGTTCAGATTTCTATAAACCATGCATATTTAAATTGCACAAAAAATACCTTACTTTCCACAAATGCATGTAAGATCTTTCAATTTTTTTCTCGAAATGTTTGTATCTAGACGCGTTCAGTATATAGTCTACATTTAAATATCTAAAAAGGTATTTTATGATGGTGAACTTAGGAAGTAGTAGTTTTTTCGAAAAGGGAAAAGCCTTGGCATCTGCACTTAAAAATACAATATTATTTTGGTAGCGTCCTAAATTATTATATAGATATGTCCTACACAAAGGCGCCACATCAATCAAAACCATTTTGAATAGACAAAACCTATTCTAGATACAAAAATATACAAAGCTGATGGGAGAAATTACCAGGAACTGAAAATGGTGGATGAGCTCGATGCAATCCTTTATTTTGCCAAATTCAAAAAAAATGTTTTTGAAGTTTCAAGAATTTACGAAAATAGTTTTGTATGTAGTTACTGTTATATAAAATAATGTGTGAAATGTCATTGTGAAATACTATTTATTCTAAGATACACAAAAATGAGAATGTGTGAATATGAATATAGTGAGTAGTACACAATGTCGAAACTCACAAATTACTCGGATTTTGTTATGTGTAGCACTAGATACCAAGAATTTTCCATTGTCAATTTGCACACCTGTCAGGAACAGCATTGACTACATCTAAGCCTTTTTAGTTTTTTTGCAAATTAAATTTTTTTTTTATTGTTACAAACTAAAGGACTCCATTAAATTTGAGTCATTTTACTACACTATGCGAAATTACCACTTTTGATAGTCAAGAGACACTAACTTGGACTATCCAATCAACTTGATCCTACGTCCAGATCTAATATATTAACTCAAACTTTTTGTACTCCCTCCGACCACTAATATTTGTCTCTAACTTTTTATCTAGATATATCAAAGTTAGAGACAGGTATTAGTGGTCGGAGGGAGTAGTATATTTTGTCCTGAGGGACCTTTTTGATATAACACGGTTTAAATAATGCATTCAGTTTTCCTGTCGGAGTGTAAGGTCGTAATTTCACTTATAAGTAGAACTATGATTTTATCTCTGGTAGAAATTATCAAAATAACTACTGGACCAAACTGACCAAACTAATTTGGACCGTCCGATCGAACCATATACCAACATATAGATGTGTAGTCCGATGTATCGTAAAATCTCCAAATATTTATACCCCCTCTATCCTTAAAAAGTGTACTTCTACCTCTTGTACTACGTAAAATCTTTTAAAATTTGACCAATTTTGTAGAAAATTCTGAGAACATTTTTGGCACAAATTTAGCATCATTAGATTCATATTAAAATGTAGTTATTTAATACTCCCTCTGATCGGAAATAAGTGTCGGTGATTTTGTACTAATTTAGTACAAAGTTTGTACAAGGTCACCGACAGATATTTCTGATCGGAGGGAATACAATATAGGGTCTTAAATCTGAGACCTCTTGCCTCTCATACCATATAGATTTGATGCTATAGCTAATTCAACGAAAATTCTAAACTAATGGAAAAGGCCTAAGCGATATATTTATATTTTAAAAGATGTTATTGTAAGGGTAAATTGCCCCTAAGTGTATTTTTGGTAATTAATGACAATCCCTATGGACTTATGTTTTCATTGAGCTTTTTATGAAGGAATTGTTTATAGGAATTGCTTGAAGTCCATGTGTTGGATTCAAGGCTTGGATGCCATGAAGATAAAGATATATCTTAAGTATTGGCATCAAGATCATTGAATAGAAGAGATGAATCCAATATGATCAAGAAGAAGAAATAAAGATGTAGTTCTTGTGTTGAACTCAAGTAATCCATGATCTAGCTTATGTGTTAAGCCAAGGAGTCTCAAGGTCTTGGCAGTTTGGCTACAAGAGAAGAATTCAAGATATGGCTCTATGTCGAGGTCATGATGGTCTCATGAATTGAGATATGATTGACTAACACCTAGAGCATGCAATCAAATGAAGAATTCTTTATGTGGCTCAAGATATTATGATAGAGCATGAGAAGTTTCAAGGTTGACCAAGACAATGATCAAAGATTGGATTCTAGATTGGTCAACACATGAAGTATAAGGAATGTGCCACATAGGACCAATCGGTCTTGTGGTATGGTAAGGTTTGTCAATTATGCTTTGTGAACTAACCAATTACATATGTGTGTTTGTGTTGTCTATGTGGGTTAGGTATTGTGTCATGGTTATGCATCACTAGTGAGATTTCATATAGCCCATGAAAAGATGACATCAAGTGGTGGTTGTCATCAAGGTTGAGAAGTGCAAGTTTTAAGATAAGCATCTCGAGAAGATCATATGCTTGAAGCTTGTCATCCATTTGGTGATAATGGAATTGTGAAGACATGCCTTTATGAAGCTATCCCATAGTGGTGTATGGGGGAGCATATTGAAAGTCTTCACGAAGCAACAATGATCAAGTGAAACATTTCGGCTTGACGGAAGCATGAAGCATCGTCATCAAGATCAAGCGGGATACGCAAGGAAAAGGTTTGTCCTTGCTAGGTTTTCCTTTTACCGGTCTCAAGGTGTTTGTTGGGAGACCGAGTTATAGGATAAATAGCCACACTATCAAGAGGGGCTTTCGGTTGGGTAACTTGATCACATTGTCTTAGAGAGATCAATCATTTGCATACTTTGCTTCTCTCTACTTTATTTCTTATTGGTGTTTCTCCGTGTGAGGTTCTTGAGCTTGTTGCTAGCTTTCCAACAAGTCCAAGATTATTGAAAATAGAATTCGTATGCATCTTTTATCGCGTTTTCGAGTTTGGAGGTTTTATCGGTTCTTTATTAAGGGAGGTTTTTATCTCTCCTTATTTGTTATTTTATCGATTACTACTTCTTGGGTTTTATGGTCTTCATTGGATCGATATTTTCTTAGCTTTTCAAAAAGCCCAAGTTTGCTAAAATCAGAGTTTGGATGTGAAAGTTATCGCATTTTTCGTGAGGATATTTTCTGCCGGTTCCGAGCTCGGTTTAAACCGGAAATTTGACTAAAAATTAAACCAAAAATTTGACCGAGTTCTGACCAAAAACCTTCTGGACTGATTTCTTCTAGGCTCGGTTTAAACCGGGAATTGAACCGGGAATTTCCGGTCCAACCGGGAATTCCAGTTTCGCCCCAAACGGCTAGTTTTCTTTGAGGGCTATAAAAGGGGTCTTCTTCCCTAAATGTTTTATGGTTCTTGAGCACGAAATACACCTCCATTGTTGACCCTCTTGAGCTTTCTTCCCACCTCTTGATTCTTGCATCTTTTTGAGGGATTTGAGAGAGGAGATCTTGATCTACAATCTCCACCAATTCATTCCTCCTCTAAATGAGGGGAATCCTTTGAATCAAGATCTTGGAGTCATTGGTTGACCTCCACCCTTGCTCTTCCTCTCTAACTCCTCCATAGCATTTATTGCCTTGGTGGCATTTGAGAGAGAAGGATTTGAGCACTTCCCCTGGTGTTCTTGCTTTGCATCCTTGCATAGTGTTGAGCTCTCCATTACGACTTGTTTGAGTGAGAGACCATGAGCTTGTTACTCTTGGAGAGTGACCTGCTAGTTGGCTTGGCGGTTGGTGCCGCGGTGACCTTTTCGTGGAAGATTGTGAAGAGGCCCGGGCTTTTTCCCTTCGTGGGATTTGTGAAGTGGTTGTGGAGCTTGCCATCTCCGGAGTGGAGGAAAAGCTAACCATAAGAAGGGGTCCCTAGCTTCATGGGGGACTCGGAGAAGAAGGTGAGCCTTCGTAGCGTTCAGGAGCCTTCGTGGTTACCCGCATCTCTCCAACGGTGATTAGCTTACTTTATATAAGTGAATATCGGGATACATCTTCGTCTCCGCATACCTCGTTATCTCTATACCTGTGTTTATTTCCTTGTGATAGCCATCATGTTTGAAGTACTTATATCTTGTTTATCACTTGTGAATTATATTTTATGTTATCTTGCTTTTATTTAGTTGTTATTGGTGCACTTAGTTGAGGCTAGCTTATTTAGGTTGAGCCTGCTTATTTAGGTTTTGTGTTTGTAAAATAAACGTTAGTTTAATTCCACATTCTTACAAGCCAAATCCGTAATAGTTTTTAAAATGCCTATTCACCCCCCTCTAGGCGACATCTCGTCCTTTCAATTATGGATCAAAGTATATATTGGAAGCACAAACGTACTACCTCTATTTCATAAAAAATGCATATAAATTTAATTAATAGTCAACATTCTCTAAGTTTGACTAAATTTAGAGACAAAAAATTGAACATGTGCATTATCAAAACTATATCAATAGATCGACAATATAAGATGTTTTTGTAGTGCATTTATGCATTATAAATATTGAGCATCTTTAGTAGTACAATACTGCTATGTTTGACTTGTACATGGGGAAGCAAAGCTTTGGAAGTGTACTTTGTGTATACCTTTTCTCGTTGAGACGCTCCTTGAGGGTGTTGGACAGCTTTTCCACATCCATATCGCGGATTACCTCATCCGTGAGACGCTCGCCATTGGTTTGCTGATCATCTTCTTTCACCTTCGTGATCTGCCCGAGCACGCGCGCCAGCAGCCCCTTCATGTCCTTCCCGCCATCGAACGCTTGCGACACGGACACCATCGCCTGGCGCTGGAAGTCACCGACCAGCTGCCTGCACAGCTCCATAGCCATCGTAGTCTTCCCGAGCCCTCCGAACCCCACGATGGAGAACACCTTGAGCTTCTTATCGAGCTCGTTGTCATTCTTACTTACCGCCTTGGCCAAGGCGCTGGCCTCTTCCCTGATGCCGACGAACTGGTCCGGGTCGTCGGCACGGCGGAGCGCGCGCGCAGACACAGACGCCGCCGAGACAGGGGCGAAGCAGGCAGACCTGCGGAGTTCCTCCCGGTCGATGCCGTACCTGGTGCGGCGTTCGCTGACGGCCGTTGTACGGGCCAGGAGGGACCCGACGTCGGCTGCAAGGGTGCGGCGCAACAGCAACTTCTGGATCTGGTGTTGAGGCCATTGTAGGAACCGGATGGGTCGCCTGATGCGGATCCAGTAAATGTCGATGCAGTCTTCGGAGTCGTAAGCGAGCTCACGCACCTGCTTCGTCCACCCACGGACGAGGTGGTCGACGGTGCTCTCGTCCGCCTCGGAGAGCATGCGGAGGACATCGTTCATGGTGGCCAGCTCGTCCATTAGGTAGACAACCTTCTCGCCCACGCCGCTGATCTCCTGGAGCTCATCAGCCAGCAAGACCCCGAACTTGGTCACAACGGACAGCACCGCTCTCTCCATTCTCTCAACCTCAGCAAGCAAAAGGTGTGGAAGGATGGCTTGATTGGGGATCGCGATCTGAGAAGCTTGTACGAGGGGAAGGGAAATGGCAACATTACACGTCTGAGCAGGATTGGACTTGTACCCAGGCCCAGCTACTCTGAAGGGGACTCTGTTTTTTAATGGAGATATTAATGAAAACAATATTTTTATAGGGAATAAAGTATTCATAGGAAAACTTCAAATGGACACCTATGGCGTGGGTTGTCGTGCTCATTCTATTATTTTTTTCTTGAGAGAAAAACAGTAGAGTTAAATATTAAGTTGTTACCATATCATCTATAGCCAGCCATATAGCTAATATGTATAATAGTTAATCACAAAAGTCTACTACTTTGTAAACATATATCAAACTTGATACTCTCACAAAGTATCTAAGAGCACGTGCTAGAGCTAGCTTTTGGATGAGAGCCCGCTCTCCTTCTCTCTCATATTCTCTCCTTCAACTAAGTATAAATATATTATTTTAACTTTTATAACTAGCTTACTGGATCTTATTATACTTGCAAAAATAATTTTTTTATTAGTATCATGCTCATCTCTTTCAGAGGGACACAATTGGTCCAAACGATGATTAATCCAATCAACATCGCCGGCCAAAATAAGTTAGGACTCTATGTGCCTGTTCATTAGGCCGCTCTTTAAAAAACTTTGAACATAAATTTGATCAATCACATGTGAATGAATTATATGTGACAAATTTTATTTCATTGGATTATATTTAAAATATGTTTTAATGGTATAAATGTGGTTATATATATTTTATATTTAATTGACTAAATTAATAGTTATTAATTTTCTTAAACAACGTATCAGCCTAATAAATAGGTACCGAGGCATGTTTCTACAGCACCATTATTGCACCTATCTACTTGCTTTCTTGGCATTCGTGCAGAGGAAGACAAAACTATGTTTTTTCATGTGATATAAATGGAAATAATATTGCCATACGGATTAAAGTATTTATAGGAAAACTTCAAATGGACACCTATGAGATTGGTTGTCATGGTGATTTTATTACTCTACAGTATTATTTTACCTGAGTGAACATCAAAGGCAATTTTTGAGTCCTAGTCATATATTATGACAAAGAACGATGAGCTGGAGATGCCCTCTTGCATAACTGGCCCAAACAATAATTAATCTAATCAACATCACCGGCCTAAATAAGTTACTCCCTCTAGCTCATTTGATAAAGGCACACACCTAGTTTAACATAAACTTTGACCATTAATTTCGTTAACAAAATATGAATTATATGCCACAAAAAGTATACCATTTGATTCATATTTTAAAAAAAATCCATGGTAATTTTTTTGGAAAAGAATTCATATTTTGTTAACCAAACTAACATTCCAAGTTTTCATAAATCACATGGGTGCTTGTTAAACTTAGGTTTGGAGTGTACTATTTTTTTAAAAAATGGGGTTGTCTCGGCCTCTGCATAAAAATGATGCACAGTGCCATTCAATAAAAAGTACCACTAATCTTTAGTTTATTTATACAACTTCAAGGGTCACCTAATGTGGCCATATGAATCAGCCAACGGAAGAAAGAATAGAAAATTTCATTATGCATCTTGTATCCTATTAGAACGCTGTCAACCATCCTTGTTGAAGATAGCCCGAACGATCGCCATCAAGCGAGTGAATCCATAATCCACATGCACCCGTTGGTCTTCGGCTTGGAGAAAGGACCAAATGTTGATCTAGTGAACCGCCCTGTGGATAACCTGCAAAAATTGAGAAGTTGTTGCATTATTGAAAATGACATTGATCTGCTATTCCAAATAGCTCAGAGAATTGCACAGACCCCCACACGAATCCGCGACTTTTTTGTATCTATGCAATTTAACCAATTACCAATTAAATTCTCTATATTTGTGGGAGGGGCATATTAAAGGTGAAATGCACAACTTGCCATCCTAGTTTAGCAAATTTACATCTAATAAAAAGGTGCTCTACCGACTACTCTGAATCACAAAATACACACTTCTTACACCCCCACCCATTTCCTTTTTCTCAAGTTACCCTTTGTTAGCACAACCTTCTTGCGAAGGAACTACATAAAAATCTTAACTTTTAGTGGGGCCTTCATTTTCCACAAATATTTCTAAAAATATCTTGTATCATCATTCATATAATCCTCATATAAATACTTGATAGAATAAACACTAGAAGTTGTTAGATGCCAAGTAACCTCTTGGCCGACGGCGCACCACTTTTTATCCCGCAGCAGCCTGGAGGCCTTCACAGTCTTCGCCTCCCTCTTGGAGAACTTGGATTTCCCCCACGAGCCGGCCTTTTCCTTCGTCTCAGCGGTGTCAGTGGTATTGGAGGGCCCCTTAGGAAGTGCAAGATTTTAGATCTTGTTTTCAGAGCGGTAATGGTGAGCGCAGGAGAAAGAAGAAGAAGAAGAAGTGGCGACATGAGAATGGAAGAAGGTCCGCGTTGCCCTTTTCCGCTGTTTCTTACAAAGTTACCACGATTCATACATGAGGGTCATCAGATCATTTCCATCACCACGCGGCATGTATCCTCAATGACACGTGGCAACGGAGAGCGAGAAGCGTCACCCCACTATCTCAGCCTGCACGTAAATCAAGGAATTAATGGTTTGTTCCAGGTTTCGTGCGACGTGAGGTTATACTCCGTTTGTTCTAAATTACCCTACATTTTAGATTTAGTCAAAATCAAATTTTATTAACTTTAATTACATATACAAGAAAAATATAAACATTTACAATATAAGATAGATATCGTTAGAATCATCATGAAAAATACTTTTATATTATATGTATTTAATATTATAAGACTATGTTTTTAACAATATGTTTGGTCAAACTTTATCTAGTTTGACTTTAACTAAACCTAGAATGTAGGATAAAAATGGATAGAGAAGTATAAACCATTGTCGTCACGCACTCCAGTTAACATGTGCTTTGGGACCACTAACATCGCGTTCCATCGGTTTGTTAGAGCAAGAACAATAGTAGAGTCAGCCGTTGGCTATAAGATCTTGCCATGTCATCTATAGCCATTTTTATAGCCAACGAGTATAATAGTTAGCAACAAAAGTAAACTACTTTATGACTATATGGCCCACTTGACACTCTCACAATATGCCTAGGAGCACGTGCAAGAGCTCTTGCATGAGAGCCCACTTCTCTTCTCTCCTTTTCTCTCACCTCCACCTCATCATAGAAATACTAGTTTAATCTTTATAGCTTGCTGACTGGACCTTCTTATACTTGCTCTTAGAACGACACTTGAGCACCTTTGTGATGCCATCCCTGATGTCAACTATGACAGATGCTTTATCAAGTCCTCCAACGGAGTCGATAAGAAAACCAAGTCAGCTATCTCCTTGGATGAATGTGTCACCACGTGTTAAAACAAGATAAGCCTATGCCCGACTACAAGCAGCCAAACATAGCTTCGGGGGCTACTTTCATTGGGAGAGTTGGTCGTGTACTCGATAAAGACAAATGTCTGTTGCGCCGACTCCTTATGCAAACGTCGATTCGCGCTTTATTGCGCCTATAAACATCATGCAGCTTCACTAGTTGTGATTTCTGCATTCAAAGCAACTAATATAAGGTCGAGTGCATGAGATACTATCTCCTCGGCTGCTTAGATTCTCAACTGCCTAGATCGCATCAGCTGCCAAAAATATATTCGGATGCCACGTCTACGACGCGAAGGTAAGACCCGTAGACCAAGTCTACTAGCCTGGCAATCACATTTGTTGTGCTCTGAGAGAAAACTTACATGCCTACGGCATGACGAAAATCCCGACGCACGCGTTGGGTTGCCACTCATAAGTTCAAGTTCGACTCGGAAAGGCCTCCGCGGCACGGGTTGAGCTATCCAGCATATACCAGGTTCGAGTCGAGGGACTCAAGCTTGAGTAGCCTTGACTCAAGCTTGAGTAGGCTAGTCTTATTTTTTTCCCATGAGCCGTGTTAGCTGGTCCCGATCCATCGAGAGTACTAGACACGCCAAGTCATCATCCCTATAATTACCAAATGTGTAAACAAGTATGAGATTGGCTTGATGCGCTTTCAAGTCTGAAGCCTTCTCCTTGTATAAATATCGACTGCAACTACTTGATACAAGGCATGTGACTCTCTAGTCGAGTCTGAGACTCAAGTAGATGTGGGCATAACTCAAGTAGACGTGGGCATAATCTATCGGGTATCCACAATCGGTATACCGGGTGCTGCCCAACGGGAGGCCCACATGATAGCAGTCGACACATCAATCCTAGGAAGGAATTGACGGTTACAAAACCCAAAGGGCGCGTCTAGCCCTGGCGTGAGAAGCAAGGATTAGTCTACGATTAGGGTTAGTGCTAGCCTGTAATCGAACTGGACACCTGAGACCTGGCCTCCTATATAAAGGCCAGGATGTGACGTCGAGGAGGACAATCCTAATCTCGCACGAGAAACACCACCATAGCAATCAAGACACCTTTGTAACTTTCATCATCAATCAAGATCAGATAAGCAGGAGTATGTCTTTACCTTCTACTGAGGGGCCGAACTTGGGTAATCTTTGCCTCCTCCTTGTCTATTCACCGTCAAATTCACCAACGCACTCTTTCCCAAAAACCCAGTCCTCAATTCATGGACATTGACATGGTTACCCCCACGTCACCGATGCATTACAAGCTCAAATTTGGGCCACATTTGCATCGCCGCAGACAGCCTGATCATTTTGGATCAAGCGGTTGGGCTGGGTTTTTCTTAACCCTGATCATTTTTAGGCTGATCCGGACAGCCGTTGGTTGAATGCGTCGGGCCTATTGATGGGATTTGGTTAACCCTTTATTTTATGGATTCGAACCTAAATAACCATTTTGAATAAATGGATAATATAGGTTAACCATTAGACTATTTAGGTTAAAACGGTTAACCGTTGGTTATTTAGGTTCGGTCCACTTTTGAAGTTATGTAATGCTAAGCTACTACAACGCAGAGCTTTTCTGGCTCAATGACTCTGGTAAAAATTCGCCATGATCATTTCTAAAAAAATCAACAATTTGCAAATCGAAATTTCACAATCAAGTGACAATATATGCGCATTTATAAAGAATAAAATAGTCCAATAAGTTGAAGAACATCCATGTTGGGTTCACATCATCATAAACTAAATTGTATTCTACATCCAGGCTAAGGTCAAGAAATGTTTCATCGCTATTAGTGACGAAAGGGACCAAAGGGTAATGGAAGCAACTTGGCTTCACATCTCAGACATCTTATTTGATTAGTCAATATTCCCCGAAGAAAAAAAGCGCCAGTGCTAGGCTCATGTTGCAGGCGTGCATGCACAAAAAGATTGGCAGAGATGGATGAGAACTTCCTCAAAGAAATCCAGCGTTACGTTCTTCTCAAGAATGTCAACTAGCTCATTAAGCAAAAAGTTCAGAAATTTATGAACATCCTGTAAAATACAAGAGTATCTCAGTCATGGTCAATTAGGATGATTAAGACGACATTACAAACTCAACCCTACACAATATATTAGTTAAGGCATTATCATTACAAGCTCAGATCAGAAAATGGAAAAAAAAATGCAATGGGTTGTACCGGTGATAAATTGCAAATGTATAACAAAGATAGTAAAATAAACTGCTTGGCAGGACCTATATACATATGGGTGTAAGTCTGATAACTCAAAGTGAAAATGCTGCCAGTTCACAGGCACGACAACAGCAAGACAACATCACATCACGTTCTGTCCCATGGGACTTCTCCATTTATCAGGTTAGTTAATCAATTGCACAGACTTTTGGGCTTGCACAGGTCAAAGTTTAATTACCTGATCAAATAGAGAGGCCTTCCTCACCAAGAATGTCATAAACTGATGATGTGCTAAGTTCAGTTGTACCTTCATGGAAAAAGAACAGTAAAACAAGTGACACTTGTAAACTTGTACATGATTCAAAGAAAATACATAGCATGTCCACGAGAAGTGCTAAGAAATAAAATGCAGGAGTTCTCACTTGATGTACGAAACCAATCTTGTAGACAAATTAGATCTTCAGCTGTGTCGGGTGTCGATCGGCTTCGGAAATCAGAAATAACTCTACGCCCAGTGCTAAAGGCCAACTCTGATGCAACTGTAGAAGCAGGAATGGCTAAGGCATCTTTAGCCATGCTGGCAAGTATGGGATACTCACCAGAATTTGATTTCCACCAATCCAAGGTATCAAAGTTATCTTTTCGAGCTATTGGAGGCTTTAACCAGTAAGAATCAAGCTCAGAGGACCCCACAATTGCTGAGTTGATCCTAAGGCTAAGATAACGGTCACAATCTGTCAACGGATCATTAAGTCCATCTCCATATCATCACCTCCTTGTTGTGTTTGTGAAGTTTCTGGGAGGTTCAACTTAGCATACTCCTCAAATAGCTCTCTGAATATCTTTGTCACTTTTGCAAGCTTAGTTGAGGATCTGCTCGGAAACACTTGAGGTAACCGAAATTCAAGATAAGTGAACTTGAACCTCGGATCCAAGA
Organism: Dactylis glomerata; assembly: GCA_007115705.1. Taxonomy (NCBI): domain Eukaryota; kingdom Viridiplantae; phylum Streptophyta; class Magnoliopsida; order Poales; family Poaceae; genus Dactylis; species Dactylis glomerata. The sequence continues at coordinate 260,584 of QXEO01000551.1, read as the reverse complement.
TGACAGGTATTGAAAGTGCAAGCCAAGACAATTTCCAGTACTTTTCAAGTTTTGTTTGCATTGGCGCGATCATTGCAGGAAACGGAGAGTTCTCCCGAGCTACCTCCTTGTCCAATTCTTCCTTAGCTTGCCACATTTGTTGAAAATATAGATTTGCCGTTGGGTACTTTGAACCAGATATCAGCTTAGTTGCTTCATAGAACACTGCTAGCAGCTTGCAGACCTCTTTTGCCTCTCCCCAGTCCTCGGTAGAAGGTGCATATTCATATTGGGGATCTTGCCTTTCTAAATCATCAAATGCTCTTCTATACCTCAATGCTATCTTTATCATTGTGAAGGTTGAGTTCCACCTTGTCGGAACATCAAGAGAAAGACTCTTCTCACAAGAAATGCATTTTTGTGTAACAATCTCCGCAAATTTCTCTTTTCGATTTGCTGTAACTCTTATGAACTTCACGGTCTCGCGGATATTTGTCAAGATCGGATCCAAATAGTCAATCCCAGCTTGGCATACCAAATTGAGGATATGGGCTGCACACCGCTGATGAAAGAATTTTCCCTTCCCAAGTAGCATTTTCTTTGAAACCAAATTTTCCCTCAACATATGAACCATTCTGCCATTGTTAGATGCATTATCCAATGTGACCACAAACACCTTGTCCTCAAAGTTCAATTCACGGATGCATTGCAGAACCATATTGAACATGGATAATCCTATGTGGGGTGTTTCTAAGGCATTGAATTTAATTATTATCTTTTCCAACTTCCAGTGGTCATTAATGAAGTGTGCTGTGATTACCATGTAACCAATAGTCTGATTTGAGGTCCATAAGTCCATGGTCAATGATATTCTTGACTTTGAAGCACCAAATAGCTCCTTCAAAGATTTTTTTTGCTCATCAAATGCTTTCAGGATATCATTCTTCAAAGCCTTCCTTGTTATCATGTGGAAGGATGGATTTAAACTAGAGACAAATTTCCAAAATCCATCATTGACAAGGGTATAGCTAATAGAGCCCGTTATTTTGTGTACCCCTGAGGCCCGTTAAGCTAGCCCCAAGAATAGTCATAGTCGAAATACGAGTCAATGTCGTATATAGACACTGTAATATGTATCAAACCCGACCGGTTCCTTGAGACCTGGCCACCTATATATAGGTGCCAGGAGAGGCCGGTTAGGGACAGATGGAGAGTAAGCCAAGTTGATCACCACGTTTATTCTCAATACATGCCTCGTTTGACTGATCTTTACCTTCGAGTTCATCCGACGCCCTATTCCCCAAATCCTAAGTCCTTCATCTTGGACATTTGTCGAGTTAACCCTTGTCAATTGGTGCCGACCGTGGGGACTGGGGGCGTTGGAATCATGAACTCGGCGGCTTTTTTGCTTTCAACCAACAGCAATCCAGAAGTCGATGGAGACCAGGAGATGGACTTGACGATCAGAAGCCTGAAAATTCGCATCGGATCTTCGGGTTCAATTCACCTTTCGGATCCGGCGAAACAGGATCCGTCGGCAAGCAAAACCAAGACAATCATAGTGTCCGAATCATCGGTGGGCTCTTCCAGCGAGGTAAACTCGCCGGTCAGCTTCACAGCAGCAGAAAATATAGGAGAAAAAATCAAAGAACTCGACGAAACCATGGAAAACCTCGATTTAGGACGAACAGTGGATCAATCATATATCGGTCAAAAGGACTTCACCACCCAAAGTGGCGGTGTCTCTAGCAACATACACCAAATATGCGTCATCATCACTGAAGCAGCGGAAGAGAACAATGACATAGACAACATAGCAACCCACAAACAAGGCAACAAATCAAGGAGCAACAGCAAAAAGGAGAAGGAGAAAATCCACATCTCCACCGGAGAGTGGAGAATTATTAGGTCAGCCATCAATCACGGCACGAAGGTACCCGCCAATTCAAGAAGAGAAGTCTTGATGGGGTATCAGTATGCCCTGCACCAGCACAAAAATAAGCTACGGGAGGAAAACGACAAGTTCAGGAGAAGTCAAGAAAACAATAGTGTATCAAGCAGAGCATACTAGGACGAATACAGCGAAGCATCAGACTCCAGTAGGGAGAGACATCGAGACACAAAGCACAATAGAAGGACAACAGTGAGATCAAGGGAAAAGAACCGTGCGAGAAGCATAAGTGCACAACCATCGGATGAAGAGGAGGATTTTGCGCAAGAAACACCAGAAGCAGCACTAGTAGCAGCACAGGCGTACCTACTAACTACACAACTGGAACTCAGAGATCCACGGGAGCACATGCATCAAGCAGCAATAAAAAGTCTTGGGTTAGTAGAAGACAGGTTAAGGAAACATTCTCTAGAGAATAAGTCGACATGCTACAAGGATAAGGGAAAGAAGAGCAGAAAGTGCCAATCCTTGCAAAGCCAAACAAGTGACTCATCAAGTGATGAGAAGCGCAAGGCACGCAGGGAGGATGCAAGGAATATTATAGCACAAGCAAGGGTGAACAAAGCACGCTATGTGTGGAAGGAGAAAAATTACGAGGACAACGAAAAGGAGATGGGCACGCTATGCTTTACCCGAAGGGTTCGCAGGACGCATGTACCCAAAGGATTTAAATTACCGCACGATCAACAAAAGTATGATGGGTCACAAGAACCTCGACTATGGTTATCAGATTACCTTTAGGTAGTACAAATACTTGGAGGAACAAGAGCAACGGTGATGCAAAGTTTGCAATTACACCTCACCGGCGCAGCACGGTCCTGGTTAAGCACTTTACCCATCGAATCCATCGGAAGTTGGGGTGAACTAGAAAACCAATTCACAAGAAACTTCCGTTCGACGTACAAACGCCCAGCATCACTAGAGGAAGTCAAATCCTGCATGCAGAGAAAGGGTGAAACTCTACGTTCATACATACAGCGATGGAGTATAATAAAAAATTCCACAGAAGACGTCTCCGACAAGTGGACAGTAGATGCTTTTTCGGCTGGCCTTCGCCGTTCTGATCTCGTGGAAGAATTAGGGAGATCAAGGCCTAAAACGGCGTCAAAACTAATAGAGATAGCAAGCAGATTCGCCGACGGAGAAGACGCTTACAACAACAAGAGGGCGCGTTCACCAGAAGCAGACAGAGCAAGCAGGCAAAGGCACCGGTCTCGCAATGAGGATAGCCGCACAAGACGCAACCAAGTATCCACAGGATACGGAAGAAGGAACGAGGAAGGCGACGAGAGCAGGGAGTACCAAGATAAAAATAGTCGCGAACGAGAAAAGCCAAAATATCTTGGCCCATCGGCGGAAGACATGCTTCATGGACCTTGCCGCATCCACTACGCGTACTTAGATGGGAAGAGAGTTTCCAACCACCAGATGAAAGACTGCAGAACATTCCTAAGGTTACAAGACGCTCTGGAGTTAAATCAAGGAGTACATCGAGGAGGTACAAACACAAGTCAAGGATATCACGTGCAAAATAATGCAAGACCTCCAGAGTCGAAGGTGTACATATCTGCAATGATCCAGCCTGTCCCGAAGTCGAAAAAAGAGCAGAAGAGTATATCAAGGCAAGTAAACTTAGCAATATCGTCACCACCAGCCACTACAGAATATCTGCGGTGGTCCGATCAGCCAATCAGGTTTAGTAGAGCAGACCATCCAAGGAAAGTACCCAGGCCAGGACACGCAGCAATGGTATTGAAGGCGCAAATAGGAGGATATGACATTGGACGAGTATTTATGGATGCAGGCAGTGGAATAAACATGATATACGCAAGGACCCTGAAGGCAATGAGCATCTCGCTGGAATGGTTGAAGCCGACAGATTGCTCTTTCCAAGGAATAGTACTAGGAAGTGCAAATCAACCCCTCGAAAAAATCGAACTCGATGTTTGTTTCAGTGACAGCGGCAACTTCCACACAGAGAAGCTGGAATTCGAAGTGATGGACTGGCCCTCACAGTACCATGGTATCCTGGGACGACCAGCATTTGCAAAATTCATGGTAGTTCCTCACTATGCATACTGATGTCTATGCACACGTCTGTTCTTGTAGACAGTGTTGGGCCTCCAAGTGCAGAGGTTTGTAGAACAGCAGCAAGTTTCCCTTAAGTGGATCACCCAAGGTTTATCGAACTCAGGGAGGAAGAGGTCAAAGCTATCCCTCTCAAGCAACCCTGCAATTATGATATAGAAAGTCACTTGTGTCCCCAACACACCCAATACACTTGTCAGATGTATAGGTGCACTAGTTCGGCGAAGAGATAGTGAAATACAAGTAGTAGTGATGATTATAAGTAGTAAATGCAATCTGGAATAAAAATGGCAGCAAGCAAACAAGTAACAAAACAGCAAGTAAACGGTGTGCAAAGCTTGGAAACAAGGCCTAGGGATCATACTTTCACTAGTGGACACACTCCCAACAAATATAACATAATTGAACAAATAAATAACTTCTCTTCACCATGGTACTCTGAATTACTCTCCTATTGAATAACACTAATCATTGCGTAGGGCTACGAAGCACTCCTCAAAGTTCATCAAGTACTTGACAAACACCACTCATAGAGATATCCAAATCAAATCACAACTCAAGATAAATATTATTGCAACTTAGACCAAGTACTAACATGGTGCACACACTGTCAACATTACACCATGAAAGGAGGAATAGATCACTTCAATACTATCATAGTGATAATTATTCTCATAATCCATAAGAGATCACAATCGTAGCCTAGACCAAGTACCACCATGATGCACGCACTGTCACCGTTACACCATGGCAGGAGGAATAGATTACTTTAATAACACACTAGAGTACACATAATGAAGAAGAGTAACATCTACTTATTCAACATGATACAAAGCTCACGATCACATAAAGATCACATCATGGGAGAGAGAGGTGAACCACATAGCTACCGGTAGAGCCCTCAGCCTCGGGGATGAACTACTCCCTCCTCATCATAGGAGACAGCAAGGTTGATGGAGATGGCGGTGAGGTCGATGGAGACGGCGGAGACGGCGATGGAGGTCGATGGAGATGGCTCCGGGGGCACTTCCCCATTCCGGCAAGGTGCCGGAACAGAGACTTCTGTCCCCCGAAATTCATCGACGGCGGTGGTGGAGCTACGGAACTGTTTCTGGAAAATTGCCGACTCCCCTAGGGTTTTCCGTCCCGAGGCTTTATATAGGCGAAGGGGCCGCGCCACCCTAGTGTGAGGGCAGCCCCTGGCCCCCTCCGGCTCTCGTTTGGTCCTCGTCCTTCGTCCGGGAAAAATAACACTTCTGGAACTTGTTTCGTTCAATTCCGAGAATATTTCCTGTGTAGCTTTTCTGAAACACAAAAATAGCAGAAAACAGGGAACTGGCACTGTGGCATCTTGTCAATAGGTTAGTTCTAGAAATCGCATAAAAACGCCACGAAGTGTAACGAAACACAAGGCAAATGGTGTAAAAACAAGCATGGAGCATCAAAAATTATAGATACGTTTGAGACGTATCAGCATCCCCAAGCTTAACTCCTGCTCGTCCTCGAGTAGGTAAGTGATAACAAAAGAAATAATTTTTGAGGTGACATGCACCATCACAATCTTGATCATATAGGTAAAGCATTGAGTGCTGAGATCAAAGAACTTAAAACATGGGCATGAAAGACATAATCTTGATAATAGAAACTTGGCAACTATGTTATAACATGAAATAGAACACAAACAAAAGATCATGAAAATGAAACAATGAAAGTCAAACGTGTGTTCAAATCATAAGGAAAAACATACAAATGGTTTTCAGCTTGTCCTTCATGGAGAGCAAAACATAAATGCATAGGACACCTTCAAGTTTAAGAGGGCGACTAGATACAAATAATTTAAGAACAAGTGAAACCAACATCATGAATCAATCAATGAAAACTTTGGGACAATGCACATTATACTAAGAATGACAACTATGCTCTCTTAATGGTGCATAAAGATAGAAGGTGGAGACTCAACATAAAAGTAAAAAGAAAGGCCCTTCGTCGAGGGAAGCAGGGATTAAACATGTGCTAGAGCTTTTCATTTGTAAAACAGAGAGATAAAAATTGGTTTTGAGAGGTGGTTGTCTTTGTCAACGACTGGCAATGGGGTTCTTACTATCTTCCATACAAAAATGAAGCAAGTTTTTGAGAGAGAGATTGGCACTTTTGTGCTCTTTTATAAAGCTTGGCACTCCTCCCCACCTTTTTTCCTTTCTCAAACCATGGCTAACCGATTCCATCGGGTGCCCACCAACATTCACATACCATGGAGGAGTGCCTTTTTTCTTTTCTTTTTTTTTCTTTTTGGAATAAGACAATATGGAAGATAGCAAATCCGACCACTATGTCCCCATGAGCTGAAAACAGTGTCACAAAATGAGAAGTATTTTGAAGGTTTTTTGAAAGGTAGCACATGAAAATTTACTTGGAATGGCTTGCAAATACCATGCATAGGAATTTATAGTGGACACAATGGCAAACTTGGTTTTTAGGAGTTGGATGCACGAGTAGAGCTCATACTCAGTACAAAATGAAGGCTAGCAAAAGACTGGGAGCGACCAACTAAGAGAGCAATAACAGCCATAATCATGCAAAGCGACAAAGCAACATTAAAAGAAGCATAAGATGGCATCAAAAGTCAAAAACTAAATGATCATAGAGGCTATAGGCGACTTTGTATGAGTCTAACATGTGTGAGCATGCGCCAAGTCAACCCAAATAAAGCATCAAGGAGAAAACCAAAATAATGCTTCCAAACAATAAAAACAACGCATGATTTTTTCAAAGGCTCATTAAGCAATCTCAGTCATTTGAGACAAGTCATGCTACAACAAAAATCACTAAGCATACTATCAAAAAGACATCAAGCACGACATGCAAAAGTCTAAGCCGCAGTCTAAACAAGCTCCTTTTTGTACCACTTTTTTGCATGAAACTTTTTCTCTTTTCCAACACCATTCAAACCTTTTTGAGGAAACTCTTTTGAGGAAAACCAACATATACCAGAGGTCCAAATACACCTTTATGCAAAGATAAAACAAGATCTGAACAAAAATCAAGGCCAAAAACGAAAGCTAAACGCAGTAGCAGAAAAAGAGAACACTCATTGAACGATAAGAGTGAAAACTAGAGTGTTCTTGGCAATGAAAAACGAGTTCATCTCCTCCAAAAGAAACATGATGTGATCTAACCATTTATTGCAGCAAACAAAGAAAAAAAAACTAAAAACTAAAACAACTGACGCTCCAAGAAAAACACATAGTGCATGAAGCAATAAAAATATAGTGTCTTGAAAGGTGACCTGATTTTTGCCGATGAAGAAGGGGTGCCTCGGGGGCATCCCCAAGCTTTGACACTTGTACTTCTTGGATATTTCTTGGGATGATGCATGGGCATCCCCAAGCTTGAGCTTTTGTCCATTCTTCAACTCATCTCATCACTCTCTGATCCCTACACTTGAAAACTTCCTTCATACAAAACTAAACACAATTCTATTAGCAACATTAGTGTAAGCATAACATATAATCAACCCTTTTTTGCTTCAGGTTTCAACCTAAAACCACCACATATTAAGCATATACTACTGTAGCAACTTCTCCAAAAGTTCCGTGATCAAAAGAACTCAAAAAGAAAGCGATAAAGCGGCGAACACAAATATTGGCAGAAATCTTTCAAAATAGAACAGCTGACAAAGGTCGAATTTTTGAGGGGTATTCTGTTGCTCAAATCAAAAAGTGTTCAACTAATGAAAGTTTGGATATAACCTGGGGCATATGCACAAGAAATCGCAGGTCCAAAAGATATACAGAGAATTTTTATGAATTTTTACGGTGCAGCATTGAAAACAGTTTCAGGACAGCAACATCCCCAAATCTTTACCTCACTCAAATTAGAGGCTTCTCTTGGCACAACAACGAAATAAAAAGGATAAGGAGCGGTTATTATAGTAGTAATAACTTCCAAGACTCAAATAAAATAAAAAGTACTGAAAATAAACAATGGGTTATCTCCCAAGAGTGCTTTTCTTTAACGCCTTTGAGCTAGGCGCAGTAATTTGCAAAGATGCTCATGTGGGCGCCATATAAGAGCTTGAGGCAAAGGCGCCATATAGGAACTTAAAGCAATAGAGAGCATCAAAAAGCAAGTATGGAACACATTTAAATCTAAACCACTTCCTATGAAAAATAGTCTTGTAAAGAGACAAGTCATGAAAGCGCAAAGCAAAAAGAATAGGAAGGCAAAACCAGTACAACTTCAAGAATTGCAACATAAAGAGGGGAAACTCAATATTGTTGAGATCCATCAAACCATGTTTCCCTCTCTCATAATAACTTTCAGTAGCATCATGAATAGAACTAACAATATAACTATCACATAAAACATCCCTATCATGAGCCACATGCATAAAAGAATTAATACTCCCCACATGAACAATAGTAGTGGGAGCAGATTCAACAGAATAATTATTCTCATCACCATAATCATCAAAAATAGGAGGCATATTGTAATCATAACTAATTTTCTCCTCAAAAGTAGGTGAACTGAAAATATTATACCCGTCATCATAACCATCATAAACTAGAGGTTTAGTATCATCACAAGCTAGAGAACAGCTATTTCGCAAGGCATACTCATCAAACATATCATCATAAGAAGGAGCATGGATAGTACTAATGGTACAACAATTATTAACCTTAGAATTGGTACCAAAAATATTTTCAATATCAAAAGTAGAGTGCTTTTCCCAATCATGATCACTAACATAGGTAACAGGCATAGGAACATCATCAAGATCAGAATTATCACATATGGGAGATAAAATATCATCAGAGCAAATTTTCTCCACTAAAGCTGGGGAACTAAAAATATCATGCTTAACAAAACCAGCTTCCCCAAGCTTAGACTTTTCTATAGCATTAGTAATAACAGTGTTCGAAAAATTCATACTAACAACACTATTAGCATGCAAATTAAGCTCCAAAGGTTTTTCAATTTTCTCTTCAAACACTTCATATCTAAACTCAGGAAAAAGACTAAAGAACTCTTTATTTTCCATTAAGCCTAACTAGTGAAAATAAAAACAAGAAACAAAAAGATGTAATTGCAGAATCTAAAGGAAATAGGCGCTAGAGGGGGGGGGGTGAATAGGCGCTAAGTCAATTTTTAATCTTTTTCAAATTTAAGGCTTGACACAAAGTAAATTCACTAGATGTGCAACTAGGTGAATTTCCTATAAGTTGCAAGCATGCAAGTAAACAAGTAACTAGCAAGATACAAGTAAGGGAAAGAAATAACCGAAGAGTGGAGACCGGAGACACAAGGATGTATTCCCGTAGTTCCTTCCTTTTGAGGGGAAGTACGTCTACGTTGGAGAGGTGTGGTGACACGGAGTCGACCAATGCCACAAAGGCTCACCTTGTTCTCCGGTGAGCAAGCCACGGAGGCTAGCTCGTTTCCACTAAGCGGTGGTATTGGGGGAACCACGAATCCCTTACACGGAGCTTGGGGCACAACTCCACAACTCAATTGGAGGCTCCCAAGAAAGCCACGGAGGCTAGAATCACCACAAAGACAAGTCAATCAACCAATTACAACACCTAGGGTCACAAGATCCCCAAGGTGCAAATCCTCCAAGCAAATGGAGGTGGAAATGAAATTCCTTCGGTGAAGATGTAGATCGGTGCCTCCTCCTTCAATCCTCCAAAGATCAAGAGCTTTGGTTGGCTAGAAGGGGAGATCTATGGAATTTGGTGTTTTTCCAATGGGGGTAGGTGAGAGCTTCAAAGATGAACAATGGTTGGTGAAGTTCTAACCCTACCCCAACTGGACGAAGGGGTATTTATAGGTGGGTGGGAATCAGGCCGTTGGAGGGAGCACACAACAGCAAACCCGGCGATAAGTCCGGCGGCGCCGGCCTCTGGGCCGGACGCCCCGGCGGTAAGTCCGGCGAGACCGGATTTCTCGCCGGGTGTCCGGCGGCCCGCCAGGAGAATCCGGCGCCCCGCCGAAAACTCAATCAGAACAGCAATCCGGCGGCCCCACCGGGCTGGTCCGGTCTGCCGCCGGATGGTCCGGTCTGGGGGGCCGGCCAGACCAGCTTAGGCCACTTTTGGCAAGCGATTCCACCATCTTTCGTTTTATGCATTAGAACCCCTTCACCTGTGAACTTAAACCTGTATGCATATAATTCAAATATTAGTTCACACAAAACATAGTCATGTCATTGTAAATCAAAAAAGTAGAAAGGAACAAATGTCCTTTCAATCTCCCCCTTTTTGATTTACGATGACAAACTATGTTAGAGTCTCATAGGAGAAACAAACATGGTATCTAATGAATAGTGAGAGTGCTCCCCCATAACATATGCACATGGTAGAATTTGCTTTTGGAATGCAAAGTGCAAGATTTAGACTATAGGGAGCTCCCCCACCATCAATAGGAACCAAACATGGCATGGACAAGATAAATATCATGGATAGATAATAATATAGCAAGCATAGACATATCCAAACATAAACATAAAGTGCATAGTGCATAATTAAAGTACACACTTGTCCACACACGATAGGGTTCCACGGAGTTTGAGAGATAAAACGACAAATAAAACGCAAATGGACACAAGCCACTTAAGAACCAAGGAAAATGAAAGCGAGGCTTGTGTCATGCGACGTTATTCCTAGAGACTCTACACTCTTCTCCCCCTTTAGCATCGAAACACCAAAAAGGGACAAGAGAGTAGAATATGCTAGCGCTCAAAAATCTTCACTGGGGACATGAGAATTCTCCAGATCATCTTCTCCATGAGCACCTTCTTCTTCATCAGCATCTTCTGGCTCAGAGGGTGGCTCAAAGTATCCAAAGTCTTCAACACCAGCAAACATGGCATCATCAAGAGGCGGCATGACATAGTTGACATATGGAACCGGATCCAACTCGGTTCCAACAGGAGGAACTGCACTGCCTCTAGCTGCCAAGAACTCATTCTGCCTCCTCCGAGTCTCCTGACTCATCTCCATGCTCCTATGAGCCACATCATAAGTGCTGCGACACATATCCCACAGATTCTTAAAGAAAGCAGCAACACCTTTCTTGCGAGAGGACCTATGATGGCGATGATGACGACGGTGACTAGCTCTAGAGCCAGAGGCATGGTGAGGATCAGGAGCATCCATGGAGCGACCTCTAGCCCTAGCAGGGTGCAAGCCGGGAGCCTCTTCAAAACCACCCTGGAAACCCACTGAGAATGTCTCCATCTCCAGAATCTGTCCACGCACCTGAGCAGTCTGAGTCTGGGGCTGCCTGTTGATCAAACGCTACACATACTGACAGTAGTTGGGAGTCATGCGCTTGAGAGTAGATCTCTTCATCTCCTGAAAAATGAAGTCACAACCATCTATCTTCCGAAGCTTGTCGGGCTGGCAATAGTACAGCAAGTTCCTGTGATAGCCCCTGACACTAGCATCATCTCCAGCCTTACTCACCAGATTCTGACGGAAGAGCTTGGCAAGAGCGTTGTAGTAGTAGTACATCCCTGAAATAGCAGGAGCAGGAAGAGATGGCTCATCTGGATAGCAAATGCGAGAGATCTTCTCCACGGAAAAGGGCGCCTCAGAGTGAATCTTGAAACCTCCAGCCCTACCACCACCATAGCCCAGAGCATCACAGAAATCAGCAAACGTGGCAGTGAACACATCCTGGCCAGTCATCCAAGAGAAGGACTCCGCTGGGTCATTATGGAAGAACACAGTGCAACAGAACTGACGGACCACCATTGGCTGAATAGGCTCAGAGAGGGTGACAAGGTCCAAAACATCCATCTTGAGAAGAGCCTCATTGATATAGCGAAAGTCCCTGGAGACATACTGCTGAAAGTGCTCGACATTGAGGGATTTAGGCACCACATAGAATCCACTCTTCATGTGCTTAGATGCATCATAGTAATCATCCCACATACGACGCTGAGAATCAGTCCAGAACCTCTTGTCATTGCCAGTATACTACCTCTCATGAAAGCGGTATGGGTTCGCCTGGCGAAGTTTACGCCAAGTGTTGATATGGGCTGAACCCAAGTTCCCTTCAATCTCCTGCTCCTTCTCCACATCCACCGGGCCACGAGCCCCCTTTCTCTTCCGGGGAGGATGAGGTCCACGAGTGTATACAAGCTTGGACTTCATCCGCTGCCCTACAGCTGCAGAGCTGCCACCTTCAGCTGGGGTCTTCCCTGACTGACGAGTATGACGCTGAGGGCGTCCCTCAACCTCATCTAGCTTCCTCTTCTTGACTTCAAAGGCTCGAGCATCTTCTTCATTGTCAATCTGGTAGTTACTGTCCTCAGTCAAATACGAGTCTGAATCTGAAAAAAACGCAAGCGAAAACAAAGCAACACCAGATAAAGATACATGTCACGGAAAAGGAACTCAAAGTCGGGTAGGGACAAGTGCACGATGGAGACGTAGTATGGCAGTGAGGTTCGGTGCCAGGTCCGGCGGGACCGGGCAGTGGGCCAGACCGTCCGGCGGGCCGCCGGGCCATTCCGGCGAGCTCGCCGAACTGGTATTCTGAACGCCAGTTTGGCGGGTCCGCCGGAACGGTCCGGTGGACCGCCGGGTGGTCCGGCGCCAGGTCCGGCGACCGCCGGACATTTCGCTGAAACGCACGAATGCCATACTACCCGCAATCTTGACTCAAATAACTTGTCACTACAAACTTTAAGGATACAAGGATGCCAAGGAACAAACACTAGCCCAACAAGGAACGAAACCCTAAAGGATCTATCCCTAGACAAAATGAATCTAACCCTAGATACACACTAGATCTACTCATACAAGAGCATGAACAAAACGAGTGTGAGGCAAGGGCTAGAGGAAGAAGAGAAAATGAGGGAGTTACCCGAAGACATGGTGCACAAGAAGATGGGGAAAAATCCCGATCTCCCAATGCGGTTGACGAAACGCGAAGATCTTCCGAGGAAAGCTTCAAAACAACCCGATCTACACCCGATCTAAATTTGGAAGGGATTGGTTGGGTGGAGAGGATAGGGGGAGGAGAAGCTTGAGGAGGCGGCGGCAATGGAGTTGGGGGCGGGCGTGGGGAGGGAGGGAAGTGGGGGAAAACTGCTAAGGAAACCCTCCCCACGAATATATATAGGCCGCCAGTTCGGCGGTAAGTCCGGCAGGACCGGGCCATTCGCCGGGCGGTCCGGCGGGCCGCCGGGCCATTCCGGCGAGCTCGCCGAACTAGTATACTGAATGCCAGTTCGGCGGGGCCGCCGAGACAGTCCGGTGGGCCGCCGGGCAGTCCGGCGCCAGGTCCGGCGACCGCCGGGCAGGCCGCCGAACCACCTTTTGGACTAGAAAAGTTTTGACAATTGTCGATATGTGACATGTATCAGCAAGAAACGCATGGTGTGCGGAAGAAATCAACAGCCATCAAACTTGTTTGCAAGAAAATCAACTTGGGATTGCATGCCTTCCAAAGAAGAGCAACAACAAAACACGAGATTTGAAGACATGCAATGGTGGGGGATTTCTCCCCCTATGTGTGATCACCAATGTCGTGACACCGCGAAGAGACATGCTTGGGCTCAAATGACATTAGTGATCTTATGATGTCGCACACTTGAGTATGCATCGTGCCATTAGTTGACACGATGACTATCCTCAACTATGCGCATCTAGACTAGAACAACACACTATAATATGGGAATGAGTGCACACGATCAAGCCACATTGCAAGAGTCTAGGATATTCAATTCATGCGTCAACTCTCGGAATCTTGCTTCATCAAGAGGCTTCGTGAAAATGTCAGCGAGTTGGTCTTGTGTACCTACATAAGATAGGTTAATCTCACCTCGGTTGACATGGTCACGGATGAAGTGGTGGCGGATCTCGATGTGCTTGGTCTTGTTATGTTGAACCGGATTATGAGCGATCTTGATGGCACTCTCATTGTCACACAAGAGTGGCACCTTATCGAAGTGAATACCATAATCCTCCATGGTTTGCCTCATCCAAAGGAGTTGAGCACAACAACTTGCGGCCGCCACATACTCGGCTTCGGCGGTGGAGAGAGACACACAATTTTGCTTCTTGGAAGACCAACTAACCAAAGACCTACCAAGAAATTGGCAAGCCCCGGAAGTTGACTTCCTATCCACTTTGTCTCCCGCCCAATCCGAGTCCGAGTACCCTACAAGCTCAAAGCTTGCCCCCTTCGGGTACCAAAGGCCAAAAGTTGGGGTATCAATCAAATATCGGAAGACTCTTTTGACCGCCATTAGATGACTTTCCTTAGGGGCGGCTTGATATCGTGCACACATTCCCACACTAAGCATGATATCCGGTCTAGATGCACAAAGATAGAGCAAAGACCCAATCATAGAGCGATAAAGTTTTTGATCCACTTCATTACCATTAGGATCGAGATCAAGAGTAACCTTTGTAGGCATGGGAGTCTTGGCTCCCTTCACTTCGGTGTCCATCTTGAACTTCTTGAGCATGTCTTGGGTGTACTTGGCTTGATTGATGAAGGTGCCACCCTTCAATTGCTTTATCTCAAAGCCAAGAAAGAATTTGAACTCCCCCATCATAGACATCTCAAATTTATCTGTCATTAGTCTTGCAAATTCATCATTGAAAGATTTGTTAGAAGAACCAAAAATGATATCATCTACATAAAGTTGGCATATGAAAAGCTCCCCGTTTACTTTCTTAGTAAAAAGAGTGGGATCAATGAGGCCTATCTCAAACCCACGGTCTACAAGAAGCTCTCTAAGATGCTCGTACCACGCACGTGGGGCTTGTTTAAGGCCATAGAGTGCCTTATCGAGCTTGTAGACATGGTTCGGAAAGTTAGGATCCTCAAAACCCGGGGGTTGCTTTACAAACACTAACTCATGCAAAGGACCATTTAAGAAAGCACTTTTCACATCCATTTGTTACAACTTAAAATTATGATGTGAAGCATAAGCAAGAAGGATACGGATGGACTCAAGGCGAGCCACGGGTGCAAAAGTCTCTCCATAGTCGATGCCTTCTGTCGTGGTTCTTACGACACGTATGCCATGAGGGGTACCTCAAGGCGATAGAAAGAGGGGATAGGCGATCTGGTGCCCGGGACGGTGATAGACAGGGATTACCCAGGTTCACGTCCCCGCGGTGGAGGATCGCTACATCCTGCTACAACTCACTATAATGGCACAATGTGTACAGGTTACAATGGTGGTGTTGGTCGCTATGCGATCTGCTATGTCTTAGCTATTCTAGTTATCTCCTCGCCTCAAGGGCTCCTCCACGCCGGCTTATAAAGGCGCCTGGCGTGGGCATCACGGTGGTTCCGGGGCGGATACAATATGGAGTCCTAGACTAAGTCCTATGCGTGTACTACAAGGCAACCTGCCATGGGCCTGTCTTCGGATCCGCCATAAGCTCCTGCGTCCAGTAATCCACCATGGTATGGCAGCATTGAATCTGCCATAAGCTCCTGCCGTCTGGGAATCTGCCATGGCTCGGGTGCGTTTGCGAATCTGCCATGGCATGGCAGCATGGAATCCGCCATGGCATGGCAGTCTTCAATCCGCCATACCACCATCAACTAGGCCGCCCGGTTGGCTATCCGCCATACCACCTCCATGGGCCACCCTGGTTTGCCGGTATGAGACTACGTCATTGGTATACCCGTTTGGTATATCCACAACAGTAGCCCCCGGAGTTCTTTGAGATCTTCCCTTCTGTCTTCAATGCTTGATGGGCTTTTTATCTTCGTCTTCAAGATAGTCGCGTGAAAGATCTCGTAGAGCTCCCAAAGAATAAATTTTATCCGCCTAGAACTTTAGGCGGACCAGTGACGTCTCATACTTGCAGGGCAATTCTCTAGATACAGGCTTGTATGCTACTGCGAACGAATCCAAGGCGGATAACTAGTATTTTTTTCCGAGCTCAAGGAACGTTCTTTCCAGCATAAGATGTTGCCTCGAAGCTTACCAAACAGTGAGCGCAAAATTATCGCACTGCTTCTGTTTTTGAACTTCGATGCTTTTACACCATGTGTAGCCCCCGAGCGCCATGGTGGGTTCTCATAGAGAATCCATCAGGGTGCTCTTAGAGAAACTACTTAGAATATTTAGCCTGTAGCCCCCGAGCACCGCTACGCAATTTTCCTAGCGGTGCTCTTAGAAGACTTAGGATTTTTTGCTAGCTGTAGCCCCCGAGCGTTATGGCGGATTTCTATCCGGCATAGGGCTCTAAGAGAACTGCGTAGTTAAAATGCGATGAGTAGCCCCCGAGCGTTATGGCGGATTTCTATACGGCGCAATGCTCTAAGAGAACTTCACAAAACTTAGCATCGGTGTAGCCCCCGAGTATCAAGGTGGAATTTACTTGAAAATCCGACTTGATGCTCTTAGAGAACTTCACCAGTTATTAGATCAACATATTATGGTCGCAACCCCCAGGCGGCCAGCTCCATGGCGGCCGGCTCCAAGGTGACCTCAAGGCATCCTACTCCATGGCGGTCTGCTCCAAGTTGGCATGCTCCATGGCGGACTGCTCCAAGGTGGCTGCTCCATGGCAGATTTTAGCTGCCATCAAAGGTGTCCGCTCCATGGCAGATTTGGGCTGCCATCAAAGGTGACCGATTCATGGCAGATTTGGGTTGCTGTCGTCGGTAGCCCCCGGGTATTTGAGCTGAGTGGCTTGAAAATACCTCAAATCGGGCACCAGCAAAGCGTCCAAGCGTCATATGTACCTGTGACATGAAAATAAAACACAATTGTATTAAATCGTTCTTGTGTTCAATGAACAAATGCAAGGCGGGTAAAACACGGCCATTGAACAGATGTTTTAAGGCTGAAATTATACAGCAGTTGAACAACATAAAACTGTCAAGGCAGAAAAAACTCGACAATCTTGAACAGTTCATGTGCATATGATATGATTTTTAGCAAGTGCTGGTTTATCCGTTCTTCCGGTTTATATGCTTGACTTTTCGTGAGATGGCAAACTTTTGCACGAACAATCCGCCAAGGCGATAGCGCTTAATAGCAGCCGTCCAAAACCTTGGAAACGGATGGCGGCTTTAAAGTGCCAAAATGTCACTACTCGGGAATCCACATATAAAACATCAGAAAACGTGTAGGCCAGAAAACTTAAGCTAACGCCGGATGACGGATTTTTGCATGATACCGGCGCCTTTAGAGGCAAGCCAGTCAAAATTTTACTCACGAGCGCAAGGCAAATCGTGGAAAAGTTATGATCAAAACGAAAGCGGTAAAAGACTCAGAATATGAGTGAACCAAATGCTTTATCCCATGATCATAAACAAATATTAAATATAAATAGGGACTTAGCTGTTTGGAAGAAGTCCGAATTATCGGTTGGTGTTTGGCGAAGCAATCCATGGCGGAATCGAAGTAGGCGCATCCGCCATGGCAGCACACACACGCGGCCAAATGCTTTACGTACAAGCCATTAGCTAGTAGCTTTGATGGATTTCATGATGCACGTAGTTTGCTAGCCGGGTGAGGGAGCAGCTGGCTAAGGTTCACGTGGACGAACACTTTTCATACGGCGAAGTAGCCATCGGCTGAGATTAAACTGCACGCGCACGCGCTGACCATGGTCGAGGTGCTGTTCTCCATGCAGCTTTCCTTGCTGATGGGTCATCGCGGAAAACTATGCAGGATTCTTCAAACGCGACTCGATTCCGACTTGGTCGCACGCGATCGTACACGGCAGCACGGCATGTCCTATGCCCAAGCGTCGTAACAGCCTTGCACTATTGCACGGACAGCAGCAGCTCGGCATCCGGCATCGGGATTCTGGCGAAGTAGTCAGCAATACGCCCGGTATGGTTGGTGGCGGAGATGAGAATGGAATCCCGCCATAAAACCAGCCTATGAAACTTGAATTGATCCGCCAGAAGGAACCTCTTGGTCGTAGCAAGGTGAAGCGCAGTTTGTAGATGCAATCCAGGAAACTATCGCGGCGAAGGTATGTCGCCTATTGAAGTAGATGTGATCTCGCGGCTGTCCATGAAGCTGGTCCTGACGGAGTAGGAACAATCCGCGGTGGCGGCGAAGCCAGCGACACCGAGCAGATATAGCTAAATGGCGGAGCCGAAGTAATCTATTCGGAGACGACGGGGACAAAAATTTCAGCAAGCAGGCAAACCAGCGATGGCGGGGTGCTGTGCAGGAGTCCAAGTGCTTCTCGGTTCGGCGAACAGTACAAGCTGGCGATGCGGAGCAAGCGACAGACCAAAACAACTAGTACTTCACCATGGCGGTTATCTGCTCTTTGGTGAGTATGTTGATGGCGGCGTGCACGATGATGCCAAAGTCCACAGCGAAGGCAAAGTCAGCAGCTAGTAGCCAAACACGTTCAAGCCATGAGCTAAATATAGCTTTTGATGGATTCCACGTGACGGGTAGCTAACAGAAACACTCCACGAAGAACTTCACGACCATGCAACTAGCTTCGCTTCAGGCCGTACGTTGTGCGCATGCCCGCCCATCGATCTTGAAGGAACCCGGCTTGGTCTGGCTGCGGTGCTCCGTGCGGCTTTCCAACGGATGGCGCGGTAAGCCGTGAGGGAACTTCAAGGTGCGGCCGCCCAGGACTTGTAGGCGAGGTAGGAATAATATGTGGCGGCGGCGAAGCCAGCGACGCCCAGCGTATCCTATAGCGGATTTATAGCCGATCAATCCGCCATCCGCCGTCCGCCGTGCTTGATGATAATCGGTGGCCAAAAAATCCTAGCATGCATGTACTTGACACGCTTGCCGCAAAATCCATGCATATTTCACGTGATGGTAGTACTAGCTGCGCCTTAGACTTTAATTTGCTCTGACGTTAGCTAGTTGCCAGGTAACATCATACCGGCATGTCGGAAGTGGCATGGCGGAAATCTGCTAACTTGCACGACGTAAAGTCATAGCCAGCGATGATACAAGGCGAAGCAGTCCGAGACAGCGACGATGCCGGCTATGGCAAAGCTGTAACCGGCTGCGACAATAAAAGTAGTCCGTAATGGCGGCAAAGCCAGCCATGACGAAGTAGGGGTTATCCGCGGCGGCGGCGAAGCCAACGACGCCGAGATGATGTAGAGACATGGCAGATTGAAAATCAGATCAGATCGGCGCCGCCTCGAACATAGGGGATACAATCCGCCAATGTGAGGGCTGTTACGTCGAGCCCCCGATTGCCTAGCCTTGGCGGTAATGAACTTTCCGCCGGTGTTGCAGATGAAAGCGATCGCCGCCGTCGAAGGCGGTGAGAAATCCGCCCGGATCGATTCCAGATACCCTTGCCCCACGGTGGGCGCCAACTGTCGTGGTTCTTACGACACGTATGCCATGAGGGGTACCTCAAGGCGATAGAAAGAGGGGATAGGCGATCTGGTGCCCGGGACGGTGATAGACAGGGATTACCCAGGTTCACGTCCCCGCGGTGGAGGATCACTACATCCTGCTACAACTCACTATAATGACACAATGTGTACAGGTTACAATGGTGGTGTTGGTCGCTATGCGATCTGCTATGTCTTAGCTATTCTAGCTATCTCCTCGCCTCAAGGGCTCCTCCACGCCGGCTTATAAAGGCGCCTGGCGTGGGCATCATGGTGGTTCCGGGGCGGATACAATATGGAGTCCTAGACTAAGTCCTATGCGTGTACTACAAGGCAACCTGCCATGGGCCTGTCTTCGGATCCGCCATAAGCTCCTGCGTCCAGTAATCCACCATGGTATGGCAGCATTGAATCTGCCATAAGCTCCTGCCGTCTGGGAATCTGCCATGGCTCGGGTGCGTCTGCGAATCTGCCATGGCATGGCAGCATGGAATCCGCCATGGCATGGCAGTCTTCAATCCGCCATACCACCAGCAACTAGGCCGCCCGGTTGGCTATCCGCCATACCACCTCCATGGGCCACCCTGGTTTGCCGGTATGAGACTACGTCATTGGTATACCCGTTTGGTATATCCACAACACCTTCAATTTGAGAGTATCCTTGAGCAACCAAGCGAGCCTTGTTCCTTACAACAATTCCATTTGCATCTTGCTTGTTCTTGAAGATCCATTTGGTTCCAATGACATTGCGGCAATCCTTGGGCTTCTCTACTAATGACCAAACTTTGTTGCGCTCGAAGTTATTGAGTTCTTCATGCATGGCTTCTACCCAATCCGGGTCTTCGAGCGCTTCAAACACTTTTTGAGGTTCCACACAAGAGATATAGGCATGGTGGTTACTAAAGTTTGCCAATTGCCTCCTCGTGGACACCCCTTTCCTTACACTTCCAATCACATTCTCCAAGGTGTGGCTACCTCTTTGGAGAGTTGTTGCAATCTTCATGGCACGGCGAGCTTGAGCTTCTTCAAGAGATTCTTGAGAGGCCACTTGGTCATCACCACGGTTTTGGTCCTCGCCTTGACCTTCAAACCGAGCATGCTCATCATCTTGAGCTTGCTCAACGTCTTGAACTTGATCTTGATCACCACTTGGTGAATAATCACCATCATGCTCATGGTCTTGATCTTGATCATGCTCACATGGTTGAGGGGCTTGAGCTTGTCTTTGGCTAGCATCAAAGGGACCTTGAGGAGCTTGTTGTGATTGAGAGGGTGAAGGCTCCACTTGAGTAGAGCATAGTCCTTCTCCTTCCGCCAAAAGGTGTCCCTCAACGGGTATGAGATGTCCCACACCCATTCTTCTTATGGCAAGAGGAGGTATTTCGTCACCTACATCAAAAACACCACGTTGCTCCACACGGGAGCCGTCATTCTCGTCGAATCTCACGTTCAAAACTTCAACAACTCGAGCGGAGAGTTTGTCAAAGATTCTAAAGGCGTGAGATTCGGCGGCATAGCCAACAAAGGTACCCTCAAGAGCTTTTGAATCAAATTTGGACAAATGGACACCTTTCTTAAGATAGTAGCACTTACAACCGAATACCCGAAAGTACTTGATGTTAGGCTTCTTTCCAATGAGGATCTCATAAGGAGTCTTGTTCAAGCCCTTGCGGAGATATAACCGGTTCGACGCATGACATGCGGTATTAATGGCTTTGGCCCAAAAGTTATACGGAGACTTGAATTCCGCTAACATGGTCCTAGCCATATCAATGAGAGTCCGGTTCTTCCGCTCGGCTACACCATTTTGTTGGGGAGTGTAGGGAGATAAGTATTGATGGCGAATCCCCTCATCACTGAGAAAATCATTCAAGGTGTAGTTCTTGAACTCGGTGCCATTGTCACTTCGGATCATCAATATGTCTTGACCATATTGGCGTTGCACTTCATTGGTGAAGTCTTTGACGGTTTGTTGAGTCTCACTCTTGTGAGACAAGAAAAAGACCCAAGTGTATCTTGAATAGTCATCGACAATCACCAAGCAATACTTCTTTCCTCCAAGACTTTCATAAGAGGGAGGGCCGAAGAGATCCCTGTGAAGGAGCTCTAGGACCCTCTTAGATGAAATGATGGTCTTGCTAGAATGAGGAAGTTCATGCATCTTTCCTTCAATGCAAGCTCTACACACACGATCTTTTGAAAAGGTTAGATCGGTTAGTCCTAGGATGTGGTTGCCTTTGTGGAGACTTTGCAAAGTTCTCATATTGACATGGCCTAGCCGGCGATGCCAAAGCCATACCACGTCAACTTTAGCCATGAGGCATGTCACGGCTTTAGTGACCTCCTTCGAGAAGTCGATCACATATAAGCCATTTTCGATATGCCCTACATGAGCTACATTAAGAGACTTGCTCCACAAAAGAACTACAATCCCAACATCAAAGAAGGTTGCAAAGCCCATATTAGCAAGTTGAGCAACGGAAAGAAGATTATATGAAAGGGACTCAACAAGCATGACATCTTCCACGGTAACATTGTGAGAGACAACAACCTTGCCGAGACCCAATACCTTTGACCTTGAAGAATCCCCATAGGTGACGTAGCCCGCATGAGATGAACCGGTGCGAAGCTCCTTCACCATTTCTTTGCTCCTGGTCATATGATTGGTAGCACCACTATCAATTATCCATTGACCACCACCGGAAGCAAAGCCCTACAAGAGATCAAGTCTTGACTTTAGGTCCCCATTTCTCAATGGGTCCTTTCTTGTTAGTGACAAGGGTCTTTGGAACCCAAATAGACCATGCAACATATTCATTTGATGAACCAACAAATTTAGCATAAACATGTCCATCTTGTGCACGGCAAAGAACATAGGAAGGATTATATTTTCCCGCAAAGTTATTATGGTTGGGCATGGCCTTTTTGCCATTCCCAATAACTTCCCTCACCTCCTCCTCAAATACATTACCATTCTCATCATAGCATATTTCACTAGGAACATGCTTCTTTAATGAGGGAGGAGGCGCGGGGACACTCTTCTTCTTCTTGTTGTTGTTCTTCTTAAATCCAAGTCCCGTCTTGTCACCATGTTGCTTTTGAGCATTCAAAAGCTCATCAAGCATCTCATTTCCCTTTAGGGGGGCTTTCTCACAAGGGGGGTTAGTTGAGCATGAACTTGCAACAAATGTGCTAGAAAGAGACTTGGTTGCTTCATTAGCAATTATAAGATTTAGTTTCTCATTTTGCAACCTAAGTTCATTAGCAACGGATTGAGCAATATCACGATCACTTTTAAGTTTGGCAATATCCAAATTGTGAGATTCTTCAAGACCCAACATGGATGTCTCAAGTGACACCCTTAGGTCTTGCTCTTCCTCAAGAGATTGAGTAAGAGAAGCAATTTCATCGGCATAGTCATGAGCATGCCCCTCAAGTTCAAAAATGCGTTCATCATTTTTATCATTCACTTGGATGGCTTCATTAAGTTGATCTAGGAGAATCTCAAAGCGAGCTTTGGTCTCCCCATGCAAGGTTGACATGAACATGTCCATTTCATTTAGATCATCATTTTCACCAACTCGTTCAACACAATCCATCAAAGATAAGCTTTTAGGTATGATGGGTGTGAGAGGCGGTGATACCTTTGTAGCGTGAGCCATGCGACAAGTCGCATTGTGGTT
This sequence comes from Dactylis glomerata, assembly GCA_007115705.1. Classification (NCBI taxonomy): domain Eukaryota; kingdom Viridiplantae; phylum Streptophyta; class Magnoliopsida; order Poales; family Poaceae; genus Dactylis; species Dactylis glomerata. Next base: position 237,553 of record QXEO01000551.1, on the reverse strand, counting down.
GGAGCGCTTTGATTCATTTGCGGAAGCAAATAGGGATGATGAGGGGGTAGGATGGGGAATGGCGATGGCGGCCCTTCCTATTTCCTCCTTATCACTTGCATCATCCTCGGAGAGGTACTCTTCTTGAGTTATCAAAGCGTGAGTTGGGAGGACTCTCTTCTTGTCGGAGTTTCTAGGGTAAGACTTGGACTTCATTTCCTTGCGGACAAGCCTTCCATTGTGATCTTCAACTCTTTCATAAGGACACTCCGCAATAAAGTGGTTAGTGTTACCACAATTGTAGCAAGTCCTCACTCTACTTGTAGCCTTGGGCTTGGAGGGGCTAGATGACTTCCACTTCTTCATGAATGCCCTTTGAGCAAGAGCCATATGCTCGACATGAGCATACTTCATGTCCTCGGGGCTTCCACCCAATACTTCTTCCTCTTCCAACAAGCTTTCTTCTTCATGATAGGTGACTTTAGCCTTCAAAGCAAGGTTGGGAGCACGCACACCACGTGCACGAGCAAGAGCATCATCCGCATTCTTCTCGGAGATCTTCCTTGCCATCATCTCTTGCAAAATGTCATGAGCGGACATCGTCCGGAAATTTGCATTTCGCTTGATGGAGTTCACGGTTTCCCTATGGAAGGGCAAGAGAGCTTGAATGAACTTCCTCTTCATCCATCTCCAATCACATTGGGTGGAGCCAAGATCCGTTTAACTTCACTTGGAGTGACGAGAGACGCCTATGGAGTTCTTCGGGAGTTTCACCATCAAGCATGGCAAAGTTGTCCGCTTCATTGGAGGCTTCATCAAACTTGTATTCTTGAATACTCTCATTCCCAATGAAGAGGTTGGTGAGAATATCCCAAGATTCTTTGGCGGAGGTGATGTTGCGGACGAACGCCTTGTCCTTCTCAGTATGAGACATGTGAATGAGATGCAAGGCGGAGGCATTGAGTTGCTTGTCGATTTGCTCCCAAGGTAGCAAGTTGGTCAAATCCTTGGAAGTTGGATGGAAACCCTGCTCAATGATCCTCCAAAGCTCAATAGACACAAAGTTTATGTGAGAGCGCATGTTATCTTGCCAATTGGCAAAGCTAGAAGCATCAAGTGGTGGCGGTGGGCCGCAAGAAGCAAGGTGTGGCATTTGAAGATGTCTTCCGGAGACATAGCTCATAGGATGTGGAATTTCCGTGCTATGTCCGCGAGAGGTGTCATCTTTCTTGGGAGTGTCATCTACCTTGGGGGGTTCCTCTCCGCCCTCATCCCCATCCTCATCCGGATCATCCTCGTTTAAGATGGGCTTACCCGAGGACTCAACCGGGGTCGGTGGAGTGGTACTAGATGTTCCACTAACGAGGGCATCAAGTTGGGATTTTTGGCTTTCCATGGCTGCCATCATGGCATCCATACGTGCCATTATACTATTAAGATCCCCCTTAGTGGCGGGCTCCTCTTCGCCCATAACCTCTTAGGCGGTTAAGCTCAATCAAAGAGCACTAGGCTCTGATACCAAATGAAAGGATCGGAACAGGCGACTAGAGGGGGGGGGGTGAATAGGCGCTAAGTCAATTTTTAATATTTTTCAAATTTAAGGCTTGATACAAAGTAAATTCACTAGATGTGCAACTAGGTGAATTTCCTATAAGTGGCAAGCATGCAAGTAAACAAGTAACTAGCAAGATACAAGTAAGGGAAAGAAATAACCGAAGAGTGCAGACCGGAGACACAAGGATGTATTCCCGTAGTTCCTTCCTTTTGAGGGGAAGTACGTCTACGTTGGAGAGGTGTGGTGACACGGAGTCGACCAACGCCACAAAGGCTCACCTTGTTCTCCGGTGAGCAAGCCACGGAGGCTAGCTCGTTTCCACTAAGCGGTGGTATTGGGGGAACCACGAATCCCTTACACGGAGCTTGGGGCACAACTCCACAACTCAATTGGAGGCTCCCAAGAAAGCCACGGAGGCTAGAATCACCACAAAGACAAGTCAATCAACCAATTACAACACCTAGGGTCACAAGATCCCCAAGGTGCAAATCCTCCAAGCAAATGGAGGTGGAAATGAAATTCCTTCGGTGAAGATGTAGTTCGGTGCCTCCTCCTTCAATCCTCCAAAGATCAAGAGCTTTGGTTGGCTAGAAGGGGAGATCTATGGAATTTGGTGTTTTTCCAATGGGGGTAGGTGAGAGCTTCAAAGATGAACAATGGTTGGTGAAGTTCTAACCCTACCCCAGCTGGACGAAGGGGTATTTATAGGTGGGTGGGAATCAGGCCGTTGGAGGGAGCACATAGCAGCAAACCCGGCGATAAGTCCGGCGGTGCCGGCCTCTGGGCCGGACGCCCCGGCGGTAAGTCCGGCGAGACCGGATTTCTCGCCGGGTGTCCGGCGGCCCGCCGGGAGAATCCGGCGCCCCGCCGAAAACTCAATCAGAACAGCAATCCGGCGGCCCCGCCGGGCTGGTCCGGTCTGCCACCGGATGGTCCGGTCTGGGGGGCCGGCCAGACCAACTTAGGCCACTTTTGGCAGGCGATTCCACCATCTTTCGTTTTATGCATTAGAATCCCTTCACCTGTGAACTTAAACCTGTATGCACATAATTCAAATATTAGTTCACACAAAACATAGTCATGTCATTGTAAATCAAAAAAGTAGAAAGGAACAAATGTCCTTTCAAAGAAGAGTAACATCTACTTATTCAACATAATACAAAGCTCACGATCACATAAATATCACATCATGGGAGAGAGAGGTGAACCACATAGCTACCGGTAGAGCCCTCAGCCTCGGGGATGAACTACTCCCTCCTCATCATAGGAGACAACAAGGTTGATGGAGATGGCGGTGAGGTCGATGGAGACGGCGGAGACGGCGATGGAGGTCGATGGAGATGGCTTCGGGGGCACTTCCCTGTTCCGGCAGGGTGCCGGAATAGAGACTTCTGGCCCCTGAAATTCGTCGACGGCGGCGGCGGAGCTACGGAACTGTTTCTGGAAAATTGCCGACTCCCCTAGGGTTTTCTGTCCCGAGGCTTTATATAGGCGAAGGGGCATCGTCAGGGGGCTGCCAGGGCCTCCTCACACATAGGGGGCGCGGCCAGGGCCTGGGCCGCGCCACCCTAGTGTGAGGGCAGCCCCAGGCCCCCCTCCGGCTCTCGTTTGGTCCTCGTCCTTCGTCCGGGAAAAATAAGACTTCTGGAACTTGTTTCGTTCAATTCCGAGAATATTTCCTGTGTAGCTTTTCTGAAACACAAAAACAGCAGAAAACATGAAACTGGCACTGTGGCATCTTGTCAATAGGTTAGTTCTAGAAATCGCATAAAAATGCCACGACGTGTAACGAAACACAAGGAAAATGGTGTAAAAACAAGCATGGAGCATCAAAAATTATAGATACGTTTGAGACATATCACATACCTAGCACTCAAAATTCCAGGACCCAAGGGGGTCATTACAGTACAAGGAAGCTTTGAAGTATCCAATACCTGCGACAAGGAATTCAATAGGATAGCGCAAACCTTCAGCATGACAGCTAAATATGCAAGACTCAAAGGCTAAACTCATCACAATGTACTACCCGACGTTGGTCGATCCCTGCCAGACTAGGCTTTCGACGCAATGCAAGACTCCAAGAAAATTCGGGTTCACCCTACAAACCCAAACAAAACCACTTCAATAGTGGTAAACTTGGATCTCGCGTAGAAAAGCACGCTCGTCGAGTTCCTCCGTGAGTGCTGGGAAATCTTTGCCTAGTGTCCTTCAGACATGCCAGGGGTTCCCAGGGAACTCGTCGAGCACGCACTAAACGTGGATCCAAAAGCGAAACCAGTCAAGCAACCTCTACGACGGTTCGATGAACCCAAAAGAAAAGCAATAGCAGCCGAGCTACACAGGCTATAAAACGCATGTTTCATCAGAGAAATCAAAGCATCAACTTGGGTGTCCAATCCAGTAATTGTCCCCAAGAAAAATATGGGCATACAAAGAGTATGTGTCGACTACACATCTCTCAACAAGCATTGTCCTAAGGATCCCTTCCCGCTACCTCGCATTGATCAAATAATTAACTCAACAGCGGGGTGTGCAAGGCTTTCCTTTCTGGACGCATACTCCGGCTGCAACCAGATAAAATTGAAGAAAGAAGACGAAGAAAAGACAGCTTTCATCACACCATATGGCATCTTTTGCTATCAAGTCATGCCTTTCGGCCACAAAAACGTAGGAGTAACCTATCAACGGATGATGCACAATTGCCTTGGAAGCCAAATAGTACGCAACATTCAAGTCTACATCGACGACGTAGTTATCACCACAATAAAGGAGGAATCTTTGATCAGCGATCTGCGGGAAACCTTTGACAACCTCAACAGGTACAAGCTCAAGCTAAACCCGACAAAATGTTCCTTTGGCGTCCCCGCAGGGAAGCTTCTGGAATTCCTGGTATCAGCGAGAGGAATAGAGGAAACCTAGAGAAAATCCAGGCAATATTAACAATGGGGAAACCAGCAAAGCTACACGACATGCAAAAACTTGCAGGACGCGTAGCGGCATTAAGTCGATTCATTGCATGATTAGGAGAAAAAGCCCTCCCTTTTTATGCACTGATGAAAAAGGCAGACAACAAATTCGAGTGGACAGAAGAGGCAGATGCAGCGTTCGCATGGTTGAAAAAAGTGCTTTCCACACTGATTCGACACAAGGGGAGCCAAAGGATATTTATATGCCTTAATAGATGAGTTGTCAATTCAGCTGCACCTGGAAACAGACTTGCTCGCAGCGGATTATCAGTAGCAACAGCTTTATAGTGGTGACAATAGCAAAGTAGTAGCAACAACAATAAAGTAAAGATGGTAACAGTAGCAATAGTAAACAGTAGGATTAAATACTGTAGACATAGGGATGGATGAACGGGCGTTGCATGGATAAGATAATTCATGTAATAATCAAGACATGTGCAATTGCAGATAAATAATGATAAAGCATCCTAGTACTAAATAACCATCGGCATGTGTTTCGTATATAGTCGTACGTGCTCGCAATGAGAAACTTGCATGACATCTTCTGTCCTACCAGCCCGTTTGCAGCGGGGCCTCAAGGGAATCTACTGGTAATTAAGGTACTCCTTTTAATAGAGTACCGGAGCAAAGCACTAACACTCAGTGAACACATGTGATCCTCACATCACAGCCATCCCCTCCGGTTATCCCAATTGATGTCACTTTGGGGCCTCGGGTTCCGGACAATGATATGTGTATACAACTTGCAGGTAAGATCATAAACAACAACTATCATCATAAAACAATAACAAGTTCAGATCTGAGATCATGGCACTCGGGCCCAAAGTGACAAGCATTAAGCACAACAAGTTGCAACAATGTCATAAGCACTAACAATAGATACTAGGCACCATGCCCTAACAATCTCATAGCAAATTACATGAATGATCTCATCCAATCCCTACCATCCCCTTCGCCTACAGCGGGAATTACTCACACATGGATGGGGGAATCATGGATGGTTGATGGAGAGACGTCGGTGATGATGATAATGAAGACCTCCTCCAAATCACCGTCCCGGCAGGGTGCCAGAACGGAGTTTCCGGTTCCGAATCACGGTTTCTGATGGTGGCGGCGCAGCGGAACTCTATCTGGGAAAAAATGCCCAACCCCCGATAGTTTCAGGTCAGGAGGTATATGTAGGCGGAAGCAGGGGTTGAGGCGATGGCCGAGGTGGCCTCACCACCCCCTGGCGCGGCCTGGCCTGGCCCGCGCCACCAGGGGGTGTGAGCCCCTCATGGCCCCTCTCCATCTCGTATTCTGGCTCCGTGCGTCTTCTGGTAAAATAGGATTTTTGAAGTATTTTCTGGGATTTTTCCTGAAAGTTGGATTTCTGCACAAAAACAAGACACCAGGGCAATTCTGCTGAAAACAACGTTAGTCCGTGTTAGTTGTATTCAAAACACACAAATTAGAGGAGAAGCAATAGCAAAAGTATTCAGGAAAGTAGATACGTTTTGGATGTATCGTAGACCACCAGTGTTGGTCGCACCGAAAGAAAGGGAGCCACTGCAATTATATATCGCAGCCACACATCAAGTAGTGAGCACAGTGCTAGTAGTCGAATGAAGTGAAGAAGGGAAGGCACACAGAGTACAGCGACCAGTATACCTCCTCAGCGAAGTCCTATCACCAAGAAAACAGAGGTACCCGCATTATCAAAAGCTTGCATATAGCGTATTTACAACAGCACGAAAATTGTGGCAATACTTCACGGTACATCCAATCATAGTGGTTAAGGAAGTCCCACTATCAAATATATTGAACAACCCTAAAGCGACAGGACGTGTCTCCTTATGGGGAATCGAGTTATCTCCCCTGGACATCACGTATGAGAAAAGGAAAGCAATCAAATCTCAGGTGCTACCAGATTTCATAGCAGAGTGGATCGAACTACAAAACACAGGACCGCCCGACCTGTTGATACGTCTCAAACGTATCTATAATTTTTGATCCTCCATGCTTGTTTATACACCATTTGCTTTGTGTTTTGCTACATTTTGTGGCATTTTTATGCATTTTCTAGAACTAATCTACTAATGAGATGCCACAGTGCCATTTCCCTGTTTCTGCTATTTTGTGTTTCAGAAAAGGTACACAGGAAACATTCTCGGAATTGGACGAAACAAAAGCCAAAGTTCCTATTTTTCCCGAAGCGTGACAAAGTCCAAAGATGAGACAGAGGGGTGCCAGGAGGCAGCCGCACCATGGCATGGTGTGGGCCACCCCCTGGTCATGCCATGGCCAGGTGTGGGCCCCTGGTCCACACTCTGACGCCGCCCTTCCGCCTATATATTCCCCTCAACGGGAAAACCTAAAAGTCTCGATCAATTTCTATGAAACATACTGCAAGCCGCCGCAGTCGTCGACGCGAGATCGGGAGGGTCCAGAAGCTCTTCCCGGCACTCTGCCGGAGAGGGGAATCACCGCCGGAGGCCTTCTTCATCACCATGCCTGCCTTTGGAGTGATGCGTAAGTAGTCTACCTTAGACTACGGGTCCATAGCAGTAGCTAGATGGTTGTCATCTCCTCCATGTGTTTCATGTTTAGATCTTGTGAGCTGCCTATCATGATCAAGATCATCGTTGTGTAATTCTACATGTTGTGTTTGTTGGGATCCGATGAATATTGATACTATGTCCAGTTGATTTGCTGAATTATTATTTTTATGTTATCTCTATGTTGTTTATGATCTTGCATGCTTTCCATTGCTAGTAGATATCTTGGCCGAGTAGATGCTAGTGACTCCAAGAGGGGGTATTTATGCTCGATAATGGGTTCATGCCTCTAGTAATCTGGGGGAGTGATAGAAACCTCTAAGGTTGTAGATGTGATGTTGCCACTAGGGAGAAAACAACAATCTTGTGTTCAAGGACATTTGTATTGTTTACATTACGCACTTTGCTTAAGGCGATAATCTGTTGCTTGCAACTTAATACCCAATGGTTGCTCGGACGACATCCGAAGGGTGGATTATTAGTCATAGATGCAGTTGGATTATGGTCTATGTATTTTGTCGTAATGCCCATAGTGAATCTCATAGTGAACCTCATGACATTTGTATGCTATATTTATTCTATCAATTGCCCAACTGTAATTTGTTTACCCAGCATGTTATTTACTTTATGGAGAGACACCACTAGTGAACTGTGGACCCCGGTCCATTCCTTTACATTGTTATTACCGTTTACCATTTACTCGCTTTATTTACATTCTTATAAACTACTATCTTGTACCGCTCAATACACTTAATCCTTTGTTCACAGCAAACCGGTGAGTTGACAACCTCACTATGAGTTGGGACAAAGTACATGGTTGTGTTGTGTGCAGGTTCCACGTTGCTGCTGGTGCAAAGCTACACCCTGGACAAGTCATCTGGCGCCATTGTCCAGAGCTGTTGCAAAGCTAGCGGGCATCAACCTTCGGAAGTTTGGTTCTTTCTCCTACTGGTTTGATAAACCTTGGTTTCACAACTGAGGGAAGACTTGCTGTTGTGCTCATCATAACCTTCTCTTGGAGTTTTCAACTGGGCGGTTATATATATATAAAACTCCTACATCAACACCGCAACACCAACAAGTTTTCTGGCGCCGTTGCTGGGGAGAAAGAAGATTTCTGCAAGGGGAGTCTCTCGCTTCCAATCTTTTACTTTGTTATTGTTTTGCTTTATTTTATTTTTGCTTGCATCATTTTATCAAAAATACAAAAAATTAGTTCCTTCATAGTTGTTTTTACTTGTCTGCTTTTAGCTTTGCTAGAATGGGTACTCCTGAGAACACCAAGTTGTGTGATTTTACTAGCACCAATAACAATGATTTTATCTGCACTCCTATTGCACCACCTGCTCATGAGGCACATTTTTATGAGATTAAGCCTGCTTTGTTGAATCTTGTTATGAAAGAGCAATTTTATGGTGTTAGTACTGATGATGCTGCAGCTCATCTCAACAATTTTGTTGAGCTATGTGAGCTGCAAAAGTATAAGGATGTAGATGGTGACATTATTAAGCTTAAGTTGTTTCCTTTTTCTTTAAGAGGAAGAGCTAATGATTGGTTGCTATCTTTGCCTAGAAATAGTATTGATTCTTGGGTTAAGTGTAAGGATGCTTTTATTGGAAAATATTATCCTCCTGCTAAGATTATAGCTTTGCGAAGTGATATTATGAAGTTTAGACAGTTTGATAATGAACATGTTGCTCAAGCTTGGAAAAGAATGAAATCGATGATAAAGAATTGTCTCACTCATGGACTAACTACTTGGATGATTATCCAAACCTTTTATGTAGGACTAAAATTTTCTTCGAGAAATCTATTGGATTCAGCTGCTGGAGGCACTTTTATGTCCATCACCGTGGGCGCCGCAACAAAGCTTCTTGACAACATGATGGTAAATTATTCTGAGTGGCATACCGAGAGAGCTCCAGAAGGTAAGAAGGTAAATTCTGTTGAGGAAACATCTTCCTTGAGTAATAAGATTGATACTATTATGGCTATGATTGCTAATGATAGAGTTCATGTTGATCCTAATAATGTTCCTTTGGCCTCTTTGGTTGCTCAAGAAGAGCATGTTGATGTAAACTTCATTAGAAATAATAATTTCAACAACAGTGCTTATAGGAACAATTTTGCGAGCAACAATTATAGGCCGTTCCTTCTACCAATGGTAATGGTTACGACAACTCTTATGGTAATTCCTCCAACAACACTAGGGGCGCGCCCTCTGAGCTTGAAGTCATGCTCCAGGACTTCATCGGTAAGCAAACTGCTTTTAATAAGTCTGTTGAGGAAAAGTTGGGTAAAATTGATATTCTTGCTTCTAAAGTTGATAGCCTTGCTCTTGATGTTGAACTTCTGAAACTAAAAGTTTTGCCTAATGATGTGAAAGAAAGCAATACTTTGAATGCCATTCAAGTTATAATTGATGAAAATGTTAGGATGTTAGCAGAATTGCATGCCAGATGGGAAAGAGAAGATGAGATGGCTAGAAATATGAAGGTATGTACTATTGCCACCTCTAGTAATGTTGTTTCAAATGCTAGCAATCCTCTTACTTTGATTGGTGTAGAGAAAACTCCTACTCCTTGTGCTAAAAAGCCTAAAACTGCAAAAACTTTTTCCACGAAAAGTGCTAAATTTTTTCGGAGTATGGGAGATGATAGCTCTACTTATTTTAATGATTTTGATATTGATGGTTGCAATATCTCTGAAGTTATTTTGTTCTTGCAAAAGCTTGCTTTGAGTCCTAATGCTAGTTCTATGAATGTTGCTTTTACAAAGCATATTACAAATGCTCTCATGAAAATTAGGGAAGAAAAGTTAAAACAAAAGGTTTCTATTCCCAAGAAGTTAGAAGATGGTTGGGAGCCCATCATTGATATGAATGTGAATGATTTTGATTGCTATGATTTATGTGATCTAGGTGCAATTATTTCAATTATGCCTAGAAAGATTTATGATATGCTTGGTTTACCATTGCTTGAAAATTGTTATTTTGATGTTCCTCTTGCTGATGTTGTTAAGAAGAAACCATGGTTAACAATAACCTTGTTCCTGTTGATTTCCTTGTTATGGATGTTGAATGCAATGCTTCATGTCCTATTATTTTGGGAAGACCTTTTCTTCAAACAGTTGGTGCCATCATTGTATGAAGGAAGGTACCATTAAATATCAAATCCCACTCAAGAAAGGTATGGAACACTTCCCTAGGAAGAGAAAGAAATTACTTTTGGACTCTATTCTTAGAGCAAATTATGAACTTGAAGCTTCATCGCTTCATATTACTTGATTTCCACTTTCTGCGCCTAGCTTAAAGGCATTAAAGAAAAGCACTCTTGGGACCAATGTTTTCTTTTTAGTACGTTTTCTTTTATTTGCGTCTTGAAAGTTATTACTACTGTAATGACCTCTCCTTATCATTTTTATTTCGTTTTTGTGCTAAGAAGAACCTCTAATTTGAGGGAGGTAAGATTTGGGGAAGTTGTTGTCCTGAAACAGATTTCTACGCTGCACCGTAAATATTCGTGAAAATTATAAGTATATCTTTTTGATCTGCTATTTCTTGTGCATATGCCCCAGGTTATTTCCAAACTTTTATTAGTTTTGCACTTTTCAATTTGAGCAACATAAGGTCCTCTGAAAAATCGATCTTTGTCAGCTGTTTTGTTTTGACAGATTCTGCCACTATTTGTGTTTGCCTCTCGATCGCTTTCTTTTTGAGTTCTTTTGATCACGGAACTTTTGAGGAAGTTGCTACAGTAGCTTATGATTTAATGGATGGTATATTTGAGTTTGAAACTGAATCAAAAGGGTAGATTTATTATCATGCTTATACTGATGTTGCTAATAGAATTGTGTGAAGTTTTGTATGAAGGAAGTTTTCAAGTGTAGGGAATGGAGAGTGACGAGATGAGATGAAGTATGGACAAAACCTCAAACTTGGGGATGCCCATGTCACCCCAATAAATATCCAAGAGGTACAAGCGTCAAAGCTTGGGGATGCCCCGAGGCACCCCTTCTTCATCGGCAAAAATCAGGTCACCTTTCAAGACACTATATTTTTATTGCTTCATATTCTATGCATTTTTTTGGAGCGTCTTTACTTTCACTTTTAGTTTTCTTTTGTTTTGTTTTCTGCAATAAATGGTTGGACCCCAACAAATTTCTTTTGGAGATGACACACTCTGTTTTTCATTGCCAAGAACACTCTAGTTTTCACTCTTATCGTTCAACAAGTGTTCTCTTTTTCTAGAACTGCGTTTAGCTTTTGTTTTTTGCCTTGATTTTTGTACAGATATTGTTTTATCTTTGTATCAAGGTGCATTTATACCACTGGTCTATGTTGGTTTTCATCAAAAAGATTTGTTTCAAAAATGTTTGAATGGTGTTGGAAAAGAGAAAAAAGTTTCATGCCTATAGTGGTACGAATGGAAGCTTGTTTAGACTGCGGCTTAGACTTTTGCATGTCATGCTTGATGTCATTTTGATAGTATGCTTAGCAGTTTTTGCTGTAGCATGACTTGTCTCAAATGACTGAGATTGCTTAATGAGCCTTTGAAAAAATCATGTGTTGTTTTTGTTATATGGGAGCATATTATTGTGGTTTTCTCCTTTGATGCTTTATTTGGGTTGACTTGGCGCATGCTTACAACATGTTTGACTCTATGATCATTTGATTTTTGACTTGTGATACCACTTTATGCTTTGGTTAATGATGTTTTGTCACTATGCATGATTATGGCCGTTATTGCTCTCTTAGTTGGTCGCTCCTAGTCTGTTGCTAGCCTTCATTTTGTGCTGAGAGGGAATAATTCTTGTGCATCCAACTCTCAAAAATCAAGTTTTCCAATGTGTCCACCATAAATTCCTATGCATGGTATTTGCAAACCATTCCAAGTAAATTTTCATGTGCTACCTTTCAAAAAACCTTCAAAATACTTCTCATTTTGTGACACTATTTTCAGCTCATGGGGACGTAGTGGTCGGATTCGCTATCTTCCATATTATTTTATTCCAAAAAAAAGAAAAAAAGAAAGAAAAAAGGCACTCCTCCATGGTATGTGAAAGTTGGTGGGCACCCGACGGAATCGGTTAGCCATGGTTTGTGAAAGGAAAAGTGGGGAGGAGTGCCAAGCTTTATAAAAGAGCACCAAAGTGCCAATCTCTCTCTCAAAAACTTGCTTTGTATGGAAGATAGTAAGAACCCCATTGCCAGTCATTGACAAGAACAACCACCTCTCAAAACAAATTTTTATCTCTCTGTTTTACAAATGAAAAGCTCTAGCACATGTTTAATCCCTGCTTCCCTCTGCGAAGGGCCTTTCTTTTACTTTTATTTTGAGTCTCCACCTTCTACCTTTATGCACGGTCTAAGAGAGCATAGTTGTCATTCTGAGTTTAATGTGCATAGTCCCAAAGTTTATCATTAATTGATTCATGATTATGGTTTTTCTTGTTCTTAAATTATTTGTATCTAGTCGCCCTCTTAAACTTGAAGGTGTCATATGCATTTATGTTTTGATACTCCATGAAGGACAAGCTGAAAACCACTTTCCTATATTTTTCTATATGATTGGAACACACACTTGACTTTCAATGCTTCATTACTAATGATCTTTTGTTTGTGTTACTTTTCATGTTATAACATGGTTGCTAATTTTTTATTGTCAAGATTATGTCTCTTATGCCCATGTTTTAAGTACTTTGATCTTAGCACTCAATGCTTCACATCGTTGATCAAGATTGTGATGGTGCATGTCACCTCAAAAATTATTTTTTTGTTATCACTTACCTACTCGAGGATGAGCAGGAGTTAAGCTTGGGGATGCTTGATACGTCTCAAACATATCTATAATTTTTGATGCTCCATGCTTGTTTATACACCATTTGCTTTGTGTTTTGTTACACTTCGTGGCGTTTTTATGCATTTTCTAGAACTAACCTACTAATGAGATGCCACAGTGCCAGTTCCCTGTTTCTGCTGTTTTTGTCTATCAGAAAAGCTACATAGGAAATATTCTCGGAATTGGACGAAACAAAAGCCAAAGTTCCTATTTTTCCCGAAGCGTGACGAAGTCCAAAGATGAGACAGAGGGGTGCCAGGAGGTGGCCACACCATGGCATGGCACGGGCCACCCCCTGGCCGCGCCATGGCCAGGTGTGGGCCCCTGGTCCACACTCTGACGCCGCCATTCCGTCTATTTATTCCCCTCAACAGGAAAACCTAAAAGCCCCAATCAATTTCCACGAAACATACTGCAAGCCGCCGCCGTCGTCGACGCGAGATCGGGAGGGTCCAGAAGCTCTTTCCGGCACCCTGCCATAGAGGGGAATCACCCCAGAGGCCTTCTTCATCACCATGCCTGCCTCCGGAGTGATGCGTGAGTATTCTACCTTAGACTACGGGTCCATAGCAGTAGCTAGATGGTTGTCATCTCCTCCATGTGCTTCATGTTTAGATCTTGTGAGCTGCCTATCATGATCAAGATCATCGTTGTGTAATTCTAAATGTTGTGTTTGTTGGGATCCGATGAATATTGATACTATGTCAAATTGATTTGCTGAATTATTATCTTTATGTTATCTCTATGTTGTTTATGATCTTGCATGCTCTATGTTGCTAGTAGATATCTTGGCCGAGTAGATGCTAGTGACTCCAAGAGGGGGTATTTATTCTCAATAGTGGTTTCATGCCTCTAGTATCCGGGGGAGTGACAGAAACCTCTAAGGTTGTAGATGTGTTGTTGCTACTAGGGAGAAAACAACAATCTTGTGTTCAAGGACATTTGTATTGTTTACATTATGCACTTTGCTTAAGGCGATAATCTGTTGCTTGCAACTAATACCCAATGGTTGCTCGGACGACATCCGGAGGGTGGATTATTAGTCATAGATGCAGTTGGATTACGGTCTATGTATTTTGTCGTAATGCCCATAGTGAATCTCATAGTGATCCTCATGACATTTGTATGCTAGCTTTATTCTATCAATTGCCCAACTGTAATTTGTTTACCCAGCATGTTATTTACTTTATGGAGAGACACCACTAGTGAACTGTGGACCCCGGTCCATTTCTTTACATTGTTATTATAGTTTACCATTTACTAGCTTTATTTACATTCTTGTAAACTACTATCTTTTACCACTCGATACGCTTAATCCTTTGTTCACAATAAACCGGTGAGATTGACAACCTCACTGTGAGTTGGGACAAAGTACTTGGTTGTGTTGTTTGCAGGTTCCACGTTGTTGCTGGTGCAAAGCTACGCCCTGGACAAGTCATCTGGCGCCATTGTCCGGAGCTGTTGCAAAGCTAGTGGGCATCAACCTTCAGAAGTTTGGTTCTTTCTCCTACTGGTTCGATAAACCTTGGTTTCACAACTGAGAGAAGACTTGCTGCTGTTCTCATCATAATCTTCTCTTGGGGTTTCCAACTGGGCGGTTATATATATATAAAACTCCTACATCAACACCGCACCACCTGTCGAGTGTATGGACAATGTACTTCGATGGGTCGAAAAGGGTCCAAGGGGCGGGAGCAGGGGTAGTCTTAATATCACCACAAGGGGATAAGCTAAAGTACGTATTAAGGATGAGTTTTCCATAAGCTTCCAACAATGAAGCCGAGTATGAGGCCCTGCTTCACAGAATGAAGATTGACAAAGCATGTGGAGCAACCCGACTAAAAATATTCGGGGACTCGAATCTCGTCGTCCAGCAAGTGATGAACCGATGTGATGCCATTAGCGACAATATGACGGTGTACAGGAATTTGTATTACTATCTAGAAGGAACTTTAGATGGGTGCGAAGTTTCACACATCAGCAGAGCCAGCAACAAGGAAGCCAATAATTTTGCAAACATCGGGTCCCAATGCCTGCCTAAACCACCAGGAGTCTTCTGGGAGGAAATCATCGAGAGGTCAATAAAAGGTAGCAAAAGTTCTACTCCAGGGGAACCAAGTCAGCATCCAGTGATAGGCTCGGGGGCTGGCAAGCTAGGATCAGAGAGCATAGCAGAACCAAAGGGAGTCATGATGATTGAAGAAACTTGGATGCAGCCATACTTAGCGTATATGATGAAAAAAACACTACCCAAAGATACAGTCGAAGCACGAAGGATAATACGATGATCCAAAGCTTTCGTCATACTACAAGGAAAGTTATACAAGAAAAGTATAACTGGTGTTGCAGCGATGCGTCACCCCTCAAGAAGGGCAAGACATATTGAAAGACATCCATGCAGGAGTTTGCGGACATCATGCTAGCAGCAGAGCTATAGCAGCCAAGGCTTTTCGAGCAGGATTCTACTGGTTAACAGCTGGTGGTGCGGTGTTGATGTAGGAGTTCTATAAATGACCGCCCAGTTGGAAACCCCAAGAGAAGGTTATGATGAGCACAGCAGCAAGTCTTCCCTCAGTATGAGACCGAGGTTTATCGAACCAGTAGGAGAAAGAACCAAACTTCAGAAGGTTGATGCTTGCTAGCTTTGCGACAGCTCCGGACAATTTTTATATGGCGCCTTATCCAGGGCTTAGCTTTGCACCAGCAGCAACGTGGAACCTACACACAACACAAGCAAGTACTTTGTCCCAACTCACAGTGAGGTTGTCAATCTCACCGGCTTGTTGTAAACAAAGGATTAAGCGTATCGAGTGGTAAAAGATAGTAGTTTGCAAGAATGTAAATAAAGTGAGTAAATGGTAAACGGTAATAACAGTGTGAAAGAATGGACTGGGGTCCATAGTTCACTAGTGGTGTCTCTCCATAAAGTAAATAACATGCTGGGTAAACAAATTACAGTTGGGCAATTGATAGAGTAAAGCAAGCATACAAATGTCGTGAGGATCACTATGAGATTCACTTAGGCATTAAAACATAATACATAGACCGTAATCCAACTGCATCTATGACTAATAATCCACCCTTCGGATGTCATCCGAGCAACCATTGGGTATTAAGTTTCAAGCAACAGATTATCGCCTTAAGCAAAGTGTGTAATGTAAACAATACAAATGTCCTTGAACACAAGATTGTTGTTTTCTCCCTAGTAGCAACAGCACATCTACAATCTTAGAGGTTTCTGTCACTCCCCCAGATTACTAGAGGCATGAACCCACTATCGAGCATAAATACTCCCTCTTGGAGTCACTAGGATCTACTCGGCCAAGATATCTACTAGCAACGGAGAGCATGCAAGATCATAGACAACATAGAGATAACATAAAGATAATAATTCAGAAAATCAACTTGACATAGTATCAATATTCATTGGATCCCAACAAACACAACATGTAGAATTACACAACGATGATCTTGATCATGATAGGCAGCTCACAAGATCTAAACATGAAGCACATGGAGGAGATGACAACCATCTAGCTACTGCTATGGACCCATAGTCCAAGGTAAACTACTCACGCATCACTCCGGAGGCAGGCATGGTGATTCCCCTCTCCGGCAGGGTGCCGGGAAGAGCTTCTGGACCCTCCCAATATCGTGTCGACGACGGCGGCGGCTTGCAGTATGTTTCGAGGAAAATTGATCGGTCGCTTTAGGTTTTCCCATCGAGGGGAATATATAGGCGGAAGGGCGGCGTTAGAAGGTGGGCCAGGTGGCCACACCACCTGGTGGCACGGCCAGGGGCTGGGCCGCGCCACCCTATGGTGCACCTGGCCCCTGGTCCTCCTCCGTCTCAGCTTTGGACTCCGTGACTCTTCGGGAAAATAGGAATTTTGGCTTTTGTTTCGTCCAATTCCGAGAATATTTCTTGTGTAGCTTTTCTGAAACACAAAAACAGCAGAAACAGGGAACTGGCACTGTGGCATCTCGTTAGTAGGTTAGTTCTGGAAAATGCATAAAAACGCCATGAAGTGTAACAAAACACAAAAACAAATGGTATATAAACAAGCATGGAGCATCAAAAATTATAGATACGTTTGAGACGATCAACAGCCATTGAAGACGCAAAAGACATAGTCCGAAAGTGTGAGGCCTCTCAATGATTTGCGTCCAGACCGCACTCACCAGCAGCAGAACTTCAGCCGATACCACTGTCTTCGCCCTTTGCATAATGGGGTTTGGATATGGTAGGAAAATTGCACAAGTCATGGCCAGAAGGGCACGTCTACATGTTGGTGGCTGACGAGGGTTAACTCGACAAATATCCTAGATGAAGGACTTAGGATCAGGGAGATAGGGCGTCGGATGAACTCGAAGGTAAGGTTAGTCGAAATAAGTGTATATCGAAAGTAAACTTGGGTGTTGAACCTAGCTTGCTTTCAATCTGGCCTACACCGTCCCCTCCTGGCCCCTATATATAGGTGGCCAGGTCTCGAGGATCGGGTAGGGTCCGATACAGATTACAATATCGACATACGGTAAGAACTCGTATCTCGACTATCATTACAATTGGGCCTAGCTTAACGGGCCTCAGGGGTACTCAACTAACGGGCTCTATTAGCTATACCCTTGTCAGTAGCCCCTGAGATTCTACCAGAATTGCAGATTCGGGTTGAATCTCTAATCTTTAAATCTTTGACTTGATCAATTCTTCGACTTCTTTATATCTTCAAATCTTTGACTTGGTCTTTCGACTTATTTTCATGATAATTCTTCGCAAGGGGTTTTGATGAACAAGCCTGACAACTCTGACAGATCAAGAGGTCAGTTAACTGCCGGAACAGATACTTGTCACCTACTTCAAATTCAATCCCCTTGGACTTGAATTCGGGATACCGGTCAAACCCACTCATTTGCCGTATTTAGGACTTACAAAGAATGAATCCCAGTGATTCTCAGGGTACCCAGTGCGTCCACCAGGATTTTCTTCGCGTCGTAGACACGGATACATACCAGCAGAGCGCATCCATGTGCGTATACTAGGCCACACAGGACGGATCCCGGGGTCTTACCTTCGTGACAAGTCACGGCATTCGAGTTTCGTTGCGATAACGCAACTCGAGAATCTCATGTCGTAGTCTCTTTCGACTGATAAAATCAAAGAATTTTGAATTTATATTAACTTCTTCCAAGTGCCTCCCGATGGGAGTAGTCGCTCTATATTTTGTCGACTACGTAGTCGAAGTTTGCATGGTAGACTCTCTTCATCTTCATTATTGATTTTCTCATCCTCTATCGGGTGCGCGCTCAGCGCTCCCGATGGGAGTAGCCCCCGAGGCTATGGTTGGATACTTGTAGTCAATCATAGGCTCAAAATTCACTTCTTCTTCTCTCTTCAAGTTTCTCCTATTTGTAAGCCCCCGAGCCCAAGGCGAGGTTTTTCATATCTTTCGACCACACTTTCCCTTTTTTTCCTTTTGCTATTATCGTCTGCTATGTGCAAATTTTAACTCCTTTATGAATATGTTTATGGGCCTTGCTATCACGGGGGCCCGATAATATGTGCTTATAAATAAAGCATCTTTGGCAAGGGTAAAAACCCTAATCAGATTCCTCCTCCACCGCATCGTCTCCTCTTTTCATCTAGGGTTTTTAGTCTTCCCACTTTTCCACATGGCTGATGCAGATGATTCTCGTCTGAACCTTGGCTCTCCGGTGGCACCGCGGGGTCGTGGCCGCCCTCGTGGAAGCAAAAACAAAACAACTCCAGCCGCCGCAGGATCGTCATTGGCCGCTCCGGTGAAGCGTCGTCCCGGCCGCCCACCTGGTAGCAAGAACAAACCCAAGGTGACTGGCGCCGCCCCAGGTCCAAGCGCTCCTCCTCCTGCTACTCCTTCTGCTTCTCCAAGAAAATTTTCTTTCTTCTGCATTGCCATGGCGCAATGCCGCGAGATTCAGCGCCTGCCACTGAATTTCACCAAGTTCATGGATGGGCGAGAACTGCGAGAAGCGGTTCTTCGTGAACAATCTGGTGGAGGGACTCCATACCAAGTGGAGGTTTGGTACGACGGTGATGGCGAGCAATACTTCAAGGGTGGCTGGTCGCAGTTTGCAGAAGACCACGACCTCCACCAAGGCTTCTTCATGACTTTCGACTACCACATCGGCACATCAAAGTTCGATGTGAAGATCTATGACGACACCCAGTGCCAGAAGGAATATGAAGCGAAAGTCCACTTTCATTAGGATCTGCTTTTATGTAATCTCTTTTTATAGTGTCCTTGCTGCCGTACTATCTATAATGAATACTCGTACTTTGCTTTGATGCTTTTAATAGTACCATGAGAACAAATCATTGTTCTGAGGTATGCTTTATATATATCGGGTTCTTTGTGAACCAATTATTTTGAAGAATATCGGGTTGTCTGCACAACCTAGTAGTGTAAAAGATGTCCATGTCGTGATAAAAGTTTCTTTCGTACGACCCGAGGGTTGAAGCCCCTGAGCGGAGAAGTAGAAATATTTGTACAATTTTGTCGAGTTCAACCCAAGGAACCTGACCTATGGCCTCCTGTTCTGGGTTCAGAAGGTTAACTCGGGTTTACTGATACCACTAGATTTATTCTATGCGTAAAAACATCGTAGCTGCTTTGCATTCCACGGGTTGCTCTCGTCTTTTCCTATCTTCTTGTCTTGTAGTCGATAAGCTCCTCCTGGTATCACTTCTGTGACGATGTAAGGTCCCACCCAAGGGGACTCCAATTTGCCGTGGCTGTCTTGCCTAAGTCGCAAAACTAGATCTCCCACCACAAAGGATCGTGGACGAACTCGACCACTATGGTAGTTTCGCAGGCTCTGTTGATACTGCGTGGCTCTTTCTAATGCTTTATCTCTTGCTTCATCTAGTGCATCGACATCGTCTTGCAATGCTTCTGTTGATGTTGTTTCATCGTATGCCGTCACTCTTGGAGCCTCATGTGTAACTTCGACTGGAAGCACGGCTTCTGCGCCATGGACCAGGAAGAAAGGAGTTTCTTGAGTTGCTGCGTTAGGCGTGGTTCTTAGGCTCCAAAGAACGGAGGGCAATTCATCTACCCAAGCGCTCTTGGCTTTCTCGAGAGGTGCTAAGAGCCTCTTTTTTATCCCACTGCATATCAGGCCATTGGCTTTTTCGACTTGCCCATTTGTCTTTGGGTGTGCCACAGATGCAAATTTGAGTTTGATTCCTAGTCCTTCGCAGTAACTCTTGAATTCCTTCGAAGTGAAGTTTGTCCCGTTGTCCGTGATGATGCTATATGGTACACCGAAACGGAACACTATTGACTTGATGAAGTTGATTGCTGCTGTTGAATCTTGAGTTGTTACCGGGGCCGCTTCCACCCACTTGGTAAATTTATCGACTGCCACTAGCATGTAAACATGTCCTCCTGGCCAAGATTTGTGCAACTTTCCCACCATATCGAGGCCCCATTGTGCAAAGGGCCAGGACAATGGTATTGGCTATAACTCTGCTGCTGGCGCATGCGGTCGAGATGCGAATCTTTGACATGCTTCACACTTCCGGACTATATCTTTCACGTCTTCGATGGCTGTTAGCCAATAAAATCCTGCTTGAAACGCTTTTGCCGCTATTGCCCTGCTGCTAGCATGATGGCCGCACACTCCGCCGTGTATATCTTTTAGTATTACTTGTCCTTCCTAAGGCGTTACACAACGCTGCAAAATGCCGGTAATGCTCTTCTTGTATAATTTCCCCTGCAACACGACAAACGCTTTTGATCGTCGAGTTATCCTCTTGGCTTCCACTGCATCTTCTGGTAATTGTTTATTTATCATGTATGCGAGATATGGCTGCATCCAGGTTTCTTCTATCATCATGACTTCCTCGGGTTCCGGCGTAGCCCCCGAGCCTACTGCAGTAGTCAAACTTTTGACACTTTTTATTGACCTTTCCACTATTTCCTCCCAGAATACTCCAGATGGCACGGGTAAACACTGGGACCCGATATTTGCTAAATTGTCGGCTTCTTCATTGCTGTTTCTGCTGATGTGCGAGACTTTGCATCCATCAAATGTTCCTTCGAGATAGTGATATAAGTTCTTGTAGGCCATCATGGTGTCACTGATTGTATCGCACCTGTTCATAACTTGCTGAACAACAAGGTTCGAATCTACAAATATTTTTAGGCGAGTTGCTCCACATGCTTTAGCCATCTTCATTCCATATAACAAAGCCTCGTATTCTGCTTCATTGTTAGAAGCCTGCGAAAAACTCATCCTTAAAACATACTTCAATTTGTCGCCATGCGGCGATATCAAGACTACTCCCGCGCCTGCGCCTTGGACTCTCTTAGAACCGTCGAAGTACATTGTCCAAACACTTGATAAGTCTGGCGGTCCCGTGCTCTGCAGCTCCAGCCACTCTGCTGTAAAATCTGGCAAGACTTGCGATTTGATCGCCTTCCTTTTTTCGTACGTGATGTCCTTGGGAGATAACTCGATTACCCACAAAGAGACACGTCCTATTGCCAAAGGATTGTTCAATATGTTTGATAGTGGTGCTTCATTGACCACTATAATTGGGTGCACCGCAAAGTACTGTCGCAATTTCTGTGCTATTGTGAAGACACTATATGCTAGCTTTTGATAATGCGGGTACCTCTGTTTCGTCGGAGATAATACTTCACTGATAAAATATACCGGCCTTTGGATGCCGTGAGCTTTTCCTTCTTCACTTCTTTCGACTACTAGTACTGTACTCACCACCTGATGGGTTGCAGCGATGTAGAGTAGTGATACGTCTCCAACGTAACTATAATTTTTGATGCTCCATGCTTGTTTTTACACCATTTGCCTAATGTTTCGTTACACTTCGTGGCACTTTTATGCATTTTCCGGAACTAACCTACTAACAAGTTGCCACAGTGACAGTTCCCTGTTTTCTGCTATTTTTGTGTTTCTGAAGTGATACACAAGAAATATTCTCGGAATTGGACGAAACAAGTTCCTGAAGTCTTATTTTGCCTGGGAGCTTCCAGAGATCCGAAGAGATGTAGGAGAGGGGCCACAGGCCACCCTCACACCAGGCTGGCGCGGCCCAGGCACTGGCCGCGCCACCATGGTGTGAGGAGGCCTGGGGCCACCTCTGACATCGCCCCTTCGCCTATAAAGACCCCCCGATGGGAAAAACCTAAGTACCCGATCCATTTTCCAGAACACATCGCGATCCGCCGCCGCCGTCGACCCAAAGATCAGGAGGGTCCAGAAGCTCTTCCCGGCACCCTGCCGGAGAGGGGAATCACCACCGGAGGTCTTCTTCATCGCCATGCTTGCCTCCAGAGCGATGAGTGAGTAGTCTACCTTGGACTATGGGTCCATAGCAGTAGCTAGATGGTTGTCTCCTCCACCATGTGCTTCATGTTTAGATCTCATGAGCTGCCCTATATGATTGAGATCACCGTTATGTAATTCTACATGTTTGGTTTGTTGGGATCCGATGAATATTGGTGTTATGATTGAGTTGCTATACTGAAATATATCTTATGCTATCTCTATGTTGTTTATGATCTTGCATGCTCTTCGTTGTTAGTAGCTATCTTGGCCGAGTAGTTGCTAGTGACTCCAAGAGGGGGTATTTATGCTCGATAGTGGGTTCATGCCTCTATTTAACCTGGGGGAGTGACAGAAACCTCTAAGGTTGTAGATGTGCTGTTGCTACTAGGGAGAAAACAACATTCATATGCTCAAGGGCATATGCTTTGTTTACATTACACACTTTGCTTAATGCAATTATCTGTTGTTCGCAACTTAATACTTGTGGAGTTCTCGGATTGATTCGCCACAAGTGGATTATTAGTCATAGATGCAGTTGGATGGCGGTCTATGTATTTTGTTGTAATGCCCAGAGTAAATCTCATAGTGATCTTCTTGACATATCACGTTTATCTTTATTCTATCAATTTCCCAACTGTAATTTGTTTACCCAGCATGTGTTATTTATCTTATGGAGAGACACCACTAGTGAACTGTGGACCCCGGTCCTATTTCCATCATATTGCTATCACCTGTTTACTTTACTCGCACTGTTTACTTTACTCGCATACTTCTATTGTTTTCCACTCGATACGCTCATAACCTTTGTTTCAAGCAAACCAGTGAGATTGACAACCTCATCGCAAGTTGGGAGCAACGTACTTGGTTGTGTTGTGTGCAGGTTCCGCGTTGCAGCTAGCAAGCAAAGCTTGGACGAGGTGCCATATATAAATTGTCCGAAGCTGTCGCAAACTAGCAAGCATCACCTTTAGTCGTATTGCCCGCTTTTCTCCTGAACGATAAACCTTGGTTTATTAACTGAGGGAAAACTAGCTGCTATACTCATCACACCTTCCTCTTGGGGTTCCCAACGGACTGGTCATTCACCACGCATCAAGCTAATTTTCTGGCGTCGTTGCCGAGGAGAAGAGTGGAAGACCTCTGCAAGGGGAGTTTTTCGCACGCACATCCTTTACTTTGTGTTATTGTTTTGCTTTACTTTATTTATTTTACCTGCATCGTTTTATATCAAAAACCCAAAAAAATTAGAATCCTTGGTAGCTGTTTTTTATTTGTTTGCTTTTAGTTTTGCTGAAATGGCCAATCCTGAAAACACCAAGTTGTGTGACTTTACTAGCACGAACAATAGTGATTTTATCTGCACTCCTATTGCACCACCTACTCCTGCTGCAAACTTTTATGAGATTAAGCCTGCTTTGTTGAACCTTGTTATGAAAGAGCAATTTTCTGGTGCTAGTACTGAAGATGCTGCAGCTCATCTCAACAATTTTGTTAAGCTATGTGAGATGCAAAAGTATGAGAATGTTGATGGTGATATTATTAAGCTCAAGTTGTTTCCTTTTTCTTTGAGAGGAAAAGCTAAAGATTGGTTGCTGTCTTTGACTAAGAATAGTATTGATTCATGGACTAAGTATAAGGATGCTTTTATTGGTAGATACTATCCTCCTGCTAAGATTGTATGAAGGAAGTTTTCAAGTGTAGGGATTGGAGAATGATGAGATGAGTTGAAGAATGGACAAAAGCTCAAGCTTGGGGATGCCCATGCATCACCCCAAGAAATATCCAAGAAGTACAAGCGTCAAAGCTTGGGGATGTCCCCGAGGCACCCCTTCTTCATCGGAAAAAATCAGGTCACTTTTCAAGACATTATATTTTTATTGCTTTATGCATTATGTGTTTTTCTTGGAGCGTCAGTTATTTTAGTTTTCTTAGTTAGTTTAGTTTTGTTTGCTGCAATAAATGGATGGACCCCAACAAATTTCCTTTGGAGGAGATGTACTCGTTTTTCATTTGCAAAGAACACTCCGTTTTCACTCTTATCGTTCATCGAGTGTTCTTCTTTTTCTGCTACTGCTTTTGGTTTTCGTTTTCGTCTTGATTTGCGTTCAGATCTTCATATATTTGTTTATCAAGGTGTATTTTTGCCTCTGATCTTTATTGGTTTTCATCAAAAGAGGTGTCTTTAAAAATTTCAAATGGTGTTGGAAAAGAGAAAAAGCTTTATGCAAAATAGTGGTACAAGAAGGAGCTTGTGTAGACTGCGGCTTAGGATTTTTCATGTCATGTTTGATGTCTTTTTGATGGTATGCTTAGTGGTTTTGCTGTAGCATGACTTGTCTCAAATAACTGAGATTGCTTAATGAGCCTTTGAAAAAATCATGCGTTGTTTTTAATTATTTGGAAGCATTATTTTGGTTTTCTCCTTGATGCTTTATTTGGGTTGACTTGGCGCATGCTCACACATGTTAGACTCTTACAAAGTCGCCAATAGCCTCTATGATCATTTAGTTTTAGAGTTTTGATGCCATCTTATGCTTCTTTTAATGTCGCTTTGTCGCTTTGCATGATTATGGCCATTATTGCTCTCTTAGTTGGTCGCTCCCAGTCTTTTGCTAGCCCTCGCCTTGTACTGAGTATGAGCTCTACTCGTGCATCCAACTCCTAAAAGCCAAAGTTTTCCAAAGTGTCCACCATACATACCTACTAGCAATTTGCTATTCCAAGTAAATTTGACTTGCTTTTATTTTCTCTTCAAATTAAACTCTTACCAGTGTTATGCGAAATTCGGTCAGTAAAGCTCTCACGAACCGGAAGGCACACTTTACTTTTTCCCGTTCTTAAAAATTTGACATTGTGGTCTCTTATGTTGAGTTTTTATGCTTGCAAGTTGTAAGTTGGATTTTAGCCCATCCATGCTGTCATGGGGCAAGCTTTCAACATTGCACTTCTTATTTGAGTTGATATCGTGATCTTTTGTTTATGGATGCCCGCGGTGTGAAATGAATTGGGAATCTTGTGGGGATCATGGAGTTTGTATATGTGTTAGAGAAACGCCGGGCCGCTAATCTAAGCCATGCATGATTCATGGTGGAAATTTGCAGCATACCCATGGTGAACATTCGACGACGCATCTCACAATAAAAAGCTAAACAAATGGCAAATAAAAGAGATATCGAGGTGTTCATTGTCTGCTTGTCCTGTCATTTTGATGTGGGCTTGTTCCATGTCATCGGGCACGGAGGTACCCCATTGGCGGTTCTCAATGATATGCATATATTTACAATGACAAGAGCCTTGCTTGGGACTCTAAGTAAAGTAGCATGAGGTTTGGGTACTCGTATTCACGGGACATGAGGTTTTCAACTTATGATTTGTCAAGCATATGCATCATAATTGTTCTCGCATTAACTTTAACCATTCAAGATGCTTATGATGGGGGCAATGAGAGCTCAAAGCCGGTAAGTACCATAATTTTTGAAGGTTATAAAACTTGCAATCACTGCTTCCCTCTGCGAAGGGCCTTTCTTTTACTTTTATGTTGAGTCACCACCTTCTACCTTTATGCACCATTAAGAGAGCATAGTTGTCATTCTGAGTATAATGTGCATTGTCCCAAAGTTTTCATTGATTGATTCATATTGATTGGTTTCACTTGTTCTTAAATTATTTGTATCTAGTCGCCCTCTTAAACTTGAAGGTGTCCTATGCATTTATGTTTTGCTCTCTTTGAACGACAAGATGAAAACCATTTGTATGTTTTTCCTTATGATTTGAACACACGTTTGACTTTCATTGTTTCATTTTCATGATCTTTTGTTTCTGTTCATTTTCATGTTTACAACATGGTTGCCAAGTTTCTATTGTCAAGTTTATATCTTCATGCCCATGTTTTAAGTTCTTATGATCCCAGCTCACAAATGCTTACATATATGATCAAGATTGTGTAGGTGCATGTCACCTCAAAAATTATTCTTTGTTATCACTTACCTACTCAAGGACGAGCAGGAGTTAAGCTTGGGGATGCTTGATACATCTCCAACGTATCTATAATTTTTGACGCTCCATGCTTGTTTTTACACCATTTGCCTAATGTTTCGTTACACTTCGTGGCACTTTTATGCATTTTCCGGAACTAACCTACTAACAAGTTGCCACAGTGCCAGTTCCCTGTTTTCTACAGTTTTTGTGTTTCAGAAGTGATACACAGGAAATATTCTCAGAATTGGACGAAACAAGTTCCTGAAGTCTTATTTTGCCCGGGAGCTTCCAGAGATCCGAAGAGAAGTAGGAGAGGGGCCACAGGCCGCCCTCACACCAGGCTAGCGCGGCCCAGGCCCTGGCCGCGCCGCCATGGTGTGAGGAGGCCTGGGGCCACCTCTGACATCGCCCCTTCGCCTATAAAGACCCCCCGACGGGAAAAGCCTAAGTACCCGATCAATTTTCCAGAACACATCGCGATCCGCCGCCGCCGTCGACCCGAAGATCGGGAGGGTCCAGAAGCTCTTCCCGGTACCCTACCGGAGAGGGGAATCGCCACCGGAGGTCTTCTTCATCGCCATGCTTGCCTCCGGAGCAATGAGTGAGTAGTCTACCTTGGACTATGGGTCCATAGCAGTAGCTAGATGGTTGTCCTCTCCAACATGTGCTTCATGTTTAGATCTCATGAGCTGCCCTACATGATTGAGATAACCGTTATGTAATTCTACATGTTTGGTTTGTTGGGATCCGATGAATATTGGTGTTATGATTGAGTTGCTATACTGAAATTTATCTTATGTTATCTCTATGTTGTTTATGATCTTGCATGCTCTCCGTTGTTAGTAGCTATCTTGGCCGAGTAGTTGCTAGTGACTCCAAGAGGGGGTATTTATGCTCGATAGTGGGTTCATGCCTCTATTTAACCTGGGGGAGTGACAGAAACCTCTAAGGTTGTAGATGTGCTGTTGCTACTAGGGAGAAAACAACATTCATATGCTCAAGGGCATATGCTTTGTTTACATTACACACTTTGCTTAATGCAAGTATCTGTTGTTCGCAACTTAATACTTGTGGAGTTCTCAGATTGATTCGCCACAAGTGGATTATTAGTCATAGATGCAGTTGGATGGCGGTCTATGTATTTTGTTGTAATGCCTAGAGTAAATCTCATAGTGATCTTCTTGACATATCACATTTATCTTTATTCTATCAATTGCCCAACTGTAATTTGTTTACCCAGCATGTGTTATTTATCTTATGGAGAGACACCACTAGTGAACTGTGGACCCCGGTCCTATTTCCATCATATTGCTATCACCTGTTTACTTTACTCGCACTGTTTACTTTACTCGCATACTTCTATTGTTTTCCACTCAATACGCTCATAACCTTTGTTTCAAGCAAACCGGTGAGATTGACAACCTCATCGCAAGTTGGGAGCAAAGTACTTGGTTGTGTTGTGTGCAGGTTCCGCGTTGCAGCTAGCAAGCAAAGCTTGGACGAGGCGCCATATATAAATTGTCTGAAGCTGTCGCAAACTAGCAAGCATCACCTTCAGTCGTATTGCCCGCTTTTCTCCTGAATGATAAACCTTGGTTTCTTAACTGAGGGAAAACTAGCTGCTATCCTCATCACACCTTCCTCTTGGGGTTCCCAACGGGCTGGTCATTCACCATGCATCAAGTAGTAGTGGCTCTTTTTCTTTTGATGCGACCAACACTGGTGGCGTGGAGAGCACTTTTTTCAACTGCGCAAAAGTTGCATCTGCTTCTGCTGTCCATTAAAATTTATTATCCGACTTCTTCATAAGTGCATAGAAAGGAAGCGCCTTTTCTCCCAATCGAGCAACGAAGCAACTTAGAGCCGCGACTCGTCCTGCGAGTTTCTGTACGTCGTGTAGTTTCGTGGGTTTCCCCATTGTTAAAATTGCTTGAATCTTCTCTGGGTTCGCCTCTATTCCTCGTGTTGATACTAGGAACCCTAAAAGTTGTCCTGCCGATACGCCGAAGGAACACTTTGTCGGGTTAAGCTTAAGCTTGTACCTGCTCAGGTTGTCGAAGGTTTCTGCCAAGTCGCTGATTAAAGATTCCTCCTCTCTTGTGGTGATGACTACATCGTCAATGTAGACTTGGATGTTGCGTCCTATTTGGCTCCCGAGGCAATTTTGCATCATCCGTTGATAAGTTGCTCCTGCATTTTTTAGGCCGAACGGCATTACTTGGTAGCAAAACACTCCGTACGGTGTGATGAAGGCTGTCTTTTCTTTGTCTTCTTTCTTCAATTTGATCTGGTTGTAACCAGAATATGCGTCCAAAAAGGAAAGCCTTGCGCATCCCGCTATCGAATCAATTATCTGATCGATGCGGGGTAGAGGGAAGGGATCCTTTGGACAATGCTTATTGAGAGATGTGTAGTCGACACATACTCTTTGTACGTATGTGTTCTTCTTGGGTACGATGACTGGATTGGATACCCAACTCGAGGTTTTTATTTCTCTGATAAATCCGGCGTTTTCTAGCCTGTGCAGTTCTGATGCTATGGCCTTCCTTTTGGGTTCATCGAATCTTCGCAATGGTTGCTTGACTGGCTTTGCTTTAGGATCTACATTTAGTGCATGCTCGACGAGTTCCCTGGGAACCCCTGGCATGTCTGAAGGACACCAGGCGAAGATTTCCCAGTGCTCATGGAGGAACTCGACGAGCGCTCTTTCCTATGTGGGATCCAAGTTTACCGCAATTAATGTCGTCTTACTTGGGTCTGTAGGGTGGACCTGGATTTTCTTCGAGTCCTGAGTTGTGTCGAAAGCCTGGTCTGGCAGGGATCGTCCAACGTCGGGTAGCACATTATGATCCGTTTCTCCTTTCAACCTCTCATACTCTGCTGTCATGCCGAAGGTTTGCGCCATCCTATTGAATTCTCTGTCGCATGTGTTGGCTACTTCAAAGCTCCCTTGCACTGTAATTGTTCCTTTGGGTCCTGGGATTTTTAGCGTTAGATACGTGTAGTGAGGTACTGCCATGAACCTTGCAAACGCTGGATGCCCTAGAATTGCGTGGTACTGTGATGGCCAGTCCATGACTTCGAATTCCAACTTCTCCCTGCGATAGTTGCTGCTACTGCCGAAGCATACGTCGAGTTCTATTTTCCCCAGGGGGTAATTTGTAGCTCCTGGTACTATTCCATGGAAATAACAATCTATTGGCTTCAGGCTTGTTGGTGATATACACATTGCCTTCAGGGTTCTAGCATATATTAGGTTTATGCCACTTCCTGCATCCAGAAACACTCTCCCGATGTCGTATCCTCCTATTTGCGCCTTTAACACCATTGGCGAGTGGCCCGGCCTTGGAACTTTCCTTGGGTGGTCTGCTCTGCTGAACTTAACTGGTTGGTCTGACCACCGCAGGTATTCAGTGGTGGCTGGTGGCGATGTTATTGCTAGGTTTACTTGCCTGGATATGCTCTTTCGCTCTTTCTTTGACTTAGGCACCGGTTGAATCATTGCTGATATGTAAACTTTCGACTCTAGGTGCCTTGCTAGCCTTTGTACCTGATATCCTTGACTTGTGTTTCCTCCTTGCCATCCCCCCTGGCCTGAGCCCATGGCGCTTTGTAGCCTTAGGAACGTTCTACAATCTTTCATCTGGTGATTTGAGACTCTTTTTCCATTAAGATATGCGTAGTGGATTCGACAAGGTCCGTATAGCATATCCTCGGCCGAAGGGCCGGAGTATCTCGGTTTTTCTACTCCTTTTGCCTGAAACCTCCTATTTTCATATCCTTCCTCTTCTCCTGCTCCGTAACCCGCGGCTACCTGATTTCGCCTTCCTTGGTTATCCCTGCTGCGGTGTCGTCTCCTCTGTCTACTTGTTTTGTCGACTTCTGGTGAACGTCCTCTTTTGTTATTATATGTGTCCTCTCCATCAGCGAATTTGTTGGCTTCTTCCATTAGCTCGGCTACTGTCGTTGGTCTTGTTCTTCCTATTTCTTCCACGAGATCTGAGCGACGAAGTCCGGCCGAAAAAGCGTCTATTGCTCGTTCGTCGGAGACGTCCTCTGCTGAGTTTTTGATTACACTCCATCGTTGTATATAAGAACGTAGAGTTTCGCCTTTCCTTTGCACACACGCTTTGACTTCCTCCAGTGATGCTGGGCGCTTGTATGTTGAACGGAAATTTCTTGCGAATTGGCTTTCGAGTTCTCCCCAACTTCCAATGGATTCGTTGGGTAGGGTATTCAACCAGGACCGTGCTGCGCCGGTGAGGTGTTGCTGCAAACTTTGCATTGCAATCGCTTTTGTTCCCCCTAATATTTGTACTGCTTGCAGATAATCTGATAACCATAGGATAGGCTCTTGC
Organism: Dactylis glomerata; assembly: GCA_007115705.1. Classification (NCBI taxonomy): domain Eukaryota; kingdom Viridiplantae; phylum Streptophyta; class Magnoliopsida; order Poales; family Poaceae; genus Dactylis; species Dactylis glomerata. The sequence continues at coordinate 207,010 of QXEO01000551.1, read as the reverse complement.
AACCCATCATATTTTTGCTGGTCATGCGGTAACTTGAATCCTTTGGGTACCCGTGTTTTGCGAACCCTGCGGGTAAAGCACAACGCGCCCATCTCTTTTTCATTGTCTTCATAATTTTCCTCCCTCCAGGCGTGGCGTGATTTATTTACTCGAGCCTGTGCTATTATATTTCTTGCATCCTCTCTCCTTTTTTGTCGCCTTTCCTCTTCTGATGACTCACTAGACTCGTGTCATGCGATATTGTGTTTGAATTTCTCCTTTCGCCTTCCTTTGTAGTTTGTCGACTTTGTCTCTGAACCTTTTCCCCTGATCTTGTCTTCTACTATCCCGAGGCTTTGTATTGCGGCTTGGTGCATGTCTTCCCATGGATCTCCGGGTTTAGGCCGCGTGGTTAGTAAATATGCCTGTGCTGCTATCAGCGCTGCTTCTGGTGTTTCTTGTACGAAGTCTTCTTCCTCCTTTTCTAACTGTGGAGTAAGGCTCCTTGAGCACCTTTCCTCTCTGCTGCGTGATGTTGTCCCTCTGTTGTGCTTTGGGTCTCCGCGCCTTTCTCTGCTATATTCTGATTCTTCGCTATAATCATCCCAATCCTCTTCCTTCGACATACTGTTATTGTCTTGGAAAAGCATGTCTCTTTCCTCCCTTAGTTTCTTCCTATGTTGATATAATGCATACTGATACCCCATCAGAACTTCTCTCCTTGATCCTTCGGGTACTTCTGTACCATGATTGATAGCTGACGTGATCATCCTCCATTCTCCAGCTGAAACGTGAACTTTCTCCTTCACTTTTTTGTTATGTTCTTTTACTTTATCGACTTGCCTGTCGACCCTTTTGCTTCCTTCGTTGTTGTTTTCTTCTTCTGCCTCAGTGATGATGACGCATAGCTGGTGCACTTTTTTGGAGATGCTACTACTTCCAGCGGCGAAGTCCCTTGCGCTGTTGTGCGTTTGACACGCTCTTTCTTCCAAGTCGAAATTTTCCTGAGTTTTGTCGCCTTCTGCGATTGGTGCTTTTCCCGAGCTGACCGACGAGTTTACCTCGCTGGAAGAGCCTTCTGATGATTCCAACATTACTTCTATTTCAGGCTTGCTTGCCGACGGATCTGGTTTCATCGAATCCGAGAGGCGGGATGAACCCGATGGCCCAACGAAGATGCTCAAACTTCCAATTGTTAACTCCATCTCTTGACTTCCGTCGAGTTCTGTACCGCTGTTGGCTAAAAGCGAAAAAGCCGTCGAATTCATGATTCCAACGCTCAGAGTCCCCACGGTCGGCGCCAATTGACGAGGGTTAACTCGACAAATGTCCTAGATGAAGGACTTAGGATCGGGGAGATAGGGCGTCGGATGAACTCGAAGCTAAGGTTAGTCGAAATAAGTGTATATCAAAAGTAAACTTGGGTGTTGAACCTGGCTTGCTTTCAATCTGGCCTACACCGTCCCCTCCTGGCCCCTATATATAGGTGGCCAGGTCTCGAGGATCGGGTAGGGTCCGATACAGATTACAATATCGACATACAGTAAGAACTCGTATCTCGACTATCATTACAATTGGGCCTAGCTTAACGGGCCTCAGGGGTACTCAACTAACGGGCTCTATTAGCTATACCCTTGTCAGTGGCAGTAGATAAATTCACCAAGTGGGTAGAAGCAGCCCCAGTAACAACTCAGGATTCCACAGCAGCAATCAACTTCATCAAGTCGATAGTATTTCGCTTCGGAGTGCCACACAACATCATCACAGACAATGGAACAAATTTCACATCCAAAGAGTTCAAAATTTATTGCGAAAGTATGGGAATCAAACTAAAATTCGCATCTGTCGCACATCCCAAAACAAACGGGCAAGTCGAGAAAGCAAACGGCTTAATTTGCAACAGAATAAAAAAGAGGTTATTAGCACCCCTGGAGAAAGCCAAGCACGCTTGGATAGATGAGTTACCCTCCGTGCTCTGGAGTCTGAGAACTACGCCTAATGCAGCTATCCAAGTGACACCTTTCTTTCTGGTCCATGGCGCAGAAGCCGTGCTTCTAGTCGAGATTACTCATGAAGCCCCAAGAATTGCGGCTTACGATGAAATGACTTCTACCGAAGCACTTCAAGACGATGTCGATGCACTCGACGAAGCAAGAGATGAAGCACTAGCGAGAGCTACACAATACCAGCAAAGTCTATGGAACTATCATAGTACTCGAGTTTGCCCCTGATCTTTCATAGTAGGGGATCTAGTCCTAGGACTCAAGCAGGATGGCCATGGCAAACTAGAATCCCCATGGGTGGGACCTTACATTATCACAGAAGTCATACCAGGAGGAGCTTATCGACTACAAGACAAGAAAATGGGCAAAGATGAGAGAAACCCATGGAATGCAGAGCAGCTCTGGCATTATTACGCATAGAAGACAATGACAGCAGCAGTAAACTGCGAGTTATGACCCTCTAAACCCAGAACATGAGGCCACAGGTCGGGTTTTTTGGGTCAACTCGACGATATGTAGAATATGTCATGATTTTCCGCTCGGGGGCTCCGACCCTCGAGTCGTTATAAAGAAATAAAAATATCATTGAGATCATGTATTCATGTTTTCTCACGAGTCATTACAAGGTTGTTCACAACCCTATATTCGACAATAAACACGTGACTAGCAGAAACGCAAAAGCACATCAACACTAAGAGAAAACACACCTCGGAACATTGATAGTTCCTCTGGTCTACTACTGAACACGATAACATAAAGCAAAGTACGTCATATATATATATATTTATTACATAAAGCAGGCCAAAGGAGCACAAATCAAAAGGATTACGTCAAGAGGAAAGTAAAACAACTACTGGAAGTGCACTTCGGCTTCATACTTCCTCTGGCACTGGGTGCAATCAAAGATCTTCATGTTAAACTTCGACGTACCGCAATGGTAATCGAAGAGCATGAAAAAACCCTGATGCAGCTCATGGTCCTCTGCAAACTGGGGCCAGCCACCCCTGAAGTACATCTCACCGCGGCCATCGTAGTACACCTCCACTTCATACAGAGATCCTCCTCCAGATTCTTCACGGAGGATAGCCTCTCAAAGCTCGCGCCCATCCATGAACTGAGTAAATTTCAGAGGAACACGCTGCTGCTCATGGCATTGAGCACCAGCGATAACGAAGAAGGAGAACGTTTTGACAGGAGGAGGAGGAGAGGCATTGCAAGGAGCATCGCTTGCACCTTGGGCAACAGCGAAGGATGGCTTGGGCTTGTTCTTACTTCCCAAGGGGCGTCCGGGGCACCGCTTCATGGACGCAGACGACGATGAAGCCACCAGTGAAGTGTCCTTGGGCTTGTTCTTACTGCCGCGTGGACGGCCGCACCCTCATTTCTCTATCATGGCACCGGTGTCAAGGTCGACAACGCCGGCATCTACCATTGGAAGGTTGTGCTTGGGGAAAGAAACCCTAGATGAGATTTGGAGGAGGAAGACGATGCGACAGAGAAAGCTCACAATGAAGGGATTAGTGTTTTCCCTAGCAATCTGGCATACCTTATTTATAAGTAACCCTTAGTGGGCCTTTATGAATTACAGGTCCAGTTAAAGTCACGGGCTTTGACATTTCGTCCAGAAGAAAGAAAGGAAAAGCGGAAAAATATATAAAGGAAGAAAAGAAGAAAATCGCAAGAGAAAAAGTGATGCAGAAGTAAAATATTTGAGTCTATAAAAGGTTGCAAGCACCCCCTTATAGCCTCGGGGGCTACTACCATCGGGAGCGCTTGACGCGCACCCGACGAATTAGCACAAGAATACTATAGCTGGGAAGATGAGAAGACAATATATTTGAGCCTATACCTGAAAAACTTTCGACTATAGCCTCGGGGGTGATGCGGCATGGTGTTGATGATGTAAGTCGCCGTCCAGTTGGGAACCCGAAGAGGAAGGTATGATGAGCACAGCAGGAAGTTTTCCCTCAGTAAGAAACCAAGGTTTATCGAATCCAAGAAAAAGCCAAACGTCTGAAGGTGATGCTTGCTAGCCAAGTGACACTCCAACAAGTGCGCCGTTAACGATTCTTGTTAGCGCGTCTTCAACTAGTAGCAACGCGGAACCTGCACACAACACAACCAAATACTTTCCTCCCAACTTACGATGAGATTGTCAATCTCACCGGTTTGCTGTAAACAAAGGTATGAGCGTATCGAGTGGAAAGTAATAGTAATATGCGAGAAAGTAAACAATGCGAGTAAAGTAAACAGGTGATAGCAATATAAAAGAAATTGGACCGGGGTCCACAATTCACTAGTGGTGTCTCTCCATAAGATAAATAACACATGCTGGGTAAACAAATTACAGTTGGGCAATTGATAGAATAAAGATAACGTGCATATGTCGCGAGGATCACTATGAGATTTACTCTGGGCATTACAACAAGATACATATACCGCCATCTAACTGCATCTATGACTAATAATCCACCCACGGGGATATCGTCCGAACACCCCATGAGTATTAAGTTGCGAACAATAGATAACTGCATTAAGCAAAGTGTGTAATGTAAACAAAGCATATGCCCTTGGACATAAGAATGTTGTTTTCTCCCTAGTGGCAACAGCACATCTAGAACCTTAGAGGTTTCTGTCACTCCCCCAGATTAAATAGAGGCATGAACCCAACTATCGAGCATAAATACCCCCTCTTGGAGTCACTAGTATCTACTTGGACAAGATAGCTACTAACAACGTGTAACGGTCCAGAAAATCCCCAATATTAGAATTGCTTGTTATTTTCTTTTTCACGTCATTGTGATGTCATGCATCATCATGCACCTATAACCATGCATATTTTTTGTCAAAACTTAAAATTATTTTGGTACAAACCTATTTCTATTTTCCTTGTATGGTTTATATATATAAACCTCCTCTCCCTTTCTTGGATTAAAACTAAAACTACCCTATTCGCAAACTTTAAAATTGTTATAAATCAAAATCAAGTTTTTGAAAATTGTTGTAAAAATATTTTCCTCTCTTTCTCTTCTAATCGTGTCCCTATATCTATCTATCTTTTTGTTCCTTGAAATTCTGAAAATTTTTCTAAGAGAGCAGCCCAGCTCTGGCCCGTCTTCCCTGCAAGCCTGCTTACCTACTCGGTTTGATGTCGTCTTCTCCGTACAGGAGCACGCAGAGAGCATGCTCGCTTCCACCCACCACCATACCTGCTTCCTCCTCTTAATTCCCCTCCTTGACCAGAAAACCCTAGCCTCGATCTGCTTTTTTCCCTCGCCGTCACCGTTCCAACCACCCAACCTTAATTCTTCTCCACAAAATACCCCAGAGACCGGTGCTGGGGCCGTGAGCTCGGTGCCAGCGTTGCCCGGCGGATCCTCTTCATCCCGGAGCTCTTCTTCGCGCCAGTAGTACTGCTTGGATGTCCTTGGTCACCTCCCACACAGCACACGGAGCCGAAGCCGAGGATTCGACACCAAGGACTTCGTCTTCAACACGCTCGTGGTGGTGCCTGCACACTTCTTCCTCTACCAGCGTCCAAGGTCTTCCAAAGCTTGCGTGCCTTGCCGTGAGGCCTAGGTGAGCAGTCGACTCGCGTCCCCTTATTCACCGTCTATTTCCGGTGAACTACATCCACATCCAGCTCGTGTTGTTGCTCTGTTTCACTCTGCTGCCATCCTGCACGCACAGTTCCTTCAGTTGTTCAGTTATACTATTGCTTCCCCTCTGCTCGCGCACGCGTCCAGCCAGATCGGCTCCTGTTCCGTGCCCAGCCGCGCTCACTCACACCAACGCCTGCTACGCCACGCTCGCCGCGCCGCACGCGCAGACGGCCGCGCGACTGCGTGCTTGCCTGCTTCAGCGCACGATGTGCACTCTTCTTCAGCCACGCACGCACGCACCAGCTAGCTAGCGATCCACAACTTCAGATTCAGTTAGCTAGTTCTTGCATGATGGATCCGTCCAGCAGTTTGCCTGTTAGTTCAGGTAGCTAGCTCGTGACATGTTGTATCCAGCTTAACAACTTTCCTATAGTTACTCTTGTCTTCGACAGTTATCCTACAACCGAAGCCAAGTCGTTGTTCTTCTCGTTTTGCCACTTTCTAGACCACCAAGTTCCAATCGATCGACTTCACTAACTAGCTGATCTCTGGTTTCGGTCAAATTAAAATGCTTTCTACTCTCTTAGCCAAGCTAACTGATCATCTGTATCGATCCATGAGGTCCCAGGTTCCAATCCGGCTAAGTCTAGTTCTAGTTTCAGTCAGTTTTGTTTTCGGTGACAGTCTTCAGTCTAATTCAGTTCAGCTAATGTTACGTTCTATCCAAATAAAACGTGCACCTTTTATAACTTGTCTTAATCAAATAATACATATATTTTGATCACAAAATGTGTAGCATCTGCATATGACATTCATATCTCTATTTGCATCTTGCATCATGTAGTGACGTGGTAGTTTGCATCTCACCTAATAAATAACATATGGAGTAAATGGAAAACACCAAATATGGTATTTCCACTTCATTTAATTTTGAGTAGCTCACTTATGCCTTGTCTTTGCTATGCTAATCAATATTTAAATTGACGTGTAGTAAAACAACTTTAACCATATATGTGTGTGTCGGAATTCCGATTCCATTTAATTTGGATAAGTTGCATTGCATCATAATTGCCATGTCATGCATGCTTGCATATGATCATGCCGAATCTTTTGCCGTAGTAGTAAGTGTTGCATCCGTTGTTTGTTGTAGCGATTTGCTTCTTCTCGGATAGGACGATTCGTGGTGTTGTGAGCAATGACAAGTTCTTCGGGTGTTCTTCGACAATCTTGCCAGGCAAGCTCTCCCGCCCCTTGTCAACCTATAGGGGTACTTATTACCTATTTGTGTTTATGCTTTCTCTTATTCTTTATGCTAGCCTTGTGTTCCGATGCTTTGTTCGAGTCACGTATCCTATCCACCTATTTTCCCCAAAGCAAAACTATACACTTGCCACCTTGATACGTCTCCAACGTATCTATAATTTTTGATGCTCCATGCTTGTTTTTACACCATTTGCCTATTGTTTCGTTGCACTTAGTGGCACTTTTATGCATTTTCCGGAACTAACCTATTAACAAGTGCCACAGTGCCAGTTTCCTGTTTTCTGCTGTTTTTGTGTTTCAGAAGTGATACACAGGAAATATTCTCGGAATTGGACGAAACAAGTTCCTGAAGTCTTATTTTACCCGGAAGCTTCCAGAGATCCGAAGGAGAGTAGGAGGCGAGGCACCAGGGGCCCACACACAAGGGCGGCGCGGCCAGCCCCTGGCCCGCGCCACCCCCGTGTGAGGCCGCCTGGTCCCTCCTCTGACGTCGCCCCTTCGCCTATAAAGACCCCCCGACGAAAAAAACCTAGGGACCCAATCAGATTTCCAGAACACATCGCGATCCGCCGCCACCGTCGACCCGAAGATCGGGAGGGTCCAGAAGCTCTACCCGGCACCCTGCCGGAGAGGGGAATCGCCACCGGAGGTCTTCTTCATCGCCATGCTTGCCTCCGGAGCGATGAGTGAGTAGTCTACCTTGGACTATGGGTCCATAGCAGTAGCTAGATGGTTGTCTTCTCCACCATGTGCTTCATGTTTAGATCTCATGAGCTGCCCTACATGATTGAGATCACCGTTATGTAATTCTACATGTTTGGTTTGTTGGGATCCGATGAATATTGGTGTTTATGATTAAGTTGCTGTACTGAATTATATCTTTTGTTATCTCTATGTTGTTTATGATCTTGCATGCTCTCCGTTGTTAGTAGCTATCTTGGCCGAGTAGTTGCTAGTGACTCCAAGAGGGGGTATTTATGCTCGATAGTGGGTTCATGCCTCTATTTCACCTGGGGGAGTGACAGAAACCTCTAAGGTGGTAGATGTGCTGTTGCTACTAGGGAGAAAACAACATTCATATGCTCAAGGGCATATGCTTTGTTTACATTACACACTTTGCTTAATGCAATTATCTGTTGTTCGCAACTTAATACTACTGGGGTGTTCGGATTGATACCCCCGGGAGTGGATTATTAGTCATAGATGCAGTTGGATGGCGGTCTATGTATTTTGTTGTAATGCCCAGAGTAAATCTCATAGTGATCTTCTTGACATATCACGTTATCTTTATTCTATCAATTGCCCAACTGTAATTTGTTTACCCAGCATGTGTTATTTTATCTATGGAGAGACACCACTAGTGAACTGTGGACCCCGGTCCTATTTACATCATATTGCTATCACCTGTTTACTTTACTCGCATTGTTTACTTTACTCGCATACTATATTGTTTTCCACTCGATACACTCATAACCTTTGTTTCAAGCAAACCGGTGAGATTGACAACCTCATCGTAAGTTGGGAGCAAAGTATTTGTTTGTGTGTGTGCAGGTTCCACGTTGCAGCTAGCAAGCAAAGCTTGGACGAGGCGCCATATATAAATTGTCCGCTGCTGTCGCAAACTAGCAAGCATCACCTTCAGTCGTCATTGTCTCTCCTCTCCTGATCGATAAATCTTTGTTTCTTAACTGAGGGAAAACCAGCTGCTATACTCATCATACCTTCCTCTTGGGGTTCCCAACGGGCTAGTCATTCAGCACGCACAAGGATTGCTGCTGGGGGACGAAGAAGAATAATCTCCTTCATCAACTAGCCATCAGCTGTTTTTCTGGCGCCATTGCCGGGGAGGAAGAGAAGACTTCTGCGAGGGGAGTTTTTCGCACACACATCCTTTACTTTGTTATTGCTTTGCTTTACTTTATTTATTTTACCTGCATTGCTTTATATCAAAAACCCAAAAAAAATTAGAATCCTTGGTAGTTTTTATTTCTTTACTTTAGTTTATCATGTTGATCCCTAAGTTCGTTCTGGAGGACCTCTCAGTAGGTAGTGGTTCGATTATTGGCAAAAGTAACATTGAGGAGTTCTTTAATCACATTAGTATGTATGAGGAAGTTGAGGAAAAGTCTTGGGTTGAGCTTGCTCCTAGTATTGAAGTTCCTTCTGTTTATTTAATTGACATGTTAGAAACTAGGTTTGCTAGTCTTAATCCTTTTATGCAATATATGTTCCTTAAGCTTCATGAAATTGAGGATCCCGAAAAGAAAGCTTTTATCTTGGAAACTTTGCGCCTAGAATTTAAGGATGTCGTTATTGAAGCTAGGAAGGTTCTTAAACGTTTTAATAAACTCGGTTCACCTATAACGGTTATTAGTACAAATGATGAGGAGGTCGAGATACCTATACCTTGCAAGCTTTTGGGATTGAATGAAGCTTTCGAAAATAATTTTGACTGGATTTGTCCTGAAAATCTTTTTGATGAGAATAGTGTACCAAAGCATGATCACAAAGGGTCTTCAAAAACTTATGTGGATGAAATACAATGCCTTATTGACAAGACCTCTGCTGTTGATCTTAATGCTTCTGCTGAAAATACTTGATTCGCAATTTTCTGCGCCTAGCTCAAAGGCGTTAAAGAAAAGCACTCTTGGGAGATAACCCAATGTTTTCTTTTCAGTACTTTTTCTTTTATTTGAGTCTTGGAAGTCATTACTACTGTAATGACCTCTCCTTATCTTGTTTATTTCGTTTTTGTGCCAAGAGAAGCCTCTAATTTGAGTGAGGTAAAGATTTGGGGATGTTGCTGTCCTGAAACTGTTTTCGGTGCTGCACCGTAAAAATTCGTGAAAATTCTCTGTTTATCTTTTGGACCTGAAATTTCTTGTGCATATGCCCCAGGTTATATCCAAACTTTTGTTAGTTGAACACTTTTTGATTTGAGCAACAGAAAATCCCTAAAAAAATCTACCTTTGTCAGCTGTTCAGTTTTGACAGATTTCTGCCAATATTTGTGTTTGCCACTTTATCGCTTTCTTTTGAGTTCTTTTGATCACGGAACTTTTTGGGAGGTTGCTACAGTAGTATTTGCTATATATGTGGTGGTTTTGAGTTGAAACCTGAAGCAAATAGAGGGTTGATTATATGTTATGCTTGCACTAATGTTGCTAATAGAATTGTGTTTAGTTTTGTATGAAGGAAGTTTTCAAGTGTAGGGATTGGAGAATGATGAGATGAGTTGAAGAATGGACAAAAGCTCAAGCTTGGGGATGCCCATGCATCACCCCAAGAAATATCCAAGAAGTACAAGCGTCAAAGCTTGGGGATGCCCCCGAGGCACCCCTTCTTCATCGGCAAAAATCAGGTCACCTTTCAAAACACTATATTTTTATTGCTTCATGCACTATGTGTTTTTCTTGGAGCGTCAGTTGTTTTAGTTTTGTTAGTTGGTTTAGTTTGTTTGTTTGCTGCAATAAATGGTTGGACCCCAACAAATTTCCTTTGGAGAAGTTGCCTTGTTTCATTTGCAAAGAACGCTCTAGTTTTCATTCTTATTAAAAATCGAGCGTTCTACTCTTTCTGCTACTGCTTTTGGTTTTCATTTTCGCCTTGATTTGCGTTCAAAACTTGTCATATCTTTTCATCAAGGTGTATTTTTGCCTCTGATCTTTATTGGTTTTCATCAAAAGTGGTGTTTATAAAAAATTCAAATGGTGTTGGAAAAGAGAAAAAGCTTTGTGCAAAATAGTGGTACAAGAAGGAGCTTGTGTAGACTGCGGCTTAGGCTTTTTCATATCATGCTTGATGTATTTTTGATAGTATGCTTAGTGGTTTTGCTGTAGCATGACTTGTCTCAAATAACTGAGATTGCTTAATGAGCCTTTGAAAAAATCATGCGTTGTTTTTATTGTATGGAAGCATTATTTTGGTTTTCTCCTTGATGCTTTATTTGGGTTGACTTGGCGCATGCTCACACATGTTAGACTCTTACAAAGTCGCCAATAGCCTTCATGATCATTTAGTTTTTGACTTTTGATGCCATCTTATGCTTCTTTTAATGTCGCTTTGTCGCTTTGCATGATTATGGCCATTATTGCTCTCTTAGTTGGTCGCTCCCAGTCTTTTGCTAGCCCTCGCCTTGTACTGAGTATGAGCTCTACTCGTGCATCCAACTCCTAAAAGCCAAAGTTTTCCAAAGTGTCCACCATACATACCTACTAGCAATTTGCTATTCCAAGTAAATTTGACTTGCTTTTATTTTCTCTTCAAATTAAACTCTTACCAGTGTTATGCGAAATTCGGTCAGTAAAGCTCTCACGAACCGGAAGGCACACTTTACTTTTTCCTGTTCTTATAAATTTGACATTGTGGTCTTTTATGTTGAGTTGTTATGCTTGCAAGTTGTAAGTTGGATTCTAGCCCAGCCATGCTGTCATGGGCAAGCTTTCAACATTGCACATCTTAATTGAGTTGATATCGTGATCTTTTGTTTATGGATGCCCGCGGTGTGAAATGAATTGGGAATCTTGTAGGGATCATGGAGTTTGTATATGTGTTAGGGAAATGTCGGGCCGCCAATCTAAGCCATGCATAATTCATGGTGGAAATTTGCAGCATACCCATGGTGAACATTCGACGACGCATCTCACAATAAAAAGCTAAACAAAAGGCAAATAAAAGAGATGTCGAGGTGTTCATTGTCTGCTTGTCCTGTCATTTTGGTGTGGGCTTGTTCCATGTCATCGGGCACGGAGGTACCCCATTGGCGGTTCTCAATGATATGCATATACTTACAATGACAAGAGCCTTGCTTGGGACTCTAAGTAAAGTAGCATGAGGTTTGGGTACTCGTATTCACGGGGCACGAGGTTTTCAACTTATGATTTGTCAAGCATATGCATCATAATTGTTCTCGCATTAACTTTAACCATTCAAGATGCTTATGATGGGGGCAATGAGAGCTCAAAGCCGGTAAGTACCATAATTTTTGAAGGTTATAAAACTTGCAATCACTGCTTCCCTCTGCGAAGGGCCTTTCTTCTACTTTTATGTTGAGTCACCACCTTCTTTCTTTATGCACCATTAAGAGAGCACAGTTGTCATTCTTAGTGTGATATGCATTGTCCCAAAGTTCATTGATTGATTCATGATGATTGGTTTCACTTGTTCTTAAATTATTTGTATCTAGTCGCCCTCTTAAACTTGAAGGTGTCCTATGCATTTATGTTTTGCTCTCTTTGAAGGACAAGCTGAAAACCACTTGTATGTTTTTCCTTATGATTTGAACACAAGTTTGACTTTCATTGTTTCATTATCATGATCTTTTGTTTGTGTTCATTTGCATGTTTACAACATGGTTCCTAAGTTCTTATTGTCATGATTATATCTTCATGCCCATGTTTAAGTTCTTATGATCCTAGCTCACAAATGCTTACATATATGATCAAGATTGTGTAGGTGCATGTCACCTCAAAAATTATTTCTTTGTTATCACTTACCTACTCGAGGACGAGCAGGAGTTAAGCTTGGGGATGCTTGATACGTCTCCAACGTATCTATAATTTTTGATGCTCCATGCTTGTTTTTACACCATTTGCCTATTGTTTCGTTACACTTAGTGGCACTTTTATGCATTTTCCGGAACTAACCTATTAACAAGTGCCACAGTGCCAGTTTCCTGTTTTCTGCTGTTTTTGTGTTTCAGAAGTGATACACAGGAAATATTCTCGGAATTGGACGAAACAAGTTCCTGAAGTCTTATTTTACCCGGAAGCTTCCAGAGATCCGAAGGAGAGTAGGAGGCGAGGCACCAAGGGCCCACACACAGGGGCGGCGCGGCCAGCCCCTGGCCCGCGCCACCCCCGTGTGAGGCCGCCTGGTCCCTCCTCTGACATTGCCCCTTCGCCTATAAAGACCCCCCGACGGAAAAAACCTAGGGACCCAATCAGATTTCCAGAACACATCGCGATCCACCGCCACCGTCGACCCGAAGATCGGGAGGGTCCAGAAGCTCTTCCCAGCACCTTGCTAGAGAGGGGAATCGCCACCGGAGGTCTTCTTCATCGCCATGCTTGCCTCCGGAGCGATGAGTGAGTAGTCTACCTTGGACTATGGGTCCATAGCAGTAGCTAGATGGTTGTCTTCTCCACCATGTGCTTCATGTTTAGATCTCATGAGCTGCCCTACATGATTGAGATCACCGTTATGTAATTCTACATGTTTGGTTTGTTGGGATCCGATGAATATTGGTGTTTATGATTAAGTTGCTGTACTGAATTATATCTTTTGTTATCTCTATGTTGTTTATGATCTTGCATGCTCTCCGTTGTTAGTAGCTATCTTGGCCGAGTAGTTGCTAGTGACTCCAAGAGGGGGTATTTATGCTCGATAGTGGGTTCATGCCTCTATTTCACCTGGGGGAGTGACAGAAACCTCTAAGGTGGTAGATGTGTTGTTGCTACTAGGGAGAAAACAACATTCATATGCTCAAGGGCATATGCTTTGTTTACATTACACACTTTGCTTAATGCAATTATCTGTTGTTCGCAACTTAATACTACTGGGGTGTTCGGATTGATATCCCCGGGAGTGGATTATTAGTCATAGATGCAGTTGGATGGCGGTCTATGTATTTTGTTGTAATGCCCAGAGTAAATCTCATAGTGATCTTCTTGACATATCACGTTATCTTTATTCTATCAATTGCCCAACTATAATTTGTTTACCCAACATGTGTTATTTTATCTATGGAGAGACACCACTAGTAAACTGTGGACCCCGGTCCTATTTACATCATATTGCTATCACCTGTTTACTTTACTCGCATAATATATTGTTTTCCACTCGATACACTCATAACCTTTGTTTCAAGCAAACCGGTGAGATTGACAACCTCATCGTAAGTTGGGAGCAAAGTATTTGTTTGTGTATGTGCAGGTTCCATGTTGCAGCTAGCAAGCAAAGCTTGGACGAGGCGCCATATATAAATTGCCCGCTGCTGTCGCAAACTAGCAAGCATCACCTTCAGTCGTCATTGTCTCTCCTCTCCTGATCGATAAACCTTTGTTTCTTAACTGAGGGAAAACCAGCTGCTATACTCATCATACCTTCCTCTTGGGGTTCCCAACGGGCTGGTCATTCACCACGCACAAGGATTGCTGCTGGGGGACGAAGAAGAATAATCTCCTTCATCAACTAGCCATCACACCTCTCGCCTATTACCTTTTGCTTGTTGTTTGAGTTGTCCTTGCGAGTCGTAGGCATGCTTAGGTTGTTTAAGTTGTTTTATCTTATTGGGTTGTTGGGAAGTTTACCACATGCTCTACTTGTTATATGAGATGGATATGAATTGGAGATTTGTTGGTTATAAGATGTTGGAGATAAAAATGATTTATTTATGTTACAACTACACTTGATTAAGCAGAGGCCTCGGTGAGTCATTTTGCCTGTTTTCCGACGGCTCACTTGTGTCCCCTAGGACCCCGAGTTCGCATGAACTGTTCTAAGCTGAGCGCACTAACCACTCGTGGAGATGCCGTGGGATCTCCCTTGACTTACTACTTTTTCTCGAGTTAGTTTACCGGGGGCCACAACACCGTATTTATATTTGGATTTGGATTTGGGTGGAGTCACCTTTGATGGTGGCGGAGTCTCTAAGCCCCCCTCTGATGGGTGTGGTTGCGTCGCCTCCGATGGTTGACGGGTTTATTTGCCTGCGGGTCGAATTGGAAGCTGGACGATGTCTCTCCGATGAGCCTTCTTTCAGACTTTCACGCCGTCGCAAACTTCTGGGTCCGTCTTCGGAGCTCGGCCGACTTCGTTGCGGGTAGCTTAGTAGGGTGGCCCCCCTAAACTCTCTCGTAGAACTAGCAACGGTCTTGTCGTGATATCTTTCCCTTGCTAGGTTGGATTGATCGAGCGTGTATGGGTACATTGGTGCACCCCTGCAGGGTAAATCTTTTCGAAAAGCTGTGTCCGCGGTTATGGATGACTTGGAGCCGTTCTACTCGATCATAGAACAACTTACACCTAATTGATGTTAAAAAGTGGCGTAGTAAATAGTTCTACTACAACATTAACTTGTTATAAAATTGTTAACCGTGTGAGTGCCTTTGCCATTGCTTCTTCGTGGGGTCACGACGAGGTGATTCATCGGCTGGGTTATGTTTGTTGTAGTAGCTAGTTATTTACTTTATGCGCTCTCTTATCTTATTCTAATTAGACGGAAGTTGTAGAGTGTCTCTATAGGTTCTTAGTGCTTGCTCGCTGCCGCTTAACCCCACCATACAGCTGACGTCCTTTTGAGTCTCTCTAGTTGTCTGCATACCTCACGTACAAAGGCGGCTTGTTGACTACGCTTTATACGTCTTGAAGTCTTGCTAAGTACTTTGTACTTATTGCTGCTCGTCTCGGATTTTCGCCGGAGCAGGTTTGAAGACAGGTATCTGGAAGCGACGACGTTAGCAAGGTTACCCTTCCGGCTTGGCCTGGGCAGGGTTATGGACGCCATCGTTATCTTCAGGCCTCTTAGGCCCATTTGTATTCTTGTCCGTACTCGGATACTATTTGCTTTATGTATGATTTGGATCTTTGTATGTATTTGTATTCTTGACTCGTTGGAGTCTTCGCGGTTGTATTATATATTCTTTTGTGGGTTCCATCGGGAACTTGTGCAATGTTGCTACCTTGATTCCACCCGCATAATGTGTATGTTGCGACGTGCATATTTTGCTTGGTGGTGCGTTTCCAAAGCGACATCGTGCGAATTGTGGCGTGATTGCTGTAATTCGCAAGGTGCCGATTTTGGGGCGTCACAAGTGGTATCAGAGCCAAGGTTTTGTCGATACCCGTGGATCCGCTCTGCCTATAGGATAACCTTGCCAATGATCGTTGTTGAGTCTAGTGTCAAAACTATTTTGCTAAAAATACGTTGGATAGTTCTAAGTAGGTCTGCATTTTCTCCTTACCTCCGTGCTTGTCTCCTCTTACCTTTGTGAGTTTTGAGTCCTCTCTCTCACCTTCTTCAAGTTTTAGGATCCTACGTGGGTGGACGATCTCTTGCCTTTAACCTAATAGGTCCGCTCTTCGGAATTTCATCATCGTCAACATGAGCAAGAGTCCTTTGTTGGTGGTGTCGAGAAGGAACATCTTTGTTGGTGTTGTCGACAGGATCAACATGTTGCAAGAAGATTTGATAGTTGAACCAACTCTTTACCCCCCTACACGAGCGTGGATCTCGGGGCGAGATCCCTTGTTGATGGTGTCGATTGTAACGGTCCAGAAAATCCCCAATATTAGAATTGCTTGTTATTTTCTTTTTCACGTCATTGTGATGTCATGCATCATCATGCACCTATAACCATGCATATTTTTTGTCAAAACTTAAAATTATTTTGGTACAAACCTATTTCTATTTTCCTTGTATGGTTTATATATATAAACCTCCTCTCCCTTTCTTGGATTAAAACTAAAACTACCCTATTTGCAAACTTTAAAATTGTTATAAATCAAAATCAAGTTTTTGAAAATTGTTGTAAAAATATTTTCCTCTCTTTCTCTTCTAATCGTGTCCCTATATCTATCTATCTTTTTGTTCCTTGAAATTCTGAAAATTATTCTAAGAGAGCAGCCCAGCTCTGGCCCGTCTTCCCTGCAAGCCTGCTTACCTACTCGGTTTGATGTCGTCTTCTCCGTACAGGAGCACGCAGAGAGCATGCTCGCTTCCACCCACCACCATACCTGCTTCCTCCTCTTAATTCCCCTCCTTGACCAGAAAACCCTAGCCTCGATCTGCTTTTTTCCCTCGCCGTCACCGTTCCAACCACCCAACCTTAATTCTTCTCCACAAAATACCCCAGAGACCGGTGCTGGGGCCGTGAGCTCGGTGTCAGCGTTGCCCGGCGGATCCTCTTCATCCCGGAGCTCTTCTTCGCGCCAGCAGTACTGCTTGGATGTCCTTGGTCGCCTCCCACACAGCACACGGAGCCGAAGCCGAGGATTCGACACCAAGGACTTCGTCTTCAACACGCTCGTGGTGGTGCCTGCACACTTCTTCCTCTACCAGCGTCCAAGGTCTTCCAAAGCTTGCGTGCCTTGCCGTGAGGCCTAGGTGAGCAGTCGACTCGCGTCCCCTTATTCACCGTCTATTTCCGGTGAACTACATCCACATCCAGCTCGTGTTGTTGCTCTGTTTCACTCTGCTGCCGTCCTGCACGCGCAGTTCCTTCAGTTGTTCAGTTATACTATTGCTTCCCCTCTGCTCGCGCACGCGTCCAGCCAGATCGGCTCCTGTTCCGTGCCCAGCCGCGCTCACTCACACCAACGCCTGCTACGCCACGCTCGCCGCGCCGCACGCGCAGACGGCCGCGCGACTGCGTGCTTGCCTGCTTCAGCGCACGACGTGCACTCTTCTTCAGCCACGCACGCACGCACCAGCTAGCTAGCGATCCACAACTTCAGATTCAGTTAGCTAGTTCTTGCATGATGGATCCGTCCAGCAGTTTGCCTGTTAGTTCAGGTAGCTAGCTCGTGACATGTTGTATCCAGCTTAACAACTTTCCTATAGTTACTCTTGTCTTCGACAGTTATCCTACAACCGAAGCCAAGTCGCTGTTCTTCTCGTTTTGCCACTTTCTAGACCACCAAGTTCCAATCGATCGACTTCACTAACTAGCTGATCTCTGGTTTCGGTCAAATTAAAATGCTTTCTACTCTCTTAGCCAAGCTAACTGATCATCTGTATCGATCCATGAGGTCCCAGGTTCCAATCCGGCTAAGTCTAGTTCTAGTTTCAGTCAGTTTTGTTTTCGGTGACAGTCTTCAGTCTAATTCAGTTCAGCTAATGTTACGTTCTATCCAAATAAAACGTGCACCTTTTATAACTTGTCTTAATCAAATAATACATATATTTTGATCACAAAATGTGTAGCATCTGCATATGACATTCATATCTCTGTTTGCATCTTGCATCATGTAGTGACGTGGTAGTTTGCATCTCACCTAATAAATAACATATGGAGTAAATGGAAAACACCAAATATGGTATTTCCACTTCATTTAATTTTGAGTAGCTCACTTATGCCTTGTCTTTGCTATGCTAATCAATATTTAAATTGACGTGTAGTAAAACAACTTTAACCATATATGTGTGTGTCGGAATTCCGATTCCATTTAATTTGGATAAGTTGCATTGCATCATAATTGCCATGTCATGCATGCTTGCATATGATCATGCCGAATCTTTTGCCGTAGTAGTAAGTGTTGCATCCGTTGTTTGTTGTAGCGATTTGCTTCTTCTCGGATAGGACGATTCGTGGTGTTGTGAGCAACGACAAGTTCTTCGGGTGTTCTTCGACAATCTTGCCAGGCAAGCTCTCCCGCCCCTTGTCAACCTATAGGGGTACTTATTACCTATTTGTGTTTATGCTTTCTCTTATTCTTTATGCTAGCCTTGTGTTCCGATGCTTTGTTCGAGTCACGTATCCTATCCACCTGTTTTCCCCAAAGCAAAACTATACACTTGCCACCTCTCGCCTATTACCTTTTGCTTGTTGTTTGAGTTGGCCTTGCGAGTCGTAGGCATGCTTAGGTTGTTTAAGTTGTTTTATCTTATTGGGTTGTTGGGAAGTTTACCACATGCTCTACTTGTTATATGAGATGGATATGAATTGGAGATTAGTTGGTTATAAGATGTTGGAGATAAAAATGATTTATTTATGTTACAACTACACTTGATTAAGCAGAGGCATCGGTGAGTCATTTTGCCTGTTTTCCGACGGCTCACTTGTGTCCCCTAGGACCCCGAGTTCGCATGAACTGTTCTAAGCTGAGTGCACTAACCACTCGTGGAGATGCCGTGGGATCTCCCTTGACTTACTACTTTTTCTCGAGTTAGTTTACCGGGGGCCACAACACCGTATTTATATTTGGATTTGGATTTGGGTGGAGTCACCTTTGATGGTGGCGGAGTCTCTAAGCCCCCCTCTGATGGGTGTGGTTGCGTCGCCTCCGATGGTTGACGGGTTTATTTGCCTGCGGGTCGAATTGGAAGCTGGACGATGTCTCTCCGATGAGCCTTCTTTCAGACTTTCACGCCGTCGCAAACTTCTGGGTCCGTCTTCGGAGCTCGGCCGACTTCGTTGCGGGTAGCTTAGTAGGGTGGCCCCCCTAAACTATCTCGTAGAACTAGCAACGGTCTTGTCGTGATATCTTTCCCTTGCTAGGTTGGATTGATCGAGCGTGTATGGGTACATTGGTGCACCCCTGCAGGGTAAATCTTTTCGAAAAGCCGTGTCCGCGGTTATGGATGACTTGGAGCCGTTCTACTCGATCATAGAACAACTTACACCTAATTGATGTTAAAAAGTGGCGTAGTAAATAGTTCTACTACAACATTAACTTGTTATAAAATTGTTAACCGTGTGAGTGCCTTTGCCATTGCTTCTTCGTGGGGTCACGATGAGGTGATTCATCGGCTGGGTTATGTTTGCTGTAGTAGCTAGTTATTTACTTTATGCGCTCTCTTATCTTATTCTAATTAGACGGAAGTTGTAGAGTGTCTCTAGAGGTTCTTAGTGCTTGCTCGCTGCCGCTTAACCCCACCATATAGCTGACGTCCTTTTGAGTGTCTCGAGTTGTCTGCGTACCTCACGTACAAAGGCGGCTTGTTGACTACGCTTTATACGTCTTGAAGTCTTGCTAAGAACTTTGTACTTATTGCTGCTCGTCTCGGATTTTCGCCGGAGCAGGTTTGAAGACAGGTATCTGGAAGCGACGACGTTAGCAAGGTTACCCTTCCGGCTTGGCATGGGCAGGATTATGGACGCCATCATTATCTTCAGGCCTCTTAGGCCCATTTGTATTCTTGTCCGTACTCGGATACTATTTGCTTTATGTATGATTTGGATCTTTGTATGTGTTTGTATTCTTGACTCGTTGGAGTCTTCGCGGTTGTATTATATATTCTTTTGTGGGTTCCATCGGGAACTTGTGCAATGTTGCTACCTTGATTCCACCCGCATAATGTGTATGTTGCGACGTGCATATTTTGCTTGGTGGTGCGTTTCCAAAGCGACATCGTGCGAATTGTGGCGTGATTGCTGTAATTCGCAAGGTGCCGATTTTGGGGCGTCACAAGTGGTATCAGAGCCAAGGTTTTGTCGATACCCGTGGATCCGCTCTACCTATAGGATAACCTTGCCAATGGTCGTTGTTGAGTCTAGTGTCAAAACTATTTTGCTAAAAATAAGTTGGATAGTTCTAAGTAGGTCTGCATTTTCTCCTTACCTCCGTGCTTGTCTCCTCTTACCTTTGTGAGTTTTGAGTCCTCTCTCTCACCTTCTTCAAGTTTTAGGATCCTACGTGGGTGGACGATCTCTTGCCTTTAACCTAATAGGTCCGCTCTTCGGAATTTCATCATCGTCAACATGAGCAAGAGTCCTTTGTTGGTGGTGTCGAGAAGGAACATCTTTGTTGGTGTTGTCGACAGGATCAACATGTTGCAAGAAGATTTGATAGTTGAACCAACTCTTTACCCCCCTACACGAGCGTGGATCTCGGGGCGAGATCCCTTGTTGGTGGTGTCGATTGTAACGGTCCAGAAAATCCCCAATATTAGAATTGCTTGTTATTTTCTTTTTCACGTCATTGTGATGTCATGCATCATCATGCACCTATAACCATGCATATTTTTTGTCAAAACTTAAAATTATTTTGGTACAAACCTATTTCTATTTTCCTTGTATGGTTTATATATATAAACTTCCTCTCCCTTTCTTGGATTAAAACTAAAACTACCCTATTTGCAAACTTTAAAATTGTTATAAATCAAAATCAAGTTTTTGAAAATTGTTGTAAAAATATTTTCCTCTCTTTCTCTTCTAATCGTGTCCCTATATCTATCTATCTTTTTGTTCCTTGAAATTCTGAAAATCATTCTAAGAGAGCAGCCCAGCTCTGGCCCGTCTTCCCTGCAAGCCTGCTTACCTACTCGGTTTGATGTCGTCTTCTCCGTACAGGAGCACGCAGAGAGCATGCTCGCTTCCACCCACCACCATACCTGCTTCCTCCTCTTAATTCCCCTCCTTGACCAGAAAACCCTAGCCTCGATCTGCTTTTTTCCCTCGCCGTCACCGTTCCAACCACCCAACCTTAATTCTTCTCCACAAAATACCCCAGAGACCGGTGCTGGGGCCGTGAGCTCGGTGCCAGCGTTGCCCGGCGGATCCTCTTCATCCCGGAGCTCTTCTTCGCGCCAGCAGTACTGCTTGGATGTCCTTGGTCGCCTCCCACACAGCACACGGAGCCGGAGCCGAGGATTCGACACCAAGGACTTCGTCTTCAACACGCTCGTGGTGGTGCCTGCACACTTCTTCCTCTACCAGCGTCCAAGGTCTTCCAAAGCTTGCGTGCCTTGCCGTGAGGCCTAGGTGAGCAGTCGACTCGCGTCCCCTTATTCACCGTCTATTTCTGGTGAACTACATCCACATCCAGCTCGTGTTGTTGCTCTGTTTCACTCTGCTGCCGTCCTGCACGCGTAGTTCCTTCAGTTGTTCAGTTATACTATTGCTTCCCCTCTGCTCGCGCACGCGTCCAGCCAGATCGGCTCCTGTTCCGTGCCCAGCCGCGCTCACTCACACCAACGCCTGCTACGCCACGCTCGCCGCGCCGCACGCGCAGACGGCCGCGCGACTGCGTGCTTGCCTGCTTCAGCGCACGACGTGCACTCTTCTTCAGCCACGCACGCACGAACCAGCTAGCTAGCGATCCACAACTTCAGATTCAGTTAGCTAGTTCTTGCATGATGGATCCGTCCAGCAGTTTGCCTGTTAGTTTAGGTAGCTAGCTCGTGACATGTTGTATCCAGCTTAACAACTTTCCTATAGTTACTCTTGTCTTCGACAGTTATCCTACAACCGAAGCCAAGTCGCTGTTCTTCTAGTTTTGCCACTTTCTAGACCACCAAGTTCCAATCGATCGACTTCACTAACTAGCTGATCTCTGGTTTCGGTCAAATTAAAATGCTTTCTACTCTCTTAGCCAAGCTAACTGATCATCTGTATCGATCCATGAGGTCCCAGGTTCCAATCCGGCTAAGTCTAGTTCTAGTTTCAGTCAGTTTTGTTTTCGGTGACAGTCTTCAATCTAATTCAGTTCAGCTAATGTTACGTTCTATCCAAATAAAATGTGCACCTTTTATAACTTGTCTTAATCAAATAATACATATATTTTGATCACAAAATGTGTAGCATCTGCATATGACATTCATATCGCTGTTTGCATCTTGCATCATGTAGTGACATGGTAGTTTGCATCTCACCTAATAAATAACATATGGAGTAAATGGAAAACACCAAATATGGTATTTCCACTTCATTTAATTTTGAGTAGCTCACTTATGCCTTGTCTTTGCTATGCTAATCAATATTTAAATTGACGTGTAGTAAAACAACTTTAACCATATATGTGTGTGTCGGAATTCCGATTCCATTTAATTTGGATAAGTTGCATTGCATCATAATTGCCATGTCATGCATGCTTGCATATGATCATGCCGAATCTTTTGCCGTAGTAGTAAGTGTTGCATCCGTTGTTTGTTGTAGCGATTTGCTTCTTCTCGGATAGGACGATTCGTGGTGTTGTGAGCAACGACAAGTTCTTCGGGTGTTCTTCGACAATCTTGCCAGGCAAGCTCTCCCGCCCCTTGTCAACCTATAGGGGTACTTATTACCTATTTGTGTTTATGCTTTCTCTTATTCTTTATGCTAGCCTTGTGTTCCGATGTTTTGCTCGAGTCACGTATCCTATCCACCTGTTTTCCCCAAAGCAAAACTATACACTTGCCACCTCTCGCCTATTACCTTTTGCTTGTTGTTTGAGTTGGCCTTGCGAGTCGTAGGCATGCCTAGGTTGTTTAAGTTGTTTTATCTTATTGGGTTGTTGGGAAGTTTACCACATGCTCTACTTGTTATATGAGATGGATATGAATTGGAGATTAGTTGGTTATAAGATGTTGGAGATAAAAATGATTTATTTATGTTACAACTACACTTGATTAAGCAGAGGCATCGGTGAGTCATTTTGCCTGTTTTCCGACGGCTCACTTGTGTCCCCTAGGACCCCGAGTTCGCATGAACTGTTCTAAGCTGAGCGCACTAACCACTCGTGGAGATGCCGTGGGATCTCCCTTGACTTACTACTTTTTCTCGAGTTAGTTTACCGGGGGCCACAACACCGTATTTATATTTGGATTTGGATTTGGGTGGATTCACCTTTGATGGTGGCGGAGTCTCTAAGCCCCCCTCTGATGGGTGTGGTTGCGTCGCCTCCGATGGTTGACGGGTTTATTTGCCTGTGGGTCGAATTGGAAGCTGGACGATGTCTCTCCGATGAGCCTTCTTTCAGACTTTCACGCCGTCGCAAACTTCTGGGTCCGTCTTCGGAGCTCGGCCGACTTCGTTGCGAGTAGCTTAGTAGGGTGGCCCCCCTAAACTCTCTCGTAGAACTAGCAACGGTCTTGTCGTGATATCTTTCCCTTGCTAGGTTGGATTGATCGAGCGTGTATGGGTACATTGGTGCACCCCTGCAGGGTAAATCTTTTCGAAAAGCCGTGTCCGCGGTTATGGATGACTTGGAGCCGTTCTACTCGATCATAGAACAACTTACACCTAATTGATGTTAAAAAGTGGCGTAGTAAATAGTTCTACTACAACATTAACTTGTTATAAAATTGTTAACCGTGTGAGTGCCTTTGCCATTGCTTCTTCGTGGGGTCACGACGAGGTGATTCATCGGCTGGGTTATGTTTGTTGTAGTAGCTAGTTATTTACTTTATGCGCTCTCTTATCTTATTCTAATTAGACGGAAGTTGTAGAGTGTCTCTATAGGTTCTTAGTGCTTGCTCGCTGCCGCTTAACCCCACCATACAACTGACGTCCTTTTGAGTCTCTCGAGTTGTCTGCGTACCTCACGTACAAAGGCGGCTTGTTGACTACGCTTTATACGTCTTGAAGTCTTGCTAAGTACTTTGTACTTATTGCTGCTCGTCTCGGATTTTCGCCGGAGCAGGTTTGAAGACAGGTATCTAGAAGCGACGACGTTAGCAAGGTTACCCTTCCGGCTTGGCCTGGGCAGGGTTATGGACGCCATCGTTATCTTCAGGCCTCTTAGGCCCATTTGTATTCTTGTCCGTACTCGGATACTATTTGCTTTATGTATGATTTGGATCTTTGTATGTATTTGTATTCTTGACTCGTTGGAGTCTTCGCGGTTGTATTATATATTCTTTTGTGGGTTTCATCGGGAACTTGTGCAATGTTGCTACCTTGATTCCACCCGCATAATGTGCATGTTGCGACGTGCATATTTTGCTTGGTGGTGCGTTTCCAAAGCGACATCGTGCGAATTGTGACGTGATTGCTGTAATTCGCAAGGTGCTGATTTTGGGGCGTCACACAACGGAGAGCATGCAAGATCATAAACAACATAGAGATGGCATAAGATATATAATTCAGCACATCAACTCAACATAACACCAATATTCATCGGATCCCAACAAACACAACATGTAGAATTACATAACAGTGATCTCGATCATGTAAGGCAGCTCACGAGATCTAAACATGAAGCACATGGTGGAGAAGACAACCATCTAGCTACTGCTATGGACCCATAGTCCAAGGTAGACTACTCACTCATCGCGCTGGAGGCAAGCATGGCGATGAAGAAGACCTTCGGTGGCGATTGCCCTCTCCGGCAGGGTGCCGGGAAGAGCTTCTAGACCCTCCCCATCTCGGGTAAACGACGGCGGCGGATCGCGATGTGTTTCAGGAAAATTGATTGGGTGTTTAGGTTTTTCCCGTCGGGGGGTCTTTATAGGCGAAGGGGCAGCGTAAGAGGTGGACCAGGGCGGCCACACACATAGGGGGCGCGGCCAGGAGCTGGGCCGCGCCGCCCTGTTGTGTGGGCGGCCTGTGGCCCCTCTCCATCTCCTCTTCGGTCCTCTGGAAGCTTCGGTAAATTACTGGATGTTCGGCTTTTATTTCGTCCAATTCCGAGAATATTTCCTGTGTAACTTTTCTGAAACACAAAAACAGCAGAAAATAGGAACTGGCACTGTGGCATCTTGTTAATAGGTTAGTTCCGGAAAATGCACAAAAATGCTACGAAGTGTAACGAAACACTAAGCAAATGGTGTAAAAACAAGCATGGAGCATCAAAAATTATAGATACGTTTGAGACTTATCAGCATCCCCAAGCTTAACTCCTGCTCGTCCTCGAGTAGGTAAGTGATAACAAAAGAAATAATTTTTGAGGTGACATGCACCTACACAATCTTGATCATCTATGTAAAGCATTGAGTGCTGGGATCAAAAGAACTTAAAACATGGGCATGAAAGATATAATCTTGATAGAAGAAACTTAGCAACCATGTTATAACATGAAAATGAACACAAACAAAAGATCATGAAAATAAAACAATGAAAGTCAAACATGTGTTCAAATCATATGGAAAAACATACAAATGGTTTTTAGCTTGTCCTTCATGAGAGAGCAAAACATAAATGCATAGGACACCTTCAAGTTTAAGAGGGCGACTAGATACAAGTAATTTAAGAACAAGTGAAACCAACATCATGAATCAATCAATGAAAACTTTGGAACAATGCACATTATACTCAGAATGACAACTATGCTCTCTTAGACGGTGCATAAAGATAGAAGGTGGTGACTCAATATAAAAGTAAAAGAAAGGCCCTTCGCAGAGGGAAGCAGTGATTGCAAGTTTTATAAACCTTCAAAAATTATGGTACTTACTAGCTTTGAGCTCTCATTGCCCCCATCATAGGCATCTTGAATGGTTAAAGTTAATGCGAATACACTTATGATGCATATGCTTGACAAGTCATAAGTTGAAAACCTCGTGTCCTGTGAAGTACGAATACCCAAATCTCATGCTACTCGACTTAGAGTCCCAAGCAAGCTCTTGTAATTGTAAGTATACACGTATCATCGAGAACCGCCAACGAGGTACCTCCGTGCCCAATGACATGGAACAAGCCCACAACAAAATGACAAGACAAATAGACAATGAACACCTCGGCATCTCTTTTATTTACCATTGGTATAGCTTTTTATTGTGAGATGCGTCGTTGAATGTTCACTATGGGCATGCTGTAAATTTCCACCATGAATTATGCATGGCTTAGATTAGCGGCCCAAGCGTTTCTCTAACACATATACAAACTCCATGATCCCGCAAGATTCCCAAATTATTTCACATCGCAAGTATCCATAAACAAAAGATCACGATATCAACTCAAATAAGAAGTGTAATGTTGAAAGCTTACCCCATGACAGCATGGCTGGGCTAATTTCCAACTTACAACTTGCAAGCATAACAACTCAACATAAGAAAGCCACAATGTCAAATTTTTAAGAACAAGAAAAGTAAAGTGTGCCATCAGGTTCGTGAGAGCTTTACTGACCAATTTTCGCATAACACCAAAAGAGTTTAATTTGAAGGATAGATAAAAGCAAGTCAAATATACTTTGGAATAGAAAATTGCTAATAGGTATGTATGGTGGACACATTAGAACAACTTGGTTTTTAGGAGTTGGATGCACGAGTAGAGCTCATACTCAGTACAAAATGAGGGCTAGCAAAAGACTGGGAGCGACCAACTAAGAGAGCAATAACGGCCATAATCATGCATAGCGACAAAGCAACATTAAAAGAAGCATAAGATGGCATCAAAAGTCAAAAAATAAATGATCATAGAGGCTTATGGCGACTTTGTATGAGTCTAACATGTGTGAGCATGCGCCAAGTCAACCCAAATAAAGCATTAAAGGAGAAAACCAAAATAATGCTTCCAAATAACTAAAAAAACGCATGATTTTTTTCAAAGGCTCATTAAGCAATCTCAGTAATTTGAGAGAAGTCATGCTACAGCAAAACCACTAAGCATACTATCAAAAAGACATCAAGAACGACATGAAAAAGTCTAGGCCGCAGTCTAAACAAGCTCCTTTTTGTACCACTTTTTGCATGAAACTTTTTCTCTTTTCCAACACCATTCGAACCTTTTTGAAGCAACTCTTTTAATGAAAACCAACATGGACCAGAGGTCAAAATACACCTTGATATAAAGATATAACAAGATCTGAACATAAATCAAGGCGAAAAACAAAAGCTAAAAGCAGTAGCAGAAAAAGAGAACACTCCTTGAACGATAAGAGTAAAAAACGGAGTGTTCTTGGCAAATGAAAAGCAAGGCAACTTCTCCAAAAGTAATTTGTTGGGGTCCAACCATTTATTGCAGCAAACAAAACAAAACAAAAATGAAATCTAAAACAACCGACGCTCCAAGAAAAATGCATAATGCATGAAGCAATAAAAATATAGTGTGTTGAAAGGTGACCTGATTTTTGCCAATGAAGAAGGGGTGCCTCGGGGGCATCCCCAAGCTTTGATGCATGTACTTCTTGGATATTTCTTAGGGTGACATGGGCATCCCCAATCTTGAGCTTTTGTCCATTCTTCAACTCATCTCATCATTCTCCAATCCCTACACTTGAAAATTTCCTTCATACGAAACTAAACACAATTCTATTAGCAATATTAGTGTAAGCATAGTAATAAGTCAACCCCTTTTTTGGTTCAGATTTCAACTCAAAACCAGCACATATAAAGCATATACTACTGTAGAAACTTCCCCAAAAGTTCTGTGATCAAAATAACTCAAAAAGAAAGCGATAAAGAGGCAAACACAAATAGTGATAGAAATCTGTCAAAACAGAACAGCTGACAAAGGTCGATTTTTTAGAGGGTTTTCTGTTGCTCAAATCAAAAAGTGTATAACTAATGAAAGTTTGTATATAACCTGGGGCATATGCACAAGAAATCGCAGGTCAAAAAGATATTCTGAGAATTTTCACGAATTTTTACGGTGCAGCACCGAAATCTGTTTCAGGACAGCAACATCCCCAAATCTTACCTCACTCAAATTAGAGGATTCTCTTGGCACAACAACAAAATAAAAAGGATAAGGAGAGGTTATTACAGTAGTAATAACTTCCAAGTCTCAAATAAAAGAAAAATAACTGAAAGTAAAACAATGGATTATCTCCAAAGAGTGTTTTTCTTTAACGCCTTTGAGCTAGGCGCAGAAAGTGCGAATCAAGTAATATCAAGTGATGAAGCATCAAGCTCATAATTTGCTCTAAGAATAGAGTCAAAAAGCAATTTCTTTCTCTTCCTAGGGAAGTGTTCCATACCTTTCTTGAGTGGTAATTGATATTTGATGGTGCCTTCCCTCATATCAATGATGGCACCTACAGTTCGAAGAAAGGGTCTTCCCAAAATAATAGGACATGAAGCATTGCATTCAACTTCCATGAAAAGAAAATCAACGGGAACAAGGTTATTGTTAACCATAATAAGAACATCATTAATCCTTCCCAAAGGTTTCTTCTTAGCAACATCAGCAATAGGAACATCATAATAACACTTTTCAAGTGGTGGTAAATCAAGCATGTCATAAATCTTTCTAGGCATAATAGAAATACTAGCACCTAGATCACATAAAGCATGGCACCCAAAACCATTAACATGAATATCAATGATGGGTTCCCAACCATCTTCTAATTTCTTGGGAATAGAGGCTTTTTTGCTTCAACTTTTCATCCCTAATTTTCATAAGAGCATTGGTAATATGCTTAGTAAAAGCAACATTTATAGGACTAGCATTAGGAGTCAAAGCAAGCTTTTGTAAGAACAAAATAACTTTAGATATATTGCAGCCATCAACATCAAAATCATTAAAGGAAATAGAGCTATCATCTCCTACACTCCGAAAAATTTCAGCACTCTTTTGAGATTTTTTTTTGCTGTTTTGGGCTTTTTAACACTAGGAGTAGGAGTTTTCTCTACACCAATCAAAGTAAGAGGATTGATAGCATTTGGAAGAACATCATTACAGGTAGTAATGGTACATACCTTCATCTTTCTAGCTATCTCATCTTCTCTTTCCCACCTGGCATGCAATTCTGCTAACATCCTAACATTTTCATCAATTCTAACTTGGATAGCGTTAACAGTGGCAAAAGGATCAGGCTTAGCGGACATTCTGTTAATCAAAGAAGATTGCGCATTAGACAAAGACGAAATATCGGTTTCAGCTTTGGAAACCTTAGCTTGCAACTCAGGAATAGCCTTGTTTAAATTTTCAAGTTGATGACTAATAGTCCTCAACAGAGCTGATTGCTCCTCCATAGTCTTGGTGAAAGCCCTGTTCTGCTCATATTGCACCTGCATAAAATTCTTGGTAGCCTTTTCAAGTTCTAAAATCCTTTCTTCACTAGGCATTTTAGGTCTACCAAGATAGCTATTATCACCATTAGAAGGAAACGGCCTATAATTGTTACTAGCAAAATTGTTCCTATATGCATTGTTGTTCAAATTATTTTTTCTAATGAAGTTTACACCAACATGCTCTTCTTGAGCAACCAAAGAGGCCAAAGTAACATTATTAGGATCAACATGAGTCCTATCATTAGAAATCATAAGCATTATGGCATCAATCTTATCACTCAAGGAAGAGGTTTCCTCAACAGAATTTACCTTCTTACCTTGTGGAGCTCTCTCGGTGTGTCATTCAGAATAATTTACCATCATATTGTCAAGAAGCTTCATTGCGGCACCCAAGGTAAGGGACATAAAAGTGCCTCCAGCAGCTGAATCCAATAGGTTTCTTGAAGAAAAATTCAGTCCTGCATAAAAAGTTTGGACAATCATCCAAGTAGTCAGTCCATGAGTAGGGCAATTCTTTATCATAGATTTCATTCTTTCCCAAGCTTGAGCAACATGTTCATTATCAAACTGGCTAAACTTCATAATATTGCTACGCAAAGCTATAATCTTAGCAGGAGGATAGTATCTTCCAATAAAAGCATTCTTACACTTAGCCCATGAATCAATACTATTTTTCGGCAAAGACAGCAACCAATCCTTAGCTTTTCCTCTCAAAGAAAAAGGAAACAACTTAAGCTTAATAATATCTCTCTCTACATCCTTATATTTGTGCATCTCACATAGCTCAACAAAATTGTTGAGATGAGCTGCAGCATCATCAGTAGTAGCACCAGAAAATTGCTCTTTCATAACAAGGTTCAACAAAGCAGGCTTAATCTCATAAAAATCAGCAGCAGGAGCAGGTGGCGCAATAGGAATGCAGATAAAATCACTATTATTAGTGCTAGTAAAATCACACAACTTGGGGTTCTCATGAGTACCCATTCTAGCAAAGCTAAAAGCAGACAAGTAAAAACAACTAAAAGGAAACTAATTTTTTGTATTTTTGATAAGACGATGCAAGCAAAAATAAAATAAAAGCAAAACTAAAACAAAGTAAAGGATGTACGTGCGAAACTCCCATTGCAGAAGTCTTCTTTTTCCCCGGCAACGGCGCCAGAAAAAATCCTTGATGCGGCACGGTGTTGATGATGTAAGTCACCGTCCAGTTGGGAACCCCAAGAGGAAGGTATGATGAGCACAGCAGGAAGTTTTCCCTCAGTAAGACACCAAGGTTTATCGAATCCAAGAAAAAGCCAAACGTCTGAAGGTGATGCTTGCTAGCCTAGTGACACTCCAACAAGGGCGCCGTTAACAATTCTTGTTAGCGCGTCTGCAACTAGTAGCAACGCGGAACCTGCACACAACACAACCAAATACTTTGCTCCCAACTTACGATGAGGTTGTCAATCTCACCAGTTTGCTGTAAACAAAGGTATGAGCGTATCGAGTGGAAAGTAATAGTAATATGCGAGAAAGTAAACAATGCGAGTAAAGTAAACATGTGATAGCAATATAAAGGAAATTAGACCAGGGTCCACAGTTCACTAGTGGTGTCTCTCCATAAGATAAATAACACATGCTGGGTAAACAAATTACAGTTGGGCAATTGATAGAATAAAGATAACGTGCATATGTCGCGAGGATCACTATGAGATTTACTTTGGGCATTACAACAAGATACATAGACTGCCATCCAACTGCATCTATGACTAATAATCCACCCACGGGGATATCGTCCGAACACCCCATGAGTATTAAGTTGCGAACAACAGATAACTGCATTAAGCAAAGTGTGTAATGTAAACAAAGCATATGCCCTTGGACATAAGAATGTTGTTTTCTCCCTAGTGGCAACAGCACATCTACAACCTTAGAGGTTTTTGTCACTCCCCCAGATTAAATAGAGGCATGAACCCAACTATCGAGCATAAATATCCCCTCTTGGAGTCACTAGTATCTACTTGGCCAAGATATCTACTAACAACGGAGAGCATGCAAGATCATAAACAACATAGAGATAGCATAAGATATATGATTCAACACATCAACTCAACATAACACAACATGTAGAATTACATAACGGTGATCTCGATCATGTAAGGCAGCTCACGAGATCTAAACATGAAGCACATGGTGGAGAAGACAACCATCTAGCTACTGCTATGGACCCATAGTCCAAGGTAGACTACTCACTCATCGTGCCGGAGGCAAGCATGGCGATGAAGAAGACCTCCGGTGGCGATTCCCCTCTCCGACAGGGTGCCGGGAAGAGCTTCTGGACCCTCCCGATCTCGGGTCGATGACGGTGGCGAATCGCGATGTGTTTCTGGAAAATTGATCGGGTGTTTAGGTTTTTCCCGTCGGGGGGTCTTTATAGGCGAAGGGGCAGCGTCAGAGGTGGACCAGGGCGGCCACACACATAGGGGGCGGGGCCAGGAGCTGGGCCGCGCCGCCCTGTTGTGTGGGCGGCCCGTGGCCCCTCTCCATCTCCTCTTCGGTCCTCTGAAAGCTTCGGTAAATTTCTAGATGTTCGACTTTTGTTTCGTCCAATTCCAAGAATATTTCATGTGTAACTTTTCTGAAACACAAAAATAGCAGAAAACATGGAACTGGCACTATGGCATCTTCTTAATAGGTTAGTTCCAGAAAATGCACAAAAACACCACGAAGTGTAATGAAACACTAAGCAAATGGTGTAAAAACAAGCATGGAGCATCAAAAATTATAGATACGTTTGAGACGTATCAGGGGGCTACTCCCATCGGGAGCACTGGTCATGCACCCGATGACAATGGACAATGTTGGTTAATGATCAAGAATATCATCGACTATTTTTGTCAACAGAAATCTTTGACTATATTGTCAACAAAATGACATCGATTACTCCCATCGGGAGCTATTCACGATTATTTGAAGAAAGAGTAACTCAAAGATTTTTGCACACTTCAACAGTCAAACAAGGCTTGCGAGAAAAAAATAATGATTCTCAGGCTGAGTCATCGCGACGAAGCTTGAATGCCATGGTCATAAAAGATCATGAAGGTAAGACCCCAGGATCCGTCCTGTGTGGCCTAGTATACGCACCTGAATGCGCTCTGCTAGTAACTTTCCGTGTCTATGACACGAAGAAAATCCCGGTGGACGCAATGGGTACCTTGAGAAATACTGGAACTCTCTCTTTGTAAGTCCTAAATGCGGCAAAAGATTGGGTTAGACCAGGTCCAGACTCAAGTCCAGGGGATTGAGTTTGAAGTAGGTGACAAGTATCTGCTCCGGTAGTTAACTGGCCTCTCGATCCGTCAGAGCTGCCAGGCTTGTTAGCCAAAATCCCCTCGCGAAATAATATAATAAAAGTTGTTTCATTGAGTACAGGCAGCAGTCAAAGAAAGAAGAGGTCGAAGATTGATCAAGTCGAAGATATGAAGATTTGAGATTCTACCCGAATCTACAATTCTGGTAGAATCTCAGGGGCTACTGACAAGGGTATAGCTAATAGAGCCCGTTATTTGTGTACCCCTGAGGCCCGTTAAGCTAGACCCAAGAATAGTCATAGTCAAAATACGAGTCAATGTCGTATACGGACACTGTAATATGTATCGAACCCGACCGGTTCCTTGAGACCTAGCCGCCTATATATAGGGGCCAGGAGAGGCCGGTTAGGGACAGATGGAGAGTAAGCCAAGTTGATCACCACGTTTATTCTCAATACACGCCTCGTTTGACTGATCTTTACCTTCGAGTTCATCCGACACCCTATTCCCCCGATCCTAAGTCCCTCATCTTGGACATTTGTCGAGTTAACCCTCGTCAATCATACTCAACAATAGACAAAGGTAGCTCGTGGAGCACAACCATCCTCACCAACATTTTTCTCGCAACATCAGGCTCCCATTTCCACAAGCGGCTAACTCCATCTGGTGTCATGAGGGTTGCATTCATTTGATTTAGAGCTCCAGCCACCGTTGCCCTCTCTTTGCATCTTTTCAAGTGATTGCGCAGCCCGCTTGTCCCCTGCCCTCGCTTGGCACTAATCACAGCGCCGCAATGCTTGCACTCTCCATTAGTAACTTCCCCATCAACATGTATTGGCACAAATTCTCGCCAAGATTTAGAACTGAATTTTCTTCCTTGAGCACCTGCATGCGACCCTTCACCAATATCCTCATCATCCAAATCTTCTTCTAAGTTATAGTCCTCATCTTCATCATCCTCATCTTCCTCCATAGGGAACTCTTCTTCACGATTCTCATAATCCTCTCCCGTTCTTGTCCTTGAACTACCAAAATCTTGAGATCGTGTTGCCGCCACGTATCTTGACACTAATGCTGCAGTTTCGTCCATTTCCAATAAATGAATACTTGCACAACATACAACTAGATAAGAAACTGAAGAAAATTTTAAAATGAAGTAAGATAAGCAATTTCATGGACTGGATAAGCAATACACATGATGCAAAAAAAAGTTAGAAGCCTACACACTAGTAGGGAAAAGCCTACCGCCGGCGCACCAAATTTGCTTACCGTCGGCGAATTACAACTCGCTAGCGACACCAATGCCGGCGGTAATGCATTATCCCTAGCGCATTGCATATTCGCCGGCGATAACTTCACCTACTGCCGGCGCATAGCAACATTCGCCAGGGGTAATATGTTACCCCTGGCGAATGTTGCTATGCGCCGGCAGTAGGTGGAATTATCGTCGGCTAATATGCAATGCGCCGGCAGTAGTTGTTAGCGCCGGCGAATTCGCAATGCGCCAGGAATAACTATTCTATGCGCCAGCAAAAATAATTATAGGAGCAAAAAAATAAAATTTTATACAGCAGATATATAGCAGATATACATCACATAATACACAGAATAACAGCAGCAAAACAAGGAATTATGTTTACAAGTGATCAAGACTCCAATATTACAAACAAGTCTCCAATATTACAAACAAGTCTCCAATATTACACACAAGTGTTCAAGACTCCAATATTCACAAGTTGCACCAATTCTCGATCCGGACTTACAAGTTTTGTTCGGGAGAGTACACAAAGTAGCTAAACAAGGAACACATAGAAAATAAAGACAGTGGCGGCGGTGAGCATCATCACGAGGAAGGTGGTCATCCAGCTCCTCTCCATCTCCCTCGTCCTCTCTCGCTCTAGATAGTTGGCATATCTAGTTTGCGCCTCCGCCAAAGTATTGTATCCCTTGTAGCTGTTGCCGCTGAAATGGTGTACCTGCCTCCTACATTCTTCCCAGTCGTCGTAGACTCCGGGAACCTTGCCCTTGTACACGACATACCACGTCATCTACACATAAGGAAAAAGTTAGTGGTTAAGTAATGAAGCATGAAAGTTGTGCAATAAATACGGTTTATAAACTAACTCTAAGTTTTAGGTTTTGGCGGGAAGGGATGGATTCCGTCGAGCGTGTTGAATGTCCTCGTGTCATAGCACAACTCTAAGCGGGTCTGGATTTCTGAATTTGGCGGTGGTGTGAAGCCGGCGTGGAACAAGCCACCCTTCTTGGTCACATCCCTTGAAATGATCGAGCTAATGGTCCGTTGAATGGCACGGAACTCAGCTCGCACTTGTGCATCGGTGGCGTTCGCCATGTCTATGCTAGCTTTTCGGAGTCTTTCTGGCACCAAGAGGTCTTGTTCTGTTTTGATTATGTCCCTCATATGTAGGATGGCATACCAGGCCTCTAGCCCACTATCTGGCTCAGCCTGCTTGTGGCAGCAGAACTCGGTTTGGTGGAAGAGGGTGAAGCATCCTCGTACTTTTTAAGCTTTTTGAGGGGGCGGTCGGCCTTAGCCACGAAGCCGTTGAAGGCTTTATCAAGAACACCCTTAATCTCGGTGTAGTCCTTGCGATTCGCACTCCCCGAGTCCAGGTAAACCACTCCTGATTCATACGGGTGAATGAGGAGGAGGGTACAGTGAATTCCTCTGCGCAAAACAACAAGTGATCCTTAGATAAATCAAATTTATGGAAGAATTAATGTACCGACAGGCAGCGAAGGACTACTTACTCGGGGAAGTAGGGCATGAGAAAGTAGTCCTTATCCTTGTTGGCTACCATGAAATCCTCGATGTACTTCGAGACAATCGCCTGATTGCCAGGGGCGCCGAGAAATAGCTCATCCATGTAGAAGGGGTCCATTATTATGTGTGTCCCTCTCCTCTCTACGATGATATCGTGCGCCATGCTGAGCGATATCAGGCGGACCAAGCTTTTGTCCATCCGGAACATGTGCAAGAGCCTGAAGATGTCTTCGAATCTAATAAAGAAAAGATCCCCTGGGTACCCATCCACAAAGCCCACATTGGTGGGCACCTTGACCACATGTACCGGGTACCCAGGATTTTTCTGTCTGAGAAGTTGGTCCTCCAGATACATGATGCTGTCATGCACGTCCTTGATGCTACCCCCCATATCTTTGAGAATCTCACCCGACAGCATTGGTGAACCGAGATAATGCATCTTCCTCCAAGGGGTCGACAACCTGTCGAGAACCCGAGCCGCTGGGCGCACAGAGGTAGAGGCCGCTTCACCTTTCTTCTTCCAGTTCCTCTCCTTCTTCTTGTTGCAGAAGGGAGTGCCTTTTTGTTGCATCTCCTCCTTGGTTAGAATGAAGAGTGTCTTCGGCGAAATCATAGATTGCGGCGGCGCGGTGAAGGCGGCAGCTTGTTCCTCTGGCGTTTCCTGAGAATTGAACATCAGCTTCTTCGCCAGAGGACCACGGCCTTGATCGGATACATGTCGAGGAGCATCGTCGGCCTCCAAATCAGCGATAAAAGTATCGATGGGAGCCTGGTCAATATCCATTGCGCCATCGTGCTCGGGAGGATCATAAGCGGGTGGAGTGTTGGGCCTTTCTTCCCTTGCATCTGGCACAGAGGGTGGAGCGACCTTGCCTTGGCTCGGCGCCGCCGACGCAACCGGTGGAGTGACCCTTTCTTGGCTTGCCTCCGATCTTAAGGCGGTGTTCAGCCGAATCAGGGCTTTCGGCCATAGCAAGATGTGGTTCTTCAGTTGTCCCATCTTCAACTCGCTTTCGGCGTCTGCTGGTTGGTTAGGAAGATACAAGTCATGGCAGAACGGCAACACATGTGCCACCTGAACCCGGTGCACGCTATCGGGCATAGGGTTGCCGTGGTACTGCCGGCTGAGTGGCATCAAGATGTTTCCCTTTGCCACGTCCTTGAACTGGTTGTCCAGTTTTAGTAGCAAGGTGCATTGTGTTGAGGTCTCCTGTAGAAACACAACACGTATTTCAATAGAGAGTGGCGGCGGTGAAGTAATTGACTGCTTGCAGAGGAGGCTTAATTTATTACCGTGAGGGCATCGAGCTCGGCAAGCGTCGACGGACCGGCGGGCGTGCAAGTGATGGAGGGGCTGCTAGCCGCCACGGCCGGCGAGTTCTCCGTATAGCCAGCACCTGTGTTGCTGCCCTCCGGAGTCACCGTTGCAGCGTGTGAATCATGTTGTGGTTCACTTTGAGCCCGCGACGCCTCTTTGTCCGAGTTGCTGGCGCCTAAGCTCAGCAACGGTAACGGCCCCGTTTGGCCTCCCGCGATATAAGCGGCAATCCTCTGGGCGAGGTCGGGCATGATTTTGTTGAACTTCACAACAGTTTGCTCCTCGACCCTCCTTTCCATGTTTGTTTCCAAGTCCGCGATCTTTCTCTTGAGGGCCTCCATCTCTGAAGTGTCCTGGCTCTTCTTCGCCTATCGCGACTCCTTGGTGCTAGGCTCAGCCAAGCCATAGGCGGAGTGCTTGCGAC
The DNA here is from genome assembly GCA_007115705.1 of Dactylis glomerata. NCBI lineage: Eukaryota > Viridiplantae > Streptophyta > Magnoliopsida > Poales > Poaceae > Dactylis > Dactylis glomerata. The sequence continues at coordinate 170,034 of QXEO01000551.1, read as the reverse complement.
CTGCTCCCGTGCCGGTGACATGGCCTAAGTGCGGCCTCTTCAACGGCGGCTGCTCCTTTGCGATGTTTATGCCCCTTACGTAAGGATTGTCCCACGGGACTTTGCCTGTCGACGTCTGGGATGAGGAGCCGGTGGATTCAGCTGCTTGTATTTGTGCTTGCTGCAGAAGAGACAACATGAACAATCTTAGAATTATGTGCTACTAGCTTGCAATGAACTTAACAATCTTGTAAATTTCTTACCACTACTTTCTCGACTTCCGCCACCTTCAGGTCCGTGCGCAAAACTACACCCTGCACCACCTTGGGGTTCGTGACGAGTTTCCCGGTTTCCGTTTCTTTACGGTACCGGGACCTGACAAATGCCCTGAACAGCGGGTCCGCATACCTTTCGTAGGGGTTCTCGATGCCCTGCTCTATGTATGCCTGGTCCTCCTTGTCCCATTTTGGCTTCTTGCCGTCATAACCACGGGAACTGAGACGGTGGTGCCCAATGTTCTTCTCCACGAGAACCTTCCCCTATTTGCTTTGCGCCTTGGTGAAATCATCGGCTTCATTTGCAAGGAAGACCTTGAAGTCCTCTTCCGTCATCCATGGAAAGTGGCGATGGACCTCTTCGAAAGGCTCATGGTCAGCAATCATTTCCCTCAGCATAGTTTTATAACTGCTAAGGTGTTTGGTGAACCTTGTGAGGGCATATCTATTCACAATATTCTTCTTCAGATCCTGGTTTCTGTACTCTGGAGGGAACTTGTACCGTGCGTGTGGCCTCGAGATTAGCTGGACGCGCAGATGGCCCTTACTTTGGAGGTTCGTCTCATTGACGTTGACGACGTCATGAAGGATTGCTGCCAGCTGGAGGCCGTACCCCTTCGCGAATTTTACTGGCTCCTTCGGAATACCACTAGCGGCGTCAACCAATGTGAATGTGTCCCGCTGGGCGGCGACAAGGTTTGTGCGCCGCTTCTTCCGAACTCTTCTGTTCGCCTGGCTAGATGTCTCGGAGCCACCCGCGCCGACGCCACTATCGGTGGTTTCCTGGTCGATGACCCTCCTCTCATAGTCATCACCAGCTTCTGCATTGTCATCAGCATCGGCATCATCGTCGTCACTAGGCCGATATTCACCATCTTCCTGCTGTGACTCCAGGGCCATGAGCCTATACTGCTCTTCCATATCTATTTGCCGAGAAGATGACCCGGTGACGTCGCCGTTGACGTTCTGGTTTCCAGAAGACGACATGGCTACACAAGAGATAAGAGTTTTTAGATAGAGGCACAAATTATCACGGCAAAAATTCGGCATGACCTTTGCTAAAAATGGTCATGCCGGAGTGCCAGAAATTCACCGGAACGGAAGTTAATCAACATTCCGGCGAAACATTGGCACTCAATGTACCTGCACAACATACACATAGCTTCGCAGTACCATGTTCCCAGTACAAATAGCAACAGCAGCAACACAAGCATATCAACACAAGCATATCTCATTACTGTACTCCAATAGATGCGAAATGGCCTATCAAGATGAGATAAATTGACCAATTAATTCACTAGGTTTGGTGAGATTATCTTGCCAGTTAGTTAGCATCGCAGAGTTCTCTGAATAAAATTTGTGGGTTGCAGGCAAACGAATAGAAGCATCGCCGAGCTGGCCTCCGACGGGAGGAGTGGGTGCACCCGTAGCATGACACGCACCGACTAGAATTAAAGGAGGGGCAGCAGTCTCACCGAACGGAGCAGAGTGTTGGGGGTGGCGGTCCTCCTTCGCGGCGACGACCGGCGTGCTGGCGCGCTCCTCCTTCGCGGCGTGCTGGGGCGTTCCTTCTTCGCGGCGATGACCGGCGTGCTGGCGCGCTCCTCCTTCGCAGCATGCTAGGGCGGTCCTCCTTCGCGGCGATGACCGCCATGCTGGCGCGCTCCTCCTTCGCGGTGTGCTGGGGCGGTCCTCCTTCGTGGCGATGACCGGCGTGCTGGCGCGCTCCTCGTTCACGGCGTGCTGGGGCGGTCCTCCTTCGCGGCGACGACCGGCGTGCTGGCGCGCTCCTCCTTTGCGGCGTGCTGGGGCGGTCCTCCTTCGCGGCGACGACCGGCATGCTGGCACGCTCCTCCTTCGCGGCGTGCTGGGGCGCTCCTCCTTCGCGGCGACGAGCAACAAGCGGCGATGAACGGGATCGAGGAGGGAGCGGTGGCGGCGACGAGTGAGGAGGATCTAGGGTTTGCTAGAAATGAAATGAGGATGGAGAGGGAGAGGCCGGGCCGAATGGGTATACGCCCTACACTGACATGCGGGACCCACGGAGCATTACCCCTGGCAAATTTTGACTCAGATTCGCCAGCGACCTCCTGACATGCGGGACCCACGGAGTATTACCCCTGGCGAATTCCAACTCAGATTTGCCAGGGATAAACTGCCATGCGGGACCCATGGGAGCATTACCCCTGGCGAATTGCGGCTCAGATTCGCCAGGGGTAAAATGACACTGTTTTTTCTTTTGCTTTGTTTTTCCTTTTGGCTTTGTTATTTCTGTTTCTTTGTATTCCTTTTTTCCTTTACTAACTTTAATTATTGTGACTAAGAAATATGTGATAAATATGTGATCAAAAATATAATTGATAAATATCATTAGCGTTTCCATGCATCATTAATTGTTGGAGATCAATACATATGTTTTGTAAACTTATACATCATTAATTGTAGATCGATACATATCATTAGCGTTTACATGCATCACGCTCATCTTCGTCTCTGCGAATTGCCTTTCTTGGTCGTCGTTGTTGAATACTTGACCCCCATATCGGGACTTCTTCTTGTGTACGGAACACCTGTCCTAGGTAGCGTGGTCCTGCTTCTTCTTTTGATGTATGTTGCGTCATCTTCATCGGATTCTTCCATCATTGGGTCTCCTACGAGGCCGTCGAAGTCTTGCTCATCGGCGACTCCATCCATTCCGACGAGGGCCCTTTTTCCACTCCTTACAACAACACGACTAGGCCTCGATGGGTCGGTTACGAAGAAGCATTGCTCCACATGCCTAGCCAGTACCCATGGCTCATTTTGCGCGGTAGGGTTCTTGGTCTTGGATTTGTTGGCTTCGGGCATACACATAGTGGTGAAATATTCGTCTTCTTTTGTGATGTTTGTAGCCCATCTGACACGGAACATCGGAAGCTTCTCACCGATGTAGTCGAGCTCCCAGATTTCCTCGATCTTTCCGTAGTATCTTTTCTTCTCTTCACCCGTGTAAGACACCATCGTTATAGACGAGTTCTGATAATTGCCTCCTTTGTCTCTTTCTTCCGTGTAGAATGTGTACCCGTTGATGTCGTATGCTTGATAAGTCATGAGGTTGGGCGCGGGTCCATATGACAAGGCGAGTAACATTTTGTTGCTCTCAGAGGTCATTGGCGGGGGATTGGCATCGATCTGGTCTTTGAACCAGCGTGCGAAAGAGGAGTTGTGTGCTCTAAATATCTCTTCTTCTGTCATCGGCTTGCGTGCACTGTTCTTGATCATGGTTTTGTGCTCTTCCACCCAAGGTTCGAGATCTTCAATGTGTTGTAGCGCTACTAAGTGGGCCCTGTTGAAGTCGGCTCTCTGACCATAGCAGTCCACATCCATTGCCCTCTTGCCAGTGTTGTGGCCTACTCTCTCAAACCTGCCAAGGCGCTTGTTTGCGGGCAAACCAACCGGTGTGTTCTCCTCATTTAGATAGTTCCTGCAGAAAGAGATGCACTCTTCGGTGAGAAAGCCCTAGACGATGCTTCCATCTGGATGTGCCCTGTTACGAACGTATGCTTTGATGATCCCGTTCATTCTTTCTAACGCCATCATGTTGTGCAAGAATGCAGGCCCGAGATCCTCGATATCATCCATTATCCCTCAGATTGCTACCGGAAGTATCTGCGTCATCATGACGTGACAGTCATGAGACTTCATCCCGCTGAAGATTTTTTGTTTGGGTCCAGGTATCTCCTTATGAGCCCTGCGTAGCCTAAAGGAAATCTGACTCCCAGGAGGCACTTGAACATCTGGTCTAGCTCGTTGGGACTTAGAGTGAAGCAGGAGGGGACGAGGCTGCATGATTTGCCCTTGCTGATCTCCTCCGCTGGTGGTAAGTGAAGCTCTTTCCTTACATTTAGGGCCATGAGGTCATTTCTCGCTTTCGGCCCATCTTTGGTCCTATCCGGCATGTTAAATAGAGTGCCGAGCAAGCTCTCGCACACATTCTTCGTGATGTGCATGACATCAAGGCAATGAGGCGTACCGAGGATCTTCCAGTAGGGCAAGTCCCAAAACACGGACCTCCTTTTCCATACACCCATGAGCGGTTCCACTTCAGCCTTGTTCTTCTTCTCACCTCGCTTTCGCTTCTTTATTATCTTTCCCGGCAGAGGGCAATTTTTCCAATCTTTCAACAAAATATCGATCTCTACGCCGCTCCTCTTAGGTGGAGGTCCTTCGAGCTCATCTTTACCATTGAAAAGATCTCCACGCCTTCTCCAGGGATCGTTCTTGGGTAACCACATTCGATGCCTCATGTAGACGGTTTTCGAAGATCCGGGATCCTTACCCAGCTGTAGAAATGGCGTCAATTCCATGCACCTTACACAAGCCTTGTGTCCGTGGCACACCTGGCATGCAATATATCCGTATCCAAGATAGTCCTGCACCGTCGTGAGCAGCGTGACTTTGAGACAGAAAGTTTCTTCCTTGTGGGCGTCCCATGTTTCTACCCCTTCCTCCCACAAGGTGTCTAGCTCTTCCTTCAACAACTCGAGATACAGGTTGATATCGCTCCCTGGCTGTGTCGGCCCTTGAATTAGCATACTCATGTGTATGTACTTCTTCTTCAGGCACAGCCACGGGGGGATGTTGTACATACATACAAACACCAGCCAGGTGCTGTGCTTGCTGCTCTGGTTCCCAAACGGATTGAGTCCATCGGTGCTCGCACCAAGCCAGATGTTCCTTGGATCTCTCCCGAATTCTTCGTAGTACTCCTCGTCTAATGCTCTCCACGGGCTTGCATCCGAAGGGTGCGTCAGCACTGGCTCTTCAACCCGTTTTGGATCAAGCAACACCGCCGCCTTTCTATCCGTGTGCCAGAGCATGAGCTTTGCTTCCTTGGGGTCCATGAAGTATCGCTGCAGACGGTGCCTTAGCGGGAAGTACCACACAACTTTTCGAGGAGCCTTCTTGGTCCCTCTCTTGTACCGATCAGCTTCGCACACTGGGCATGTGGTCTTGTCCGCGTGCTCATTCCGATAAATTATGCAGTCATTGATGCAGGCGTGGTATTTTGTGTGCGGCAAATCGAGAGGGCACACGATTTTCTTGGCCTCATTTAGACTACCGGCACACGTGTTATCTTTAGGAAAGCGCTTCTTCAGCCATCGGAAGAGGTCGTCCACGCTCGAGTCGGACCATCCGTGTCTTGCCTTCATCTCTAGAAGATCGAGAGCTACTCTCAAGCGGTTCTCCTCCGGCTCGCGACCAGGTGCGTCGTACAATGGAGTTCTTGAGTCTATCTCCACTTGCGCCAGCTTAGATTTCCGTCTATCGCCAGCTCTGGCGCCAGTCGATATGTTGTTCATAAGAAGTTCTTGAAAGTGAGGGTCCCGCATGGCTGCGGTTAGCGGGGTACTCCTGTCCTCGACTTCTATATTTTCCACTTCTTCTTCTTCATCGTCGTGGGCGGCATCCTCTTCGTCGTCTTCGTTGCTGTCTTCCTCATTTTCTGATCTCGCCGCCCCATCTTGGTCATGATTATCATCTTGGTTATCATCACCCATCCACTAGGTGTGGTCCTCCATGAAACTATACCTAAGCAGGTGCTCCTTCACCGTGTCTGAAGAGGGGGTGAACATGGACCCTAGTTTGCATCTTCGGCACGGACACCTTATATACATGTCGTTATTTTGATACATCTCGACCGTCGCGCGTTGCACGTATCTATCCACATCGCTTTCTCTCATCGTGAACACCATTGTTGCCTGTTACAACAAGAGAATTGATTAGAATGATCGTCTCGGTTATCATGGAAAATTTCGGCATGACCTTCCCTAAAAAGGTTACGTGGAGAGCCGGAAATTCGCCGGAATGGAAGTCAATCAACATTCCGGCAAAACATCGGCAACTCATTCTCATGCCATCATGTCTTTCTCTCTTGTTATGAACGTACCTATTAGACCGGTACGTATATTGACGCGTCAACCGTTACTATGAAGTTCTAGATCTAGATCTAGATCTAGATCTACAAGCATGCATATATTTGGGAGAGATCTAATTTGGTAGAGGGTGAATGCATGTGGGTAGGAAGAGATTGACTAAGATACATCAAATATTATTGGTTAAAATAGCTAAATTGGGAGGAGGGAGTGGGGAAATGAGTTTGGAGGTGGTTTGGCTCGAGTTGCAATAAGTGAGGGGGGGGGGAGGGAGATGGGTGGTGGTGGTGGTAGGTGGAGAGTTTGGCTGGAAATATCCCAGGTTATCCCTGGCGCATAAGCTTGTATGCGCCGGGGATAACCCCCTTTATCGCCGGCGCATAGCCACAATTCGCCGGGGGTAACCTTTATCGCCGGCGCATAAAGGCAAATTCGCCAAGGGTAAAATTCACCCTGGAAGGGGGTGGCCCAGCCCACCTTATCCCCGGCGCATGGAGCATATATTCGCCGGCGGTAAGTCCTCTATCCCGGCGCATAAGTGCTATATGCGCCGGGGATAAATATTCTTATGTGTCTTACCTGTGCTGGTGGGCCCCCCAGCCCATATCGCTGGCGAATAAATACGCTATGCGCCGGCGATAACTGTTTATCGCCGGCGAATATTAGGCTATGCGCCAGCGGTAATATTACCACCGGCGATTTATATTATGATGCGCCGGCGATAAGCCTGCTGGCTATAAGCTTTTCTCTACTAGTGACACTTGCATATAGGTCTAAGAAAACACACGTACTGGCGGTCCACAGCATGTTTCTGTTGGGATTTTCTTCTCTCTCTTTTCTAGTTTTTGCAAGTTATATGTCAAATTCTTGCAACATAGGCTAATTTTTGTTCCATTAGAATTATTACCGAATTTTATGCCTTTGATTGATGTGGTAAAAAATATTTTGCATATCCAAAATCTTAAAACTACCTACAGACTTTGAAACAAACTACCTACAGAAGAAGAACTGTCTTTTAAAGGTTTGCATATGTCATAAATCCGCAGTATCGAGCAACAGCAGCTCGTAGCCTATGCACCAAAGATATGCCTAAGCTATGTGGGCATTATATGCGTAAATGGGAGAGAAATATTGGAAGAAAAAGATGCCTTTACCTGAGATGATGTCGTTGGCGTCACGACCGGATATGCGCCTATATCTTCACGGCAAGAACGCATCCACGGGTGAGGGGAGGAGAAGGCCCTATGGAGGAGCACCGGGACCGGCACCGCCGCCTTCCGGTGAAGTCGTTGCGGAGGCCGCCGCCGAGTCATCCCAGAGGTTGCTGCTAGGGTCGGCACATCTGGGAGAGGAGAGGAGGCGCGGGCGGGTGGGAGAGAGCTGGCTTGTCGGAGTAGGCTCGTCGGCGCTCGGAAATCGGGCGAGAGCCGGCTCGTCGGCTCGGAAGCTGGCCGAGGCGACGCCTCAGAGGGCAAATCCTATGCTCCGCCCGCGGGCGCACCTTAGTAGGCTCCGCCCGTGGGCGGAGGGATATGGGCCGCGGCCCGGTAGATCAGGATCCCATGGTTTTTTTATTTTTTATTTTTCCTGGCAGTTTTTCTTTTCCGCTGGTTCACTAGTTTGTCCGTTTTTTTTTCCAAACAATTACGTATTTGAATAAATTCAAAATCTGAACAATTTTCGAATTTGAACAATTTTTGAGTTTGAACAATTTTCGAGTTTGAATTTTTTTTTAGTTTGAACAATTTTTAAGTTTGAACAATTTTCGAAACTGAACAATTTTTGAATTTGAACAATTTTCGAAATTGAACAAAATTTTAAATTTGAACAATTTTCGTATTTGAACGATTTTTCAAAATTGAACAATTTTGAACTTTATAAAAGAACAATTTTAGAACAGTTTTTAAATTAATATTTTTAAGTTTGAACAATATTCGGATTTGAACAAATTTCAGATCTAAACATTTATGAAATCTGAATAAATTTTGAATTTAAACACTTCTTAAATCTAGTCATTTAAAAAAACAGAACGAAACAAATCTGGACGAATGGGAGCAAATGGGCGAATGGGCCGGCCCACCCGGGATCGCGCCTTGGCGGAGGTACGCTCCCTGCCGCTAACGAGCGGAGCGTAGGAGCCCCCGCCTCAGAGGGGACTCGGGTACGACGGGGAGGGCCTTGGGACAAATGGATCGATCCATTTGGACCTAATTGTTTCACCGGTTAACCATATGGTCCATTGGGCTCTTTTTTAGGTTAGGTTAACCTAACCAGTGGGAAAAGTGTAACCAACTCCCATCGATAGTCGGCCCCTGGAGATGCCTTAGCCTAGCTAGGGGAGGTAGAGACGCAAGGCAGAGCTACCTGTGCGCCTTCTCCTCGTATCCGCTGGCTAAGTTAGAAAATTACCATTAGTGTATGATTTATCCTGCCACTCCCATCCCCAACTAAAACATTCTGTCAATAGCTTCAACAGGCAGACATGCCGTGATACTGCCACATCTAACTGTTCTAAAGGCAACTGCTTGCTAAGATGCATATGTATTTGTCCTTTGTCCAGTTTGAGCCGCAAACAGCTGCAGATGTTCGTGTGCAGGTAAAGTCGCTTCAAGCAATAAGAATGAGGAAATGTATACAAAAAAGAAAGGTGCGCTACATAGTAGTAGTTGCGAACTAGCGATATAATGAGATGAAGCATATTGCAGATATTCATACACGTGGAAAACGATACAAACCAATATAGGATCAAGCCCGAACAGAATTATCTCAGATAAAAGTCTGAACAGAATTTAGGATACATGGTTGAAACACAAAGCATCATTCGGAAAATAAAATGTAAAGCATCGCCACAGAAATTAACAGCAGTACGTACTTCCGAAGGTCGATGAGATGGGAGGAAAGCTGTGGTTACCTGTTCCCCCGTTGCACCACAAATTTGATCTGATTAGACTCGTCACGATTCTTGTTTACTGTCTTGAACTGCTCCACTCTAAGTTCTAAATCCTGGTCTTTCATCGTAGCTTTGAGCTTGACCTCTTTAAGATTCTTCAAGTTCTCAATGCCCATAATTTTAGTTTTCGGATATCGATCCAGAATCAGTTCAAGCGTCTCGAGCTTTGCCATTGATCCGACCTCAAATATTATTGCTTCGTTATACTGCCCTCCGATACGTAGATACAGATTCCGAAGCATCGGGAAGCTGTGGGCAGTGCGTGCCACTAGTTGTGGGTTTTTGTAGGACCAAATGGACAAGATAAAGCACTGTAGGTTGGGCAAGTTGCACAAGGCATCTAGTACCTGGTTGCTATTCTCAGGCACATTTATAGATAATTCCACAAGGTGTGCAAGTGATGGGATCCAGTCGGGCAAATGCGTAATGGGCCACATAATACTAAGGCTTCGGAGGAGTGGCGGCGGTGAGGAGATGTACGTCAGAATGTGCCTTGCCCTCCCAAAGCAATTTAGCCTGAGCACTCGGAGAGAGCATGTATTTTCCAGGGAATATGCGAGAGCACGCCAGAGCAACTCATCGTCTGAATAAAAAACAACAGACAACATTTGCAACTGTTTTAGCTCACTTATCTCTCGGGCAGTCTCCGTGTCTTCTAAGGTAATCTCCCTGCTGTCTTCACCGATAATTACCGTCCACACCTCCCGCAGCGCCTTCATGTTCCCTATCCCCCGTGGCAATCTGCAACGTTTGGTCTTGAGGCGCTGAAGTTTGGTCAGCTTTGTCACTGTTGGCGGCAGCATGCTGATGTCCGTCTTTAGTACATTGAGATACTCCAGGTGCTCTAGGTCGCCGATCTTGTTAGGGATCACACTGATCTTTGTACCCCTCAAGCTCAAAAACCTTAGCAGATACAACCGGCAGACAGATCTCATATGCTTGTTTTGCAGGGCTGTGCAATCTTCCAGGTCAAGCACCCTAAGCAGTTTGAATTCGACTAGTCGATCCAGCAGTTTGCTGAGGCCAACTTCCGACTGAAATGTGGTTAGTGATCGGACATGCCCAAGTTTCATCGCTGCAATTCCATTCCTGGCACGACGCTGCTCCATTTTATTCTTGCCGTCACAATCTCCATGGATGGAGAGGCGGCGAACCTTGCCATGTGACATTTCTCCGTATTGCCGTCCTACCAAGCTAACAAAGTTAGTCTCCAAGGATTTGGACACCATGACTTCAAGCATCAAGTCATGCACCTGGCAAGTGTCTACTTCCAAATCATCATAGAAGTTAGGACCCATCTTCCTGTCATGTTTGATAATCATGCTCCTACTCACTAGATCATTATAATAGTCTTCTGCAATCTCCAACACAGTTAACCCCCGCTTCTCAGCCACCAAACCTTCGGCAATCCATCTGTACAACAACCTATCCTTCTCAATGACATAGTCCTCAGGGAAAATGCTCAGATACAACATGCAAGCCTTGAGATGATGAGGCAGGTAGTCATTTTTTTTTTTGATAAAGGGAATATATTAATATCATGATATCAATTACACCCAGCCTCTGCAACAACATAATATCTAGAGCAAGTCTAGACATCAAGGATGCACACAGCCAAAAAACAAAAGAAAAAAAAACAAAGACCCTGCCGAAACAAACAGTGACTCGCAGCAGCAATTGCACCACCAGTGGTGGCAACATCTAGACTCCAAAAAAGATTCTCCAAAAACGACGCCTCCAGGAGGTAACACTGCACCGCCGTCGTCGTCCGGACTAACCAGCATGGTTAGATCCTAGATTTTCACCCTGGAGAAGGTCCAATCTTCAGACAATGCCTTCAACAAAGAAATGACTAGGGAGCCACCTTATCAGGTACAACCACCAAAGGTTAGACCTAGGGTTTTCACCCTGAAAACTAAGACACCGTGCTCAAAGAGCACCGCCGAGAACGAAGTCTGTCAGTGTCACACACTCGCTGAGAACACTGCTGTAAAACACCGATCACCTAGCAGGCATACTTCAATCCACCGCGAGTACTCACTGAAACCTCTCGACTCGTCACGAGCATGCGAGATGGCTTCTTCGGAGCCCATCTGATCTTCTTCAAACAAGACCACCTAGATCCATCCATCAACAGCTTGGTATCGCAGCAAGTGAATGTGCCAATGCGAACCAATAAGATGGAGGTCGCCACAAAGCCATAGGACAATGAATCTTCACAACGCCAACGACGACACCTGTGGCGGATACACAGCAGGCGACTGAGCCCAATGCTCTGCATGCCACAGACTCGTCGAACGGAGACCTGCTGATTCAAGCACGCACTCATACCATCTAGGTGAGTTGACGTGCAATTGCCTGGTTGTAGCAGTCCATGGGATGCAAACACGTCATTGATCTGAAAATTCCAGGAATATGCGTCAGGAGGAGTGCCGCAGCAGAGTGCCTCGGCCACGCCGGAGATCCGGCCTCCCGATCCGTTCCAGGAGCCGCCAGATGCAGCACAAGGGGGCTTCCCCAGCTGGCCAGATTGGCGCAAAGACCGCGGCGCTGTGGTCATAGCCGCCCCACGCACAGCTTAGTTGACCGAGGAGGCCACCAAGAGGATGGCGTGCTCACATCCTGGAGCCCGTGCCAGTCTTCGACTTCGTCCAGAGGATGGCGGCAACACGATGACGGATCTCGTGCCCGCGACCTGACAGCGGATCCCGTCCCAGCGACCTGACGCCGGATCTCGTGCCAAACAGCGGATCATGTGCCACTTGCAACGTCGGACTTGCACGGGAGCAGCGGCGACCACGCCGCGACCTAGATCGAATCAGGGACGGCGGTAGAAGATGCAAGGTCAGGAAACCTAGAGCCAAGAAAAAAAGGGGGAGCACCCCACCGCTGCCGTCCGCCGACGGCCTCCTCCGGCGGCGGCAGGGTGGGAGGGGAGGGGAGGCGGGGCGGGGAACTTTTGGTGGCGGTTGGAGGGGCCTCCGGAGTCACCTCGGTGACCCGGGAGGCTGGGAGGCTCGAGGCAGGTAGTCATAGCTGAGTGAAATCAACTGCCTCATTCCCTCTAGGGTTGGGTGGTTTTCCATCTGGGAACCAATTGAACTAGAAACTCTTCTCCACACCTCTATGCTATCAGCTGAATTATAGCTTACCAGAAGGCTTGCAATGCTGACTATGGCCAATGGCAACCCACCGCATTTTTTTAAAACCTTATCCACAATATCTTTCAGTTCGCTTGGGCAGGTATGCTTCTCCGTGGAGCCAAACACTCTCTTCAGAAATAGCTTCTCAGAGGCTTCTGGTGCTAGGGGCTTCATTTGATGGACAGTGTCTTCTGAACCACTAGCTGCTTTAGCCACGGTATCTATCCGAGTCGTCACAATAACTCTACAGCCACAGTTATTCTTGGGCAATCTGACGCAAATAGCTTCCCATGCTTGTATACTCCAGACATCATCGATGACAATTATGTACCTGGTTTAATTGGACATACATACGTGCTCCATGTTAGAAAACATGTTGCATGCACCAAGTTAAGAATAATTAGAAAGAGTTCACCAAACGGAAATTTGTTAAGGGCCCGACGCGCGGCCATGTACGTTTGCTGGAGATTTGTTTTTCTGAGAACCTACTCACCTATATTCTTATATACATCCTATGTGTATCCTCACTATGTGGCAACTTGTTTTTTTCTCTTAGATTAAACAATATATGTACTTGAAACTTTGTAGTTTACTGAAACGTTAGAAAAAAATAGTTCAGAAGTTTTTTACACCATGTAATACATAATATGTTTATTTGTAAATAATGTTTTTTACATATTTAAATTGCACAAAATCATTAATTTTATTTTACATGAATCCACGTTCTATTGTACCATTCACTTACAAAATTTGATGATGACATACATTTTAGTTTGGGAGACTAGGTCAGTATGTGCTCACATATATACAACTTTCCCTATTTGCATGCTAGGTTTAGTCTCCATAGCTAGAGTGTAACACCCCGATCGTGGTCGGGCCTGTTATGCCTAGCAGCTCTCTAGGATTCCTAGACTGGCCCAACACACCAACATTAGTCTTTTTTATGTATTTTGTCCTCAATCATGTGCATCCGGGAAGGACTTCCCGGTCGGTCATCCTCGCAGCTCTCTAGGATCCCTAGACTAGCCCCACACATCAACATTAGTCTTTTCTACGCATTTTGTCCTCACTCATGTGCATCCAGGAAGGACTTCCCGATCGGTACCCTGGCAGCTCTCTAGGATCCCTAGACTAGCCCCACACACCAACATTAGTCTTTTTTGCGCATTTTGTCCTTACTCATGTGCACCCGGGCTGGTCAGTCACCCATCACCAAATTAGTCTGAGCCAAGCATGTTTAACCCAGAGTTCCTTTGGGTGAATTACTGGAAAAAAGGTATACCTTGTTGATATGAGTACCTATTAATCCTATTAAGCCCTAGGCTAGGATGTGACATAGAGTTTCATCCACTCATATCTTTGCTTCGACGATGTCGAAAGTGGTGTCAAATAAATCTTCGCCTGACCCCTCTCTGGTTGGACTTCCCAGGTAGACTCTGGTGCTTTTGCTTGCGTGGACATGATAGACAAATTTGGTGCTATTTGTTCCTCAGGGGCATCACCTTGCAGGGGGAAGTGATGGCGGTGGGGAAAGACTATCTAGGACCCTTTCTCCCTGGCGGTGGCGGTTGGCCACCGGCCGGTATGGTCTCAAAGGCCCTTGAGAGGAGCCAAAGTCAGCTGAATTTGAATCACTGACACGTGGGGTCCACCATGTGTGGGGTCCACATGTCAGATACTCAAAGTTAGATAAAGTCAGACATGGCAAAGTCAGCTAATCTCAATCGCTTCCAGAGGGGTGGACTGCAATCAGGGCCGTCAACGAGGGCGTGCGAACAGTGCGATCGCATAGGGCCCCCAAAATGGAGGATGTGCTCAAAATGGAGGATGTGCTCCATGTAGCCCTGTATTTTGCCAAATATTTTTTTTACGATTTATACAAAATTCTGAAAACAATTCAGCTGGCAGATAACGATATATACTATAATTGTGTAAAATCCTAATGTGAGTACTATTATTCAAGGTACACAAAAATCATAAAAGTGTGGATCTGAGTATAGGGAACAATACCATTTTCAAAACTCCAAAATTTATCTGATTTTGTCATTTTTAATAGACCCGAATACCAAGCATTTTTTATTGAGATTCCGCACACTCTTAAGATACATCATTGACTATTAAAACTTTTTTTAACCTTTTTTTGAACTCCAAAATATGATTTTGGAATTTTCAAACTAAAGGGCTCCATGGAGCTTTGGAGCCATTTGTCCACACTCTGCGAAATTACCCCTTTTAATGGTTATAAGACACACTAACAATGGTTGTGGGAACTTATGCACATTTTTAAATTTGGAAGGATCGGTGAGTTCCTTCACACACAATACCGTCAATACTGCTGGGCGCTGGCATGTCCATGCTCATGTTGACGACTATGAAATCTACCAGTAATATTTATACGTCAGGACCAGTTATTTCTAAAGATGTTGTGGATCAAAGTTGATATTAGCTGCACAAATGTATTATACAGTACTAGAACTGCTATTGTACATGGGGGATCAAAGCTTTGGGGGGTTTGCTTTGTGTATACCTCTTCTCGTTGAGAAGCTCCTTGAGGCTTCGTTCGGTTTCAATGGTACCAATCCCTGCACTGATCCAATCCACACGTGGATTGGGTGATCCCCACATGTCACCGGAACCCCCACAGATCCCCTCGCGTTAATCCCACCAATCCTCTAAAGGCCTTTAGCTATTCGGTTAATCCCCCACACTGGAGGCGTACGGGAGCAGATACAGGCCTAGATCCGGATAGTGGAAGCTGCTCAGGCTGTTCTCTCGGCAGCAGAGGCGGAGGTACTCTTGGCGTCCTAGACGCGGCGTCCAGTGGAGGCGCCGGCGTCAGCGGCCGCCGTGACGGCTGCGAGCCGACGTTGGAAGACGTTGGACAGGGGGAGCAGAAAAATCGAAGCACTCCGCCGCCGTCTACCATCGCGCTGCTGCTTCCCCGCCGTCTCTGCCGCCGGCGCCGAGTCGGAATCGAGCGCATGTCAGAGAGAGGTGCCAGGTGATTTGCGAGAGAGATGGGTCGCCGCGTTTCTTTCTCGCCGTACCGATCCAGATGACGCGGGGAACAATTCCACGAGGTGAGGCTAGAGGTTTTCAACCCCCCCGAAATAGACGGGATTGGCAGGTAATTGGCAGGGAAGGGATCCCCGCAGGGGCTAACCGAACACGTTTTTTAGCAATCGCCGGGATTAAACCCCGGGTAGTAAATCCCTACCGACCCACGGGGATTGGACGCAAATCCCGGCCGGTGTGGGATTAAACGAACAAGGCCTGAGTGTGCTGGACAGCTTTTCCACCTCCATCTTGCGGATTACCTCATCCGTGAGAGGCTCTCTGGTGGTTTGCTGATCATCTGCGTTCACCTTCAACATTTGCTGGAGCACGCGCACCAGCAGCCCCTTCATGTCCTTCTCGCCATCGAACGCTTGTGATACGGACACCAGCGCCTGGAGCTGGAAGTCTGCGACCAGCTGCCTGCACAGCTCCATAGCCATGGTAGTCTTCCCGAGCCCTCCGAACCCCACGATGGAGAACACCTTGAGCTTTTTATCGAGCTCGTTGTCATTCTTACTAACCGCCTTGGCCAAGGCGCTAGCCTCTTCCCTGACGCCGACGAACTGGTCAGGGTCGTCGGCACGGCGGAGCGCGCGCGCAGACGCAGCCGCCGCCGATACAGGGGTGAAGCATGCAGACCTGCGTAGTTCCTCCCGGTCGATGGCGTACCTCGCGCGGCGGTCGTTGATGGCCGCGGTACGGCCCAGCAGGGCCCGGACGTCGGCTGCGAGGGTGCGCCGCAACAGCACCTTCTGGATCTGGTATTTTGGCCATTGAAGGAGCGGGATGGGTCGTCGGATGCGGAT
Source organism: Dactylis glomerata (assembly GCA_007115705.1). Lineage (NCBI taxonomy): Eukaryota > Viridiplantae > Streptophyta > Magnoliopsida > Poales > Poaceae > Dactylis > Dactylis glomerata. The sequence continues at coordinate 153,909 of QXEO01000551.1, read as the reverse complement.
CCAGTAGATGTCGATGCAGTCTTCGGAGTCGTAGGCGATCTCACGCACCTGCTTCGTCCACTCCCGGACGAGGTGGTCGACGGTGCTCTCGTCCGCCTCGGAGAGCATGCGGAGGACGGCGTTCATGGTGGCCAGCTCGTCCATTAGGTGGACGGCTTCTGCTTCGGTACACCCCCCCTACGAAACTTAAACACAACAACGGTTGAGATTGCCCCGTACCTCTTTATAATTAAGGGCATGATGGTTATTAACGAATAATTAAATTAAAGTACAGCCCTATTAGAACCCGTATGGCCCATCTTGATCTGTACAATACGACGTATTCGTATGGAGTTGGCTTGGTACCCTCGTCGCCGTGGCCTGATGTAGTAGTTAGCTGTACGCATCGCCCATCGTTCATGGTGTCGATGTCCTTTTTCCCCTTCGCCTTCTACTCGTCAAATCTACTGCCGAATGCAAACCACCTGAAATCTGCCGGAGAAGCTTCACACGCGTCACCGTGGAGCCCCGCTAGCTCTCCTACCTGGCCATGGGAATCAAACCACGCCATCGGCTTTGTCCTCTATGCGGAAGAATAGGAGCCGGAGCAACATGAATTGACGCCAAGCTCGTCTTCCCTGCCCATGAGGAGGACAAAGTCGACAACTACTTCCTCTTCCGGTCTTCTCCGCGACCTAGCCGAACATGTCCGCTTGCTGCACCTTCAAGCTCTGCGGCTGCTCGTGCCCCGCGCCACGATCGTTCTTCACTTGCACAAACTCGAATCATTCTGTGCCGCCCCTTTGATTGCCGGCGATGTAACTTTCTCCATGGCCGCCATGGTCCAGGCTCCTGGATTGAGCTACGTCTTCAGGCCGCGATGCCCATCCTTATTTATCCTCCTTCCCCAATGCTTGTCCGCCGCCGCAAGATGGTCATTGGCAGCAAGGGAGAACACGACCGCGACACCGAGGCTGTTGTTCGTTCCTGTGTTGTTACTTAGCGTGAACTAGCAAGCTACGAGCAGCAATCCATCTACGTTTCTGCTTGCTTGTACTCTTGCTACGTAAATTATCTCGCCGGAAGTAATTTGAGCTAGCTTGGCTGCTACACGTCGGCGAGCTGCGTCGTCCATATATCGGGACGAAAGCCAACAGCTGAGTGGCACAACACGCCCTTGTAGACGTCCGGCCGTTGAAGCCCTGGTAGATGCCGACACCCAGAACGGTCCTCCGGCAAGCCGCCATACGCGTCGTCCTGGAAACCTGGGAAGTATGCGGAGATTGCTGCCAGAATACGATAGGAAATACGTATAGGGCTGGATATGGGCTTCGTGGGCTAACAAATTTAATTCCATTAATTAGAGAAAAACGTTTGAGTTTGGGGGAGGGGGGGGGGGGGGGGGGGGGGTGTACCGAAGCACGAGCCTAGGTGGACAACTTTCTCGCCCACGCCGCGGATCTCCTGGAGCTCATCAGCCAGTAAGACCCCGAATTTGGTCACAACGGACAGCACCGCTCTCTCCATTCTCTCAACCTCAGCAAGCAAAGGTGTGGAAGGATGGCTTGATTAGGGATCACGATCTGAGAGAAATGGCAATATTACACGTCTGAGCAGGATTCGACTTGTACCCAGCTACTCTGAAGGGGACTCTGTTTTCGAACGGAGATATTAATGAAAACAATATTTCTACAGGGACTAAAGTATTCATAGGGAAACTTCACATGGACACCTATAGCGTGGGTTGTCGTGCTCATTCTATTACTCTAAAGTATTTTTTCCTTGATTGAAGACAATTTTTTTTTAGTACTATGCTCATCTCCAGCTTTCAGAGGGACACAATTGGTCCAAACGATGATTAATCCAATCAACATCGCCGGCCAAAATAAGTTACTACTCTCTGTGCCTGTTTATTAGGCCGCTCTTTAAAAAACTTCAAACATAAATTTGATCAATCACATATGAATGAATTATATGTCACAAAATTTATATCATTGGATTATATTCAAAAGATGTTTTCAATGTGAATTTTGTTATATATACTTCATATTTTATTGACCAAATTAATGATTATTAATTTTTTTCTTAAACGATGTATGAGCCTAATAAATAAGTACCGAGGCTTGTTTCTGACAGCACCATTATTGCACCTATCCACTCGCTTTCTTGGCATACGTGTAGAGGAAGACAAGACTTTGTTTTTTTATGTGATATTAATGGAAATAATATTGTCATAGGGACAAAAGTATTCATAGGGAAACTTCAAATGGACACCTATGAGGTTGGTTGTCATGGTGATTTTATTACTCTACGACATTATTTTACCTTGAGTGAACTTCAAAGGAATTTTTTTAGTCATATTCATATATTATGACAAAGAACGATGAGCTGGAGATGCCCTCTTGCATAACTGGCCCAAACGATAATTAATCTAATCAACATCATCGGCCTAAATAAGTTACTCCCTCTAGCTCATTTTATAAAGTGTTGTGTTTGTGTCGAATATTATGTACGAGTTGGGTTACGTTAGGACCTGAGGTTGTATTAGGTGTGGATAGATTACGAGTAGTATTGGAGTCGAACTCATGTAGCCTGGGCCTCCCATATAATGTGAGGGGGTGTTACACGTTGTAATCCATGACGACTTGATAGCAATAGGCACGCAGGGGGAGCCGGCGACTTTGTGCCGGCGCCTAGGGTGGCCGTTGCGGTATCTTGGGGAGGAGCGCCCGTAGTCATTGCCCCGCAGATATAGGCGAGTTCGCCGAACTGCGTTACCAAACATCGTGCCTCGGTGTCGTCTGTGATCTTGCATGGCGTAATTATCGTAACAAGTGGTATCAGAGTCTAGGTGAGGCAGGCTATGCGGAAGATCATCTGGAGGTACGAGGATCATGCTCGGCGGGTGCCTGGAAACGTCCGTTAGGCGCAAGGTGGAGCATGGCGGCGATCGCGATGGCGGTCGGTGGTATCGGACACTTCGGGCAGGAGGCCTGGACCGTTTGGTGATCGGATCGGCAGAGTGGCCGGTGAAGACGTCAAGGAAGCGAAGGCTTCGGCTCGCGATCAAATCGGTGACCAGACGTGGAGGACGACCGAATAGATTGGAGCGGGAGAGCATCGGGAAGATGCGCTCGGTATCGTACAGGGGCTGCGACGCGGCACTGCGGACGGGTTATGTCGGCGATCGGATAGCCAGGGTACAACACAGGCTCGTGCACGGAGATGCGCGAGGTGGCGAGCTGTTGCGGCAAGGCCGGCGTGGCACACGCATGGCAAGGCAGCAACAGACGCTGGCGGGAGTCAAGGACGCAACAAATCAGACAAGAGGCTGGTCGTCGGAATCAGCGGCGAAACTTTTCAGGAGGGCACGGAATCGAGTAGGGCAAGTCTGAGGTGGTTTCTTAACAGATCGTGGCAAATCTTTTTGGCAGAAAATTAATTAGAGATACAGCGGTTGTTCATCAGGGTGTTGACGATCAAGGCAAATCAAGGCATCAAAGTTGAGCAGAAGTTATTCTTCACTAGTCAGCTGAATCATGGCACCGACGGGTTCCAGGTTTGAAGTGCAAAAGTTCGATGGGACTGGAAACTTCGCGTTATGGCAGACAAGGGTGAAGGATTTGTTGGCACAACAGGGATGCTTGAAGGCGTTGCGGGATGTCAAGCCAAGTAAGACGGACAGTGATGACTAGGAGGAGTTACAGATGCAAGCAGCCGGGACCATACGGTTGTGTCTGTCGGACCAGGTCATGTATCATGTGATGGATGAGAACACGCCAAAGAAGATTTGGGAGAATCTGGAGGGTCAATTTTTGTCCAAGACTGCAACGACCAAGGTGTATTTGAAGCAGAAATTCTATAAGCTGAAGATGCAGGAGGGGTCGGATCTTGTGGAGCACATGAACGCCTTTAATCAGGTTGTCACGGATTTGGCGCGCTTAGGTGCGCAGGTTCCAGACGAGGATAGGGCGATTCTTCTTCTATGTTCGTTGCCACCGTCCTATGACCATTTGATCACTACGTTGACGTACGGCAAGGAGACTGTCGAGCTTGAGGAGATTACTGCGGCGTTATTGTCCTATGATATGAGGAAGAAGAACATCGCAGAGGAAGCCTCTCATGGTGATGGTTTGCTGGTCAAGGGTGAACTGGGCAAGAAAGGACATGAGGTAGAGAAGAACAGGAAAAAGAAGAAGAAGGTGCAATGTTACAAGTGTCAGCAGTGGGGACATATGAAGAGGGACTGTCCAGAACTCAATGGTGGGTCATGTGCTAATATTGCAACTCATGGTGATGACTTGGACGGCGACGGAGATGTTCTCTTAGTTGCAGGTGGAGTCATGGAGAGTGAATTTGCAGGGGTAGCAACTGTGTTCCACGGAGGCGGCGAGTTTGAGGAAGACTCGTCGGGTAGCGTACTGTAAGCTACAAAGAAGACAACTCAAGTCCGGAGTACATGGAGTTTCGAAGCTTAGGCAAAATTCAAGGTGGCGGAGAATATTCGCCAAGGTGGAGTTTGTTGTGTTTGTGTCGAATATTATGTACGAGTTGGGTTACATTAGGACTTGGAGTTGTATTAGGTGTGGATAGGTTACGAGTAGTATTGGAGTCGAACTCTTGTAGCCTGGGCCTCCCATATAATGTGAGGGGGTGTCACACGTTGTAACCCATGACGACTTGATAGCAATAGGCACGCAGGGGGAGCCGGCGAGTTTGTGCCGGCGCCTAGGGTGGCCGTTGCGGTATCTTGGGGAGGAGCGCCCGTAGTCATTGCCCCGCAGATGTAGGCGAGTTCGCCGAACTGCGTTACCAAACATCGTGCCTCGGTGTCGTCTGTGATCTTGCATGGCGTAATTATCATAACATAAAGGCACACACCTAGTTTAGTATAAACTTTGACCATTAATTTCATTAACAAAATATGAATTATATGCCACAAAAAAGTATATCATTTGATTCATATTTGAAAAACCTTTTCCATGGTAATTGTTTTAAGAATATAATTCATATTTTGTTAACCAAACTAACATTCAAAGTTTTCGTAAACCACATGGGTGCTTGTTAAACTTAGGTTTGGAGTGTACTTTTCGAAATAGGGTTGTCTCAGCCTCTACATCAAAATAATGCACAATGCCATTCATTAAAAAGTGCCACTAATCTTTAGTTTAGTTTTACAACTTCAAGGGCAACCTAATGTGGCCACATGAATCAGCCAACGGAAGAAAGAATAGAAAATTACACTATGCATCTTGTATCCTGTTAGAACGCTACCAACCATCCTTCTTGAAGAAGCCCGAAGATCGCCATCAAGCTAGTGGATCAAGAATCCATATGCAATCGTTGGTCTTCGGCTTGGAGAAAGGACCACATGTTGATCTTGTGAACTGCTCTGTGGATAACTTGCAAAAATTGAGAAGTTGTTGCATTATTGAAAATGACATTGTTTCCGCTATTCCAAATAGCCCATAGAACTGCACAAACCCCCACACGAATCCGTGAGTTTTTTGTATCTATGCCATTCAACCAATCACCAAATAAATTCTTGATATTTGTGGGAGGGGGCATATTAAAGGTGAAATGCACAATTTGTCATCCTAATTTAGCAAATTTACATCTAATAAAAAGGTGCTCTACCGACTCCTCTGAATCACAAAAAAGCACACTTCTTGCACCCCACCCATTTCTGTTTTCTCAAGTTATCCTTTGTTGGCACAACCTTCTTGTGAAGGAACCACATGAAAATCTTAATTTTTAGTGAGACCTTCAGTTTCCACAAATATTTCTAAAAATATCTTGTATCATCATTCATATAATCCTCATATAAATAATTGATAGAATAAACACCAGAATTTGTTAGATGCCAAGTAAAAATGTCTGTATCATCACAATGTACCTGCATAATCTGCTCGGCTAAATGAAGCCATAGATCCCATCAATTCTCTCTCAAAATCCCAGTGAAGGAAATATTCAAAGGGGTTTGGTTTAGAACGTCAGCAACCCTAACATTTTTATGTCGCACTATTGCAATTAAAGATGGATGTTGGGTTGCTAATGGAGTTTTACCAAGCCAAGCATCCTTCCATAATTGACTTATTTGGCGAACACAAATAACAAAAGATCCTCTTTTTAAAAAATCATACTTCCCATGTAGAATGCCTTTCCAAAAAGGTGAATCTATGGGTTTTTCCTCTACTTGAACCAAAGTTTTAGTCTTTAATTATTTTGTTTTGCAAAAGCTCTTGCCACATCCCTTCTTCATTCCATAATTTGAACAACCATTTGCTTAAAAGACATATAGTTTCGATATCTAGAACCTCGACGCCTAGCCCACCTTGGTCCTTCGGCCTACATACTATGTTCCACTTTGTGAGTCTACATTTCTTCTTATGTTTCGTGCTTTGCCAAAAAAAAAACATGATCGATAAAAATCCATTCTTTTCCTTACCCCCTTGGATATTTCAAAAAAAAACATAGAAGAAACATCGACAGGCTTGCTAAAATTGAATCAATAAGGACAAGCGATCTCCATAAGAGAGCATCTTACCTATCCAACACCCCAATTTCTTCTCAGAGCGGTCCTCCGCTGGTTTCCATACCTCGTTTAGAAGTCGACTATAATGATTTAGTATACCTAAGTATTTGAAAGGGAGCGAGCCAACCTCACATCAAAAAATCATTTTATAACTATCTACATGCTTATTCGCATTACCAAAACAGAAAATCTCACTTTTATGGAAATTAATTTTTAATTCAGATAGCGTTGTTCAAAGATGCATAAAATTAGTTTCATATTTACCACTTTTTCTAAGTCACTAGAAAAAAGTACCCATCTACCACGGTCAAAAATCGTGGTAAAAGTGCCGTTTTTTGTGGTTAATGACTCTTTAACCACGCGTATTGACCGTTATGGATCTTTCTGCCATGGTTTTTCGACCACTATGGTAGATGTCAGCCATTAGCCACAAAAATCGGTTCCGTGATAGATGGGTTTCACAGAGCCACCAAATTGTAGACGGCACCCTAACTGACACGTGGCAACCGCCATTGACTTTTTGGCCACGGTCGTAGACCATGGTAGATGGCAGGGCACTCAAAGCTTGCTAAATTTTAAGCGGGCTGGCCACCTAAGATTGACAAGACTGAAAGGCCTGGCCCATCTAAGGCCTCCTTCTGATCACGTGCCAGCCCATATATAGTTGGAAAGACATAATGGGTCGGCCTATCTAAGGCATGCTGCTTCTGTCGGGCTGGCCCATAAAAGTCCAGCTTTTGTTGGTGGGCTAGCCCATCTAAGGCCTGCTACTGCTAGTGGGCTGGGCCTCATAAGGCCTCCTATAGTTGGCGGGCTGACACATCTAGGGTGTCGTGGGGATGACTTATGGGGCATGCCACGTACCGAGCTATCTGCCGGCTAGCATCCCAGGAGTCTCCACGGCCCGAGGACAAGAAGACCGGCTCCACCTGGAGGGCCGGCTGCGCCAACAGCCGGCTGGCGATTCCATCGAGGAAGGCCGGAGCCGGTCGATGAAGACAAAAGCCCACCAATGGCTGTTTCGCCGAAAGTGGGCTGGCCCCGACAAGAGCGACAGAGGCCAAGGACGGGAGTGACGAGCGCCACGACCAAGTCCAACCAATCAGCGACCAAGGACCCTTCCCCACGATAGGATCCAAGGCAAAAGGGAGGGCATATGCCTCCCAGATGCCGGTCCCAGGGGAAAGGTACTTTATAAAGCGAAACTGTCAGAGCAGGGCGAAGGGATCACGCCAAGGACACCGCCGCCGAGGAGCCGGCAGCCGGCCGAATCGTTACGTAACCTGTAACCAGGCCCCAGCCTATATAAGGGGGCCTGGACCCTTAGTCAAGGGGAGATCCGATCTTCTTCTTCCTCCTCTAGCCGAACAGCTCGAGGAGCATTGTAATCGATACTGTCTAAGCAATACGAAGCAGGCAGGAAGTAGGGGTTTCACCTCCACCCGGGAGGGCCCTGAACCTGAATAAACCGTGGTGTCTCAGTAGGCATAATCCCGAGCCGGGCCCCTCATCTCCACCGTCGAGCCCCTCCGATAAGCCTACCCATGGCTACTGTCTCTAAATTCCCACGACAGTTGGCGCCCACCGTGGGGCAAAGCGCAGCGGCGAGCGGAGTCAAGTTCCGGCCGGGACCCTCCGGTGAGAAGGTCGCCTCCGGCCTCGTCTGGAGGTTCGGCACCTTCGACTGCGTCAGCGACAACTTGGCCCACTTTGAGAACGGCTTCGGCAACAACGGCTCATTCCTCGACATCGGCAGCCACCGCTTCTACGTCGCCAAGCCCTTCCCGGAAGAGGTAACCGATGTGCTTGACCCACTCTGTGACGCAGACTCCGACGAGGGCGAAAGCAGCGACTTTTGCAACATGGTCGAGGTGCGGGCCCTGGAGGAGAACGGTGGCGCCGGCCTACCGCGCTCCGCGCGCCCGCCGCTTGAACGCCCACCTCCACCGGAACAAGATCTTCCACCTCCAGAGCGGGATGTGCTGGACGCAGCCATCACGGACCTGTGCGCTCCGCTCGACATCTCTGCGGATCCGATCAAGGTCTCCGAGGATCTAGAACGGACGCGCCTCAACCTCCTCAAGGAAGCGGTCGACGTCGACGATACTCATCGGCGCGTCCTTTCCACGATCAACGAGTACAACGTCGCCCATGGCTTCACCCCGGCTGGAGATGGCCCAAGCCGGGCGGGACAAGTTCGTCAGCGAGGCCGCGAGCTGGGTACGGAGCTGAACCAGGCAGCGCCCTCGGCGAAGCTACCTCCGATCATCAACAAGCCCACCTATAGCACGCCTACGAAGAATCTCCGCGCCGTGCGCTACATCACCTCTGAACTGGATGGACTGCAAGGCGAGGACCTACAGGAGAAGCAAGCCCGGATCCAAGAACTCCTGGACGCTGCCGATCTGCAGCAGCAGGCGATGGAGCCACGCGGAGAGGCGAGCGGCACACGATGCGAGAACCGTATCGTCGTGGCCGGTCAGAACAAGTCGCATGGAGAAGCTTCATTGCCAAACTATGGCCCGGCGGAGCACAGCCGGAGCAACCGAGCTCCTGGCAAGAGCGGTGGAAATCATCGCACCCAGCACTCTGGCCATCACCATCGGCAGCCTCGAGATCCGGCCGCGGTTACCAGCAAGCCGCGCCACCCTCCTCGGGCGGAGGCAGCGGAGCCGGCACGCGGCAAGTCCGCGGCACCGGACCAGCCGGCTCGGGGAGCCGGTCAGGGCGCTCAAGGTCATCAACCAGCTCGCTCGCATGTGAGCCAGAGGATCGGGGAACGCGTCGACCCGCCAAAGGACGATGCACGCCATCGGCTGAACCTGCTGGTGGACTCCAAGTTCGACGAGGAGGAATCCTCAGCGGGGCCAGTCTGCTTTGGCCCCCGCATCCGCCACGAGCCCTTCCCGGCTAAGTTTGCGCTCCCGCGCGACATGCCCAAATACACCAGGGCGGTGAAGCCGGAGGACTGGCTGTCGGACTACGTCACCGCCGTCAACATCGCGGGCGGCAACAAGAGGACAGCGGTGCGCTACGCGCCGCTCATGCTGACAGGATCTGCTCGGACGTGGCTTAACAACCTGCCGGCTCTACAGATCGACTCCTGCCATGATTTCCAAGAGGCGTTTATCAAGAATTTCATGGGAACCTATAAGCGACCGCCCCGCCCACGACAGCTGGCCCTCTGCAAGCAAGGCCCCGATGAGCCAGATCGTGACTACCTCACGAGATGGTTCGAGCTGTGCAACTCATGCGAAGGAGTGGGCGAGGAGCAAGCCATCGGCTACTTCACGGACGGATGCAGAGAAGGAACCCTACTGAAGCACAAGCTCCACAGAGCCGAGCCAAAGTCAATGGCGGACTTCATGGCGATAGCGGACAAGTACGCTTCCGCCGACTCTGCTGCAAGGGTGCAGTGCGTTGAGCCAGCGCCAGCCGGAGACCATTCTCAGCCGGCAGCCGGCCAAGGAGGACATCACAACCGTGATCGACACGGCAAGAGGAAAGATGAGCGTCGTGACAACAAGTACGGCTCTCAGCAAGTGGCTGCTGTTCAAGGAAGCCCGGGGGCTACGGGTGAAAGCCAGAAGCGCAAAGGAGACAAATTTAGCAAGGACAAGTACACCATCGAGGTGATGCTAGATCAACCCTGAAAGTTCCATAGCGTTTCAGGCAAGCCGGCAGCGCATACCACTCGCCAGTGCAGCTTCACCAGGGATCTAGAGCAAGGAAACCACCAACTGCCTGGACCCCCACCGGGCCTGCCAGCTGAAGCGCAAGGAAACAAGAATCGACAACCGGCCAAGGCAGCGGGGGACTACCCCGAGGAAGCGAATGTGGAACAATACCATGTGTTCACTTCCCAGATGGAGGATCGAAAGGATGAGCCGTGGTTTGGAGTCGAGGTAAACGCTGTCATACAAGTTGGACCACAGTTCATGCACTGGTCTGATGCGTCTATCACCTGGGGGCGTGAAGATCACCTGCCACTCATGCCGAGACCCGGGGGCTACGCGCTAGTCTTGGACCCGATCGTGTTCTCAGAGACGCACACCTGTCGATTCTCGCTCGTACTCATCGATGGAGGTAGCAGCATCAACCTGCTCTACCGCACTTCAATGGAAAAGCTCGGGAATCCAGAGATACAGCTGAAGCCAACCAAGCTAACCTTCCATGGGATCGTGCCGGGACACTCTTGTACGCCAATGGGAAGGATTGAATTGGAAGTACTGTTCGGAGGAAAGGACAATCATCATCGCGAGCCAATCTGGTTCGAGGTGGTGGACCTCAACAGCCCTTACCACGCGCTACTTGGAAGACCTGCCCTGGCCAAGTTCATGGCAGTCCCGCACTACGCCTACTTGAAAATGAAGCTCCCAGGCCCCCGTGGGGTGATCACTGTCACCGGGTGCTACAAGAAGTCGATAGAGTGCGCGATGGCCAGCTCCAAGCTGGCAGAGGCCCTGGTCATCGCTGAGGAGAAGTGGCAACTGCTGCAGAGGGTGGCGGTGGTCCAGCCGGGCCGCATGGCGTCGAGCCAGCCAACTCCGCACCTCGAGCTGGCAAGCGACGCCAAGAAAGTCCCGCCCGAAGCGGGCAAGGAGGCAGAAGTTCTTGTCTCGGGGGCTGGCCCCTCCTCGAGGTAGGAGGGAGCGCTTCATAGCTTCGCCTGAGACAAGTCGAGATCGCTTAAGACCTCTGGCCAAGCCAAGGCAAAAACCTTGTACCCCGAACAAGTGTCGTTGAATAAAAGAAAGTTGGGCGGCATACGGCTGATCCCTAGAAAAAGTGCTCTGAAGTGCCTTTTACTTTTCTAAGCGTTATTCACGGGGGATGGAAACCGGCTCCAAACGGGAGCTGGCAGCCCCAACCCGACGAATCGATCCTCCTGTCAGACGTACGAGTACTGTGTGCGGACCGGACCCCGAGCCTAACCTCCACCCTGCGCCGCGTGGGACGGAGCCGGCAGGTCACCCACCTAGGAAAGTCGCTAAAAGGAAATGCCCGCGGCCCGACGAATCGAATCCCTTGTCAGACGAACGAGTACAATGTGCGGATCAGACCCCGCGCCCAACCTCCATCCCAAGACGAGGACGATGGAGCCGGCAGGTCACCCACATTGGAAAATCGCTAAGAGGACAGAACGCGAAGCCGTTAACCAGCGTTTACCCAAAAAACCGTGCGCATTGGTTAACAGTTGTGCATGGACTGGACCAAGCCAGATCTCCTATGCGCCGAAGTACTACTCTTCATCCCGCGGCACGCTCCCACCCTAGACCGGCATTCGGCTGTCGGTCCAAGGGAGACCAGCTGGCACCAGGCTGTCGGCTGGGGGTAGAAGGGCCGAAGGATGGGGAGATAAAGGAAAAAGCCAAAGGGGTCAGGCTAAATCTGGTTCATAAACAACTAGAAACCAATGCACAAAGAATTTAGGGCGAAATGTCATCGGTACACACAAACGGAATGTTGTTGGGCACGACATGAGTTCAACGTACATAAAAGCGAATAAGGAAACCCTGACACACTCAGGGGGCGCTTGGCGAGCCAGCCGGCTCCAGCGGAGCAGCGTCGCCAGTTCGAGATGCCAAGACGAAGTCATCGCCGCTGGGGGACGGAGGAATGGAGTTATCAGTGAGATCCTCGGGGGCTTTTTGGGGTTCTTCCGCGGAGCCGGGCTCCTCGAAGTCCACGCCATCCAAGGATTCGTCACTATCCCCAGCATCGAAGAGCACATCGGTCTCGGCACACTCGGCGATGGCACAAGCGCGTTGGCGGAGCTTAACTTTATCGAGGCCTGCTAATCCACCTTCACGAGGATTCTCCAGTTGGTCCAGGTTAACGCCTGGATACCAGGAGAGCACGAACTCCAGAGCCTGTTCAGCACCGGCTCGGGCCGCGAACTCTTTCTAGACATCGAGCCGGTTGGGCGCGAGAGGGATCCACTGGAGGAGCGCCTGGATCTCGCCAGGCACCGCTCGTCCCGGCCACAAGGTTTTGAAGACAGAAACAATGGCTTTGTGGAGATCCCCGCCCAGCTTGGCGACTGGATGAAGCCGGCCTTTGACCAGCGCAACCAATTCCCCTGAGGAAAGCTTGGCCTCGGGGTCACTGCTAGGGACGATCTCCTGCTCTGCCCTGTACTCCTCCAGCGCTGCTGTGGCGTCCTTGTTGGAGTCGGGGAAAGCTCCTGTAGGGGCAATCAGAGAATGAGGAGGCGGCATGACAGAGCAAGAGTTGAGAAGTGGGAGGGGAAACATACCACGAAGAGCTTCCTCCAGCCCCAGCAGGCCGGACTAAATCTTGCGGTCGCGGGCACGCCAGACGCCGATCTCGTTGTCATGACGCTCACTGTCAAGCCTCCGGAGAGTCTCCAGCTCGTCGATTTGGACGCCACGGCTCTCGACTTCGCTCCCCAAGGTCGCGCAAAGCTCGTTCACTTTGCCATCGTACTCTGCAGAAATGATTCTTTTCTCTTCGGCCAGCTGGCGATCAAACTCCAGCCGCAGCGACGACTCTACCTCTTTAGCCTTCGCCAGCTCAGTTTCCAACTCCTGAGCCTGGACGGCCTGGGCTTGCAGGCCCTGAAGCTCCTCTGCGTGCTTTCGCTTGAGCAACTCAACAGCGTCGGCCGACATCGAGTTGGCCAACTGGGACTCAAGCGAAGCGATGAGCGAGGCAGAATCTGGAAACGGAGATATGAGAGCGGAAAGGACAGCAGCAGAGTTTCGAAGCAAGCGGTCCCAAGCTTACCTGACAGCTTCTCCAGGTCCTTCTTCATGTCTTGGTATTGAACCTTGCCGGCACGGAACTTCGCCAGCAGCTTCTAAAAGACGTTAGCTCGAAGCGCGTTCAGCTCCTGCGGAAGGCAGAAAGGCAACGATTCTTAGCGAAATTCACTTTCGAGCCAGCTGTTTCTACAGCTACCTCGAAACTCGGGGGCTAGGATGTATGGCAAAATAGACCATGAAGCCGCAGGACATGTCTCCCAACTAGCAGAAGAAATCAGAGGCTAGAGGTGCAGTACTCACATTGGTCATCCGTATAGCATCAAGGAATTGGAAGCCGGCGTTCTGAAGCGACTCCTTGACAACAGTAAACTATTTGTCCAGCTCCGCCAGATTCGGTTTGCTGCCCTGGACCTTGAGCCTTTCTCCAGCATCGGCACTCGAGGCGGTGTCTGCCCATTCTTGCTGAAGCTGGCTGGCAGAGCTCAGACTCCCAATGCTGGACCCAGCCACAGTGACAAGAGCTTTTCCACTTGAGGCGCCCCTGGTCGCAGCCTCAGGAGCTGGCAAGTCGTCACCAAGTTCGCTCCTCGTCACCCGACTGGTGAGGAGTCCTTGAGAAGGCTCGCCAGAACTGCAAGCCAGCCCAAGGAGCAGGGAACCAACGGCCGCACCAGCCCTCGTCCCGGCCGCAGGCACCGCAGCCTGCATGCTCGGCACGAGCTCAAGGTTGGAAGGAGTCTGGGCAGCCGGCACCGGGGCCTTTTCCGTTGCTCCCGCCACGGTCTCGCGCGTACCTTCTTGACTGGGTGGGTCGGAGGACGTGTGGATGGCGGCGTCGTTCCCCGCCGTAACGTCTTCGGTAGCAGGAGGTGGGGGCGTGTCAGCCCCGGCCGGAGTAGTCTCCTTGGCTGGCGTGGAGCCGGCCTCAGGTGTGGCAGCCGGGCGGGGAACAGCGTCCACGGGCACCTCTGGGCGCGCAGGATCCTCTGCCCTAGCATCGCTTGCCACAAGCTTCAACCGCGGAGAGCAGCGATCGTCTTCAATGCGACCTGAGTCGCCGCCAATCTCCTCCCAGTACGCCCTCTTGTGGCAGGAGGGCTCGAGAGCCGGGGTCACGGTTTCCCCGGAAGCGACGGCGGGAGGAGGTTGGGCAGCCGAACCAACAGAAAGGGGCGACCTGCAAAGAGGGCGTCCCATGACCGAGTCAATCGAGGCTGCGGCGGTAAAGTAAGGATGAGAAGCAAGGAAGCAGGAAGCTCACCCGGCTACGGCGGTAGCTCGCCATTTGGCCACCTTCTTCATCTTAGGATGGCGCAGGTCCCTCGCTGCTGGCTCCGGTTTCCTGCGCTTCTCAGCTGGCTCGGGGGAGGCCGGCTGGGCCCCTCTCTTGGTGCCGGCTGGATCGTTTCCAGCCTCTTCGCGGTCTACCGGCTCTGAAGCAACAGGATGTTGCTCAGGAGACTCTGGCAAATCCACGGTCGGGGGAACTTGGGCTCCAGTGGCAGCTGCGGCAGCAACATGAAGAGTTACGCCCCCGAGAGTGGCCGTCGATCCTACATCATCATCATCATCCTCAGACCAATCTCTTAGGAGGGAGGGACCGGGGAGCTTACTGGAGTGATCGAGGGGCTCGCCCGAGTCTACGAGCTCATCATTTCCTTCATCGCCTCGAGTGGCGCTCGAGCTCTCGATGGCGGCCTGGGAGCCAGCATCCTCCGTCTCCTCAGCATCGTCCCAGACGACCTCGTCGTCGGACTCCGCTCTGTCAGCGGCAAAGCCGGCCCGGCGTTGGGCCAAATTCTCTGTGGCCTGCAGGGCGAACAGATTCTGCTCGGGCCAAGTACACAGAGGTCAGATGATCAAAACCGCAAAGGGGGAGCAACGGGAGCCAAATCCGGCAAGCTTACCTCAGCAATCGGGTTGCCCCGGTCGTGAGGTTCCAGGCGCCACGTCCACGAGGCTTGAAGCTTGACGTCGGCGATACGGTTCACCTTCCGAGCCACCTCCAGTGCCGACAGCGCCTTGGAGGAGTGTCGAGTGGGATCCCTGGCGGATCCCAGGAAGCACATATTGTGCGAACGGCGCTAGAGTGGCGACACGCGGGCAACCACAAAGGCGAGCAGAAGGTCAGCCGGCTCCAGGCCGCCCTCCGTCTGCATAGTGGAAATCCGCTGAAGAATCTTCTCCATGTCCGGCGAGGAATGGGGAAGAGAGATACTCCAGCTGTCCCGCTCAGGCCCGCTTGCATCGAAGGGCGGCAGATTGATATGATCCACGCCCTCCTTCAGATTCTTCACATAGAAGAAGGAGCGCTGCCATTTCTTGCAAGTCTCCTTCCCCTTTATGCTCGGGAAGTCTGCGGTCTTGCACGCATAAAAGGAGGCGGTGCCGCATATCACTGGGATGGTCTCCGCCGTCTGGGTCTTGAAGTAGATCAGCCGACGGAACAGCTCAATTGGGCCAGATGCCCAAGTATGCCTCGCAGAGGGCCGCAAACGCGGCCAGCGTCATCATCGCATTCGCCCTGAGGTGGTGCGGTTGCAGATGGAAATGATCTAGGAACTGGCGCATGAAGCCGCTGGCGGGCAGCGCAAAGCCCCGGGGGAAATGGTCATAAAAGACCACCGCCTCCCCGGGCTTCGGAGCGGGGATGCGCTTGTGTCGTGGGGATGACTTAGGGGGCACACCACGGGCCAGGCAACATGCCGGCTGGCGTCCCAGGAGTCCCCACGGCTCCAACACGAGAGGACCGGCTCCGACCGAAGGGCCGGCTACGCCAGTAGCCGGCTGGCGACTCCACCGAGGAGAACTGGAGCCGGGCGACGAAGACAAAGCTTCTCAACGGTTGTCTGGCCAAAAGTAGGACGACCCCGACAAGAGCGGCAGGGGCGCAGGACAGGAGTGACGAGCGCCACGACCACGTCCAGCCAATGAGCGATCGAAGACCCTTCCCCACAACGGGATCCGAGGCGAAAGGGAGGGGATATGCCCTGCAGATGCCGGCCCAGGGGAAAGGCACTTTATAAAGTGCCTTTGCCAGAGCAGGGCCAGCAGAGGACGCCAAGGATACCACCGCCGAGGAGCCGGCAGCCGGCCGAATCGCTACCAAAACCTGTAACCAGGCCCCCGTCTATATAAGGGGGCCTGGGCCCTTAGCCTAGGGGAGATACGATCTTCTTCTTCCTCCTCTAGCCGAACAGCTCAAGGAGCACTGTAATCGTTACAACCTGATCAATACGAAGCAGGCAGGAAGTAGGGGTTTACCTCCAACCGGGAGGGCCCTGAACCTGGGTAAACCGAGGTGTCTCTGTTGGCACAATCCCGAGTCGGACCCATCGTCACCAACGTCGAGCCCCTCCGATAAGCCTCCCCATGGCTACTGTCTCTAAATTCCCACGACAGTTGGCGCCCACCGTGGGGCAAAGCACGGTGGCGAGCGGAGTCAAGTTCCGGCCGGGACCCTCCGGCGAGAAGGTCGCCTCCGGCCTCGTCTGGAGGTTCGGCACCTTCGACTGCGTCGACGACAACTTGGCCCACTTCAAGAACGGCTTCGGCAACAGCGGCTCCTTCCTTGATGTCGGCAGCCACCACTTCTACGTCGCCAATCCCTTCCCAGAGGAGGTCACCGACGTCTTCGACTCCCTCTACGACAGAGGCTCGAGCTGCGGTGAAAGCAGCAATCTTGGCGCCATGGTCGAGGTGATGGCCCTGGGAGAGGATGAGGGCGGCGACTTGCCGCGCCCCGAGCGCCCGTCGCTCGAGCGCCCACCTCCTCAGGAGCAAGATGCTCCACTCCCAGAGCGGGACGCCCCGGACGTCTCCGTGGTGGACCTGCGCGTTCCCCTCAACCGCGTCATCGATCCCGCCCGGGTCGCCGAGGCCCTGGAGCGGACGCGTCTCGTCCTCCTTGGCAAGGTGGCAGAGGATGAGGCCAACCGGCGCCGCGAGAGCACCACGCTCAGTGAGTTCTACAACGTGCATGGAGACGCACCGACTGAGCTCGCCCGTGACTCGTGCCGCAGCTTCGCCACCGCCGTCCCCGGCCAGATCCAGCGGTCGCCATCGGCAAGCCGAGGCCGCGGGGGGCGTGGACAGGGCGGCCGTGCTCCGAGCGGCGGCACCCAAGGCCGCCGCGTCCAGCAAGGCAGCGGAGCAAGCAAGCCACGCTTGATCGCGGAGTCAGCGCCAGGGTCGGAGTCCCAGGCTCGCCCATCGGCGCTGCACATCCACCTGTGGCTCGACCACGTCAAGACGTCCTCTAGGGGATCTGCTAGCTCAAAGCGAGCGGCTTCTGACCAAGGAGGCCTGGGGGCTGCAGGCAGCGGTCATGGGCGCAAAGAGGGCAAGTACACCCTCAATGCTGCGCTTGATCAGCCGTGTAAATTTCACACCTCCCCGGGCAGGGAAGCGACCCACTCCACGCGTCAGTGTCGTTTCATGAGAGAGCTGGAGCAGCGCGCTCGGCAGATCCCTGGTATGTCGCAAGCGCAACCAGCTGGAGATCAAGAGGACCAACAGCGCGACCCGGCTGGAGGCGAGCCAGATCAAGACGATGACTTCCCGACGGATGTGGAGCAGTATCACATCTTCTCTACCCCCGGCAAGGACAAAAGGAATGACCTTTGGCATGAGGCAGAGGTGAACGCTGTGATGCCTGCAGAACCACAGTTCATGCATTGGTCCGAGGCGGCCATTACCTGGGGGCGCGAGGACCACCCGAGGTTGATGCCCAGCCCTGGAGAGTATGCCCTGGTCGTGGATCCTGTCGTGTGTTCCGATACGCACATGTGCCGTTTCTCCCGCGTGCTCATCGACGGCGGTAGTAGTATCAACCTTCTTTACCGAAGCTCCCTGGAGAAGCTGGGCATCCCGCTTGCTCAGCTGAAACCTAGCCGGCTCACCTTCCATGGCATCGTGCCTGGGCATTCTTGCACCCCTTTGGGCAAGGTGCAGCTGGAGGTTCTCTTCGGAAAGAAGGGGAATAGTCGCCGCGAGCCCATCTGGTTCGAGGTGGTGGACATCAGCAGTCCCTACCACGCGCTGCTTGGCCGTCCAGCCCTGGCTAAGTTCATGGCTGTCCCGCATTACGCTTATCTGAAGATGAAGCTCCCAGGGCCCAGAGGTGTGATCACAGTCTCGGGAAACTTCAAGAAGTCCCTGGCCTGCGCAAAGGAGAGCTCGCAGCTGGCACAGGCGCTGGTCGTCGCCGAGGAGAAAAGGCACCTTCTACATCGCGTGGAGCTGACCCAGCAAGACGTACCGGTTTGCCAATCGCCTGTGGAGCAATTCAAGCCAGCCAATGACACCAAGAAGATCCTGTTGGACGAGAGCGACCCCTCCAAGTACGTCATCATCGGCACTGGCTTGTCCACCAAATAGGAAAGCGAGCTCACCAGCTTCCTCCGTGAGAATCGGGACATCTTCGCATGGTCTCCAAAGGACATGCCTGGTGTGCCGAGGGAGCTGGCTGAGCACGCACTCAACGTTCGGCCGGATGCCAAGCCGGTCAAGCAGCCGCTGCGGCGGTTTGCAGAAGAAAAGAGGAAAGCTATTGGCGAGGAGATTGCCCGGCTCCTGGCAGCCGGCTTTATCATGGAAGTGTTTTACCCTGACTGGCTTGCGAACCCAGTCTTGGTTCTGAAGAAGATCAACACTTGGCGAATGTGTATCGACTACACCAGCCTCAACAAGGCCTGCCCCAAGGATCCTTTCGCGCTGCCACGAATTGATCAGGTGATCGACTCCACAGCCGGTTGCGACCTGTTGTCTTTCCTGGACGCCTATTCAGGCTACCACCAGATCCCGCTCTTCCAGCCGGATCAGATCAAGACCTCCTTCATCACCCCGTATGGAGCCTACTGCTACGTTACCATGCCGTTCGGCCTGAAGAACGCCGGAGCCACTTACCAGCGGACCATGCAGCGATGTCTGCAGGAGCAGATTGGGAGGAATGTACACGCCTACGTGGACGACGTGGTGGTGAAGACCAAGCAGAGTGGCACGCTCCTGGACGATCTCAAGGAGACCTTCACCAACCTGCGGCGCTATCGCATGAAGCTCAACCCTGAGAAGTGTACCTTTGGTGTGCCGGCTGGGCAGCTCCTAGGTTACATCGTTTCCCAGCGAGGGATCGAGGCTAACCCCTCGAAGATAAAAGCCATCGAGGCCCTAGAGAAGCCCACCCAGCTCAGAGATGTGCAGAAGTTTGCTGGTTGTTTGGCCTCGCTTAGCCGGTTCGTCAGCCGGCTCGGGGAGAAGGCCATGCCGCTGTACCAGCTGATGAAGAAGGCGGACCACTTCGTTTGGTCCCAACGCGCTGACGACGCCTTCAACGACCTCAAGCGAGCCCTGTCTACCGCGCCAATCTTGGCAGTGCCGGCACCGCGAGAGCCAATGCTGCTCTACATCGCAGCAACCCCGCGCGTCATCAGCGTGGTGATCATGGTGGAGCGCACCGAGGAAGGCAAAGAGCTGCCGGTTCAGCGCCCGGTGTACCACCTGAGTGAGGTGCTCACTCTCTCCAAGCAGAACTACCCGCACTACCAGAAGGTTGCCTACGGCGTGTACATGGCGGCCAAGAAGCTGAAGCACTACTTCGAGGAGCACCCAATCACAGTGGTAAGCACCACCCCGCTCTCGGAGATCATCGGATGCAAGGATGCGTCGGGAAGGGTGGCCAAATGGGCGATCGAGCTCGCAGCTCATACCATTCAGTACAAGCTCAGGACGACGATCAAGTCACAGATCATAGCGGACTTCTTCGCTGACTGGGGAGAGCACTAGTACCTGCCGCCGGCTCCGGACTCCACCCACTGGCGCATGCACTTCGATGGCTCCAAGCTGCTCGGGGGCTTGGGAGCCGGCGTCGTCCTCACCTCTCCCAAGGGAGACAAGCTGCAGTACGTGCTGCAGATGCACTTTCGTGCGTCGAACAACGTCGCTGAGTACGAAGCCCTGGTACATGGGCTCAAGATGGCCAAGCAGATCGGCATCAGGAGGATCCTTTGTTTCGGAGACTCTGACCTGGTAACGCACCAGGTCTCAGGGGATTGGGACGCCAAGGACGCCAACATGGCCTCCTATCGCTTCTACGTGCAGCGGCTCAGCGGATTCTTCGAGGGCTGCGAGTTCCACCACGTCCCCAGAGCAAACAACGAGGAAGCAGACCGGCTGTCCAAGATTGGCTCCACCAAGCAGGATATCCCAGCTCGGGTGTCCCTGGAGATCATCCACAAGCCGTCTATCAAACCTTCGCTGGAATCCATATCCATCTACGTGCCTGGAGACCCAACCTCGGCTCAGGTACCGCTACCGGACCCGGGGGCTGCCGTCTCGGGGCTGGAGGAGGCAGCCGGCCAGCCCAGCGCGGCCGGCTCGACGAAGGACAAGGGGACTGCCGGCTCCACGCTCGCTCCCCCGGCCGGACCATCAGATGAAGCCGGCACAATGACGGACCCGGGGGCTGCTGATCCTCTGGTTGCCAGTGTCTTCCACATACGGGAGATACCTTCCTGGGCGGAGCCATTCTCCAACTACCTCATCACTGGGGACTTGCCGCAAGACGAAGTGGAAGCTAGGCGAATTCAACGTCGAGCTGGGGCGTACACCATCATCAACAGCGAGCTGTACAAGCGCAGCGTGTCAGGCATCTACCAGAAGTGCATCGAGCCGGAAGAAGGGATGGAGCTACTAAAAGAGGTACACCAAGGGCAGTGTGGACATCACGCATCCTCCAGAGCCTTGGTAGCCAAAGCCTTCCGACATGGCTTCTACTGGCCAACGGCCAAGCAGAATGCGGAGCAACTGGTGAAGCAATGCAATGGCTGCCAACGCTTCTCCAAGCACAGAAACACTCCAGCGGCAGCTCTTAAGACCATCCCGCTCACCTGGCCGTTCGCGGTCTGGGGTTTGGACATGGTAGGGCCATTCAAGACCGCACCCGGGGGCTTGACGCATTTGCTGGTTGCTGTGGACAAGTTCACCAAGTGGATCGAGGCCAAGCCAATCAAAAAACTCGACGGTTCGTCCACGATCAAGTTCTTCAACGAGATCATCACAAGATATGGAGTTCCCCACAGCATTATCACCGACAATGGGATGAACTTCGCGAAGGGAGTCTTTGCTGATTACTGTGGTCAGAAGGGCATCCGGCTGGACTTGGCGTCAGTAGCGCACCCTCAGTCAAATGGACAAGTGGAAAAGGCAAATGGGCTGATCCTATCCGGCATCAAACCAAGACTGGTCGAGCCTCTCGAACGCTCAGCCGGCTGTTGGGTCGAAGAGCTACCCTCGGTGCTTTGGAGCCTGTGCACCACTCCAAACCGCTCTGTTGGCTTCACACCTTTCTTCCTAGTCTATGGAGCAGAAGCGGTGTTGACCACGGACATTGAGTTCGACGCGCCCAGAGTTGTCCAGTACATGGAGAAGCAAGCAAAAGAAGCTCGCGAAGATGGCGTCGACCTCCTCGAGGAGGCACGAGAACAGGCTCTGGCTAGATCAGTGCTCTACCAGCAGCAGCTGCGATGATACCACAGCCGGAAAATTCGCCCGCTCGCGTTTCGCGAAGGAGATCTCGTACTCCGGCTGGTCCAAAGCACTAAAGGCATGCACAAGCTGTCTCCTCCCTGGGAGGGACCGTTCATTGTCAGCCGGGTGCTGGGCAATGGGGCATATTACCTCATCGATGCACAAGAGCCCAAAAAGAACAAGGCAGATAACTCTGACAAGGAGACCGAGCGTCCCTGGAATGTCAGTCTCCTAAGACCTTTCTTCTGCTAAGGCAAAAGCTTGTACCCCCGAAAAACGTGTCAATGAATAAAGGAAAATGGAGTGGCTAGTTACGGCCGGCTTCGAGGAAAACACTTCGCGTATGTTTTGCTTCCTGCGTTATTCACTTGACCGGCAGCCGGCTCCAGGCACCGAGCCACAGCCGGCAGCCCCAAAAAAGATCGATCTCTCACCAGCCGGATGAGTACTACGTATGGCGAAGGTCTCGAGCCCAACCTCCACCTTCCGGCTCCGCGCAGCCGGATGGATAGGAGCCGGCAGACCACATACGAGGGAAAGCCGCAGAGCAGAACCGCAAACGATAGAAAAATCACTCGACCAAGTGTTAAGGGCAGTGACTGTTAACTAAGCGTTGGTTAGCACGAGTCGGGGGCCCGATAAACCGAAGTACTACTTCTCACTCCGCGGCACGCTCCCACCCTAGGCCGGCATTCGGCTGTCGGCCCAAGGGAGACCAACCGGCACCAGGCTGCCGGTTGGGGGTAGAAGGGCCGAAGGGTGGGGAGATTAAGGAAAAGGTTGAGGGAACCGGACGAAGGCAAAGCCAGCGAGTAGCTGATAGTCACCGTTTTTGATGTTTGGGCTGAGAAGCCACGCCCAAGAGGATCGAAGCTAGAGCTACCTCGCTTGGCGTCGGCACCGTTCGCGAAGAGTTAGTTTCGAGCTAGCTGATAGTCCAGCTACCCCAAAACTCGGGGGCTAGGGGGAAAGGGAATTGGCCCTCAGAAGCAGGCCGGCTCCAGTACCTCACCGGCTGTCCGTTCAGCTGGCGCTGTGAGACGATCAGCAAACGAGCAACGAAATCGAAACTTAACACTCGCAAAGCAACGGCTAGAGCCAGAAACTGGGAGATCTACTCCAATCGTGGCTTGGGACGCGCGAAGGCTCGGGAAAGGAAACGTGCCGGCTTCGACCTCGCCCGAGCCGGTACTAGACTCAGTCTCCGTCTCAACCCCGCTGAGCCGGGACTGGTCCATTCCCCCCGGAGCCGGCAAGCAGAAGCTCTGTTCCCTCCGCACTGAAGCCGGAGGAGCACGCCCGAAGCGTCTGCGCAGGCCGGTGACTATCGTAATCCCCATCTACGGATTCGCGTGATAGCGGTTTTGTCAAGGGAAGAACTGTCGCATCACAACGGTGTCAAGCAGAAGAAGCTTGCGCAATGGCAAAAGCACACAGTGAAGAAGGATATTCACACAGCAAACAAAGAAGAACAAGCGAGGATTTGCACGAAATTAAAGAGGTTCTTAGCTATACGGCTGGTGGTTACATAATAAGGGCCACGCTAAGGGCCGGAGTAGCAAAAGGACTCCCCCACCTAACCCCTAGACTCCTGTTGACGATGTCGTCGCCGAGAGGGGGGCTTCGGGGCCGCTCGCCGATCATGGCCAGGGGGAGTAGGCGCGGGCGCAGCCGGAGCCATCGATGACGCGGACGCAGAGGATGTGCGACCCGGCGCGGTGAGTCAGGATGAGAGACCACCCCCGCTCCAGGCCATAGTCGTGGAAGAACCGCTCCCACCCCCCGGTGAGGTAGCTCTTCCCCTCCCCGTCATGGAGGACCTCGACGTCGTACAGCGGCTGCCCGCCGCTGCCGTCCTCGATCATGAAGCTCGTCGGGGGATTCTTCCCCATGGTGCCGACGAAGCTGGCAGGGAGCGGTAGGCGCTCATTGCTCCCGGCCAGCAGGGGCACCAAGGCGGTGGCAAACCCGTGCACCGGGACGTAGGAAAGCCGCTGCCTGGTCGGCGGGCGCGGCGGCGCCTTTCGCACCTTTCTCACGGCCACACTGGAAGAGCCGTCGACGCCCAGACCAGCGAGGCCCGGAGGGGCGGCCCCGAACGCCATCGCGGCGCCGACGAGGGCGGCCGCCGCCTCCAGGGGCGTCCCGGTAAGACCGGCGACGGAGGTCGCGGCCGCGGGGACCACGGCGTCGCGGACGGCCGCAGCAACGGTCCCCCCGGGGGCCGCCGTGACGGTGGAGGAGCGGCCGATCCCGAGAGGCCGGGTGGCGGCCGCGGTGCCGGCTGCTGCCGCGAGCGCGGCTAGGGTTTTCTTGTTCCGGCTGCCCTGCGGGCGACCGTGCTTCCGAGGCAACGGCGGCGTCGCCGCCGGGCCTCCAAGTGGACGACCGCGCTCGCGCTCACCCGGCCCGTCGCCGGCTCCGGCCCCGGCTGATACGTCTCCAACGTATCCATAATTTTTGATGCTCCATGCTTGTTTTTACACCATTTGCCTAATGTTTCGTTACACTTCGTGGCATTTTTATGCGATTTCCGGAACTAACCTATTGACAAGATGCCACAGTGCCAGTTCCCTATTTTCTGCTGTTTTTGTGTTTCAGAAGTGATACACAGGAAATATTCTCGGAATTGGACGAAACAACATCCAGAAGTCTTATTTTACCCGGAAGCTTCCAGAGATCCGAAAAGGAGTAGGAGGTGGGCCACAGGGGCCCCACACACCATGGTGGCGCGGCCAGGCCCCTGGCCGTGCCAGCCATGTGTGAGGGCGCCTGGTCCCACCCCTGACATCGCCCCTTCGCCTATATAAAGCCTCGGGACGGAAAACCCTAAGGGAGTCGACGTTTTTCCCAGAACAGTTCCGCAGCTCCGCCGTCGTCGACGAATTTCGGGGGACAGAAGTCTCTGTTCCGGCACCCTGCCGGGACGGGGAAGTGCCCCCGGAGCCATCTCCATCAGTCTCCATCGCCGTCTCCGCTGTCTCCATCGACCTCACCGCCATCTCCATCAACCTTGCTGTCTCCTATGATGAGGAGGGAGTAGTTCATCCCCGGGGCTAAGGGCTCTACCGGTAGCTATGTGGTTCACCTCTCTCTCCCATGATGTGATCTTTATGTGATCGTGAGCTTTGTATCATGTTGAACAAGTAGATGTTGTTATTCAGATGTTATGTGTACTCTAGTGGTGATTGTTAAAGTAATCTATTCCTCCTGCCTTGGTGTAACGGTGACAGTGCGTGCATCATGGTGGTACTTGGTTTAGGCTATGATTGTGATCTCTTGTGGATTATGAGAATAATTATTGTTATGATAGTTTGAGTGATCTATTCCTCCTTTCATGGTGTAATGTTGACAGTGTGTGCACCGTGTTAGTACTTGGTCTAAGTTGCAATGATATCTATCTTGAGTTGTGATCTGATTTGGATATCTCTATGAGTGGTGTTTGTCAAGTACTTGATGAACTTCAAGGGGTGCTTCTGTAGCCACTACACAATGATTAGTGTTATTCAATAGGAGAGTAATTCAGAGTACCATAGTGGAGAGAAGTTGTTTATTTGTTCATTCATGTTATATTGTTGGGAGTGTGTCCACTAGTGAAAGTATGATCCCTAGGCCTTGTTTCCAAGCATTGCACACCGTTTACTTGCTATTTTGTTACTTGTTTTTGCTCACAGCAATATTTATTTCACATCACGTTTGCTACTTATAATCATCTATACCACTTGTATTTCACTATCTCTTCGCCGAACTAGTGCACCTATACATTTGACAAGTGTATTGGGTGTGTTGGGGACACAAGAGACTTTCTGTATCGTAATTGCAGGGTTGTTTGAGAGGGATAGCTTTGACCTCTTCCTCCCTGAGTTCGATAAACCTTGGGTGATCCACTTAAGGGAAACTTGCTGCTGTTCTACAAACCTCTGCACTTGGAGGCCCAACAAGTGTCCACAAGAATAGAAGTGCGTAGACATCAAGCTCTTTTCTGGCGCCGTTGCCGGGGAGGTAAGGTAAAAGGTACTCGCATCCTCCTGTGTGAGTGCTCGAAGTTATTTCCTTTAGATTCTGCAATTACATCTTTTCATTTCTTGTTTTTATTTTCACTAGTTAGGCTTAATGGAAAATAAAGAGTTCTCTAGTCTTTTTCCTTAGTTTAGATATGAAGTGTTTGAAGGGAAAATTGAAAAACCTTTGGAGCTTAATTTGCATGCTAATAGTTTTGTTAGTATGAATGCTTTGAACACTGTTATAGAAAAGTCTAAGCTTGGGGAAGCTGGTTTTGATAAGCATGATATTTGTAGTTCCCCAGCTTTAGTGGAGAAAGTTTGCTCTGATGATATTTTTTCTCCCATATGTGATGTTCCTTCTTATGATGATATGTTTGAAGAATATGCTTTGAGAAATAGTTGTTCTCTAGCTTGTGATGATTCTAAACCTCTAGTTTATGATGGTTATGATGATGAGTATAATATTTTCAGTTCACCTACTTTTGAGGAGAAAAATAGTTATGATTACAATATGCCTCCTGTTTTTGATGATTATGGTGATGAGAATAATTATTCTGTTGAATCTGCTCCTACTACGATTGTTCATGTGGGGAGTATTACTTCTTTTATGCATGTGGCTCATGATAGGGATGCTTTATGTGATAGTTATATTGTTAGTTCTATTCATGATGCTACTGAAAGTTATTATGAGAGAGGGAAACATGGTTTGATGGATCTCAACAATATTGAGTTTCCCCTCTTTATGTTGCAATTCTTGAAGTTGTACTTGTTTTGCCTTCCTATGCTTTTTGCTTTGCGCTTTTATGACTTGTCTCTTTACAAGACTATTTTTCATAGGAAGTGGTTTAGATTTAAATGTATTCCATACTTGCTTTTTGATGCTCTCTATTGCTTTAAGTTCCTATATGGCGCATTTGCCTCAAGCTCTTATATGGCGCCCACATGAGCATCTTTGCAAATTACTGCGCCTAGCTCAAAGGCGTTAAAGGAAAGCACTCTTGGGAGATAACCCATTGTTTTATTTTCAGTACTTTTTCTTTTATTTGAGTCTTGGAAGTTATTACTACTGTAATGACTGCTCCTTATCTTGTTTATTTCGTTTTTGTGCCAAGGGAAGCCTCTAATTTGAGTGAGGTAAGATTTGGGGATGTTGCTGTCCTGAAACAGTTTTCGGTGCTGCACCGTAAAAATTCGTGAAAATTCTCTGTTTATCTTTTAGACCTGCGATTTCTTTTGCATATGCCCCAGGTTATATCCAAACTTTTGTTAGTTGAACACTTTTTGATTTGAGCAACAGAAAATCCCTCAAAAATTCGACCTTTGTCAGCTGTTCAGTTTTGACAGATTTCTGCCAATATTTGTGTTTGCCACTTTATCGCTTTCTTTTTGAGTTCTTTTGATCATGGAACCTTTTGGGAAGTTGCTACAGTAGTATATGCTTTATATGTGGTGGTTTTGGGTTGAAACCTGAAGCAAAAAGAGGTTGATTATATGTTATGCTACACTAATGTTGCTAATAGAATTGTGTTTAGTTTTGTATGAAGGAAGTTTTCAAGTGTACGGATTGGAGAATGATGAGATGAGTTGAAGAATGGACAAAAGCTCAAGCTTGGGGATGCCCATGCATCACCCCAAGAAATATCCAAGAAGTACAAGCGTCAAAGCTTGGGGATGCCCCCGAGGCACCCCTTCTTCATCGGCAAAAATCAGGCCACCTTTCAAGACACTATATTTTTATTGCTTCATGCACTATGTGTTTTTCTTGGAGCGTCAGTTGTTTTTGTTTTCAGTATTAGTTTAGTTTAGTTTGCTGCAATAAATGGTTTGATCACATCATGTTTCTTTTGGAGGAGATGAACTCGCTTTTCATTTGCCAAGAACACTCTAGTTTTCACTCTTATCGTTCAATGAGTGTTCTCTTTTTCTGCTATTGGGTTTAGTTTGCATTTTTCGCCTTGATTTATGTTCAGATCTTGTTATATCTTTTCATCAAGGTGTATTTTTGCCTCTGGTCTTTATTGGTTTTTATCAAAAGAGGTGTTTATAAAAAATTTGAATGGTGTTGGAAAAGAGAAAAAGCTTTATGCAAAAAAGTGGTATAAGAAGGAGCTTGTGTAGACTGCAGCTTAGGCTTTTTCATGTCATGCTTGATGTCTTTTTGATAGTATGCTTAGTGGTTTTGCTGTAGCATGACTTGTCTCAAATAACTGAGATTGCTTGATGAGCCTTTGAAAAGATCATGCGTTGTTTTTATCGTTTGGAAGCATTATTTTGGTTTTCTCCTTGATGCTTTATTTGGGTTGACTTGGCACATGCTTACACCATGTTGACTACAAAATAAGTCGCCTATAGCCTCTATGATCATTTAGTTTTTGACTTTTGATGCCATCTTATGCTTCTTTTAATGTTGCTTTGTCGCTTTGCATGATTATGGCCGTTATTGCTCTCTTAGTTGGTCGCTCCCAGTCTTTTGCTAGCCCTCATTTTGTACTGAGTATGAGCTCTACTCGTGCATCCAACTCCCAAAAACCAAGTTTGCCATTGTGTCCACTATAAATTCCTATGCATGGTATTTGTAAGCCATTCCAAAGTAAATTTTCATGTGCTACCTTTCAAAAACCTTCAAAATACTTCTCATTTTGTGACACTGTTTTCAGCTCATGGGGACGTAGTGGTCGGATTTGCTATCTTCCATATTGTCTTATTCCAAAAAGAAAAAAAAAGAAAAAAGAAAGAAAAAAGGCACTCCTCCATGGAATGTGAATGTTGGTGGGCACCCGATGGAATCGGTTAGCCATGGTTTGAGAAAGGAAAAAAGGTGGGGAGGAGTGCCAAGCTTTATAAAAGAGCACAAAAGTGCCAATCTCTCTCTCAAAAACTTGCTTCATTTTTGTATGGAAGATAGTAAGAACCCCATTGCCAGTCGTTGACAAAGACAACCACTTCTCAAAACCAATTTTTATCTCTCTGTTTTACAAATGAAAAGCTCTAGCACATGTTTAATCACTGCTTCCCTCTGCGAAGGGCCTTTCTTTTACTTTTATGTTGAGTCACCACCTTCTACCTTTATGCACCATTAAGAGAGCATAGTTGTCATTCTGAGTATAATGTGCATTGTCCCAAAGTTTATCATTGATTGATTCATGATCATGGTTTCACTTGTTCTTAAATTATTTGTATCTAGTCGCCCTCTTAAACTTGAAGGTGTCCTATGCATTTATGTTTTGCTCTCCATGAAGGACAAGCTGAAAACCTTTTGTATGTTTTTCCTTATGATTTGAACACACGTTTGACTTTCATTGTTTCATTTTCATGATCTTTTGTTTGTGTTCATTTACATGTTTACAACATGGTTGCTAAGTTTCTTATTGTCAAGATTATATCTTCATGCCCATGTTTTAAGTTCTTATGATCCCAGCTCACAATGCTTACATATATGATCAAGATTGTGTAGGTGCATGTCACCTCAAAAATTATTTCTTTTGTTATCACTTACCTACTCGAGGACGAGCAGGAGTTAAGCTTGGGGATGCTGATACGTCTCCAACGTATCCATAATTTTTGATGCTCCATGCTTGTTTTTACACCATTTGCCTAATGTTTCGTTACACTGCGTGACATTTTTATGCGATTTCCGGAAGTAACCTATTGACAAGATGCCACAGTGCCAGTTCCCTGTTTTCTGCTGTTTTTGTGTTTCAGAAGTGATACACAGGAAATATTCTCGGAATTGGACGAAACAACATCCAGAAATCTTATTTTACCCGGAAGCTTCCAGAGATCCGAAGAGGAGTAGGAGGTGGGCCACAGGGGCCCCACACACCATGGTGGCGCGGCCAGGCCCCTGGCCGCACCAGCCATGTGTGAGGGCGCCTGGTCCCACCCCTGACATCGCCCCTTCGCCTATATAAAGCCTCGGGACGGAAAACCCTAAGGGAGTCGACATTTTTCCCAGAATAGTTCCGCAGCTCCGCCGCCGTCGACGAATTTCGGGGGACAGAAGTCTCTGTTCCGGCACCCTGCCGGGACGGGGAAGTGCCCCCGGAGCCATCTCCATCGGTAATCCATCGCCGTCTCCGCCGTCTCCATCGACCTCACCGCCATCTCCATCAACCTTGCTGTCTCCTATGATGAGGAGGTAGTAGTTCATCCCCGGGGCTAAGGGCTCTACCGGTAGCTATGTGGTTCACCTCTCTCTCCCATGATGTGATCTTTATGTGATCGTGAGCTTTGTATCATGTTGAACAAGTAGATGTTATTATTCAGATGTTATGTGTACTCTAGTGGTGATTGTTAAAGTAATCTATTCCTCCTGCCTTGGTGTAACGGTGACAGTGCGTGCATCATGGTGGTACTTGGTTTAGGCTATGATTGTGATCTCTTGTGGATTATGAGAATAATTATTGTTATGATAGTTTGAGTGATCTATTCCTCCTTTCATGGTGTAATGTTGACAGTGTGTGCACCGTGTTAGTACTTGGTCTAAGTTGCAATGATATCTATCTTGAGTTGTGATCTGATTTGGATATCTCTATGAGTGGTGTTTGTCAAGTACTTGATGAACTTTAAGGGGTGCTTCTGTAGCCACTACACAATGATTAGTGTTATTCAATAGGAGAGTAATTCAGAGTACCATAGCGGAGAGAAGTTGTTTATTTGTTCATTCATGTTATATTGTTGGGAGTGTGTCCACTAGTGAAAGTATGATCCCTAGGCCTTGTTTCCAAGCATTGCACACCGTTTACTTGCTATTTTGTTACTTGTTTGCTCGCAGCGATATTTATTTCACATCACGTTTGCTACTTATAATCATCTATACCACTTGTATTTCACTATCTCTTCGCCGAACTAGTGCACCTATACATTTGACAAGTGTATTGGGTGTGTTGGGGACACAAGAGACTTTCTGTATCGTAATTGCAGGGTTGTTTGAGAGGGATAGCTTTGACCTCTTCCTCCCTGAGTTCGATAAACCTTGGGTGATCCACTTAAGGGAAACTTGCTGCTGTTCTACAAACCTCTGCACTTGGAGGCCCAACAAGTGTCTACAAGAATAGAAGTGCATAGACATCACCGGCCCCGCTGGTCGTCCCGAGTGATGACATCAAGGTCGTAGCGGGAGAAGCGGAGGCGATAGTTTGTTGGGGGAGAAGGAGTGGAGGCGCTCGAGAGTGAAGAAAACCCTCGAGAGCTCCAGGATTTAAGGGCTGGCGGGGCACAAAAAGCCGAGCCGATTTAATGCGATTTAATCGCACGCGTGGCGTTTCGATGGGACGCGACGCTGACGCCAGCCCCGCCTCGTTACGTGACGTCCGCCGAAATCATTGTGGTGGCCGAAGGGTCAAAACGACTAGACTGGTCACTGGCACGCTGCGCTGGCCGCCGCGTGGAAACGAGATTCGAAGCGGCACAAGTTCCCAGGAGGCGGCATGCCGGCTCGCGGCCGCCAGCCGGGCCGCCACCAGAGCCGGCTCGTCTCGAGGCGGCTGGGATAACTCCGCCAGACTTGTCCTCGAGGACTAGAGCGACCGAGCCAGACCAGCAGTCCTGGGACTTCGACGAGGACGAGTAAGACTTCGGCAAGGAAAGGAACCCGCCGAAGCCCCATGCTAGCCCATGAGACTTCGCCAGTTTCGGGGGCTAGTGTCGTGGGGATGACTTAGGGGGCACACCACGGGCCAGGCAACATGCCGGCTGGCGTCCCGGGAGTCCCCACGGCTCCAACACGAGAGGACCGGCTCCGACCGAAGGGCCGGCTACGCCAGTAGCCGGCTGGCGACTCCACCGAGGAGAACTGGAGCCGGGCGATGAAGACAAAGCTTCTCAACGGTTGTCTGGCCAAAAGTAGGACGACCCCGACAAGAGCGGCAGGGGCGCAGGACAGGAGTGACGAGCGCCACGACCACGTCCAGCCAATGAGCGATCGAAGACCCTTCCCCACGACGGGATCCGAGGCGACAGGGAGGGGATATGCCCTCCAGATGCCGGCCCAGGGGAAAGGCACTTTATAAAGTGCCTTTGCCAGAGCAGGGCCAGAGGAGGACGCCAAGGATACCGCCGCCGAGGAGCCGGCAGCCGGCCGAATCGCTACCAAAACCTGTAACCAGGCCCCTGTCTATATAAGGGGGCCTGGGCCCTTAGCCTAGGGGAGATCCGATCTTCTTCTTCCTCCTCTAGCCGAACAGCTCAAGGAGCACTGTAATCATTACAACCCGATCAATACGAAGCAGGCAGGAAGTAGGGGTTTACCTCCAACCGGGAGGGCCCTGAACCTGGGTAAACCGAGGTGTCTCTGTTGGCACAATCCCGAGCCGGACCCATCGTCACCAACGTCGAGCCCCTCCGATAAGCCTCCCCATGGCTACTGTCTCTAAATTCCCACGACAGCTCGCTACCAGCAGGACGGCAGCCCACGAGATCCGCAGGCGGAAGCACCCGACCTCGGCGCAGTAGCTCGATCTGCTTCTCCTTCACCCAAGAGCCTTCCCAGGATCCCTTCGGCAAAGCGGGCGGATCGGCATCCTTGCCAGAGGCCGCCCCCTTCCCTTTGGGCCAGGACGCTTTGGGAGCCATCCGGGTGCGGATCTGGATGAGCAGAATGGAGGCGGAGCGGACGAGAAACCCTAGTCTCGTGGGGACGAAGCTAGGAAGCGGAGGATCTCGGTCGGAGCAAATGCCGAAGGAAGAGGAGAAGTGGCGACTGGTGCTTGGCTTCAGAAATGGTCCCCGGTTTAAAAGCGAGGGGGCGGGTCAGTTGCCTATTTCACCCACGATGGGCTGGCAACTGACCCCTCTCGTCACGAGCCACGACCGCGTAGAGATCGGGCAACCGCCGTGGTTGCCGCAAAAGATCGTGGGCTGGGACCGATTGGACGTGACGTGATGACGCGTGGACAAGTGGAGCCACGGTCCAGTCCCCGAGGGAGCAAGCCCCAAGGAGCCGAACCATGGCGGGCGGCCGTGCGGCAGTCGCCAGCCAGATCAGTCTCGGAACCGGTTCATCCCGATATGGCTGGTAACACTCCGCAGGGCTAGACCTCGAGGCCAATCGCTTCCGAGTCAAATAAAGAACCCTGGGACTTCGACGAAAATGAGCAAGACTTCGGCGAGAAGAGGAACCCGCCGAAGCCCCATGCTAGCCCATGAGACTTCGCCAGTTTCGGGGGCTAGTGTCGTGGGGATGACTTATGGGGCATGCCACGTGCCGAGCTATCTGCCGACTGGTGTCCCAGGAGTCTCCACGGCCCGAGGACAAGAAGACCGGCTCCACCTGGAGGGCCGGCTGCGCCAACAGCCGGCTGGCGATTCTATCGAGGAAGGCCAGAGCCGGTCGATGAAGACAAAAGCCCACCAACGGCTGTTTCGCCGAAAGTGGGCTGGCCCCGACAAGAGCGACAGAGGCCAAGGACGGGAGTGACGAGCTCCACGACCAAGTCCAACCAATCAGTGACCAAGGACCCTTCCCCACGATAGGATCCAAGGCAAAAGGGAGTGCATATGCCTCCCAGATGCCGGTCCCAGGGGAAAGGTACTTTATAAAGCGAAACTGTCAGAGCAGGGCGAAGGGATCACGCCAAGGACGCCGCCGCCGAGGAGCCGGCAGCTGGCCGAATTGTTACCTAACCTGTAACCAGGCCCCTGCCTATATAAGGGGGCCTGGACCCTTAGTCAAGGGGAGATCCGATCTTCTTCTTCCTCCTCTAGCCGAATAGCTCGAGGAGCATTGTAATCGATACTGTCTAAGCAATACGAAGCAGGCAGGAAGTAGGGGTTTCACCTCCACCCGGGAGGGCCCTGAACCTGGGTAAACCGTGGTGTCTCAGTAGGCATAATCCCGAACCGGGCCCCTCGTCTCCACCGTCGAGCCCCTCCGATAAGCCTACCCATGGCTACTGTCTCTAAATTCCCACGACATAGGGCCTACTACTCTTCACGGGCTGGCCCACCTTAGTCATGCTGGCACAAAGTGGGCTGGCCCATGTACGACCCATTATGCTTTATGTCCTAAAGAGAATCGGCCCATTAAAATGCCCGTGCGTGGCCTGCTAAATATCCAGCCCATTTCTTTAAGGCTTACTAACATTCTAGCAAGGATTTACATTATCCAATACTATGCAGCCCATACAGGGCCTGCTACTTATCCAGTCTATTTTAGTTTGGGTCCAATTGGGGCCAAGTAGAGCAACGTACAAAAGAGCCTCATTTTAGGCCCACTACACATTCGGCCTTTTAAAGGCCCGCCGAGTCACTTTTTCAACTGGCCGTCAAGGCATAAGTACATAAAGGCCCAACTTGTTAGGGCCCGCTGAGGCCCATTACTGTTCACTATCTATCATCCGTGATGGCTCGCTAACTTGCCCCATCTAGGACCATTACTATTCACATCATGCCGTCTCTGACGACCCACTCTTTTGGACCGTCTAGGTCCTATCACGACAGGTTTACTATTTGCCTCTACATTCAAGAAGCACTAACATGTAATTACAATTGGTGAGTAATAGTAACTAAATATTACATCAGCTGCAAAGTTTGAGAAATTATATTACATACTTTCGACAAAGTAAAAGGAAACTGGCTCTAGTATTACACTCGCGGAGGGGTTCTAGAAGACGGAATGAAAACAGAACCGGTGCTTCAAAAGGAGTAGGTTGGCAGACAATGATCCAAGACAATGATGTTTTTAAGCCATCTATTTATTTTGTTGAGTTGTGCTATTTTTTAAGCTTTAATAGTAGGAAAGGCTCCTACTGTTTCTCCATTAAATAAAGAGAAATAGTTACATCATATGTACAATGCAATGGTGTTCAGCACCTAAAAAAGAAGTTACCATCTGGCCACTAGACTAAAAATATTAGAATGTAGAGAGCTCTTTGTCCTATGGATTAGGAGGTGTAGATAAGACTTCAGCCTTTATTTCCAAGATGCTAAGGTTGGTTCAATTCCTTGAAAGTAGATCCTATTCCTTTCCTTCCATATATTCTATGAGGACAATAGGAAGATTTCCATGAATAATGGCTCACTCCATCTACCTTTTCCTTCTTCAATAATTTGAAGTCTATCACCAGTGTCATTCCACTGCATATCTATAGCCTGCCAGCACCTTTTACTGAATTCACGATGGAACAGTAGGTGTTCAATTGTTTCTTCAGGGGGATTCTCACACAACATGCAACAAAATCCCGAGTTCAAGTGGAATTGTCTCCTTCTAAGCATGTTTCTTGTGTTCAGTGTATCAACTAGCACCAACCAGCTAATGAATTTCACTCTAGGTGTGCATTTTGATTTCCCGAACCAAAGGACAGAAATGTGTGATTGTAGCTCGTTAAAGCAAAACTGGTTGATTGCTTCCTTTCCTATATAACTAAATTAGGAAAATATCATAGTAGCTACATATCTATCTTCTAGTAGCGAGATTGAAAAACGTCACAAGTGGACAACCCAGTAATACAATTGGTTGCTTTGTAAAACGATCGCAACACTTGATATTGTGGGTGCTCCCTTGTTCCCAATTTTATAGCAAAGCGAGTATTCTGAACCTAAGGCAAAACGAGTTTTAACAGGAGACCACACATTTTATACTATTCATTATCAAATAATTTGCAATACATCATTTGAAATGATATAAGAAAAAAGTAGTCAAATATAGACTAATCTTATTAGTGTGTGGCAAAACATGTATATAACGAACCAAGCGACTACAAAAGTACATCTACAGATAATATAGACGGAGATGCATCGAAAAGTAGATGACAACAATTTTGGCATCTTGAATTAATGAAGAGAGCATTGCTTCATCATTGTCTAACTCTAAAAATGGAAGGAGAAACAAGCAACTGTACAGTCTGAGGCTAACATAGACTACTAGTAGAAATGGAAAGAACAAGCAAACAAGCATTTTAATATTTTTAATCATGAGGAAGCTGAGATGCAGCAAAGAATAAACAAGCAATTGAATGACTGTAAGCATAATATAGACTAAATATATCATGAAACGAGCAATTAACAGTGTCTACTTAATATATACTACCAGATCTTTCTGCAGTGAAAGAAATAGTTGGTGGCAGTCAAAAGTGCAACATTATGTGCAGCCTATGTCTAACTGCCGAAGGTGGTATTGTCTTACTCATCGGCCAAATCATGAGATCAAGATAAACAAGCAAGTGAACCATTGTGCTAATCATATAAAAATAACTAGACAGAAAATGGATGAATGACAACCAAGAACCAACTAAACAATTTTTTCCTCGTATAAACTCCAGACTATTTTAAGATGGGTATCATGGAGATAGAGTCCATCCTCCTACTCATATAATGTCTCAGACAAACTAGCAATTGAACCAAGCACATTGATCTAAAATAAGGGACTTATAATAGTGGTAGCATTTTGTGTTGTCTTACTGCATCTCATCATGTAGGTAAATTGTTGAAGACGTCAGTACATAGAAAGATAGCCCTTCTACTTCTGCATAACGTTCCACTAGTACAGAATAGCCCATTGGTGGCGCGCCAATTTCGTCTTTGCTGGCGCGGGATCGCCACACCACTAATTTTGCGCCACTGTTGTTGTGTAGTGGTGGCCTGGCATGTCACGCCACCATTACATCGAATGGTGGTGGTGTGGCGATGGAGCCACGCCACTGTCTTGTGCGTTTGGTGGCGTGCGGAACCATGCCACAGTATTGTTCCTCAAACGGTGGGCGAGACCACACCACAGTTGTGTGGGTACCGGCTGACAGTTTTAATATCGTGGCAGATACCCGGCAAATTAAAAGGAAAATTGACACTCCGTAGTTAACATTTGATTAAATGTGAGGTGTTTTTTATTCAAATTTCATAAAGCAAGCAACGGTTTTCATTCAAATTTCTATTACAATTGATTATATATCGGGCGCTGCTATTAAATGGAGCGGCTATCGTTGTTCCTCACCTTCTTTGGTAGGACCAACACCACTCTCGCTAAGACCTAAGCCAACCAACAAACGGCTTCTTGACCACTAACGGCCTATACCGCTGCTAGTCGACGCGATGTCGCAGAGGTCGTTGTGGAGGTCGATGAAGACCCACGGGTGCAATGACCCAGCACACCACTGCATGTGTAGTGTACAAGTTGTTGATATAATACTCACAAAAGTCCCCTTCCGTAAATATCACATCCCTCAGAGTGCTACAACAGAAACATTGTGGGTCCACAACTTTACGTGTTCATAGATACCAACCAAAAATGTACAAAAGCTTGAGATCATCCTCGGTCCATTGAGGAGTCTCATTCGTAAACCATTTCAAACTAGGAAATCTAATTAGTAATGGCAGTATAAGGCATAGCACCATTACGAGCATGAGAAACTTATTTAAGACTCATTGCTAAGCTCCCCTAACTATCATGTACTTCTATGCTTCGGTGTCCGGTTCCTCGTGGCTAGTACCATAAACGATATCGTAGTCAACTCCGTCTACTCCTCCAGAGAGATCTGGCTCCTCGTAGTATTGTTCCTCACTATCGTTGGGAATATCTTTGTTGTTCTCACAATCTAAAGCAAGGGTTTTCAAGGATATATTGAGTACAGGCGTACTCAGCAAGTTCTATGGAAATGGTGTATCATGCTAAATAAAACAATTGCTTGGAATAAAGGGAATTCCAAATATATGCAAGTTTTGGAAAATAGTTTTTGTTAGATGAATCAAAGTTCTAATTTCATAAAAACTATGTTCATCAGTCTTTGCGGGTTGTTAGAACTTTTGCATAGTTATTTTCCACGCGGCGCTCGCAATTCCTTTCCCGAAGTAAGGAGTAACATGTCACAATTCTATACACTCTGCAGAGGTGCACTAATTTTCCCACAAATGTCCTTGGCCCTATTGCCAATATCATACTTCCTATGGTATGAGGCCAGTTACCAAGTATAGCCGAATCATGCCGAGCACAATCTAATTCCGTAATCCACCTAATCTGAACCTCGGTCCGAATCAATTACCCTCTCCGCTAGAAGACATTAACCGTTACTCTATAGCATAGAGCAGGGACGTTTACCATGGGCTCCTACCCATTGATTTTCCCCAAAAGGAATCTCAATCCGGCTATGCCTCCGAGAATCTACGAAACTTGGAAGTAACTTCTGATTTGCTTGTCCCATACCAAGTTATGTGTTCAGCGTGATTTATGGTGCTTTGGAATGACTGATAACAGTTGTTATTAAATCCTTGGCATTCCCGGTACAATGGAACCTCCACCATACGATGCTCTGATCGTACCTCTAGTCCGTGGTTCCATTATCCACAAATTTTTTATTTGAATGTAGTACTTTGATCCAAGTGGTATGAAATACTACTCAATTGATCTTTTGAGAATAATCAACAGATATGAGCAAGAGTGAACTTGCTTGATAACTGCAAGATAATGTAGTTCGAAGGTTTTACTTGACCCTGGACCTCGGGTTTAGAAGAATTGCCATTCTCCAAATAGAATACAATGTTTTAAAATCCCAATTTACTTGAAAATATTACTTGCAATAATAGTTTTGATAAACCCTCCTCGTGTGTTTCAGTGATTTGTGGTTTGAATTTCTTGTTGATCATATGAATTTCACTTTAGAATTTTCATATGAATTTCACTTTAGAATTTTCATATATTTGAAGAATTCTTTCGTTGTTCACAAGGGATATACTGCTTCACTATAGAAAGACCCATTGAAATGAAGCACAATCGGATAAGCTATGAGCCACCGGAAGGATCACTAATACCTAGAACTCTGTGAAAAATCTTTCTATGCCGCAAAGACGGATATATTGCAAACTCAGAAGAAGTTCCAAGATATTATTTTTAAGTTGATTTATATACAATTATGAATATTTTCATATTAAAATGGTATTCTTTTTGTTTAAAATAATAATCTCCAATATTTGGAAAGTATTATTTCTTGGTTTTTGTTTTCTTTTGGTACTTTATTAATACCCAAGTCATTTATCAAAGCCATAATTGAACTTTCTAATTTTCAAAACTTCATACAAGTGATAAACAATATTCAAAACTTTTCTTGATGTTTAAAAAAATATTTTGATAAATATTTGAATAAGTGTTTAAATTATTCATCTCATTTATCAACAAAACAATGGTTAGAACTTTTATTTCTAAAACTTCCATATAATGACATATTTGAGTTAGTCATATTTTTAGCTTTCAAAAAATATTTTTTTCATAATTTTTGGACTCCTAAACAAAAAGTAATGTCCTTAGGATTAAAACAATTTATAGAAAAACCCCCAGGTGGGGCCCACCTGTCAGTCCAAGCGGTCAAACCGACCGAAATGGTTCGGTCGAGCCGAACCAAACACTCTCTCCTCTTTCTCACGCGAGGTCATGGCGACCGAGACGCCTTTGCCGTCGCCGGCTAGTTCTGGCCGTCTCCGACCACTCCTAGCCTCGCCGTGGCTACCAAAACATTCCCCTTGCTCTGCTCTACCTTCTCACCGAAGGAATCATGCTGGGGTGCTCGATTGCTTACTCGCACTCCTTCGCTGGATCTACTAGGGTTTCGATCCAGTGAGTTTGTCATCTCCGACGAGCTTGGCCTCTCTCCTCGGCTAAGCTGGCTTGCTTAGATTCCCAAGGTGACCTAGAGTCACTGGGTTGGGTTGCATCAAGGGGTTCTTCCTCAATGACCTCGTCCATGGCTTCTGCTACCTCTGCTTTGCCTCCATTGGAGCTTGGCTCCATGAACAAGTGCCCTACTTCTTCTCCCTCTCTCTGCTACTCTTAGATAGCCCCTAGGTTTTCCCCCTTGATTTCCCCCAATTTGGGAAATTAGGGTTTTGGTCCTCTGAAGGTTTCCTTCAGTTCATGCATGCTCTGGTGTTCTAGCATGATCTAGCTATTGTTATTATGTCTATTGGTGATCTAAGCTTCCTAGAAATGCTAGTTTGAGCATGACTTGGTCACTTCTCCAAATATGCTCTAAATCTTCACTGTCTCTGACAGTGTCAAGTTCAATGATAGTCAAAGTGCTATGTGTGTTTCCTATGCTTTCATTTCTCTCAACAATATACTTTCTTGCTACTAGTACTAGTGCTTGTTAGCTTGTTTGAACACTATGAACTCTGAATCTTTGATTCAGTGTTCTGTTAGTTCTTCAGTTAGACACTTTATTCAGAATACTTGGCTTGAGCAAATGCTCATACACATGTAAGAAAAATACATCAATTGCAGCTCTTACAGCTTGCAACAATCATTTCCTTCAAATGATTAACATAATAATTTTCTGAATCTTAGGATTTAGAGACCTAGATGCAAGTGTGTTATAGGTTATGATGCAACAATCACTTTTTGTGATTGCCACTTCATCTTCCTCCTTGAGCTTATACAAACAATTCTAATGGCTATGCCCTGAGCATGGTTGTGATGCTTCACCATTGGAGAATTGCACATCAAGCTTGCAAGGATAGGTTCTACCTCTCCCTCTCTGCTTGAGACATGAATCCTAGTATACAACCTTTGGAGTTTCCAAAGTATGTTTGGGCAGTACTTCTCTGCCTTGATGATGTTGTGATAATCTTGGGCAGTGCTTCTCTGCATTGGCTTAGTTTGATTAGCACCTCCTTGCTCTGGTCCTTCTCCTACCTACTAGTGTGCAATTGTGGTTTGGGCTACTCACCAGTGGTGAGCTTGCTCCTATTCTCACTCCCAGCCTTTAGCTTGGAAGATTCTATGAGCTTTTGCTCTTAACCACTATCCTCTGGCCTCAAGGTGTTCTTATGAGCTGCTCTGAGAATTTTTATGAGTGAATTCATGTGGAAGAAGGGGTATTTATAGGGATGGCCAATCACTGTGGGTTG
Source organism: Dactylis glomerata (assembly GCA_007115705.1). NCBI lineage: Eukaryota > Viridiplantae > Streptophyta > Magnoliopsida > Poales > Poaceae > Dactylis > Dactylis glomerata. Next base: position 113,311 of record QXEO01000551.1, on the reverse strand, counting down.
AAACCTATTTACATGCATTTGGTGACTAAGGTGCTTGTGCACTATTCTGAACCGCCTCTCTATGTTGGATTCTAGCCCAGATTCATAATTTTCATGAATCTGTTAATCATGGGTGAGTTTTATATTATTTCCCTAATCAGCTTGCTCAATATTTGTTTTTGGTTACTAAGTTTATACTTTTTGAGATGATTTCCATTTCTGTATGCTAAGTCGCTGATGGTTTTGGTCTCTGGTTCATCTTGGATGCTAATTACTTGCTAATCTTTTTTAGCAAGCTCTTGGTCATTTAATTCTGAATAATTCTCATTGAGTTTGTTTTAACTATGGAATCCTGGCTAGGCTATTTCTGATGCATGAGTTCATTGCTTAATATTTTCTGTTGGAGCTATTCTGGCTGCTCTTGATATAATATCTTCTGTCATCCTTTTGTCTGAAGTATCTCCTAGATTTAACTAGGTCATCTAGCTGGCCTACTTGTTTGATTTACTGCAGCAACCAATTTTTTTCTCAACTTTGAAGCTTCTCCTATCCATATTCTGTTTATTTGAATTTGGTCACTGCCCTAGCTAATTAGGTTCAGAACCAAGTTTCTGAACTTAATAAAGATGGATTCCAAATAAAATGGTTGACCCTAGGTCAAACCAACATTTTAATCCTAATACAAAACTTTTCTTAGTATTTTTGGCTTGCAGATTGAAGAAGATTAGAAGAAGAAAAGATCAAGATGGTAGATAGGCTAGTTAGTGTTTTCTTCTTTTTCTTTTTATTTTCAGATTTTTGTAATCTGACCACTATGTGGTATGTAACTATACATATATATGAATCTATTGAATAAATAATCTTTTTAACTTTCATATGCAACTTGTTTCATATTTTTCTGATTTTTATCTAAATTGTTAGGAATATTTGAATTTGGCCCTAATTATCCATTTATGAATATTTTTAAATCCAAAGTATGAATTTGGACTCAAACCAACAACTTGATGATCAAAGTGGTTTTATGAAGTTACAAACTTCTTTTTATTGACATGTGTGAGTTATAATATTTATCCCTATCTTTTGCTAAGTTCAAAATATTTCAAATTTCAAATTTGATTCAAATTCCAAAGTTTAAATATGACCTCTAGTCAAACTTCACACTTTGAACCTTAACAAAATAAGTTTTTGAAAATCCACCTTTTTAAAGGACTGAAATGCAAATCACAATTTAAAACTACCCCTTCCACGAGTCCTATTTGTCGGGATGTTACATCCTCTCCTCCTTATAAGAACTTCGTCCCAAAGTTGCCGGAACTAGGTATCTGAAGAGATAAGGATAATCCCTACGTAAATCGTCCTCTTTCTCCCATGTGGCTTCTCTCTCGGGATGGTGCTCCACTGTACTCGACAATATTTTATTGCCCTATTTCTAAGTTGTTTCCACTTTTCATCCAGAATCTTCATCGGTTTCTCCTCATAGGTCAAATCTGGCTTAAGTTCTATTTCTGTATAACTCAAAGGTGCTTCTGGTACTTTCAAACATTTTCACAACTGTGAGACGTAAAATACATTGTGAACTTGAAATACTTTCGTTGGTAATTCCAGTTCATAGGCCACTGCTCCTTTCTGACTCAAAATCTTAAATGGCCCAATGTATCAAGGACTTAACTTCCTGTTAACCCCGAATCTCTTAACTCCTCTAGTCGGACTAACCCTTAAATATACCATATCTCCGACTTAGGGTTCCCATGTTCTTCTTTTTAAGTCTGCATAACTCTTTTGTCGGCTCTGAGCAATTTTTAATCTGTCTCGGATGATATCAATTACTACTTCTTAATCCTTTATATAGTTAGGCTCGAACTCGTTGTTGCTTTTATCCTCGAACCAACAAACTGGCGATATACACCTTCTTCTGTAAAGTGCTTCAAATGGTGTGATGCGGATGGTGTTGATATAGATCACCGACCAGTTGGGAAACCCAAGAGGAAGGTATGATGAGCACAGAAGCAAGTTTTCCCTCAGAAAGAAACCAAGGTTTATCGATCCAGTAGGAGAAAGCCAAACTTAAGAAGGTGATGCTTGCTAGCTTTGTGACACTCCAGCAAGGGCGCCGTTTACGATACTTGTTGGTGCGTCTTCAACTAGTAGCAACGTGGAACCTGCACACAACACAACCAAGAACTTTGCTCCCAACTTACGATGAGGTTGTCAATCTCACTGGTTTGCTGTATACAAAGGTATGAGTGTATCGAGTGGAAAATAATAGTACTATGTGAGAAAGTAAACAGTGCGAGTAAAAGTAAAACGGTGTAACAATGTAAAGGAAATTGGACCGGGGTCCACAGTTCACTAGTGGTGTCTCTCCATAAGATAAATAACAACATGCTGGGTAAACAAATTACAGTTGGGCAATTGATAGAATAAAGATAACGTGCATATGTCACGAGGATCACTATGAGATTTACTCTAGGCATTACAACAAAATACATAGACCGCCATCCAACTCCATCTATGACTAATAATCCACTCACGGGGATATCGTCCGAACACCCCACAAGTATTAAGTTGCGAACAACAGATAACTGCATTAAGCAAAGTGTGTAATGTAAACAAAACAAATGTCCTTGGACACAAGAATATTGTTTTCTCCCTAGTGGCAACAGCACATCTACAACCTTAGAGGTTTCTGTCACTCCCCCAGATTAAATAGAGGCATGAACCCAACTATCGAGCATAAATACCCCCTCTTGGAGTCACTAGTATCTACTTGGACAAGATAGCTACTAACAACGGAGAGCATGCAAGATCATAAACAACATAGAGATAACATAAGATATATGATTCAACACATCAACTCAACATAACACCAATATTCATCGGATCCCAACAAACACAACATGTAAAATTACACAAAGATGATCTCGATCATGTAAGGCAGCTCACGAGATCTAAACATGAAGCACATGGTGGAGAAGACAACCATCTAGCTACTGCTATGGACCCATAGTCCAAGGTATACTACTCACTCATCGCGCCGGAGGCAAGCATGGCGGTGAAGAAGACCTCCGATGGCGATTCCCCTCTCCGGCATGGTGCCGGGAAGAGCCTCTGGACCCTCCCAATCTTTGGTCGACGACGGCGGTGGATCGCGATGTGTTTCTGGAAAATTGATCGGGTACTTAGGTTTTTCCCGTCGAGGGGTCTTTATAGGCGAAGGGGCATCATCAGAAGTGGACCGAGGCGGCCTCACACATAGGGGGCACGGCCAGGGCCTGGGCCACGCCGCCCTATTGTGTGAGCGGCCTGTGGCCCCTCTCCGTCTCCTCTTCAGTTCTCTGGAAGCTTTGGTAAATTTTTGGATGTTCGGCTTTTGTTTCGTCCAATTTCGAGAATATTTCCTGTGTAACTTTTCTGAAACACAAAAACAGCAGAAAATAGGGAACTGGCACTGTGGCATCTTGTTAATAGGTTAGTTCCGAAAAATGCATAAAAACGCCACGAAGTGTAACAAAACACTAAGCAAATGGTGTAAGAACAAGCATGGAGCATCAAAAATTATAGATATGTTTGAGACGTATCAGCATCTCCAAGCTTAACTCCTGCTCGTCCTCGAGTAGGTAAGTGATAACAAAAGAAATAATTTTTGAGGTGACATGCACCAAGACAATATTGATCATCTAAGTAAAGCATTGAGTGCTGGGATCAAAAGAACTTAAAACATGGGCATGAAAGATATAATCTTGATAGAAGAAACTTGGCAACCATGTTATAACATGAAAAAGAACACAAACGAAAGATCATGAAAATGAAACAATGAAAGTCAAACATGTGTTCAAATCATATGGAAAAACATACAAATGGTTTTCAGCTTGTCCTTCATGAGAGAGCAAAACATAAATGCATAGGACACCTTCAAGTTTAAGAGGGCGACTGGATACAACTAATTTAAGAACAAGTGAAACCAAAATCATGAGTCAATCAATGATAAACTTTGGGACTATGCACATTAAACTTAGAATGACAACTATGCTCTCTTAGATGGTGCATAAAGATAGAAGGTGGTGACTCAACATAAATGTAAAAGAAAGGCCCTTCGCAGAGGGAAGCAGTGATTGCAAGTTTCATAAACCTTCAAAAATTATGTTACTTACTAGCTTTGAGCTCTCATTGCCCCCATCATAGGCATCTTGAATGGTTAAAGTTAATGCGAGTACAATTATGAAGCATATGCTTGACAAATCATAAGTTGAAAACCTCGTGTCCCGTGAAGTACGAATACCCAAACCTCAAGCTACTCGACTTAGAGTCACAAGCAAGCTCTTGTCATTGTAAGTATACACATATCATAGAGAACCGCCAATGGGGTACCTCCGTGCCCGATGACATGTGTAACGACCCAAGATTTTATCAAATTTTGGGGGAAAATTTTTGTTTTTATTTTGCTTGTGCTGATTGAAAATTCACAGGGATTTAAAACTTTTGAGTCTATTTGAAAACTTTATTAGAAAACTATATTAAACTTTCTATTACTTCTTGAAGAACTTATTTAGAAAGATCAAGTATCAAATTATTATTTTCCTTTCTTTTATATCAAAACCTATGCAAGATATTAGCATAGAGAATATTTATTAAAAGGTTTATATCTGCTAAAGTTTTCTCTCTCAAAATTTAAAGTTTGAAAGATGATTTCAAACACTATCTAAATTAAGTATTTTCACAAATTCTGAAAAGAATAATTTCCCACCCTATTTCTAATTGTTTTATGCAAGCAAGTCCCTCTTGCTTGGTTCATAATGTTTTATTAAAAATACCCCTTTTACTTGAAAACTTGTTTTATTACTGGCTTAGATTATTGTGCTTCCCTTTTGAAAATCTCTGGAAGAAGTTTGATTTGAATTGAAGTATCTTTGCAAAAGTTATGAAAGAAATAAAGAAAACAGAAATGGAAAAGGGGGAAAGAAGAAATAAAAATATAAAAGGGCCCCGGGGGAAACCATTTGGCCCAGCTCCGGATCGAGCCCACGCCCCAGAATGCTAATCCCCCCGAACCGGTACGGGCGAGTAAGAACACGCCGCGTGTCGTCTCCAGACTCAAATAGAAATCAAATAGATTTTCAAATCACAGATTTGGCCCAGATCTTGTAAAATCAATATAAAATCTTCTGTAAGTCCAAAAATAACAAATGATATACCGTTGGAATCCTTAGAACATCTAGAATCCAGTAGTACAATAATACTCCATATTTTATGGGTCCAATTTGAAACCATTTTCAAATTGGAATCAAACCTTCTGTTAGCTTGATTAATTCATATCCTTAGTTCTGTCCATCCAAAAATTACAAATTTGTAGTCTCTGGAATCCTCTCAACTTGTAGAACACCATAGAATCAAGAAAATCCAAATTTGATACGTGCACACACTTTGTGCATTCAAATCTATCCAAATCACTATTCTGATCATAGTTTGAATTCTATAACCTATTTTGGAGTGATTCCAATTGCAGTGACCTTGCATTACTGCAAGCTATCCAGTAGCAACACTCCCATAATTTCTTGAACCACTTCACAATTATTCAAATTCTAATATGAGGATTTGAGTAATTTCCATTATAAGAATAAATCTATTTCTGTTCAGTAATGTTCCCATCTACCATAGCAAATCTTATGATCATGCCTAGCCATCAATGTTATCTAATCAACATCTTGATCAAGATCATATCTACTTAGACCTATCTTGTCTAGTTCACACATATTCAAATTACAATTGTGTTGTTTGAGTAAAGTGTGATACATCTCAATCTTAGATTCTATTCTTGCTATCCTTGTAATGTTGATCTAATCGACATTATAACACTTATCCAATACCCCATGAACCCAATAGAAACCTTAAACCATTATCCCAAATGTTATCTACCCATACTCAATCCTCTGCCCACTTGATCTTGATTTCATGTGTAGAGCTATTCGATTAACAAATGAGTTAATTGAGTAACTCAATAATTCATGAGTCCTAGCCAAAGCTTAAGTGTAATAGATACTATTTAAGAATAATTGTTGTCACACTTATTCAGTAGTATTACTATTACACTATTTTGTCTCTTATGTGATTTACCCACATGAGATGTTCCAAGACCCAATATGCTTTAATAAAGCATAAAGATCCCACTCATCATATTTTGTCTAATTCATATGTTTACTCAAACAGCAAATGAGCTACTTGAGTAGAATATGAATTCATCACAAACCTAAATCCTATTTTGTTATTATGGTGTTGTTATCAACCATACCCAGATCAGTGCCTACCTAGTATCTGTTCACATGTATTGAACTATTCAACTTGCAAATGTGCTAATTGAGTACTTCAAGCACTCTTGAAACCTAGCCTAGTACCTAAGGGTGATGTATGCTATTTAAAGAATAAATGTTGTTACACTTATTCAAATAGTATTTTGGTTGCACTACCCCACACTTATGTGATCCATTTCACATGAGCTATTCTGAAATTCTTTCATACCTCGATAAAGTATAAAACTTCATCAATTATATTATGCCTATTCTAAACCTCTCTCAAATCATATTGATCTCCCCCAACTAGCTCTCAAATTCATATCTCACAAATCATGATCCTTCGCCATATCTTTCTATCTTAACATATCAATAAACCTAAATTGTTAAGCAAACACCTTTCAATTGTTTGATTGTGTTTGTATGGATTGTTTATGGTATGCTATTTCTTGTGCTATAGTTTGTGCGAAGAGCTGCGTGCTTAGTTGAGAGAAGCGGAACGTCGTGATCTTCGAAAAGGCAAGTGACACACATGTTCCCCTACCCATTTTTACTTATGCATTAGTAAATTCACCTCTTGTAGTATGCATGATAGGTGTTTTACTCAACTGTTTTATCAAATGCTTAGATCCTAGTAGTGTGTAGCTATCCCTCAAACCCCACCTGATAGGATGCTAAGTACTTTGTTAATATTGATGCCATGCTAAGATCACTTGAAAAGTGTTTTGTGAAAAGTTAAGAACTTCAACTAAAATGAAACACCTGGGTGGATTGGTATGGTGATGGAGGTGGTGTTGAGTGGCGACCTGGGGCTACACTACGTGTAGTTGCTGCCTGGGCGTACACTTGTGGATGGCCACCCAGGAACAAAGAGATGGCTATGTCTTCCATGCTTAGCGTACTTCCAGTGCAGCCTTATGACATTATGGGCTCTGTCTTGACTGATTAGAATGTGGGAGTGCAACTAGGCGCGAGAAGATGGTGGTAGATGAATTATAGGTTGGGAGCGGATCTTGCCAGTTAGTTGCCCTCTCCTTCTAAAAGGTCTCGTTTCATTTTATGTATGGGCATAAAATGAATCGCAAGGTGAAAGTGCACAACCCTTGCAAGGTGTTTAAATCTAATCGATTAGCCGTGTCCTCGGTTATGGACAATTGAGTCTCTAGACATGGAATGTACGGAATAATCTCATCACCGATTCTGAATTATTAAAATTTTGTCTAGAACCCCCTAGGTAGGAACTAAGGACCATACACTCCGAGGGGTGGTGGTGCCTGAGGTTCCAACTTTGTCGAATATCGCCCAGTGCCACGTGCCTAGCTAGTATGTGGTTATTGGGGGTTATTTCGACCTTTGAAAATATAAAAAACTTTGAAAGTATTACTTTAAGAAAGAACTGTAGGATAAAACTGGCTTTATGCAAATCAGCCTGTGAGATCCACTAGCCAAATACTCATGTAGATAGGCTCCTCACAACAGCCACCAAATATGTGTCATTTGCCAGTACATCATTGTACTGACCCCTCCGGGGCTGCATATTCAACGTGCAGGTTTTACTTCGAGTAAGGAACCAGGATTAGGATCTCGAGCTTACATTCCAACATGTCTGCATGTGGCACGTGAAGAAGATGGAGGCTCCTTGCCACTCTGTTAATTCCGCTGTGTAAATTGTAAGATTTAAGTACCTTGTATCTGGATCCACGATGTAATCTAGATACTATGCAATGAATAATTCATTTTGTTCTGTGGTGCTATCATTGATCCAGGGAATAGCACTTAACACAGATGTTCCACCTTGTTCTCAAGGTTGGGGCGTTACAACATGGAACAAGCCCACATCAAAATGACAGGACAAACAGATAATGAAAACCTCGACATCTCTTTTATTTACCATTGGTATAGCTTTTTATTTTGAGATGTGTCATCGAATGTTCACTATGGGCATGCTGTAAATTTCCACCATGATTTATGCATGGCTTAGATTAGCGGCCCAGGCGTTTCTCTAACACGTATACAAACTCCATGATCCCGCAGGATTCCCAAATTATTTCACATCGCGAGTATCCATAAACAAAAGATCACGATATCAACTCAAGTCTCAAATAAGAAGTGCAATGTTGAAAGCTTGCCCCATGACGGCATGGCTGGGCTAATTTCCAACTTACAACTTGCAAGCATAACAACTCAACATAAGAGAGTCACAATGTCAAATTTTTAAGAATGAGAAAAGTAAAGTGTGTCATCAGGTTCGTGAGAGCTTTACTGACCAATTTTCACATAACACCAAAAGAGTTTAATTTGAAGGATAGATAAAAGCAAGTCAAATGTACTTTGGAATAGCAAATTGCTAATAGGTATGTATGGTGGACACATTGGAATAACTTGGTTTTTAGGAGTTGGATGCACGAGTAGAGCTCATACTCAGTACAAAATGAGGGCTAGCAAAAGACTGGGAGCGACCAACTAAGAGAGCAATAACGGCCATAATCATGCATAGCGACAAAACATCATTAAGAGAAGCATAAAATGGCATCAAAAGTCAAAAACTAAATGATCATAGAGGCTTATGGCGACTTTGTATGAGTCAAACATGTTGTAAGCATGCGCCAAGTCAACCCAAATAAAGCATCAAGGAGAAAACCAAATTAATGCTTCCAAATAATTAAAACAACGCATGATTTTTTCAAAGGCTCATTAAGCAATTTCAGTCATTTGAGACAAGTCATGCTACAGCAAAACCACTAAGCATACTATCAAAATGACATCAAGCACGACATGCAAAAGTCTAAGCCGTAGTATAAACAAGCTCCTTTTTGTACCACTTTTTTGCATAATTTTTTTCTCTTTTCCAACACCATTCGAACCTTTTTGAAACAACTCTTTTGATGAAAACCAACATGGACCAGAGGTCAAAATACACCTTGATAAAAAGATATAAGAATATCTGAACAAAAATTAAGGCAAAAAACGAAAGCTAAACGCAATTCTAGAAAAAGAGAACACTCGTTGAACGATAAGAGTGAAAAAGGGAGTGTTCTTGGCAAATGAAAAGCAAGGCAACTTCTCCAAAAGAAATTTGTTGGGGTCCAAACATTTATTGCAGAAAACAAAACTAAACAAAACTGAAAACTAAAGACAAGACGCTCCAAGAAAAATGCATAGTGCATGAAGCAATAAAAATATAGTGTGTTGAAAGGTGACCTGATTTTTGCCGATGAAGAAGGGGTGCCTCGGGGGCATCCCCAAGCTTTGACGCTTGTACCTCTTGGATATTTCTTGGGGTGACATGGGCATCCCCAAGCTTGACCTTTTGTCCATTCTTCAACTCATCTCATCATTCTCCAATCCCTACACTTGAAAACTTTCTTCATACAAAACTAAACACAATTCTATTAGCAACATTAGTGTAAGCATAACATTGAATCAACCCTTTTTGCTTCAGGTTTCAACTCAAAACCACCACATATAAAGTATATACTACTGTAGTAACTTCCCCAAAAGTTCCGTGATCAAAAGAACTCAAAAAGAAAGCGATCTAGAGGCAAACACAAATAGTGGCAGAAATCTGTCAAAACAGAACAGCTGACAAAGGTCGATTTTTTCGAGGTTTTTCTGTTGCTCAAATCAAAACTGTAAAACTAATGAAAGTTTTGATATAACTTGGGGCATATGCACAAGAAATCGTAGGTCAAAAAGATATTCTGAGAATTTTCACAAATTTTTACGGTGCAGCACCGATATCTGTTTCAGGACTGCAACACCCCCAAATCTTACCTCACTCAAATTAGAGGCTTCTCTTGGCACAACAACGAAATAAAAAGGATAAGGAGCAGTTATTACAGTAGTAATAACTTCCAAGACTCAAATAAAAGAAAAAGAACTGAAAGTAAAACAATGGGTTATCTCCCAAGAGTGCTTTTCTTTAACGCCTTTGAACTAGGCGCAGAAAGTGCGAATCAAGTAATATCAAGCGATGAAGCATCAAGTTCATAATTTGCTCTAAGAATAGAGTCAAAAAGTAATTTCTTTCTCTTTCTAGGTAAGTGTTCCATACCTTTCTTGAGTGGGAATTGATATTTGATGGTGCCTTCCCTCATATCAATGATGGCACCTACAGTTCGAAGAAAAGGTCTTCCCAAAATAATAGGACATGAAGCATTGCATTCAACATCCATGAAAAGAAAATCAACGGGAACAAGGTTATTGTTAACCATAATAAGAACATCATGAATCCTTCCCAAAGGTTTCTTCTTAGCAACATCAGCAATAGGAACATCATAATAACACTTTTAAAGCGGTGGTAAATCAAGCATGTCATAAATTTTTCTAGGCATAATAGAAATACTAGCACCTAGATCACATAAAGCATGGCAATCAAAACCATTAACATGCATATCAATGATGGGTTCCCAACCATCTTCTAACTTCTTGGGAATAGAAGCTTTTTGCTTCAACTTTTCATCCCTAATTTTCATGAGAGCATTGGTAATATGCTTAGTAAAAGCAACATTTATAGGACTAGCATTAGGAGTCAAAGCAAGCTTTTGCAAGAACAAAATAACTTCAGATATATTGCAGCCATCAACATCAAAATCATTAAAAGAAATAGAGCTATCATCTCCTACACTCCGAAAAATTTTAGTACTCTTTTGAGAAAAAGTTTTTGCAGTTTTGGGCTTTTTAACACAAGGAGTAGGAGTTTTCTCTACACCAATCAAAGTAAGAGGATTGCTAGCATTTGGAACAATATCATTAGAGGTAGTAATGGTACATACCTTCATCTTTCTAGCCATCTCATCTTCTCTTTCCCACCTGGCATGCAATTCTGCTAGCATCCTAACATTTTCATCAATTCTAACTTGGATAGCATTAGCAGTGGCAAAAGTATTGTTCTCTTTCACCTCATTAGGCAACACTTTAAATTTTAGAAGTTCAACATCAAGAGCAAGGCTATCAACTTTAGAAGCAAGAATATCAATTTTGCCTAACTTTTCCTCAACAGACTTATTAAAAGCAGTTTGCTTACCAATGAAGTCCTTGAGCATGACTTCAAGCTCAGAGGGCGCGGCCCTAGTGTTGTTGGAGGAATTACCATAAGAGTTACCATAACCATTACCATTGGTAGAAGGATACAGCCTATAATTGTTACTAGCAAAATTGTTCCTATAAGCATTGTTGTTAAAATTATTATTTCTAATGAAGTTTACATCAACATGCTCTTCTTGAGCAACCAAAGAGGCCAAAGGAACATTGTTAGGATCAACATGAGTCCTATCATTAGAAAGCATAAGCATAATAGCATCAATCTTATCACTCAAGGAAGAGGTTTCCTCAACAGAATTTACCTTCTTATGTTGTGGAGCTCTCTCGGTGTGCCATTCAGAATAATTTACCATCATGTTGTCAAGAAGCTTGGTTGCGGCGCTCAAGGTAAGGGACATAAAAGTGCCTCCAGAAGCTGAATCCAATGGGTATCTTGAAGAAAAATTCAGTCCTGCATAAAAAGTTTGGACAATCATCCAAGTAGTCAGTCCATGAGTAGGGAAATTCTTTATCATAGATTTCATTCTTTCCCAAGCTTGAGCAACATGTTCATTATAAAACTATCTAAACTTCATGATATCACTACGCAAAGCTATAATCTTAGCAGGGGGAAAGTATTTTCCAATAAAAGCATCCTTACACTTAGCCAAAGAATCAATATTATTTCTAGGCAAAGACAGCAACCAATCCTTAGCTTTTCCTCTCAAAGAAAAAGGAAACAACTTAAGCTTAATAATATCACCTTCTACATCCTTATATTTGTGCATCTCACATAGCTCAACAAAATTGTTGAGATGAGCTGCAACATCATCAGTACTAGCACCAGAAAATTGCTCTTTCATAACAAGGTTCAATAAAGCGGGTTTAATCTCATAAAAATTTGCAGCAGGAGCAGGTGGCGCAATAGGAGTGCAGATAAAATCACTATTATTTGTGCTAGTAAAGTCACACAACTTCGTGTTCTCATGAGTACCCATTCTAGCAAAACTAAAAGCAGACAAGTAAAAACAACTATAAAGGAAACTAATTTTTTTGTATTTTTGATAAAACGATGCAAGTAAAAATAAATTAAAGCAAAACTAAAACAAAGTAAAGGATGTGCATGCGAAACTCCCCTTGCAGAAGTCTTCTTTTTCCCCGGCAACGGCACCAGAAAATAGCTTGATGCGGACGGTGTTGATATAGATCACCGACCAGTTGGGAACCCCAAGAGGAAGGTATGATGAGCATAGAAGCAAGTTTTCCCTTAGTAAGAAACCAAGGTTTATCGATCCAGTAGGAGAAAGCCAAACTTAAGAAGGTGATGCTTGCTAGCTTCGTGACACTCCAGCAAGGGCGCTGTTTACGATACTTGTTGGTGCATCTTCAACTAGTAGCAACGTGGAACCTGCACACAACACAACCAAGAACTTTGCTCCCAACTTACGATGTGGTTGTCAATCTCACCGGTTTGCTGTAAACAAAGGTATGAGCATATCGAGTGGAAAACAATAGTAGTATGCGAGAAAGTAAACAGTGCGAGTAAAAGTAAAACGGTGTAACAATGTAAAGGAAATTGGACCGGGGTCCATAGTTCACTAGTGGTGTCTCTCCATAAGATAAATAACAACATGCTGGGTAAACAAATTACAGTTGGGAAATTGATAGAATAAAGATAACGTGCATATGTCACGAGGATCACTATGAGATTTACTCTGGGCATTACAACAAAATACATAGACCGCCATCCAGCTGCATCTACGACTAATAATCCACTCATGGGGATATTGTCCGAACACCCCACGAGTATTAAGTTGCGAACAACAGATAACTGCATTAAGCAAAGTGTGTAATGTAAACAAAACGAATGTCCTTGGACACAAGAATGTTGTTTTCTCCTTAGTGGCAACAACACATCTACAACCTTAGAGGTTTCTGTCACTCCCCCGGATTAAATAGAGGCATGAACCCAACTATCGAGCATAAATACCCCCTCTTGGAGTCACTAGTATCTACTTGGTCAAGATAGCTACTAACAACGGAGAGCATGCAAGATCATAAACAACATAGAGATAACATAAGATATATGATTCAGCACATCAACTCAACATAACACCAATATTCATCGGATCCCAACAAACACAACATGTAGAATTACACAAAGATGATCTCGATCATGTAAGGCAGCTGTCGGTGTAATGGATACCGGGGTATCCCGGTCCACCTGCTCCTGGGCCCCGTCATCGGCCCATCTTTAGCCCAGGAGATAATCAACAATCTTCAGCACGGAGAAGACCCTCACGAGGAGGCGCCTCGTGAGGAGAACGACGACGGAAACCGCTAAGGACCAGAAGACCTCCTCACGAGCCCTGCTGGTGAGGAGAGAAGGGACGCCCACGTCAGCTCAGCACGGTTTCGTGCGGAGCAAGAAGATAACGGGCAGAAGGCCGCGTACCTCCCACGCTACCCCCGACAGGGAGGAGACCAACTTTCGCTGTGCCTGCCTAAAGCGGCATAGTAGCAGTTGGCCACCCCCCCAAATATAGCGTGGACGGTGCAGGGCGCCAGGGGAGGACGTCAGCCTCCTCCACCCACTCCTGTGGACCGGCGCCGCTACCCTACGAAGACCAAGTCTACAGAAGAGCCTAGTTTACAGCTGTCCTCCCTCCTTGGCCGTGTGTGGCAACCCCTTCCCCAAGAAGATAAGGGGAAGGAGGCCCTTGGCGCTATAAAGGGAGGGGAGGCCACCCCTTAGAGGGGATCCGGTCTGATCGAGTCTTCATCTTCTTCAAGCTGCTAGTTGGGCACGCAGGTTCTTCAACCTCTGGCCAACTAGAGCTTTGTAACCAAGGCCTTGTACTCCTCGCGAGGTGTCGCGTCGTAATACAAGAAGTCAGGAAGTAGGGGTTTTACCTCACGACGAGGGCCCTGAACCTGGGTAAAGCTCGGTCTCCCTCTCTGCAGTGCGTTGCGCGTCCGACAATCGAGGCTTCCGTCGCCGTGTTTCGTTGCGATCCAAGATCTCACATGTTCAGCCCCCTGCGTTCGAATCTTCGGGTCCGTCGCGTGGTACCCCGTGTTCTTGCGACACGAAATCCATCGACATTTGGCGCGCCAGGTAGGGGGCTGTGGTGTGTCTTCTTCAAGATCGGCGTTGACATGGGTGACGATCGTCATCACCGTCTTCGCCTTCGCGCTGTCTACGCAAGTCGTCGCCGAGAGCGTCTCCAGGTCCTCGATGGCCTGGAGGCCATCGGAGAGGGCGAGCCCGAGGTCGGCGACATCGGTTTTGGGGGCTTCGCGGCGCTCGCCGATCCCCTTCGTCATGCGGCATGGCCGCCGCGGTTCAAGCCGGACGCTGACGCGTGTTACGATGGGACCTCCGACCCCGCGGAGTTCCTACAGCAGTACGCGGCCAGTGTTCGGGCGGCTGGAGGCGATGGGCGTGTCATGGCCAATTGGTTCATGATGGCTACAAAGGGAAAGCCTCGCCGGTGGCTCTGCAGGCTACCGCCAAGGTCCATCTCGTCCTGGAGGGACCTCTGCGAGCGCTTCCTCGACAGATTTGCCTCCCTGGGACCTGCGCCAGAGGGCGTGTAGGCCTACGCTGCCCTTGGTGGCCCCGTCCCCAGGAGCGTGAGGATAGGGCAAGGGGGCTTAAAAGTCGTCACCCTCTTGCCTTCGACAAGGAAACGGAGCTCTTCATCCGCGCAAGGAACCAAGTGTAACAACAGCTTCACTCGCCATTAATCCTTTCTAATCTGTGGAAACTGTCTGGAGTCGCGAGTCTTGGTCTCACCAGCCTCGCGAGGTCCGCTGGTTGCGACTTAACGCGAACATGAGTTTTCGTCCGATTGCCTTTCGAGAAAGAGCCGGAGCACGGTGTCCGCGCTGGGGCCTTCGCCCGGAAAACAGCAGGCCCGCAAAACCCAGAACGGATCGAGCTCTGACTCGGGAAGGGACCCGCAACAGTCACCTCATACGATCCATGGTGCTCTCTCCTCTCGGGCGACACTCGCGCGAAGGCGCATGAGCGCGTGAGAGTCGCACAACCTGTGTAGATTCCTCCAAGTTTCCTGCTGTCCTTGTCGGCGGCCTTGTGTCTTTTCTCCTGGGATCGCCTTTGTTGTGCTTGGACGCCTGGGGGGCTGCAGGGAAATAGTCCTGTATGCCATTACAGTCACCTCTGGAGCGCCAGTGCCCGCTAGCCTTGCACCACGAGCTGCATACTAAGCGTTAGGCTGCTGTCCCGCTCGGAGGCTGGCCCCCGAACGGCGTAGAGCATTCCCCAGACAAAGGCAAGACAAGGAAAAATATGCAAGGGCACAAATGAGGACGATTTGGCGAACAACGCCTTAAGTACGATTACAACTTAAACTGGCCCAGCAGGGCAATGACTGACAGCTACAAAGTGTGCAACCAACCTAGTTCTTCTGGAGGAGTCAAGGGGGAGCTTACTGGGCGACCGCCGCGTCGCACCCGTCGCCGTCGGCGTCATCGCTGGAGCTTGAGGACGTCCCTTCACCGGAGTCCGTCGCCTCTTCGCTGCCGGATTCCGTGGAACCGGAGCCCTCGCCGCTGGAGGAGCTTGGGGCAGCCGCCCCAGGCCGAGCGTAGATGGCCTGCAGCCGGTCCAAGGCGAAGTTCAATCGCTCTGCCCTGGCCTCGGCTGCGCGGTCAGGATTTCCGGGCGGCGGAGGTGGCGGCCTTCGCAGTACTTCTTGCAAGTTGAGGTCGGGGCGAAGGTGTTGGATGTTGGAGAAGATCCTCGTTCCCGCGAGCCCCAACAGCTCCCGGCACTCGGCGTCGATGAGATCCAAGACCTTCGCCGATGCGCTGTCCAGCTCTTCGGCCACCTGGCTGAAGAAGAGCAGGATCGACCCGTCGTCCTCAGGGGCGGTGGGCAGGTTCAGCCCGTGGATGCCCAGGCGGTGCGCCGCCGCCATGACGCGGGCCGAGAACCCGCGGAACATCCGCACCCGCTGCCTCCGCAGCACGTTGGCCTCCTTCTCAGCGTCCCTGAGCTCCTGGAGCTCGCCGGACATCTCCACGCCTTGCAGGGCCGACGCCGAGTTCTCCTCCTCAAGCCTCTGCACGTCTCGCCGGAGCGAGGCGATGGTGGCGTCGGCTTCAGCAAGGGCACGCTCGGCGCCCTGGCGCACTTCGTGCGCCCCCCTCAGCTCGATCCCCAGGTCGCGGACCTGGCGCTCCAGAGCCTCCCGCTTCTGCTTGTACATCAGGAGGGCGGCGTCGTTCTTGGCGCGGAAGTCCGCGCGGCACGCCTCGGTGGTCTCTTTGCGCTTCCGCTCGGTCTCCTGCTCCAGGTTGATCCGTCGCTGGTTCAGCATGTGGTCCATCTTCGCCTGGAGAGAAGCCTCGCGCTGGTTCAGCGCCTCCTGTTGCCGAGCTAGCTCGGCGGTGGTCTGGCTGGTCATCGCCTCTCGGCTCTCCAGGGCCTCCCGCTCCCTGTTGAGCCGGTCTTCGAGGGCTTGGAGCTGCTCCTCCCGGAGGCGAAGTCCCCGCTCGCGCTCGTGAGCCTCTGCTTCTCGGACGGCGAGCCCAGCCTCTCGCAGGCTCAGGCTCTCCGCCCGGGAGTCCGCGCTCTCCTCGCGAGCGTGGAGGAGGGCCTCCCGGTCCTCAACCTCTTCCAGCCTCCGCTGGGCATTGGCGAGCAGGCCGTCGGCGTTCGTCCTAGCCTGGTCCAGGAGGTGCTGAGCTGCCCTCTTGGCCTCCTCCCCGGCCAAGGCCAGGTTTGGAGGTCCGACGGTGGGGGGAATCCTCTGGCGCGCCTCGGAGACGATCTTCATGGCCTCCTCGTGCGCCCGGGCCAGGACTCCCCTCGCCGATTCCCTGGCTTCTGCCAGGGCCTCTTCAGCCTCCTTAGCCGCGCTAGCGCGGATCTCCTCGGCCTCCTTCCTCGCTCGTTCGCGGCGCTCGGCGGCGCGCTGGTCCAGGAGGCGGCACCTCTCCGTGGCTTGGTGCAGGAGGGCCCAGCCCTCGTCAATCTGCGCCTGCTCGGCGGAGCGCGCCCTGGCAACCTCGCCGCGGAGGGCGCCAGTCGCGGCCGCGAGCACCCTCTCCCATGGGTTGGCGGCGTGGGGCTCGGCGGCGATCCTCGCGGGCCTCCCCTGTATCTCCGGTAGGGGAGGCGATGCGGCCCTGGAGGGCTCTGGCGCGGTGGAAGTCGCCCTCCTCTCGCTGCTCGGCTCGGGGGCTGTTCCCGAGCTTGGCGGTGCAGCAGTTCTTGCCGGAGGTGCCTCCGGGGTGGTGCTGGTGCTGGCTACAGAGGGGGCAGCAGGAGCTGCCCCCATCGTCTCTGGTGTGCCCCCTGAGCTAGGGGGCTCGGTCGTGCTGGGAGCCGCGGCGGCTCCCGGGGCGGACTGCACGTCTGCGGACGCGCGATCCTCTCCTTCTCCGGCGGCGCGCGGCGGCGTCACCGGTGTGGTCGTGGTCGCCGGACCAGGGCCCGGCGTGGTCTGGCTGGTCTTCCTCCTCTTCTTCTCCTCCTTCTTCTCCTCGGCGTCCCTGGAGAGGGAGGGGTAAGGGGATGAAGTCAGGGGAAAGGTAAGGTAAAAAGGTAAAAGTCTTCGTGCAGGAATACTCACGAGGCGTCTCGCTCCACCCATCCTCTTTTACTCGGGAGGGAGGAAGGTGGTGGCGGGGGCGCAGAAGATTCGACCGCCGGCTTCTTCCCTCGAGAGGTCCCGGCCTCGGGATTCCAGCTGGCGCGTTCATCATTGGATTTGGAGCGGCGCTCCGCCTCCAGGCGGGCTCGGCGCCCCTCTTCCTCCAGGTCTCGTGAGGAGTACGCGTCGGCGTCTCCCCCGGTGGGCTCGTCTGCCGAGGAGGAGTCGTCGGAGGAGGAGTCTGAGAGCACCACGGTGCCCTCAGGACGCCTCCGGCGGACCAGCCGCCCGCCGGACTCCGCGTCGTCGTCGTCGTCGTCGTCGTCATCGTCTCCGGAGCTCGAGGGCCCCGCTCCCCGAGCTGCCGAGCCCTGCTCCGAGCTTGCCGCTGGTGCGCTCGGGAGAGGACCAGGCACGACGCCGTCGGCAAGGAACGGGCCCCAGGCGTTGAATTTCAAGACCCCCGCCATAACGCGACTGGTCTCCCGAGCACCCAGACAGTAGATCGGGAGGGCATTGCGTGGGATGGCGGGGATGGCAGCGGAAGAGAATAAGGCTCTTATTACCTCCTCCCGAGCGTCGGCGTTGAGCTCGCCGAGGTGGAGCCTAAGGCCGTCTCCGGACCTGTGCCCCCAGATCTCCCGGCGGTGGTCCTGCAGGGGGGCGATGCGTCGGGTAACAAATTCCACCCCGACCATGGTCCCCGTAACACCAGCCTCCCGGAGATCTCGGATCCGCGGGCGGAGCGTCTTCAGGGCTTCCTCCGGCAGGGCCTCGCTGGCCCAGGTGGTGAGCTTGACGGGAGGGATCCCCGTCACGAGGAAGAGCTCCGATTCCTCGAGGATGTCGACGAAGAACCAGCGGCTCCGGAAGTCGTCGACCTTCTTCATCCACTTCAAGTCGATGAAGTCGCCCTCTGTCCCGGTGGTGGCAATGAAGGAGACGCATCCGGAACTCTGGTTGAGCCCAGAGGACCGGAGGGAGAAGAGGTGGCGGAAGTACGCCACCGACGGCTTGATGCCGATCCAGGCCTCGCAGGCGTAGGCGAAAACCGCCAGCAAGGTGACGGATTTGGGGTGCAGGTGGATGGCCTGGATCCCATAGGTCTCCAGGATCGCCAAGAAGAAGGGGGAGAACGGCGGCCGCAGGCCGGCGAAGACGGAGAAGAGGAAGAAGGGTTGCGCCGTCGCAGGCAGAGTGTCCCGCGGCGCGCGGCCGTGCCAGATGCGGGTGGCACCCCACTCGTTCTTGCCGCTCCCGACCATCTCCCGGACGGTCTGGAGCTCGCGGCTGCTCTTGATGCGAGATTCAAGCAGGGGCGCCGCCGGTCGCGGCGCCGCTCCAGAAGACCTCGCTGCTCCGATGGCCCGGCGCGGTGCCATTGCTCTGGGCGGGGGCGAGGGGCAGCGGGAGGATTGGAAGCTAGGAAGGATTTGGTGCTCAAGATCTTCGGAAGGGAAGTGGTGGCGGCGGTGCGTTGTGGGAAAGGAGGAAGAAGCCTTCTCTGCCAAGCTTTTAAGGGGGCAGTCAGGGCGCGGTTTTCGAAGCACCGGCCTTGACGCGACGGTTCGAAAAACGCCCGTTGCCCCACTACCCACGACCTCCGCGCCGTTTCGTTCGCCAACGTGGGGGAGCCACGTGCCCACGATCTTCGCATCTTCACATGGTCCTCTGACCGCGCAGTTGACGCGTGCCGTTGGAGGGCCCAGCAGCTTCGGGGGCCCCCGACCCTTCGCTTCCTCAAGAGGGCGCGTTGTGGGCCGGGCTCCCGGGGGCTACTGTCGGTGTAATGGATACCGGGGTATCCCGGTCCACCTGCTCCTGGGCCCCATCATCGGCCCATCTTCAGCCCAGGAGATAATCAACAATCTTCAGCATGGAGAAGACCCTCACGAGGAGGCGCCTCGTGAGGAGAACGACGACGGAAACCGCTAAGGACCAGAAGACCTCCTCACGAGCCCTGCTGGTGAGGAGAGAAGGGACGCCCACGTCAGCTCAGCACGGTTTCGTGCGGAGCAAGAAGATAACGGGCAGAAGGCCGCGTACCTCCCACGCTACCCCCGACAGGGAGGAGACCAACTTTCGCTGTGCCTGCCTAAAGCGGCACAGTAGCAGTTGGCCACCCCCCCAAATATAGCGTGGACGGTGCAGGGCGCCAGGGGAGGACGTCAGCCTCCTCCACCCACTCCTGTGGACCGGCGCCGCTACCCTACGAAGACCAAGTCTACAGAAGAGCCTAGTTTACAGCTGTCCTCCCTCCTTGGCCGTGTGTGGCAACCCCTTCCCCAAGAAGATAAGGGGAAGGAGGCCCTTGGCGCTATAAAGGGAGGGGAGGCCACCCCTTAGAGGGGATCCGGTCTGATCGAGCCTTCATCTTCTTCAAGCTGCTAGTTGGGCACGCAGGTTCTTCAACCTCTGGCCAACTAGAGCTTTGTAACCAAGGCCTTGTACTCCTCGCGAGGTGTCGCGTCGTAATACAAGAAGGCAGGAAGTAGGGGTTTTACCTCACGACGAGGGCCCTGAACTTGGGTAAAGCTCGGTCTCCCTCTCTGCAGTGCGTTGCGCGTCCGACAATCGAGGCTTCCGTCGCCGTGTTTCGTTGCGATCCAAGATCTCACACGTTCAGCCCCCTGCGTTCGAATCTTCGGGTCCGTCGCGTGGTACCCCGTGTTCTTGCGACACGAAATCCATCGACAGCAGCTCACGAGATCTAAACATGAAGCACATGGTGGAGAAGACAACCATCTAGCTACTGCTATGGACCCATAGTCCAAGGTAGACTACTCACTCATTGCGCCGGAGGCAAGCATGGCGATGAAGAAGACCTCCGGTGGTGATTCCCCTCTCTAGCAGGGTTCCAGGAAGAGCTTCTGGACCCTCCCGATCTCGGGTTGACGACGGCGGCGGATCGCCATGTGTTTCTGGAAAATTGATCGGGTCTTTAGGTTTTTCCCATCGCAGGGTCTTTATAGGCGAAGGGGCGGCGCCAGAGGTGGGCCAGGGGGCCCTCACCATAGGGCGGCGCGGGCCAGGGGTAGGCCGCGCCCCTGGTGGTGTGGCCACCCCGTGGCCCCCCTCCATCTCCTCTTCGGACTTCTGGAAGCTTCGGTAAATATCTGGATGTTCGGCTTTTGTTTCGTCCAATTCCGAGAATATTTCCTGTGTAACTTTTCTGAAACGCAAAAATAGCAGAAAATAAGGAACTGGCACTATGGCATCTTGTTAATAGGTTAGTTCCGGAAAATGCATAAAAACGCCACGAAGTGTAACAAAACACTAAGCAAATGGTGTAAGAACAAGCATGGAGCATCAAAAATTATAGATACGTTTGAGACGTATCATGATGCCATCTTAATACTATTCTGATAGCTATTGTTGTATGAAAATTTTGCTAAGGGTAGATGTTCGTGCCATGATCCTCCAAAATCTAAAGCACATGCTCTCAGCATATCTTCAAGAATTTGGTTTGTTCTTTCCGTTTGTCCTCCAGTGTGTGGATGGTATGCGGCACTAAAGTCTAGTTTGGTTCCTAGAGCTTTTTGTAGTTGTTTCCAAAATGCTGAGGTGAACACTGAACCTCAATCTGACACTATTTTCTTCGGTATTCCATGCTTACTAACAACTTCATTCACATGGATTTATGCGAGTTTCTCACAACTATCTTTCTGATTTACCGCTAAGAAATGAGCACTTTTTGTTAACCTGTCTACTATTACCCAGATCATATCCTTTTAATTCCTAGTCATGGGTAGGCCGGTAACAAAATCCATTCCTATTTCTTTCCACATCCATTTGGGAATAGGCAAAGGTTGTAATTTTCCAGCAGGACTCTGATGTTCTGATTTAACTCTTTGGCATGTATGACATTTGGAAACATACTTAGCTGTCTCTCTCTTCATGTTGTTTGTCGATGGATTTCGTGTCGCAAGAACACGGGGTACCACACGACGGACCCAAAGATTCGAACACAGGGGGCTGTACGCGTGAGATCTTGGATCGCGACGAAACAAGGCGACGGAAGCCTCGAGACGCCGGAAAGCACACCGCACTGCTGAGAGAGACACCGAGCTTTACCCAGGTTCAGGGCCCTCGTGGTGAGGTAAAGCCCCTACTTCCTGCCTTCTTGTATTACGACGCGATACCTCGCGAGGAGTACAAGGTCTTGGTTACAGAGCCCTAACTAGCCGGAGGTAGAAGAACCAACTTAGCCTAGCTAGGAGCCCGAAGATGAAGATCTGATCTCCTCTAAGGGGTGGCGTCCCCTCCTTTTATAGCGCCGGAGTCCTCCTTCCCCTTATCATCTTGGGGAAGGGGTTGCCACAAACGGCCAAGGAGAAGAGACAGCTATTGTCTTGGGTCTTCGGTAGATGTAGTCTTCATAGAGCAGTGGCGCCGGTCCACGGGAGTGGGTGGAGGAAGCTGACATCCTCCTCTGGCGCCCTGCACCGTCCACCCTATTTTTAGGGGGGTGGCCAATAACCACTGTGCCGCTTTATGCAGGCACGGCGAAAGCTGGTCTCCTCCCTATCGGGGTAGCGTGGACGGTACGCGGTCTTCTTTCCTTATCTTCTTGCTCAGCACGGAAACGTACTGAGCTGACGTGGATGTGGTCCATCCCCTCACGAGAAACAGCTCGTGAGGAGGTCTTTTGGTCCTTAGCAGTTTTAGCCGTCGTTCTCCTCATGAGGGTCTTCTCCGCTGGGCTTCGGTTGTCGGTTTACCCCTGGGCCGAAGCTGGGCCGTCAAAGGGGCCCAGGAGTAGGTGGACCGGGATACCCCGGTATCCAGAACACCGACAGTAGCCCTAGGGAGCCTGGCCCGAAACACGCCCTCTCGAGGGAGCGAAGGGTCAGGGGCCCCCAGAAGCTGCTGGGCCCTCCAACAGCATGCGTCAACGCGCACGGTCCGAGGACCATGTGAAGATGCAGAGGCCACGGACACATGGCGCGACCGCAGCTGGCGAGACAAAGCGGCGGGCGTCCCAGCAGTCCCCGAGGCATCGAACCGTCATGATGGCGTGTCACTTCACTGCAGAGCGCTGTGCCGACGCTCCGATTCCCATGCTGGGACTTGACGCTTCGACGCCGGCCGCGCCCTTTAAATGCAGTCTCCTCGACACATCTGGCACTTCATCCTCCTCCTCCAGTACTACTTCTCCTTCAGACTCTTCCCCGAGCAATGGATCCCTCTGCCTCCTCCGCCGCCGCTGGATCTGGCTCAGGGGCGAAATGTCGTGGGTGCCCCCCGGGCAGCCGGAACAAGGCGAAGGTTCCCACCTGGTGGACGCCCAGCGCCAGAGGTCCCCTGCACATCGGGGCGCCGACGCAGGGCATGGTGAATCGCGCCGCTCCAGGGACCTCCATTGCCTTGACCCTTCGGGGTCCAGCGCCTGGAGGCGCTCTGAACGCGCCGTCGCCGGTGGCAGCGGCTCCCCGCCCCACGGGGAGCATCGATTGGGTGCTCCGGGAGGTGGAGGCCACCCTGGGGCCCCTCCCCCTGGTCGCAGATGATCCGGTCCCATAGGAGGTGGCCCCGCCCGCGACTCCCCACCGCTTGGCAGCGGAGATGCTAGGACCCCTCCTCACGTCGGGGTCCCACTTCTTGGAGCTCCTCATCGTCATCAAGGCTTGGAGCTTCATCTCCCTCCGGCTGTCCGATGCAGTTTGGAGGGTAATCTATGCCCCCGGCTTCTCCACTGGAGAGGTCGTGTTGGTGGAGCAGAGCAGGCCAGAGCTCCCCTGGCCTGTTGACATCATCCTCGGAGCGGGCGGCAATGCCGTCCTCTCCGGGCGCTGGAGGGCATTCGCCATCGGCCACCGCCTCCGCGTCGGCGACCACCTCGTCTTCCGCTTCAAGCTAGGGATGCTGGAGGCCTCGGTGCAGATCTTCGCCGCCGTCGGCGTCCGCTGCACCTTTCCCCAACCCGCGGCGGAGTAAAGGGGCGGCCTTGCCGTGGTACCCTTCTGGGGAGGAGAGCTAGTCTCATCCCCTCTTTTGCAATGTAGCTCACGCCGGCGGGGTATGCCCCGCTGGGGGCTATTAATGAAGCTTTCCTTGTTAGTTGTCCTTTTCCTTCGCTCCTTGCTGCTTCTCACCGTCCTGGCCATCCGCACGCTCGAGAGCCGTGGCGAGTTTTTCACGCGTGAGGGAGGCCTCCCTGCGCCTCAGAGCTCATGACGGGGTCGGCGCCGACGACGATTGTGGACGATTCCTGAGACAAGAAGTTGAAACAGAGTCAGAAAAATACAAAAAAACCCAAATCCACAAAAATGAAAAACAAATCGATAAAACAAACGAAAAAAGAAAGGCGAATAAGATGCCCCTGTGACCGGCACAGGGACCTTCCTCGTCGTGAGGGAGCGCGGCACTATCTGTGCCAACAGCTAAGAGCAAATTGTCACATGTGGCAATTCACGGGGCCTTCCTTGTCGTGAGGGAAGCTGGACTCTCATGGATGTGAAAGCATCGATACTTAAGATAGCCCAGAGGCCGTCGACACCTCGTTGAGGGTTGCTCACGAGGTGAAGGGCCTGGCGCGGACCTCCGGATCTACGTCTCCTTCGCAAGATGATCAGAGCGGCCTTGGTCTTCGATAATCCTACCATGTTTGGCCTTCCTCGAGCGAGGGGAATCTTGACTCCTGCGGATGTTAAGTGCATCAACGCGTCCGTGCGCCCTCGTGAGGGTTGCTCACGAGGCGCTGATCCTTAGCGGGTGCCTTGGGCACACCTTGGACTTTTTTCCGAAGATTTCTTATTTTTCGGTGTACATCGCGAGGAACTAAGCACCACGGGCATGTGGAGGTGATCGATAACGGGGTCGTCGCCCCTGATAAGAGCTCAGTCCCTTCGGGTTTTTCGGGCTTGCTATTTTCCGGGCGAAGGCCCTAGCATAGACACTGTGCCTAGCCCCCTTCCGCGTGAAGCACAATAAAAAATAAATGGACTTCATACCATTTCAATATCATGCCGAAGCAAAGGCGCTACATGCGCTTTAACTTAAACTCAGTGCTGAAGAGCAGTTTGAGCTGATACAAAGTGCCGTGATAACGGTCTTATCTCCTCGTGAGGAACCTACGGGTAGAACTTTCGCAGATGAGCTATGTTCCATGGGTTCCCCATTGGCACGCCTTCTGCGGTTTCCAGCCATGCCGAGCTCAGCCTGGCGATGTGTGTCACCTTGAAGGGGCCCTCCCACATCGGAGACAGCTTGTGTAGGCCTTCACGAGAGAGTATCCTTCTGAGCACCAGATCGCCCACCTCCAGAGTCCTTGCTCGAATATGGCGGCTATGGTAGCGGCAAAGTCCCTGCTGGTACCTCGCAGCGCGAAGAGCTGCTTGGCACCAAGCTTCTTCAAGCTGGAGGAGGCGATCCTTGATGAGGTCCTCTTGATGTATCTCGTTGAAGGCGAGCACCCTTGGCAACCCGAACTTGACGTTGGTGGGAAGGATAGCCTCCGCCCCGCAGACCAAGAAGAAAGGAGTCTCCCCAGTGGGCTTGGCGGAGGTAGTCCGAATGGACCACAAGATGGACTGGAGGTTGTCTAACCATTTCTTGTCGCAGGCTTCGAGCTTGGAGTTGAAGCTTCTCGTCTTGAGTCCCTTGAGGACTTCGGCGTTGGCATGCTCGGCCTGGCCATTGCTCCTGGGATAGGCGACTAAGGCGAAGCAGATCTTGATGCTGGCTGATGCACAATACTCCCGGAACAACCCGCTGGTGAACTGGCTGCCGTTGTCGGTGATTATGCGTTTAGGCACACCAAAATGGCAGACCAGGCCACGGATGAACTTGACTGCGGACCTGGCCGGTATGGTGCACACCGGCTCCACCTCCACCCACTTGGTAAACTTGTCGATGGCGACGTAGAGGTAGCGATAGCCCCCTTGCGCTCGAGGGAATGGACCCAGGATGTCCAGCCCCCAAACAGCAAAGGGCCAAGTGAGCGGGATGGTTTGTAGCTCCTGCGCTGGTTGATGGATTTGCTTGGCGTGAAATTGGCATGCCTCGCACCTCTTGACCATTTCTGCTGCATCCCAAAGCGCCAAAGGCCAATAGAAACCGCTGCGGTACGCCTTTGCAGCGAGGGTTGAAGTAGAGGCATGAAGTCCACACTCACCGGCGTGGATGTCCCTGAGAAGCTCTTGGCCCTGGTGAGTAGATATGCACTTCAGAGCGATGCTGTTAGGGCAACACCGGTACAAGTAACCATCTATGATGCAGTATCCCGAGGCTTGGCGTACTATCCTTCCAGCCTCCGACTCGTCCTCGAGAAGCTTGCTACTGACGAGGAAAGCCTTGAGCTCGAGGATCCAATCCACTCCCTCCTGCCTCGCTAATGCCAGAAGGAAGCGGTCGCCCGAAGGAGGCCCACAATCCGGAGCCCCCTGCTCCGGTGGCAGCAGCAAGGCAGGCGGAAGGTCGGATCCTGTCGTTGATGGAGAAGCGGATGGCTTGAAGAGGTGCACCTCAAAGACGCCAGCTGGCTGCGCTTGGCGATGAGAGGCGCGCTTGGCGATTTCGTCCGCTTCCACATTTTCTCCTCGCGGAATGTGCTTCAGCTCCAGACCTTGGAAGCGTTTTTTGATGCTCATCAAGATAAGCCGCCATGTGCTCATCCTTCAGAGTGTAGCTCTTCTTAGAGAAGTTCACAACCAGCTGTGAATCTCCCTTGATGATGAGGCGCTTGATGCCCAAGGCATTTGCCGCCCTTAGGCCAGCGAGTAGTCCTTCGTATTCCGCGATGTTGTTGGAGACCTTGTGCTCTGGCCTGAAATAGAGTTGAACGGCGTAGAAGAGCTTGTCCCCGGTGGGAGAGGTGAGGACGGCCCTAGCCCCCGCACCGGGAAGGTTGACGGCGCCGTCGAAGTGCATGACCCAAAGTCCTCAGGCCTCTTCCCTGGGAAGTGTAGACTCCACCTCTGGAGGCTCGTCGGCGAATGGATCAGTCCATTCGGCGGTGAACTTGGCCAGAGCTTTTCTTTTGATCAATTTGGTGGTTTTGAAGGAGATCTCGAAGGGTTGAAGCTCCACGGCCCACTTTGCCACCCTTCCGGTGACATTTGGATTGCGCGGGATGGTCTCCAAGGGCCGATCAGTGACCACCTTGATCAGGTTGCCCTGGAAGTAGTGACGTAGTTTCCTTGAAGCGATCAGCAGGGTGTAGAGCAGCTTTTGTTGCATGGTGTAGCGCTCCCGCACGTCGCGCAGTACCGTGCTGATGAAGTACACGGGTTTCTGCACCTTGGCGGTGTCTTCAGGAGTTTTCTCTTCATGGAGATCAGGAGCGTCGCTCTGCAAGAGCGGCTTAGTTGGCGAAGTTGCAGCGGGCAGCTCCTCACGAGGGGCAGAGGGAATTGCTGCTTCTCCCTTAGGAGGAGCCCCCGGGCACGGAGGATCGACTTCCTCTTTGGCGATTACCTTGGCATCCCGCTCAGCGACGAGGACGGCACTCGCGGTTCTTGGGATCACCGTGATGTAAAGTAGCAAGGGATCACGGAATGTTGGGGCAACCATGATCGGTGGACTCGTGAGATACCTCTTCAGCTCGGAGAAGGCCTTGTCAGCTTCCGAAGTCCACTCAAACTTCCCAGTGCGCTTCATGAGCTTGAAGAAAGGCAGGGCCTTCTCCCCGCTCCTCGTGATTAAGCGCCCCAGGGCTGCCATGCATCCCACGAGGCGTTGCATCTCCTTAAGATTGCGCAGAGGATGCATTTCTTCGATGGCCTTGACTTTGTCGGGGTTCGCCTCTATCCCGCGATGAGACACGAGGAACTCCAACAACTTGCCCGACGGTACGCCGAAAGGGCACTTGGCGGGGTTGAGCTTGATGTTTACCTTTCTCAGGTTGGCGAAGGTTTCCTCTAGATCTTCAATGAAGGTATGACTCTCACGAGTCTTGATGACGATGTCATCGACGTAGGCTTCCGCATTCCTTCCCATCTGAGCCCCCAAGGCCTTGCGCATGAGCCTTTGGAAGGTTGCTCCTGCGTTCTTTAGGCCGAAGGGCATGCAGACGTAGCAGTACACACCGCAGGGTGTGATGAAGGCAGTCTTCTCTTTGTCCTCCCTTGCCATCTTGATTTGATGATAACCAGAGAAGGCATCCAAGAAGCAAAGGAGGTCGCAGCCGGCGGTGGAGTCGATGATTTGATCTATCCTTGGGAGCGGATAAGGATTCTTGGGACAGGCTTTGTTGAGACTTGTAAAGTCCACGCAGAGGCGCCCACTGCCGTTAGCCTTTGGGACAACCACTGGATTAGCAATCCAGGTGGGGTGGGCTACCTCGCGTATCAACTTGGCCTTCTTTAGCTTCTCTATCTCTTGGACAATGAAGTCTTGTTTCTCTTGCGCTTGCTTCCTAGTCTTCTGCTTCATGGGGTGTGCCTGAGGGCACATGGCTAAGTGGTGCTCGATCACCTCCCTGGGAACGCCGGGCATATCTGACGGAGTCCAGGCGAACATGTTAGAGTTTGCCCGCAGGAAGGTGACGAGCGCGCTTTCCTATTTGGGGGAAAGCCCTGCCCCGATGGTGATGAAGTTTTCGCAGCCCCCGGCCTGGAGCGGGACCTTCTTTGTAGCAGAGCGCTCTTAAGTAAACTGGGGCCTCCTCCCTGAGGGTACCGCTGCTTCCCCAATGCTCATGTCCAACATTGGATGGACCAGGTCCTCACTTGGCGTAGTTGACGTAGAGGCAGCGAATTTCTTCCCTGACAAGCCCGGCAGGAGGGGCTCGAGAGAGGCCTTCTTGGCTGCAGCTTGCTCCTGTGACATGAGGTGCTTCCTCCTCGTGAGGTCACCGGAGTGTTCCAGCAGATCTTCATTGGCGGGGAACATGGTGGCGGCCTCACGGTAGACATGCTCTACAGAGCGGAGAGCATCCTTTTTGTTGCAGCGCACGGTGATCGTGCCGTTGGCGCTAGGAATCTTGAGGATGTTGAAGCCATGATGCATTGCCGCTATGAATCTTGCCAAGGCTGGGTAGCCAAGGATGGCGTTGTAAGGAAACACGATGTAGGCGACGTCAAAGTCGAGGCTTTCTGTCCTATAGTTGTCCCTTGTGCCGAAGGTGACGGGCAGGCGCACCTGCCCGATGGGCGTTGTAGAACCCTCTGTTACCCCGAAGAACGGTCGGGTTGGCATGAGCTGATTGTACGGCACTTGCATCTTCTCGAAGACCTCGACAGAGATGATGTTGAAGCCCTCCCCTCCATCGATGAGAGTACGGTTGACGGCGATGTTATTGATGGTAGGCGTGCATAAGAGGGGAATTGTGCCCACTGTCTTAGTGGAGATTGGATGATCCTCTTCGTCGAAGCCGATTTTGCTGGTAGACCACTTCAACCTGTGGCTATTGACGCTGGGTTGCGCTGCCGCGATCTCTCATGATAGCTGCTTGAAGTGAAGATTAGACAAAGGAGCTTGGGCTCCACCCAGGAGGCAAGTAGCAAAGCCTCGCGGCTCTTGATAGCCCCCCTAGTTCTCTTCTGGATGATCGTTCGCTGGTGGAGGCAGCGGCATCGGCTCGAGATCTGCACGTGACAGACCATCGCAGCGGCGACCCTCATCCCGGTCGTCGTCGCGGCGGTCGCCCCGGGATCCACCCTTGCCATAGCTATGGCTACTCCCACGGCGCTTGGTGACCCATTCTCTTCATGAAATTTCCGGACTACCCAACAATCATCAGTATTGTGGGTGTCATTCTTGTGGAGGATGCAGTAGCGACGGCGACGACCCTTATCGCGCTCGGAGCGGTCCGCGCGGCGCTGTTTATGACCAGGTTCCGCCGCGAGGACAGCAGCCTCCTTACGCTTAGGGTCCTTGGACTTCGGTTTTGGGGGAAGCGCCTCCGGCAGGTTGTGCACAAAGTGCCTCGCCTCCTTAGCCTTGGCGCATCTGTCGGTGATCTCGAAGAGCCTGACGATGGAAGTCAGCTCATCATTCACGGACAGCTTTTCCCTTATCTTGATGTCAGCGACGCCCGTGGAGAACGCGGAGATGACCTCCTCATTGGAGATCTGGGGAATCTTGTTCCTCATCTGGCTGAAGCGCTAGATGTACTGACGAAGCATTTCGCCCTTGTACTGATGTACCACCTTGAGATCATTCTTGGTGGCGGGGTGCTCGTACGTTGACATGAAGTTGGCGATGAACTGACGGCACAAGTCCTTCGACGAAGTCACGGATTCGTGCAGAAGATTCATGAGCCAAGTTCGCGGAGCGTCTTTGAGGTCCATGGGAAACCAATTAGCCATCGCACGCTAGTCTCCACGTGCGGCCTGAATGGCGATGAAGTAGAGCTGGAGAAATTCGACGGGGTTGGTGGTTCCGTCATAACGCGCGCTGATGTCCGGCTTGAACTTGTCAGGCCAGACCACGTAGCGTTGCCGGCGAGTGAGAGAAAGGCACCCGGGGTTGTAGACAGGGTCCCCGGTGACTTTGACGTTCTTGCCAGCTTCGCCGATGTCGTCGATGGCGCGGTCATGATTTTTGCGGCGGTGCTCAAGGGAGACGCGTGCGTCTTCCGGAGCGCGTTGGACGATTTGGTAGCAGGGCTCCCCACGCGGCGAAGATGCGGCGTGGGAAACCACCTTCTTGGCCTGAGCGGCCTTCCCATCTCCGGCACCCGGGGCGCGGTGCCCCTCCGCTGGATCTGGTTCTCCCGCGCCCTGGGCTCCTCCCAAGGCCGGGTCTTCGTTGGCGATGGCGACAAGCTCGACGATTCGAGCACGCCGCCCCTCACGCCCATCCGCAGTGGGCTGATAGTGCAGCAGCTCCTGTGCCATGGCGAGAGCCTGCGCAAGGGCCAGCTGACTCCCAGAACGGGCGCGAGAAGTAGCGGTGGCGGTGAAGGAGAGCGAAGGCTCTGTATGCCCGGACGGGAGGTAGGAGGACTCTAGATCTTCCTCCTCGGCCGAGACATGCTAGCGACGGAAGATGGGCTCGGTTTGTCCCCGAATGGTGTTGCGGCGGCGAAGACGCTCGAGCCTTGCGTTGGCGTCGGCCATGTTGAAGCAGATCTGGAAGAAAACACACCACAGCCCCCTACCTGGCGCGCCAAATGTTGATGGATTTCATGTCGCAAGAACACGGGGTACCACACGACGGACCCAAAGATTCAAACACAGGGGCTGTACGCGTGAGATCTTGGATCGCGATGAAACACGGCAACGGAAGCCTCGAGACACCGGAAAGCACACCGCACTGCAGAGAGAGACACCAAGCTTTACCCAGGTTCAGGGCCCTCGTGGTGACGTAAAGCCCCTACTTCCTGCCTTCTTGTATTACGACGCGATACCTCGCGAGGAGTACAAGGTCTTGGTTACAGAGCCCTAACTGGCTGGAGGTAGAAGAACCAACTTAGCCTAGCTAGGAGCCCAGCGATGAAGATCTAATCCCCTCTAAGGGGTGGCGTCCCCTCCTTTTATAGCACCGAGGTCCTCCTTCCCCTTATCATCTTGGGGAAGGGGTTGCCACAAATGGCCAAGGAGAAGAGACAGCTGTTACCTTGGGTCTATGGTAGACGTAGTCTTCGTAGAGCAGTGGCGCCGGTCCACGGGAGTGGGTGGAGGAAGCTGACATCCTCCTCTGGCGCCCTGCACCGTCCACCCTATTTTTAGGGGGGTGGCCAACAACCACTGTGCCGCTTTATGTAGGCACGGCAAAAGCTAGTCTCCTCCCTGTCGGGGTAGCATGGACGGTACGCGGTCTTCTTTCCTTATCTTCTTGCTCAGCACGGAAACGTACTGAGCTGACGTGGATGTGGTCCATCCCCTCACGAGAAATAGCTCGTGAGGAGGTCTTCTGGTCCTTAGCAGTTTTAGCCATCGTTCTCCTCATGAGGCGCCTCCTCATGAGGGTCTTCTCCGCTGGGCTTTGGTCATCGGTTTACCCCTGGGCTGAAGCTGGGCCGTTGAAGGGGCCCAGGAGCAGGTGGACCGGGATACCCCGGTATCCAGAACATCGACATTGTTCCACCAAAATACATCCTTTAAGTCCATATACATCTTGGTACTTCCTGGATGTATTGAGTAAGGTGTTTGATGAGCTTCCTTGAGAGTAACTTCCTTTATCTCAGGAATATCTGGTACACAGATCCTATTTTGAAACCATAACAAATTCTCCTCCCGGAGTTCAAACATGGATTGTTTTCCCTCATCTATTCTGCGGGTTTCCTCGACTATGAATGGATCTACTTTTTGCCTCTTAAGAATTTCTCCTTTGAGATCCATATTCATCCCAGTCAAGGCTTCGATGATCACTATAGTATTTTGGGGCTTTCCTTCCCAATATTCCTTCTGGATTTGTGCAACTTCTTTTTGCAACTCTTTTGGCATTCTACGTGCTTCTAGCATGTTGCAAGTGACTTTTTGGCTTAACGCGTCTGCTACGACATTTGCCTTCCTAGGGTATAGTTTATTGTCAGATCATAGTCTTTAATCAATTATAACCATCTCTGTTGCCTCATGTTTAGATCTTTTTGAGTGAAGAAATAGTTGAGACTTTTATGATCGGTGAATATTTCACACTTTGATCCATATAAGAAATGTCTCCAACTCTTGAGTGCATAACTACTGCTGCTAACTCCAGATCATGGGTTGGAAAGTTGAGTTCATGGGGTCGTAATTGTCTAGACCCATATGCAATCACCTTCCCCTCTTGCCTTAA
This sequence comes from Dactylis glomerata, assembly GCA_007115705.1. Taxonomy (NCBI): domain Eukaryota; kingdom Viridiplantae; phylum Streptophyta; class Magnoliopsida; order Poales; family Poaceae; genus Dactylis; species Dactylis glomerata. The sequence goes on along the minus strand of QXEO01000551.1, from coordinate 80,736 downwards.
GACACAACCTAATCCATGCTTGGATGCATCACAATATACTGTATAGTATTTTCCTAGTTCAGGGACTGCTAAGACTGATGCTGTGGTTAATTTATCCATTAGTTCTTGAAAACTCTTTTCACACTTTTCATCCCAGATGAAAGGTATGTTCTTTTTCAATAACTTTGTCATTGGTCCATCTATCTTAGAGAATCCTTCAATGAATCTCCTATAGTATCCGGCCATTCCTAAAAATCCTCTGACTTCTTTAACGTTCTTTGGTGCTGGCCATTCCAGAACTGATTGAACTTTATTTGGGTTGACAGCTATTCCTTCCTTGGTTATTACGTGACCAAGAAATTCTACTTTATCAAGCCAGAACTCACACTTTCTAAACTTAGCATAGAGTTGGTGTTCTCTGAGTGTTTGTAAAACTATTCTAAGGTGGTTTGCGTGTTCTGCTTCATCCTTAGAATACACCAGTATGTCATCAATGAATACTATGATGAACTTATCCAAATAAGGCATAAATATCTTGTTCATCAAGTTCATGAATATTGCTGGTGCGTTAGTTAGTCCAAATGGTACAACCAAGTATTCATGGTGTCCATATTTTGATACAAATGTTATCTTCGGAATATCTTCTTCTCTAATTTTTATCTGATGGTACCCTGATCTTAAGTCTATTTTGGAGAAAACTCCAGCTCCTTTAAATTGATCAAACTGTTCCTAGATTCTTGGTAATGGGTACTTGTTCTTGATAGTGACATTATTCAAATTTCTATAATCTCTGAACATTCTTCTGCCTCCATCTCTTTTGTCAACAAATATTATAGGAGTTTCCCAAGGAGATATGCTTTCTCTTATAAATCCTTTCTCCTCGAGTTCATCTAACTGAGATTTTAATTCTAGTAACTCCTTCGGCTCCATTTTATATGGTGCTTGTGCTATCGGTCATGTTCCCGATATTAAGTCAATTGTAAACTTTATTTCTCTATCAGGGGGCAACCCTAGTAATTCTTGTGGAAATACATCCTGAAATTCTCTCACCACTGGTATATCCTCTATTTTGTTCTCTTTCGGAGCATTCAACTGTAGTTTTGCCTCTAAACAAGCGTTTCGGTCTCCTTGATACACAACTTTTTCTCTGATTGGGGTCTTTAAGTGACAAGGGTTAACTCGACAAATGTCCAAGATGAAGGACTTAGGATCGGGGGAATAGGGCGTCGGATGAACTCGAAGGTTAAGATCAGTCAAATAAGGCGTGTATTGAGAATAAACGTGGTGGTCAACTTGTCTTACTCTCAATCTCTCCCTGACCGGCCTCTCCTGGCCCCTATATATAGGTGGCCAGGTCTCAAGGAACCGGCCGGGTCCGATACATATTACAATATCTGTATATGACATGGACTTGTACTTCGACTATGATTACTCTTGGGCCTAGCTTAACGGGCCTCAGGGTTACACAAGTAACGGGCTCTATTAGCTATACCCTTGTCAGTAGCCCCCGAGATTCTACCAGAATTGTAGATTCAGGTTGAATCTCAAATCTTCATATCTTCGACTTGATCAATCTTTGACTTCTTCTTCTTTTTTGAAAGGAATACGGTAGGGGAAGCCCCTACAGTGTTTTTTTAATAATAAGAACCCAAATATGTGTCTGCGGGGACTTGAACCTAGGTGGTTGGGTTGTACATCCACTTCCCTAACCATGTGAGCTAGGCTCACTTCTTCGACTTCTTCTTCTCCCTATACTCAATTAAACAATTTTCATTATATTATCTCGCAAGGGGTTTTGGTTAACAAGCCTGACAGCTCTGACGGATCAAGAGGCCAGTTAACTGCCGGAGCAGATACTTGTCACTTACTTCAAACTCAATCCCCTTGGACTTGAGTCTGGGACCTGGTCTAACCCCTTCTTTTGCCACATTTAGGACTTACAAAGAAAGAGTTCCTGTAGTTCTGAGGGTACCCAGTGTGTCCACCAGGAGTTTCTTTGTGTCGTAGACACAGAAAGTTACTAGCAGAGCACATTCAGGTGCGTATACTAGGCCACATAGGACGGATCCTGGGGTCTTACCTTCGTGACCTTTTATGACCACGACATTCAAGCTTTGTCACGATGACTTAGCGTGAGAATTATTGAATTCCTTTGGAAGCCTTGTTTGACTGTTGAGATGTGCAAAATATTCGAGTTGTTCTTCCTTCAAATAATCATGAATAGCTCCCGATGGGAGTAATTGATGTCATGTTGTCGACAATGTAGTCGAAGATTGTTGTCGACAAAGGTAGTTGATTATACTTCTGATCTTTACTCAACGTTATCTGTTGTCATCGGGTGCACGACCAGTGCTCCCGATGGGAGTAGCCCCCGAGGCTATAGCCAAAAAATTTCGGGTATAGGCTCAAAATATATTGTCTTCCCATCTGCCAGCTATGTTATTCTTGTGTTGATTCATCGGGTGCGCATCAAGTGCTCCCAATGGTATTAGCCCCCTGAGTCTATAAGGAGGGGGTTCGTTGAAATATTTTATAGACTCAAATAACTTCCGTCTACATCTCCTTTTATCTGTGGAGGTTTGCTCACATTTTATTTTCTTCCTTTATATATGTTTCTGCTATTCCTTTCTCTGCTCCGAGTGAAATGTCAAAGCCCGTAACTTTAATTGGACCTATAATTCATAAAGGCCCTTGAAAGGTTACTTATAAATAAAGTACATCGGCTCACCAGGGAAAACCCTAATTCCTTCATTGTCATCTTTCTCTGCCGCATCGTCTTCTTCCTCCAAATCCCATCTAGGGTTTTTCCTTTCCACCAAGCGCAGCTTTCTGATGGCGGACGCTGGTGATGTCAATCTTAACACCGGCGTGCTGATGGAAAAGCAGGGACGCGGCTGTCCCCATGGCAGTAAAAACAAACCGAAGGATGCCTCCCTGGTGGCTTCTTCGTCTGCATTTGCAAAGCGGCACCCTGGCCACCCCTTGGGTAGTAAGAAGAAGCCCAAGGCATCTGCCGCCGCTGCTCCAGGTGCCAGCGCTGCTCCTCGTAACGCCTCTCCTCCTCCTCCTCCTGTCAAGATTTACTCTTTTTTCTGCATCACTGGTGCTCAATGCCGTGAGCAGCAGCATGTTCTGCTGAAGTTCACAAAATTCATGGGTGGGCGCAAGCTCCGGGAAGCGATCCTCCGCGAACAATCTGGAAGCAGAACTCCATATGAGGTGGAGGTGTACTATGATGGGCGCGGCGAGATGTACTTCAGGGGCGAATGGACCCAGTTTTCAGAGGACCACGAGCTGCATCAAGGGTTCTTCATGCTCTTCGACTACCATTGTGGTACGTCAAAGTTCGACGTGAAGATCTATGACGGCACACAGTGCCAGAGGAAGTACGAAGCTGAAGTTCACTTCCAGTAGATGTTTCCTTCTACTTGATGTAATCTTTTTGTTTTGTTCTCCTTTGGTCTGCTTTATGTAATAAGGATGTATGATGAACTTTATTCTATGTTATCGTGCTTAGTAATAGACCAGAGGAACTACTGGTGTTCCGAGGTGTGGTGATGTACTTAAGCTTTTATATTTAGCCTCATTTTCTCTTGGCTGATATAGGGTTGCACACAACCTCGCAGTAATTCTCAAAAAAACATGAGCACATGATCTCAACAATTTTATATTTCGCTATGCGACTCGAGGGTCGGAGCCCCCGAGTAGAAAATCGTGACATATTATACATATCGTCGAGTTGACCCAAGGAACCCGACCCGTAGCCTCATTTTCTGGGTTTAGAGGGTCATAACTCGCAGTTTTTCTATCGTCGTGCTTTTCCTACGCGTAGAAATGCTGGAGCTGTTCTGCATTCCACAGGTTACTCTCATCTTTTCCTGTCTTCTTGTCTTGTAGACGATAAACTCCTCCTGAGATGACTTCTGTAACGATGTAAGGTCCCACCCATGGGGACTCTAATTTTCCACGGCCGTCCTGCTTGAGTCGTAAGACTAGGTCCCCTACCACGAAATATCAGGGGTGAACTCGCTACTATGGTAGTTCCGTAGACTTTGCTGGTACTGCGTAGCTCTGGCTAGTGCTACGTCTCTTGCTTCGTCAAGTGCGTCGACGTCGTCTTGGAGTGCTTCTGTAGAAGTCGTTTCGTCGTAAGCCGTAATTCTTGGAGCTTCATGAGTAATTTCGACTGGAAGCACGACTTCCATTGCATATTAAGCCTCTTTTTTATTCCATTGCATATTAAGCCATTTTCTTTTTCAACTTGTCCATTTGTTTTTGAATGCGCTACAGATGCGAATTTTAGTTTGATTCCCATACCCTCGCAGTAGCGTTTGAACTCCTTTGATGTGAAATTTGTCCCGTTGTCTGTGATGATGCTATGCGGTACTCCGAAGCGAAATACTATGGACTTGATGAAGTTGATTGTTGCTGTCGAATCTTGAGTTGTTACCGGGGCTGCTTCTACCCACTTGGTGAATTTATCTACTGCCACCAACATGTAGATGTGCCCTCCTGGCCAAGATTTGTGCAGTTTCCCTACCATGTCCAGACCCCATTGTGCAAAGGGCCAGGACAGTGGTATTGGCTGTAGCTCTGCTGCTGGCGCGTGTGGTCTAGATGTGAATCGTTGACACGCCTCACACCTTGGAACTATATCTTTTGCGTCTTCGATGGCTGTTAACCAGTAGAATCTGCGCGAAAAGCTTTGGCCGCAATAGCTCTGCTGCTAGCATGATGCCCGCAAACTCCTGCATGGATATCTTTTAATATATCTTGTCCTTCTTGAGGGGTGACGCATCATTGTAAGACGCCAGTTATATTTTTCTTGTACAACTTCCCCTGTAATATGACAAAAGCCTTGGATCGTTGTATTATCCTTCTTGCTTCAACTGTATCTTCGGGTAGTGTCTTGTTTATCATATACGCCAAATATGGCTGCATCAAAGTTTCTTCGACCATCATGACTTCCTCTGGTTCTGCTGTGCTTCCGGTGCCAGACTTGCCAGCCCCCGAGCCTGTCGTCAGATGCTGGCTTGGTTCTCCTGGAGTCGAACTCTTGCTACTTTTTATTGACCTTTCTATGATTTCCTCCCAAAAGACTCCTAGTGGTATAGGCAGGCATTGGGACCCGATGTTTGCTAGATTGTCGGCTTCCATGTTGCTGGCCCTGCTGACGTGTGAAACTTCGCATCCATCGAAGGTTCCTTCTAGGTAGTAATACAAGTTTCTGTATACCGTATTGTTGTTGCTAATGGCATCGCACCGATTCATCACTTGCTCGACGACGAGATTCGAGTCCCCGAATATTTTCAGTCGGGTTGCTCCACATTCTTTGGCCATTTTCATTCCATGGAGCAAAGCCTCGTATTTGGCTTCATTGTTGGAAGCTTGTGGAAAACTCATCCTTAACACATACTTTAGTTTGTCACATTGTGGTGATATTAAGACTACTCCTGCTCATGCGCCTTGGACCCTTTTTGATCTGTCGAAGTACATTGTCCACACACTCGACAGATCAGGTGGTCATGTGTTTTGTAGTTCGAGCCACTCTGCTGTGAAATCTGGTAGTACCTGAGATTTGATTGCTTTCCATTTCTCATACGTGATGTCCAGGGGCTATAGTTCGATTCCCCATAAGGAGACACATCCTGTTGCTGCAGGGTTGTTCAATATATTTGATGGTGGGGCTTCGTTAACCACTATGATTGGGTGCACCGCAAAATATTGTCGTAACTTTCATGTTGTTGTGAATACGCTATATGCAAGCTTCTGGTAGTGCAGGTACCTCTGCTTTGTTGGAGATAGGACTTTGGTAAGGAAATATACCGGCTGCTGGACTCCGTGCGCCTTTCCTTCTTCACTTTGCTCGACTACTAGTACCGTGCTTACCACTTGATGTGTGGCTGCGATATATAGTAGTAGTGGCTCTTTTTCTTTCGATTTGACCAACACCGGTGGTGTGGAAAGCAGTTTCTTCAGCTATGTGAAAGCTGTATCTGCCTCTTCTGTCCACTCGAACTTGTCATCTGACTTTTTCATGAGTGCGTAGAAGGGGAGAGCTTTTTCTCCTACTCGTGCAACCAATCGACTTAATGCCGCCACGCGTCCTGCGAGTTTCTGTACGTCGTGTAGCTTTGGTGGTTTCCCCATCGTTAGTATTGCTTGTATTTTCTCTGGGTTTGCCTCTATACCTCTTGTTGACACCAGGAGTCCTAGAAGTTTCCCTGCTGACACGCCAAAAGAGCATTTTGTCGGGTTGATCTTGAGCTTGTACCTGTTGAGGTTGTCGAAGGTTTCTTGTAGATCACTGATTAAAGACTCCTCCTTTCTTATTGTGATGACTACGTCGTCGATAAAGACTTGGATGTTGCGGCCTATTTGACTTCTGAGACAATTTTGCATCATCCATTGGTAGGTTTCTCCTGCATTTTTTAGACCGAATGGCGTGACTTGATAGCAGAAAATGCCATAGGGTGTGATAAAAGTTGTTTTTTCTTCATCTTCTCTCTTCAGCTTGATCTGGTTGTAGCCGGAATACGCATCCAGAAAGGAAAGCCTTGCACACCCCGCTGTTGAGTCGATTATCTGATCAATGCAAGGTAGCGGAAAGGGATCCTTAGGGCAATGTTTATTGAGAGACATGTAGTCGACACATACTCTTTGTACATCCGTATTTTTCTTAGGGACAATAAATGGGATGGATACCCAAGTTGATGCTTTGATTTCTCTGATGAAGCCTGCGTTTTCTAGCCTGTGTAGCTCGGCTGCTACTGCTTTTCTTTTGGGTTCATCAAACCGTCGTAGAGGTTGCTTGACTGGCTTTGCTTTTGGATCCACATTTAGTGCATGCTCGACGAGTTCCCTGGGAACCCCTGGCATGTCTGAAGGACACCAGGCAAAGATTTCCCAGTGCTCACAGAGGAACTCGATGAGTGCGCCTTCCTATGTGGGGTCCAAGTTTACCGCTATTGAAGTCGTTTTGTTCGGGTCTGTAGGGTGAACCTGGATTTTCTTGGAGTCTTGAGTTGCGTCGAAAGCCTGGTCTGGCAGGGATCGACCGACGTCGGGTAGCACATTGTGATCAATTTCGCCCTTGAGTCTTGCATATTCAGCTGTCATGCCGAAAGTTTGCGCCATCCTATTGAATTCTTTGTCGCAGGTGTTGGATACTTCGAAACTGCCTTGTACTGTGATGGTCCCCTTAGGTCCTGGACTTTTGAGTGTTAAGTATGTGTAACGAGGGACTGCCATGAATTTTGCAAATGTCGGTCACCCCAGGATTGCATGGTACTATGAGGGCCAGTCCATTACTTTGAACTCCAGCTTCTCTCTGCGGTAGTTGCCACTGTCGCCGAAACAAATGTCGAGTTCAATTTTCCCGAGGGGGTAATTTGCACTCCTTGGTACTATTCCATGGAAAGAGCAGTCTATCGATTTCAGGCTCTCCAGCGAGATACTCATTGCTTTTAGAGTCCTTGCGTATATTAGGTTTATTCCACTGTCGGGGGGATGACCCCCGGTAGGGTCAAGAGACTAAAAAGATACAAGGACCATGGTTGACTTTATGCCGGATTACCAAGGAAGGGCCTGGCCGGAATATAAGAGCATCGGCCAGGCCGGCATATATGTGTATCCCGGCTATGTTCGGATATGCCGGTATAACCGGAATATGTATTCAGAGGTGCCAGCATATATATAGATATGCCGGCCTAACTTATATGTCATATCGTGCAGGAGCAGGGTAGCCGGATTACCCGACCTTCATAGGTCGTTGGTCCGGCATATAGGTCCAGGATATGGCCAATGGTCATATCCGGGATACAGAAGTCAGCTAAGATGTCATGTCCCTACAATCAAGGAGAGACTCTGCTCAGTATGGAGAGGGATCATGTTGACAGGGTGCACAGTGGTGGTCTACCTACCCTCACTGTGCACAAGTACAGCCCTTACCTCACCAAGGTAAGGTCACAGTCCAAGAAGTACAAGGTACAGGGGTATGGAGTCCCATCGAGAGCAATCAGGGACAAGGTCAAAGGTCTTGCCCATCGTCAGCATGTCCTATTTGGAGTGTAGTTGGTGTCTCCTGGTCTTATATGACCGTTGTAACCCTGGCCACCACTATATAAGGTGGCATAGGGAGCCCTGGTAAAAGGGTTGGTCACTCTGTGTTCCTACACTTAGCAGTTCATCTTCCTCCTCTAGCAGAGAGCTTGGAAGCACCATTGTCGTATACCACATCGATCTAAATATATAACCAGTAGAGCAGGAGTAGGGGTGTTATCTCCTTACGAGAGCCCCGAACCTGGGTAGATCAGTGTTCCTTTCTGTCGTGCTTTTTAGCTCATTCCCCTCTCCCGGATCCTCCAGCATCTAGTTCGGCCCCCATTTAAGCCATCCTATGGCATATGTTGTTTCACCACGACGACATCCACTACTTGCGTCCATGAATACTCACCCTATGTCATACCCTCCTATTTGTGCTTTTAACACCATTGGTGCGTGCCCTGGCCTGGGTACTTTCCTTGGGTGGTCTGCTCTACTAAACCTGATTGGCTGGTCGGACCACCTTAGGTATTCTGTAGTAGCTGGTGGTGATGATATTGCTAGGTTCACTTACCTTGATATGCTTTCTGCTCTTTTTTAGACTTCGGGACAGGTTGAATCATTTTGGATATGTACACTTTTGGCTCTGGATGCCTTGCGTTGCGTTGGACTTGATATCCTTGACTTGTGTTCCTACCTCCTTGATGTGTTTGTCAGGGGGATAACCCCCGGTAGGGTCAAGAGACTAGAAAGACACAAAGTCTATGGTTGACTTGTGCCGAGTTATCAAGAAAGGGCCTGGCCGGAATATGAGAGCATCGGTCAGGCCGGCATATGTGTGTATCCCGGCTAATACTTGGATATGCCGGTATAGCCGGAATACTGGTATATGTGTGCCGGCATATACTTAGATATGCCGGCCTAACCATTTGGTGTGTTGTGCAGGAGCAGGGGAGGCCGGATTACCCGACCCTCGTAGGTCGTTGGTCCGGCATATAAGTCCTGGGTATGGCCAACGGTCANGTGTGTTGTGCAGGAGCAGGGGAGGCCGGATTACCCGACCCTCGTAGGTCGTTGGTCCGGCATATAAGTCCTGGGTATGGCCAACGGTCATATCCGGGATACTTAAGTCAACCAAGGTGTCACATCCCTACAATCAAGGAAGAAAACATCCAAGCATGGTAGCAGAGTAAGATGGCAGGGTGCACAGTGGAGGTTACCTACCCTCACTGTGCACAAGTACGAGCTCACCGCACAGAGGTAAGGCCACAGTTCAAGAGGTACAAGGTACAGGGATATGGCGTCCCATCGAGAGCAATCAGGGGCGAAGTCAAGGGTCTCTGCCATCGTCACCAGCTCCTGTTTGGAGTGTAGCCCGTGTCTTGTGGTCTTGTATGACCGTTGTAACCCTGGCCACCACTATATAAGGTGGCATAGGGAGCCCTGGTAAAGGGTTGGTCACTCTGTGTTCCTACACTTAGCAGTTCATCTTCCTTCTCTAGCAGAGAGCTTGGAAGCACCATTGTTGTGTACTACATCGACCCAAATATACAATCAGTAGAGCAGGAGTAGGGGTGTTATCTCCTTACGAGAGCCCCGAACCTGGGTAGATCAGTGCCTCTTTCTGTCGTGCTGTTTAGCTCGTTCCCCTCTCCCGAATCCTCCAGCAGCTAGTTCGGCCCCCATTTAAGCCATCCTATGGCATATGTTGTTTCACCACGACGACAGTGTTCCTTGGTCTAACTCCAGAGCACCTTGCAACCTTAGGAATGTTCTGCAGTCTTTCATCTAATGATTGGAAACTCTCTTCCCATCCAAGTACGTGTAGTGGATACGGCAGGGCCCATGAAGCATGTCCTCTGCCGATGGGCCAGAATACTTCGGCTTTTCTTTTTCCCAATTTAACTTTTCTCGGCACTCTCTGTTTTTGTTGCCTTCCTCGTTCCTCCTTTCGTATCCTGCCACTATTTGGTTGCGTCTTGTGCGGCTATCCTCGTTGCGAGACCTGCGCCTTTGCCTGCTTTCTCTGTCGACTTCTGGTGAATGTGCCCTTTTGTTGTTGTTAGCGTCTTCTCCGTCGGCGAATTTGTTTGCTATCTCCATTAATTCCAACACTGTTTTGGGCCTTGTTCTCCCTAATTATTCCATAAGATTCGAACGGCGAAGGCCAGCTGAGAAAGCATCTATTGCCCGCTCGTCGGAGACGTCTTGTGCGGAGTTTTTTATTATGCTCCACCGCTGTATGTATGAACGTAGGGTTTCGCCATTGCTCTGCGTACAGGACTTGACTTCTTCTAGGGACGCTGGATGCTTGTATGTCGAATGAAAATTTCTTGCGAATCGACTCTCTAGTTCTCCCCAACTTCCAATGGAGTCGTTGGGTAAGGTGCTTAACCAAGACCGTGTTGCACCGGTGAGGTGTAACTACAAACTTTGCATCGCTGTTGCCCTTGTTCCTCCGAGTATTTGTACTGCTTGAAGGTAGTCTGATAACCATAGTTTAGGTTCTTGTGACCCATCGTACTTTTGCTAATCGTGTGGTAATTTAAATCCTTTGGGTACTCGCGTTCTGCGAACCCTTCGGGTAAAGCATAGCACGCCTATCTCTTTTTTGTCGTCCTCATAATTTTCTTCCTTCCACGCATAGCGTGCGTTGTTTACTCTCGTTTGTGCTATGATATTCCTTGCATCCTCCCTTCGTGCCCTGCGCTTTTCGTCGCCTGATGAGTCGCTTGTTTGTCTTTGCGAGGATTGGTACTTGACGTTTTCCTTTCCCTTGCCCTTGTAATACGTCGCCTTCTTCTCTAGGGAACGTTTCCTTAGTCTGTCTTCTACTAACCCGAGGCTTCTTATTGCGGCTTGATGCATGTGCTCCCGTGGGTCTCCGAGTTCTGGTTGCGTAGTTAGTAGGTATGCCTGTGCTGCTACTAGTGCTGCTTCTGGTGTTTCTTGCACAAAATCCTCCTCATCGTCCGATGGATGTGCGCTTATGCTCCTTGAGTGGTTCTCTTCCCTTTCCCACGTTGTTGTCCTCCTACTGTGCTTTGGATCCCTATGTCTCTCTCTGCTGGATTCTGATGCTTCGCTGTATTCATCCTAGTATGCTCCACTTGACACACTATTATTTTCTTGACTTCTCCTGATATTGTCTTTTTCCTCCTGTAGCTTCTTTTTGTGCTGATGCAGGGCATACTGGTACCCCATCAAGACTTCCCTTCTCGAATTGGCGGGTACCTCTTTGCCGTGGTTGATGGCCGACATGATGATTCTCCACTCTCCGGTGGAAACATGCATTTTCTCCTTTTCCTTTTTGCTGTTACTCCTTGATTTGTTGACTTGTACGTGGGTTGCTGCATTGTCTACAGGATCATTGTCTTCTGCTGCTTCTGTGATGATGATGCATAGCTGGTGTATATTGCCGGAGATGCCACCGCTTCGGGTGATGAAGTCCTTTTGGCTAGGATATGATTGATCCACTGTTTCTCCTATGTTGAGTTTTTCCATGGTCTCATCAAGTTCTTCGATTTTTTCTCCTGTATTTTCTGCTATTGTGTAGCTGACCGGCAAGTTTACCTCATTGGAGGAGCCCACTGATGATCCTGACATTGCGATTATCTTGACTTCGCTTGTCGACGGATCCAGTTTTTCTGGATCTGAGAGGCGAGTCGAACCCGAAGATCCGACTAGAAAGTTGAGGCTTCCGATCATCAGCTCCATCTCCCGGCTTCCGTCGACTTCTCGATTACTGTTGGCTAAAAGCGAAAAAGCTGTCAAATTCATGATTCCAACACCCCTGCTCCCCACTGTCGTGGGGATGACTATCTGGGTAGGCCAAGGGCAGAGTGATGCGGCATGGTGTTGATATAATTTCACCGTCCAGTTGGGAACCCCAAGAGGAAGGTATGACGAGCACAGCAGGAAGTTTTCCCTCAGTAAGAAACCAAGGTTTAGTTATCCAGGAAAAAGCCAAACGTCAGAAGGTGATGCTTGCTAGCTTAGCGACAGCTCCGGACAATTTATGAGGCGCCTCGTCCAGGCTTTGCTTTGCACCAGCAGCAACGTGGAACCTGCACACAACACAACCAAGTACTTTGCTCCCAACTTACGATGAGGTTGTCAATCTCACCGGTTTGCTATAAACAAAGGTATGAGCGCATCGAGTGGAAAGCAATAGTATTGTGTGAGTAAAGTAAACAGGTGATAGCAATATAAAGGAAATTGGACCGGGGTCCACAGTTCACTAGTGGTATCTCTCCATAAGATAAATAACACATGCTGTGTAAATAAATTACAGTTGGGCAATTGATATAATAAAGATAACGTGCATATATCGCGAGGATCACTATAAGATTTACTCTGGGCATTACAACAAAATACATAGACCGCCATCCAACAGCATCTATGACTAATAATCCACCCGCGGGGATATTGTCCGAACACCCCATGAGTATTAAGTTGCGAACAACAGATAACTGCATTAAGCAAAGTGTGTAATGTAAACAAAGAATATGCCCTTGGACATAAGGATGTTGTTTTCTCCCTAGTGGCAACAGCATATCTACAACCTTAGAGGTTTCTGTCACTCCCCCAGATTAAATAGAGGCATGAACCCAACTATCGAGCATAAATACCCCCTCTTGGAGTCACTAGTATCTACTTGGCCAAGATAGCTACTAACAACGGAGAGCATGCAAGATCATAAAAAACATAGAGATAACATAAGATAATATTCAGCACATCAACTCAACATAACACCAATATTCATCGGATCCCAACAAACACAACATGTAGAATTACATAACGGTGATCTCGATCATGTAAGGCAGCTCACGAGATCTAAATGTGAAGCACATGGTGGAGAAGACAACCATCTAGCTACTGCTATGGACCCATAGTCCAAGGTAGGCTACTCACTCATCGCACCGGAGGCAAGCATGGCGATGAAGAAGACCTCCGGTGGCGATTCCCCTCTCCGGCAGGGTGCCGGGAAGAGCTTCTGGACCCTCCCTATCTTGGGTCGACGACGGCGGCGGATCGCGATGTGTTTCTGGAAAATTGATCGGGTACTTAGGTTTTTCCCATCGGGAGGTCTTTATAGGTGAAGGGGCATCGTCAGAAGTGGACCGAGGCAGCCTCACACATAGGGGGTGCGGGCCAGGGCCTAGGCCGCGCCGCCCTGTTGTGTGAGCGGCCTGTGGCCCCTCTCCGTCTCCTCTTCGGTTCTCTGGAAGCTTCGGTAAATTTCCGGATGTTTGGCTTTTGTTTCGTCCAATTCCGAGAATATTTCCTATGTAACTTTTTTGAAACACAAAAACTGCAGAAAACAGGGAACTGGCACTGTGGCATCTTGTTAATAGGTTAGTTCCAGAAAATGCATAAAAACGCCATGAAGTGTAACAAAACACTTAGCAAATGGTGTAAAAACAAGCATGGAGCATCAAAAATTATAGATACGTTTGAGACGTATCAGCATCCCCAAGCTTAACTCCTGCTCGTCCTCGAGTAGGTAAGTGATAACAAAAGACATAATTTTTTAGGTGACATGCACCTACATAATCTTGATCATCTATGTAAAGCATTGAGTGCTGGGATCAAAAGAACTTAAAACATGGGCATGGAAGATATAATCTTGATAGAAGAAACTTAGCAACCATGTTATAACATGAAAAAGAACACAAACGAAAGATCATGAAAATGAAACATGAAAGTCAAACGTGTGTTCAAATCATATGGAAAAACATACAAATGGTTTTTAGCTTGTCCTTCATGAGGGAGCAAAACATAAATGCATAGGACACCTTCAAGTTTAAGAGGGCGACTAGATACAAGTAATTTAAGAACAAGTGAAACCAACATCATGAATCTATCAATGAAAACTTTGGGACAATGCACATTATACTCAGAATAACAACTATGCTCTCTTAGATGGTGCATAAAGATAGAAGGTGGTGACTCAACAAAAAAGTAAAAGAAATGCCCTTCGCAGAGGGAAGCAGTGATTAAACATGTGCTAGAGCTTTTCATTTGTAAAACAGAGAGATAAAAATTGGGTTTTGAGAGGTGGTTGTTTCATGTCAACGACTGGCAATGGGGTCTTACTATCTTCCATAATAAACAAGTGAGAGCGGTTCCGAGTTCTTTGAAAATTTGGCACATTGGTGCTCTTTTATAAAGCTTTGGCACTCCTCCCCACCTTTTTCCTTTCTCAAACCATGGCTAACCGATTCTATCGGGTGCCCACCAACATTCACATACCATGGAGGAGTGCCTTTTTTTTAGAATTAGATTACAATGGTCTGACCAGCTCCCTGGAAAAATTAATGATGAGCAGATGAAGCTGCCTAGTCGAGGGGTACTTAATTTAATATGGAAGATAGCAATTCCGACCACTACGTCCCCATGAGCAAAAAACAGTGGCACAAAATGGGAAGTAGTTGAAAGTTTTGAAAGGTAGCACATGAAAATTTAATTGGAATGGCTTGCAAATACCATGCATAGGAATTTATAGTAGACACAATGGCAAACTTGGTTTTTGGGAGTTGGATGCACGAGTAGAGGTCATACTCAGTACAAAATGAGGGCTAGCAAAAGACTGGGAGCGACCAACTAAAGAGCAATAACGGCCATAATCCTGCATAGCGACAAAGCAGCATTAAAAGAAGCATAAGATGGCATCAAAAGTCAAAAAATAAATGATCATAGAGGCTTATGGCGACTTTGTATGAGTCTAACATGTGTGAGCATGCGCCAAGTTAACCGAAATAAAGCATCAAAGGAGAAAACCAAAATAATGCTTCCAAATAATAAAAACAACGCATGATTTTTTCAAAGGCTCATTAAGCAATCTCAGTCATTTGAGACAAGTCATGCTACAGCAAAACCACTAAGCATACTATCAAAAAGACATCAAGCACGACATGCAAAAGTCTAAGCCACAGTCTAAACAAGCTCCTTTTGTACCACTTTTTTTTGCATGAAATTTTTTCTCTTTTCCAACACCATTCAAACCTTTTTGAAACAACTCTTTTGATGAAAACCAACATGGACCAGAGGTCAAAATACACCTTTATAAAAAGATATAACAAGATCTGAACAAAAATCAAGGCGAAAAATAAAAGCTAAACGCAGTTCTAGAAAAAGAGAACACTCGTTGAACGATAAGAGTGAAAACTAGAGTGTTCTTGGCAAATTAAAAACAAGGCAACTTCTCCAAAAGAAATTTGTTGGGGTCCAACCATTTATTGCAGCAAACAAAACAAAAGAAAACTGAAAACTACAGTAAAGACGCTCCAAGAAAAATGCATAATGCATGAAGCAATAAAAATATAGTGTGTCGAAAGGTGACCTGATTTTTGCCGATGAAGAAGGGGTGCCTCGGGGGCATCCCCAAGCTTTGACGCTTGTACCTCTTGGATATTTCTTGGGGTGACATGGGCATCCCCAAGCTTGAGCTTTTGTCCATTCTTCAACTCATCTCATCATTCTCCAATCCCTACACTTGAAAACTTTCTTCATACAAAACTAAACACAATTCTATTAGCAACATTAGTGTAAGCATAATAATGAATCAAACCCCTTTTTGCTTCAGATTTCAACTCAAAACCACCACAAGAATATACTACTGTAGCAACTTCCCCAAAAGTTCCGTGATCAAAAGAACTAAAAAAGAAAGCGATAAAGAGGCAAACACAAATAGTGGCAGAAATCTATCAAAACAGAACAGCTGACAAAGGTCGATTTTTTTGAGGGTTTTCTGTTGCTCAAATCGAAAGGTGTATGACTAACGAAAGTTTGGATATAACCTGGGGCATATGCACAAGAAATCGCAGGTCAAAAAGATATTCTGAGAATTTTCACGAATTTTTACGGTGCAGCACCGAAATCTGTTTCAGGATAGCAACATCTCCAAATCTTACCTCACTCAAATTAGAGGCCTCTCTTGGCACAACAACGAAATAAAAAGGATAAGGAGCGGTTATTACAGTGGTAATAACTTCCAAGACTCAAATAAAATAAAAAGTACTGAAAGTAAAACAATGGGTTATCTCCCAAGAGTGCTTTTCTTTAACGCCTTTGAGCTAGGCGCAGAAAGTGCAAATCAAGTAATATCAAGTGATGAAGCATCAAGCTCATAATTTGCTCTAAGAATAGAGTCAAAAAGCAATTTCTTTCTCTTCCTAGGGAAGTGTTCCATACCTTTCTTGAGTGGTAATTGATATTTGATGGTGCCTTCCCTCATATCAATGATGGCACCTACAGTTCGAAGAAAGGGTCTTCCCAAAATAATAGTACATGAAGCATTGCATTCAACATCCATAACAAGAAAATCAATGGGAACAAGGTTATTGTTAACCATAATAAGAACATCATTAATCCTTCCCAAAGGTTTCTTCTTAGCAACATCAGCAATAGGAACATCATAATAACACTTTTCAAGAGGTGGTAAATCAAGCATGTTATAAATTTTTCTAGGCATAATAGAAATACTAGCACCTAGATCACATAAAGCATGGCAATCAAAACCATTAACGTGCATATCAATGATGGGTTCCCAACCATCTTCTAATTTCTTGGCAATAGAGGCTTTTGGCTTCAACTTTTCATCCCTAATTTTCATAAGAGCATAGGTAATATGCTTAGTAAAAGCAACATTTATAGGACTAGCATTAGGAGTCAAAGCAAGCTTTTGTAAGAACAAAATAACTTCAGATATATTGCAGCCATCAACATCAAAATCATACAAAGTAATAGAGCTATCGTCTCCTACACTCCGAAAAATTTCAGCACTCTTTTGAGAAAAAGTTTTTGCTGTTTTGGGCTTTTTAACACTAGGAGTAGGAGTTTTCTCTACACCAATCAAAGTAAGAGGATTGCTAGCATTTGGAACAACATCATTAGAGGTAGTAATGGTACATACCTTCATCTTCCTAGCCATCTCATCTTCTCTTTCCCACCTGTAATGCAATTCTGGTAACATCCTAACATTTTCATCAATTCTAACTTGGATAGCATTAGCAGTGGCAAAAGTATTGTTCTCTTTCACATCATTAGGCAACACTTTTAATTTCAGAAGTTCAACATCATGAGCAAGGTTATCAACTTTAGAAGCAAGAATATCAATTTTTCCTAACTTTTCCTCAACGGACTTGTTGAAAGCATTTTGCTTACCGATGAAGTCCTTGAGCATTACCTCAAGCTCAGAGGGCGCGGCCCTAGTGTTGTTGGAGGAATTACCATAAGAGTTACCATAACCATTACCATTGGTAGAAGGATACGGCCTATAATTGTTACTAGCAAAATTGTTCCTATAAGCATTGTTGTTGCAATTATTATTTCTAATGAAGTTTACATCAACATGCTCTTCTTGAGCAACCAAAGAGGCCAAAGGAACATTATTAGGATCTACATGAGTCCTATAATTTGAAAGCATAAGTATAATAGCATCAATCTTATCACTCAAGGAAGAGGTTTCCTCAACAAAATTTACCTTCTTACCTTGTGGAGCTCTCTCGGTGTGCCATTCAGAATAATTTACCATCATGTTGTCGAGAAGCTTTGTTACGGCGCCCAAGGTAAGGGACATAAAAGTGCGTCCAGCAGCTGAATCCGATAGATTTCTTAAAGAAAAATTCAGTCCTGCATAAAAAGTTTGGACAATCATCCAAGTAGTTAGTCCATGAGTGGGGCAATTCTTTATCATAGATTTCTTTCTTTCCCAAGCCTGAGCAACATGTTCATTATCAAACTGGCTAAACTTCATAATATTGCTACGCAAAGCTATAATCTTAGCAGGAGGATAGTATCTTCCAATAAAAGCATCCTTACACTTAGCCCATGAATCAATACTATTTTTTAGGTAAAGACAGCAACCAATCCTTAGCTTTTCCTCTCAAAGAAAAATGAAATAACTTAAGCTTAATAATATCACTCTCTACATCCTTATATTTCTGCATCTCACATAGCTCAACAAAATTGTTAAGATGAGCTGCAGTATCATCAGTACTAGCACCAGAAAATTGCTCTTTCATAACAAGGTTCAACAAAGCAGGCTTAATCTCATAAAAATCAGCAGCAGGAGCAGGTGCCGCAATAGGAGTGCAGATAAAATCACTATTATTAGTGCTAGTAAAATCACACAACTTGGTGTTCTCATGAGTACCCATTCTAGCAAAGCTAAAAGTAGACAAGTAAAAACAACTATAAAGGAAACTAATTTTTTTGTGTTTTGGATAAAACAATGCAAGTAAAAATAAAGTAAAGCAAAACTAAAAACAAAGTAAAGGATATGCGTGTGAATCTCCCCTTGCAGAAGTCTTCTTTTTCCCCGGCAACGGCACCAGAAAAACAGCTGGTGCCAAGTTGACGTGGGAACGTGTAGTTGATGTGGGAGCTTCTTCTTCTTCAATCCCCGGCAACGGCGCCAGAAAAAGTCCTTGATGCGGCACGGTGTTGATATAATTTCACTGTCTAGTTGGGAACCCCAAGAGGAAGGTATGATGAGCACAGCAGGAAGTATTCCCTCAGTAAGAAACCAATGTTTAGTCATCCAGGAAAAAGTCAAACGTCAGAAGGTGATGCTTGCTAGCTTAGCGATAGCTCCGGACAATTTATTAATCGCCTCGTCCAGGCTTTGCTTTGCACCAGCAGCAACGTGGAACCTGCACACAACACAACCAAGTACTTTGCTCCCAACTTACGATGAGGTTGTCAATCTCACCGGTTTGCTGTAAACAAAGGTATGAGCGTATCGAGTGGAAAGCAATAGTAATATGCGAGTAAAGTAAACAGTGCGAGTAAAGTAAACAGGTGATAGCAATATAAAGGAAATTGGACCGGGGTCCACAGTTCACTAGTGGTGTCTCTCCATAAGATAAATAACACATGCTGGGTAAACAAATTACAGTTGGGCAATTGATAGAATAAAGATAGCATGCATATGTCACGAGGATCACTATGAGATTTACTCTGGGCATTACAACAAAATACATAGACCGCCATCCAACTGCATCTATGACTAATAATCCACCCACGGGGATATCGTCCGAACACCCCATGAGTATTAAGTTGCGAACAACAGATAACTGCATTAAGCAAAGTGTGTAATGTAAACAAAGCATATGCCCTTGGACATAAGAATGTTGTTTTCTCCCTAGTGGCAATAGCACATCTACAACCTTAGAGGTTTCTGTCACCCCCCCAGATTAAATAGAGGCATGAACCCAACTATCGAGCATAAATACCCCCTCTTGGAGTCACTAGTATCTACTTGGCCAAGATAGCTACTAACAACGGAGAGCATGCAAGATCATAAACAACATAGAGATAACATAAGATAATATTCAGCACATCAACTCAATATAACACCAATATTCATCGGATCCCAACAAACACAACATGTAGAATTACATAACGATGATCTCGATCATGTAAGGCAGCTCACGAGATCTAAACATGAAGCACATGGTGGAGAAGACAACAATCTAGCTACTGCTATGGACCCATAGTCCAAGGTAGAATACTCACTCATCGCGCCAGAGGCAAGCATGGCGATGCAGAAGACCTCCGGTGGCGATTCCCCTCTCCGGCAGGGTGCCGGGAAGATCTTCTGGACCCTCTCGATCTCGGGTCGACGACGGCGGCGGATCGCGATGTGTTTCTAGAAAATTGATCGGGTACTTAGGTTTTCCCGTCGGGGGGTCTTTATAGGCGAAGGGGCATCGTCAAAACTGGACCGAGGCGGCCTCACACATAGGGGGTGCGACCAGGGCCTGGGCCGCACCGCCCTGTTGTGTGAGCAGCCTGTGGCCCCTCTCCGTCTCCTCTTTGGTTCTCTGGAAGCTTCGGTAAATTTCTGGATGTTCGGCTTTTGTTTCGTCCAATTTCGAGAATATTTCCTATGTAACTTTTCTGAAACACAAAAACAGCAGAAAATAGGGAACTGGCACTGTGGCATCTTGTTAATAGGTTAGTTCCAGAAAATGCATAAAAACGCCACAAAGTGTAACGAAACACTAAGCAAATGGTGTAATAACAAGCATGGAGCATCAAAAATTATAGATATGTTTGAGACGTATCACAGAGCTATCTGCCGGCTGACGTACCAAGAATCTCCACGGCGCTAGACCAGAGAGGCCGGCTTCAGCTGAAGGGCCGGCTGCGCCAGCAGCCAGCTGGCGACTTCACCACGGGAAGCCCGAGCCGGCGAAGATGATGAAACCCCTCCAACAGCCGCTTTACCAAAAGCGGCATGGCCCTGACAAGATCGACAGAAGCGGGAGACAAGCGTGACGCCAGCCACGCTCGGCCTCCACCAACCAACGGGCAAGACTCTCCTCCACGGAAGGATCCGAGGCAGCGCAGAGGGCATATGCCTCGAAGATGTCGGTCCAAGGGGAAAAGGCACTTTATAAAATTGCCAGCGTTAGACAGAGAGTCAGAGGACGGCGGGCCCACGTCAAGACCACGGCCACGGAGGAGCCGGCAGCCGGGCAGCCGGACACCTAACATGTAACCAGGCCCCCGCCTATATAAGGGGGCCTGGACCCTTAGACTAGGGAGATCGAGTTCATCTTCTTCTACCTCTAGACAATACAGCTCTAGGAGCCTTGTAGCCACCATGTGCTGAGAGTAAGAAACAAGGCAGGAAGTAGGGGTGTTACCTCTGGAGTGGAGGGCCCTGAACCTGGGTAAATCGCTAGTGTCCTAGTTACATAATCTCGAGCCGGACCCATCATCGCACACCGTCAAGCCCCTCCATTAAGCCATCCCCATGGCATCTGTCACTAAAATACCATGACAGTTGGCGCCCACCATGGGGCAACGCGCGGCGGCGACCGAAATGAAGTTCCAGCCGAGATCTCCATCAACTCTCGGCGAGAAGGTCGCCTCCGGGCTCGTCTGGAGGTTCGGCACCTTCGACTGTGTCAGCGACAATCTTGCCTGCTTCAAGGACGGCTTTAGCAACAGCAGCTCCTTCCTCGATGTCGGTGGCCACCGCTTCTACGTCGCCAAGCCCTTCCCGGAGGAGGTAACCGACATGCTCGACCCTCTCGGTGACGCAGGCTCGAGCTGCAGTGAAAGCAGTGACCTTGGTGCCATGGTCGAAGTGATGGCCCTGGGAGACGAGGAGGGCGGCGACTCACCATGCCCCGCGCTCCCGCCGCTCGAACGCCTTCTTCCACAGGAGCAGAACGCTCCGCTCCTAGAGCAGGACGCCTCGGATATCGCCGTCGTAGACCTGCACGCACCACTCGACCACGTCATCGACCCTGTCCAGGTCGCAGAGGCCCTGGAATGGACGTGCCTCGTTCTCCTCAGCAAGGTGGCCGAGGATGAAAATGACCGGTGCCGCATGAGCACCGAGCTCTACGGGTTCTACGACGCACATGGAGGCGCGCCGGCCGAGCTAGCTCATGGCCAGCGGTGCGGCCATGGACTCTCTGCTGCGGGCCCAAGCCGGGTCTGGATCAAGCGGTCGCCATCGACAAGACGAGGCTCAGGCGGGCGCGGCCAGGGCGGTCGTGCTCCAAGCTGCAATGCCCGAGGCCGCCGCGCCTAGCAGGCAGGCGGAGACGGCCGGCCACGTCAAGTCCTGGCGCCAGCGGCTGAGCTGAGGTTTCAGGCTCGCCAGCCAGCTCTACACGTCCATCTGTGGCTTGACCACATAAAGGCGCTCCCCAAGGGATCTGCCAGCTCAAAGCGAGCGGCGGCTGACCAAAGAGGCCCGGGGGCTGCCGGCAGCGGTCAGGGGCGCAAGGAGGGCAAATACACCCTCGATGCAGTGCTTGACCAGCCATACAAATTCCACAGCACCCCCGGCAGGGAAGCGACCCACTCCACGCGTCAGTGCCATTTCATGAAGGAGCTAGAGCAGCACGCTCAGCAACTCCCTGGAGCCCTGCAAGCGCAGCCGGCTAGAGTCCAGGAGGACCACCAGCATGAGCCGGCTGCCGAGAAGCTGGACCAGGGCGACGATGAATTCCCGGCGGACGTCGAGCAGTACCATGTCTTCACCACTCCGGGGAAAGACAAAAGGAATGACCTTTGGTACGAGGCAGAGGTGAACGCCGTCATGCCGGCGGAGCCCCAGTACATGCACTGGTTCGAGGCAGCTATCACCTGGGGGCACGAGGATCACCCGCCATTGATGCCCAGCCCTGGAGAGTACGCTCTGGTCCTGGATCCCATCATGCGCTCCGACACGCACACCTGCCGATTCTCCCGCATGCTCATCAACGGTGGCAGCAACATTAACCTTCTATACCGGAGCTCAATGGAGAAGCTGGGCATCCTACTTGCCCAGTTGGAGCCGAGCCGGCTCACTTTCCATGGCATCATGCCAGGGCATTCGTGCACCCCTATGGGTAAGGTGCGGCTGGAGGTTCTCTTCGGAAAGAAAGGTAACAGTCGCCGCGAACCAATCTGGTTCGAGGTGGTGGACATCAGCAGTCCCTACCATGCGCTTCTTGGCCGTCCGGCCCTAGCCAAGTTCATGGCGGTGCCGCACTACACGTACCTCAAGATGAAGCTCCCAGGTCCCAGAGGCATGATCACAGTCTCGGGGTGCTTCAAGAAGTCACTAGCATGTGCCAAGGCAAGCTCGCAGCTGGCAGAGGCATTGGTCATCGCTGAGGAGAAGCGGCAACTCCTCCATCGTGTGGAGCTAACCCAGCAAGACGTGGCGGTTTACCAGTCGCCGGTGGAGCAGTTCCAGCATCCTATCATAGTGGTGAGCACCACCCCGCTCTCGGAGATCATCGGATGCAAAGATGCGACAGGCAGAGTGGCCAAATGGGCAATCGAGCTAGCCGCTCACACCATTCAGTACAAGCCCAGGACGACGATCAAGTCCCAGATCATAGCGGATTTCTTTGCTGACTGTGGAGAAAACCAGTACCTACCGCCGGCTCCGGACTCCACATACTGGCGCATGAACTTCGATGGCTCAAAGATGCTCGGGGGCTTGGGAGCCGGCGTCGTCTTCACCTCTCCCAAGGGGGACAAGCTGCAGTACGTACTGCAGATCCACTTTCGTGCGTTAAACAACGTCGCCGAATATGAGGCCTTGGTGCATGGGCTCAAGCTGGCCAAGGAGATTGGCATTCGGAGATCCTTTGCTTCGGAGACTCCGACCTTGTGGAGCACCAGGTCTCAGGGGAATGGGACGCTAAGGATTACAGCATGGCCTCCTATCGCTTCTACGTCCAGCAGCTCTGCGGATTCTTCAAGGGCTGCGAGTTCCACCATGTCCCCAGAGCAAACAACAACGAGGCAGATCGGCTATCCAAGATCGGCTCCACCAAGCAGGAGATTCCGGCTGGAGTGTCGCTGGAGGTAATCCGCAAGCCATCTATCAAGCCATCGCCAGAATCCGGCTCCATCTTTGTGCTGGAAGACCCCGCTCTGTTTTAGACACCATTGCCAGACTCGGGGGCTACCGCCTTAGAGCTGAAGGAAGCAGCCGGCCAGCCCAGTGCGGCCGGCTCGACGAAGGACTCGGGGGCTGCTACCTCCAAGACAGCCTCCGCAGCCGACCAACCAGACGGAGCAGGCACATCGATGGACCTGGGGGCTGCTGACCCTCTGGTCGCCAGCATCTTCCACATCCGAGAGATACCATCCTGGGCGGAGCCATTCTCCAACTACCTCATCACTCGGGACCTGCCGCAAGACGAAGCAGGAGCCAGGCGACTACAACGCCGCACGCAGGCATACACCATCATCAACAGCGAGCTATACAAGCACAGCATGTCAGGGATCATCCAGAAGTGCATCGAGCCAGAAGAGGGACTAGAGCTGCTAAGAGAGATACACCAAGGGGAATGCGGATACCACGCATCCTCCAGAGCCTTGGTGGCCAAAGCTTTCCGCCATGGTTTCTACTGGCCGACGGCCTTACGAGATGCAGATTCGCTGGTGAAGCATTGCAACGGGTGCCAGTGCTTCTCCAAGCACCGTCACACCCCAGTGGCGGCCCTCAAGACCATCCCACTCACCTGGCCATTTGCTGTCTGGGGCCTCGACATGGTGGGACCGTTCAAGATGGCACCCGGGGGCTTGATGCATCTCCTGGTAGCGCTGGACAAGTTCACCAAGTGGATCGAAGCCAAGCCAATCAAAAAACTCGACGACTCATCCACTATCAAGTTCTTCAACGAGATCATCACGAGATATGGAGTCCCGCATAGCATCATCACTGACAATGGGACAAACTTTGCAAAGGGAGTCTTCGCAGAGTACTACGGCCAGAAGTGCATCCAGTTGGACCTGGCGTCAGTGGCACATCCTCAGTCCAATGGGCAGGTGGAGATGGCAAATGGTTTGATCCTAGCCGGCATCAAGCCAAGGCTGGTCGAGCCTCTCGAGTGCTCAGCCGGTTGCTGGGTCGAAGAGCTACCCGCAGTGCTCTGGAGCCTGCGCACCACTCCTAACCGGTCTGTCGGCTTCACTTCTTTCTTCCTGGTCGACGGTGCAAAGGTTGTGCTGCCCACCGACATCGATTTTGATGCGCCTAGAGTGGTCCAGTACACGGAGAAGCAATCAAAAGAAGCTCGTGAAGACGGCATCGACCTCCTCGAGGAGGCACGAGAGCAGGCCTTGGCCAGATCAGCGCTCTAACAGCAGCAGCTGCGATGATACCACAGCCGGAAGATCCGTCCTCTTGCTTTCCGCGAAGGAGATCTCGTACTCCGGCTAGTCCAAAATACCAAAGGCATGCACAAGCTGTCCTCTCCTTGGGAGGGACCGTTCATTGTCAGCCGGGTGCTAGGCAATGGGGCATACTACCTCATCGACGCGCAAGAGCCCAGAAAGAATAAGGCAGATAACTCTGACAAGGAGACAGAGCGTCCCTGGAATGTCAGTCTCCTAAGACCTTTCTTCTGTTAAGGCAAAAGCTTGTACTCTGAACACTTGTCAATGAATAAAGGATGACGGAATGGCTAGTTACAGCCGGCTCCGCGAAAAACACTTCGTGTATTTTTTGCTTCCTTCATTATTCACTTGACCGGCAGCCGGTTCCAAGCACCGAGCCACAATCGGCTGCCCTAAAATGATCGAACCCCCGTCAGCCGGATGAGTACCACGTATGGAACAGGTCTCGAGCCCAACCTCCGTCCACCGGCTCCGTGTAGCCGGCTGGAAGGGAGCCGGCAGGCCGCATACGCAGGAAAACCGCAGGGGAAAATTGCAAACGGTAAACGAATCACTCAACTAGGCATTGAGGGAAATGATCGTTGATTACACGCCAACTAGCTCAAGCCGGGTGCCCAACAAACTGAAGTACTACTTCTCACTGTACGGCACGCTCCCACCCTAGGACGGCATTCGACTGCCGGCCCAAGGAAGACCAACCGGCACTAGGCTGTCGGTTGGGGGTAGAAGGGCCGAAGGGTGGGGAGATTAAGGAAAAGGTTGAGGGAATCGGGCTAGGGCAGGCCAGCAAGTGGTCAATGGTCAAAACTTTCAGCGCCTAGGCTGGGTAGCCACGTCAAAGAGGTTTGAAGCCAGAGCTGCTTTGCACGACGTAGGCACCATTTATGAACGAGTCAGTTTTAAGCCAGCTATCAATCCAGCTACCCCAAAACTCGGGGGCTAGGGGGAAAGGGAATTGGTCCCTAAAAATGGGCCAGCTCCAATCCTTCGTCGGCTGTCCGATCAGTTGGTGCTGCGTCATGACTAGCAAAAGAGGCTCGAAATCGAAATCTGCAGAGGCATTCACGAGGGAAATGGCTAAGGTTAGTGGTCTGGAGGTTCACCCCAGCTGCAGCAGGGTTCTCGCAAAGGTTCCTGAGGGAGAAGCACGCCGGCTCTGGCCTCGCCCGAGCCGGCATGGGATGTAACATCCACTCCTATTCCCTCGAGCCGGCGTTTGCCCATACCTTCTAAAGCCGGACAAGTTTGCCAGGAATGTCTCAAAGTGTCGACGACTATCCTAGCCCCTGCCTGCAGACATACCCAGCGATAGCTCTAGTGCAAGAAGAAGTTCTAACTACGAAGTCATCATCGTTCAAGCAAGAATGAAGCAAGACAAACATTCACAAGAACACAGCAACGAAATTTGCGGGAGACTAAAAGTTCTTGATAATAGACGGGCGGTTACATGAAGAAGGCCACGCTAAGGGCCGGTGCAACAAAAGGTGCTCCCCCAAGCTCCGGGAGTCTCCCGCTGACGAGGATGCCGTCAAGAAGGGAGCTTCGCAGGTGCTCGCCGCTCACGGCCAGGTGGAGTAGGCGCGGGCGCAGCCGGAGGTGTCGACGACGCGGATGCAGAGGAAGGGCGACTCGGCGCGGCGGGTGAAGATGAGAGTCTAGCCCACCTTCAGGTCGTAGTCCTTGATGAACTTCGGCCAGCCGTCGCGGAGATAGCTTTTCCCCATGCTGTCGTGGTAAACCTCGACGGGGTACAGCGGCTGGCCGCCGCTGCCTTTCTCCACCATGGCATGCGTCAGCGGGTTCCCCCCAGGGTGTCGATGAACCTGAAGGGAAGGGGCAGACGCACCTCGCACCCGGCCCAAAGAGGGGCCAGGAAGGTGGTGAACCCGTGCTCCGAAGTGCAAGAAAGCCGTTGCCTCACCGGCGGACGCTGGGGCTTGCGTGCCGCATCAGCGGCAGCACCAGCTGAGCCACCGGCAGCCGCAACGGCAATACCGGGGGGAGCCGCCCCAACGGAGACCACGGCGGCGATGATGGCGGCAGCCGCCTCGATAGGAGTCGCGATGGTGGTGGCGACAGCGACCGCTCGAACGGTGGCCGCAGCAGCGGCGGTGGCAGGTGCCGCCCCAGCGGAGTCTGCGGCGGCCGCAGCCGCAGCCGCAAGGGCCGCCAAAGTCTTCTTGTTGCGGCTGCCCAGCGGGCGGCTGCGCTTGCGAGACACCGGCAGCATCGCCACCAGGTCCCTCACTTTGTTCCTGCTCCCCAGCGGGCGGCCGTGCTTCCGCCCACTCGACCCGCCGGGCCCTCTGGCTCCAGTTCCTCTGAGAGCTCCAGACGACGACATGGTGGAGACAAAAGCTAGCTGGAAAGGGGGAGGAACTACTCGGCCAGGAAGACGAAGGTGCAAGGGGGTGGGAGAAACCCCTCGAGAGCTCCGTGGCTTTAAAGAAGGACGAGGTGTGAAAAATCAAGCCGGTTTAATGCGCGCAGATGGATCACCCAAATGCGTGGCGTTTCGATGGGACATGTCACTGACGTAAGCAGCGCAATGCCACATGACATTTCAAGGAATCATTACGATGACCATAAAGTCCAAACGATGGGATGTTTTGCTGCGGCATTCAGGCCAGGCACAGCGTGGGTCCAGATTCTAAAGCGGTTCAAGTTCCAAGGAGCTACGCGCCGACTAGCGGCTGTGGAGCGGCCCAGAGCCGGTTTGGTCCTGGAGCTGGCACGTCTCGAGACGGCCGACAGATCTCCGAGGCTTGGACTCAGAAGCGACAGCCTCTGAGCCGGATGAAGGATCCTAGGACTTCGACGGACCCGTGTCGACTTCGGCGAGGAATATAACCCGCCGAAGCCCCATGCTAACCCATGAGACTTTGCCAGTTTCGGGGGCTAGTGTCGTGGGGATGACTATCCGGCTAGGCCAAGGGCAGAGCCATCTGCCGGCTAACGTCCCAGGAATCTCCATGTCGCTAGACCAGAGAGGCCGGCTTCAGCTGAAGGGCCAGCTTCAGCTGAAGGGCCGGCTGCATCAGCAGCCGGCTGGCGACTTCACCACAGGAAGCCCGAGCCGGCGAAGACAACGAAACCCCTCCAACAGCCGCTTTACCAAAAGCGGCATGACCCTGACAAGATCGACAGAAGCGGGAGACAAGCGTGACGCCAGCCACGCTCGGTCTCCACCAACCAACCGGCAAGACTCTCCTCCATGAAAGGATCCGAGGCAGAGTAGAGGGCATATGCCTCGAAGATGCTGGTCTAAGGGGAAAAGGCACTTTATAAAGTTGCCAGTGTCAGACAGAGAGTCAGAGGACGGCGGGCCCATGTCAAGACCGTGGCCACGAAGGAGCCGGCAGCCGGGCAGCCGGACACCTAACCTATAACCAGGCCCCTGCCTATATAAGGGGGTCTGGACCCTTAGACTAGGGAGATCAAGTTCATCTTCTTCTACCTCTAGACAATATAGCTCTAGGAGCCTTGTAGCCACCATGTGCTGAGAGTAAGAAACAAGGCAGGAAGTAGGGGTGTTACCTCCGGAGTGGAGGGCCCTGAACCTGGGTAAATCGTTGGTGTCCTAGTTACACAATCTCGAGCCGGACCCATCGTCGCACACCATCGAGCCCCTCCATTAAGCCATCCCCGTGGCATCTATCACTAAAATACCATGACACCCACGACCGGCGCCAATTGACAAGGGTTAACTCGACAAATGTCCAAGATGAAGGACTTAGGATCGGGGGAATAGGGCATCGGATGAACTCGAAGGTTAAGATTAGTCAAACAAGACGTGTATCGAGAATAAATGTGGTGGTCAACTTGACTTACTCTCAATCTCTCCCTGACTGGCCTCTCCTGGCCTCTCCTGGCCCCTATATATAGGTGTTCAGGTCTCAAGGAACCGGTCGGGTCCAATACATATGACAATATATGTATACGACATGGACTCATACTTCGACTATGATTACTCTTGGGCCTAGCTTAACGGGCCTCAGGGGTACACAAGTAATGGGCTCTATTAGCTATACCTTTGTCATTAAGGTTACGGTATTCATACCACAATCTATTTGGGCTCCATGGCTTACTAACCAATCTATTCCCAGAATGATTGCCATATCACTCATGGGTATTATGGATAAATCCACGTAGTACTCGTATCCGCAAATCATAAGGACTTGCTTTATCCGTTGCTGTGTTACTAATACCGTTCCTCCAGCAGATAATATGGTAATAGGTCGATCTAGCGGTCTACACTTAAGACCGTATATGTCTATGAATTCTTTGGAAATGAAAGATGTCGTTGCCCATGTATCAAACAATACTTTCCCCCGGTAGGTCATGATATTGAGCGTACCTAGAACTGCCTCCTTCGAGTGTATTACTTCAGCCACGCTGGTACAGTTTAGCTTTCCATAAGGTTTACCCTTGTTGTCTCCAGGGTTCCTTCCTTTGGAAGCTTGCATTCCGATTGATGGTCGGTTGCCTCCCGTTGGTGGAGTAAAGGTTTGTTTATTCGGACAACTGGGTTTCATGTGTCCCGGCTATCCACATCCATAGCAGATGACTTTGGGTTGTCTGCATTCAGACCTGTAATGTCCCTTAAATCCACAGTTGTGACATATCACATTGCCCTTGGGATTTGGTCCTCCCCTATTTGAATTAGGGTTTGGATTTCCCGGCCTTGGCTTGGGTTTAAAGGTTAGGTTGCGTATTGGTTTTCGATCTGGAAAATGTTTTGGCTCAGTCTGCGCTTTCTTCCTTCGTTCTTCTTGGACTGACTTGTAATCATCTTTCAGAGTAATGGTTGCGTCAACTAGTTCTTGGAATTTATGATGTCCAGTCAAACGCAACTGCATCCTCATATACGGGTTCAAGCCTTTCATGAACCTTTTCACCCTCTTTTCTTTGGTATCTACCTCATCAGATACATAACAAGATAGTTCGCTGAACTCTCTAACATACCGAAGTATTGGGAAATCCATTTTGTCGGACACTCTCAAATTCCCTTCTCTTAAGTTCCATTATACTATCGGGAACATGAGTGTTGTGAAATCTCTCTTTAAATTCTTCCCAAGTGATTACTGACCCTGGTGGTTTCATTGTTAACACAGTTTCCCACCAACATGCTGCTGGTCCTGTTAACATGTATGAAGTGTACCGCAATTTTTCCTCATCGTTACAGCCGACGACATCTAATTTTATTTTTGTATCTCTTAGCCAATCCTCGGCATCCATAGGTTCTGTGGCAGATACAAACGGAAGTGGTCTTGTGTTTTGGAAATCTGAAAGACTCACTCCTCGTCCTCCATTATCTCGTCCTTGTTCACGGTTTTGTGTCATGATATGATACATAAACTTATTTTGGACTTCTTGGTCTCGCTGCCTTCTTTCTTCCACCAGTTGCATAAACTGCATGAAACTTTGCTCTGACACGGGTTGTGAAGAGGTTGAAGTTTGACTTCTGGATGCTGCTTCTGCATTTTCCTTCTCTCTAGTTTCCCTAGCTCTGCGCTCATCTTCTGTCTCTACTTGGTCTCATGGCATTTACCTCTAGACATGTTGCACTTACGTCATAACACCTTGTTGCATCATGCAAATGCACAGTGGGTTCACTAGTGGAAAACAGGGCATCAGTCCCGGTTCGTCTGGGCCTTCAGTCCCGGTTGCGCAACCGGGACTAACCAACCGGGACTGATGCCCTATCTTTAGTCCCGGTTGCTATACGAACCGGGACTAAATAGAGACCACGTGGCAAGGTCCAGGCGCTCGTGGGCGTAGGTCTTTAGTCCCGGTTCGTGTTAAGAACCGGGACTAAAGAGTCCACACGTGGCAGCCTCTGCTGCTTCTTTATTTTTCTGGATTTCAATTGTTATTTAGGGGTTTAGGGTTTAGGGTATATTTGTATTTTGCTCCATTCAATTGTTTGATTCATTTCAAACAAGTTTTCTTATATACTTATTCATACAGCATTACAACATAATATATAAAACGATACATATATATAATATATTTGGTTCACCGAGCATATACATGCATACAAGTATATATACAACTTGTTCACACACATAAGATCACGACTTGTGTTTAATTATAAACATTGTCTAATCAAAACCGGCATGAAATTCACCCTTTGGGTTAATGACATGTTCAAGCAGAAATCCGGCTAATTCCTCTTGAATTCCTACTACGCGTTCAGTCGGTGAGAGCCGATTCCGCTTTGCTTCGAACTACGAAGAAGAAGAACAATATGAATATGAATCATCATAACAAAATTGATGCCAATAAAATGAATTTGTCAGTATATTGTTTACTTACTGTTTGAAAATCAATTCCTTCAGTGACCTGCGCACGAAGGTTCTCGCAAGTATAGTATGCACATAGATTAGTCCCCGAAGGCTGCCTCGCACACTTTACGAGAATAGATTTTAGTCAGTGATATATCAAGATTGATATACTTAATGGTATTTGAAACTAGAATTAAAGGGATGTGTGGAACTAGCTCGTACGACTTACCTCGATCTGACGGTAAATTAGCTCAGTTTTCCATTCACCTTTAACTATGCGTATAAACCGTTTCCAAACACTGCCGAGCAAACAAAATGAATAGCTGAGTTATAGATGAACGAAAGAGACCGATATAATGCCGTAATGATTGAAATTACCTATCCATCACATCAAGGATGCTTTGGTATTCATTAAGTGGTTTATTCATCGAGTCAAAGATTTGAACCCTTCCATAGTCAGGTTCAATCTTTAGCAAAATCCAGTGGTAACTGCGTGCAAGTTTAATTATGTAAGTTAATAAACTCATCAATTACACTTATAACATCGAGTAAGGAAAAGTAACTGTGTATAAGATAGTAACACTCACCTGATGTTGTACGGAAAGAGTATTCTAGCTCGGTATTCCTGCGTAAGTAGGAACTCTAGCAAGTTATCCTCCGTCTCCTTGCGATTCCTCTGTATCATCGCTCCGTTAACTCGATTTGGATCAATGAATCCAAGTTGGAGGTCATTCCTATTCTTAGATTCCATACTCTTCATTCTGCATAATAAACAGCGTAGTGAGGAAAATTACATGCAAAGAACGAGTTGAGCTAGAGACTTATAGAAATAATGAATCACTTACAGAACATAGGCACTGACGAGAGATTTGTCGAGCGCGTCTTGATTGAATAGCTGAAAGAATTCATCAAACTCAATATGCACCAAGTCTTGACCTAAGAAATGGTCCTTTGTGATTTGCATAAGGAGAAAATCTTGCGTGCCCTTTGCATAGGTTCTGTGGCAGATACAAACGGAAGTG
The DNA here is from genome assembly GCA_007115705.1 of Dactylis glomerata. Lineage (NCBI taxonomy): Eukaryota > Viridiplantae > Streptophyta > Magnoliopsida > Poales > Poaceae > Dactylis > Dactylis glomerata. Next base: position 48,752 of record QXEO01000551.1, on the reverse strand, counting down.
GTCTTGTGTTTTGGAAATCTGAAAGACTCACTCCTCGTCCTCCATTATCTCGTCCTTGTTCACGGTTTTGTGTCATGATATGATACATAAACTTATTTTGGACTTCTTGGTCTCGCTGCCTTCTTTCTTCCACCAGTTGCATAAACTGCATGAAACTTTGCTCTGACACGGGTTGTGAAGAGGTTGAAGTTTGACTTCTGGATGCTGCTTCTGCATTTTCCTTCTCTCTAGTTTCCCTAGCTCTGCGCTCATCTTCTGTCTCTACTTGGTCTCATGGCATTTACCTCTAGACATGTTGCACTTACGTCATAACACCTTGTTGCAGCATGCAAATGCACAGTGGGTTCACTAGTGGAAAACAGGGCATCAGTCCCGGTTCGTCTGGGCCTTCAGTCCCGGTTGCGCAACCGGGACTAACCAACCGGGACTGATGCCCTATCTTTAGTCCCGGTTGCTATACGAACCGGGACTAAATAGAGACCACGTGGCAAGGTCCAGGCGCTCGTGGGCGTAGGTCTTTAGTCCCGGTTCGTGTTAAGAACCGGGACTAAAGAGTCCACACGTGGCAGCCTCTGCTGCTTCTTTATTTTTCTGGATTTCAATTGTTATTTAGGGGTTTAGGGTTTAGGGTATTGTATTTTGCTCCATTCAATTGTTTGATTCATTTCAAACAAGTTTTCTTATATACTTATTCATACAGCATTACAACATAATATATAAAACGATACATATATATAATATATTTGGTTCACCGAGCATATACATGCATACAAGTATATATACAACTTGTTCACACACATAAGATCACGACTTGTGTTTAATTATAAACATTGTCTAATCAAAACCGGCATGAAATTCACCCTTTGGGTTAATGACATGTTCAAGCAGAAATCCGGCTAATTCCTCTTGAATTCCTACTACGCGTTCAGTCGGTGAGAGCCGATTCCGCTTTGCTTCGAACTATGAAGAAGAAGAACAATATGAATATGAATCATCATAACAAAATTGATGCCAATAAAATGAATTTGTCAGTATATTGTTTACTTACTGTTTGAAAATCAATTCCTTCAGTGACCTGCGCACGAAGGTTCTCGCAAGTATAGTATGCACATAGATTAGTCCCCGAAGGCTGCCTCGCACACTTTACGAGAATAGATTTTAGTCAGTGATATATCAAGATTGATATACTTAATGGTATTTGAAACTAGAATTAAAGGGATGTGTGGAACTAGCTCGTACGACTTACCTCGATCTGACGGTAAATTAGCTCAGTTTTCCATTCACCTTTAACTATGCGTATAAACCGTTTCCAAACACTGCCGAGCAAACAAAATGAATAGATGAGTTATAGATGAACGAAAGAGACCGATATAATGCCGTAATGATTGAAATTACCTATCCATCACATCAAGGATGCTTTGGTATTCATTAAGTGGTTTATTCATCGAGTCAAAGATTTGAACCCTTCCATAGTCAGGTTCAATCTTTAGCAAAATCCAGTGGTAACTGCGTGCAAGTTTAATTATGTAAGTTAATAAACTCATCAATTACACTTATAACATCGAGTAAGGAAAAGTAACTGTGTATAAGATAGTAACACTCACCTGATGTTGTACGGAAAGAGTATTCTAGCTCGGTATTCCTGCGTAAGTAGGAACTCTAGCAAGTTATCCTCCGTCTCCTTGCGATTCCTCTGTATCATCGCTCCGTTAACTCGATTTGGATCAATGAATCCAAGTTGGAGGTCATTCCTATTCTTAGATTCCATACTCTTCATTCTGCATAATAAACAGCGTAGTGAGGAAAATTACATGCAAAGAACGAGTTGAGCTAGAGACTTATAGAAATAATGAATCACTTACAGAACATAGGCACTGACGAGAGATTTGTCGAGCGCGTCTTGATTGAATAGCTGAAAGAATTCATCATACTCAATATGCACCAAGTCTTAACCTAAGAAATGGTCCTTTGTGATTTGCATAAGGAGAAAATCTTGCGTGCCCTTTGCGGCTTGCAGGTACCACTTATGCAATTTTCGCATTTGTGTTGGTAGATTCATTTCAATCTCAGGTGGGACCAGAATCTTCCCCTTTTCATATTTCCGTGCTATAGGCGCCTTTGGGGTGATATCTTCATGTAGCAATTGAGAAAGAGTCAAACCAGCTTCTTTAGCAAAGTCGGCGGGATTGGGTTGAGCAACACTCCCACCAGCATCACTAGCAAAGACCTTTAGCGGGGAGATCGATTTTTTGGTCTGTGCTCCAAGCTGGGCAATGTCTCTTTTCCCTCTTGCAGTTGCGCTTGTCTTATTAGCTTCTTTTTTGCATCTACCTGCTTATCCAAACAACGCTTGTTGTCATCTGGCTTACGCAATTCATATTGCGAAGGTTGGGTAAGCATATCAAAGGCCCACTCCTTCTGTTCCAGAGTATATACCTGCTTCGGTGTAGGGGTCGGGCGTAGGGCTGCGAGCTTCCTTTTCACTTTGGCTCTGTCCTCCGCCTCAATTTCTTCAGCAGTCTTCTCGAGAGGAGGAGGCGGCACCGCCTTAGCTATCTTGGCCCGTTTCTTCGGAGAGACATTGCTAGTGGACATAGCAGCGGACTTGCCACAACTCTGGGACTTACGAGTGGGCTGAGGCGGCGGAGGTGGCGGAGGCGGCTGACATTGAGGTGGAGATCGATGTGGACTCGGGGTATGGTGGTAGTCGTCCCTGTCGTCGTCGGGAGGTGGTGAATTGTGAGGACTCGGAGGAGAGGGTGGCCGCCTTGGCGCCGAGCCTGGAAACACAATGTGTTTCTTATCCCAAAGAATTATACCACCCAATACTTCTCCCAGTTTTTCCTCCTCTTCAGGTCCAGCGACATCAAGAAGGAGGGACTCATACCCCCTTTCAATTGCATCCACCCCGACCTTAGCATAGCCAGGTCGAATCTCACGGCCATGCCAGGTTTGTCCAGGTCCAGATGGCAACACATAGCCAACCGCCACCTTCATCGATATGTTCTTCATGGGATAATGCAGCTCACAGTCTATCTTCTTGGTGATATCATCCACGGGGTAGTGAACCATCGGTACCTCCGTGGAAGCCACGCTGCTTCTCCGCTGAGATCGGTCGCCTGATGCATGTTCTAGGTGTTGCTGATGCTGAGTTGCCCCTTGCGACTTTAATTCCTCCAGTGCCTTCTGCTGCAGTAAATACAACTCTCTCAGCTCAGCCTGTTGCCTTTCTATGCTCTCTATCCGTGAGGCCTCCTCCTGCGCCTTCCGCTTCTTCGCTCTCTCTCGGCTTCTATAAGTCTGGCTCTCTTCGGAGAACCCAGACCTCCACGGAATAGTAGAACCCAGACCCCGTGTTCGTCCTGTGTGTTCTTTGTTCCCGAGGGCCTTTGTCAGCTCGTCGTTCTCTCTGTCCGGCTTGAACGTCCCCTCTTGAACCTCGGCGATTGTCTTGACAAGTGCTCCTAGGGGTTCAGCAATTTGTTTCTTCTCTTCAACTAATTTCCCTGTTCTCTCATCATAGACAGCTCCATGGGCAAGTGCCCAATTTCTTGACCTTCTGGGCCATTGTTCTGTTTCTGGTTCAATGCCTTTTTCTCGTAGGGCGGCCTCTTGCATATCCCACTTAGGCTCGGCCCTTTTGTAGCCACCTGGACCCAACTTATGGTGATATTTCTTTTTTGCAGCATTTGCCTGATTTTTCTGACTCCTTAGCTTACCCAGCTCTGACTCCTTGTACTCCACAAATGCGTCCCAGTGATCCCGCAGGAACTCATTGGGGCCAGTAAATTCTGGAGCTTGTCGATCGGCGTTGACATAGGCGTTCCATAACCTCTTCTTGTGGTTATTGAACTGTGCAGCCATCTTCTTGAGAGCCAACTCCCTGACTTTCTCCTTCTGTTGCTCTGCTTCTTCCAGGGACTCGGTGACCGGCAGATTGAAATGTGGAATGAGGGAATCCCAAAGTCTATCTTTCAAGACCTTGGTGACATAATTGACCGCTGCACCCTCTTCTGGCTCTGGCTGTGCTGGCTTTCCCTTTGCCGCCTTGGGCTTATACCAATATTGAATGCTTATCGGCACCATGTCCCTGACAAGACATCCACATTGATGTGTGAACGCATTTGCGACACTCTTGGGTTCCAACGGTTCGCCTTCACTTGAGAGACGCCCAATCGTGTAATGCTGATTCGATGCCAGCCGTTTGGCCGGGCCTCGCTTCTTTCTAGAAGATTCAGAGCTCTAAAATAAGAAAACACTCGTTAATATATATACCACATAATGCATCGTCATCTACTGATTCATGAATAGAGCTAGTCTTCATATATATATACCTCGCCGGACCGTTTTATTAAGTCACGTCCAGTCCCTTGTGAGCCGTCCTCGCAATCATCATTTTCCGATTCATGCGGCTGCTCCTCCTCCATTCCGTCACCCGACTCGTTCAAAAATTCCGAGCCGTCTCCTTCTGCACGGGTGGTACCCTCTCCTTGTGCACGGGTGCTACCCTCTCCTATAATTTTCAATATCTCTTCTTCACCTTCTCTTCCGGCGCCGAAATCCATAACTGAAATCCATAACATAGATCAACAACATCACTCCATATTTTTTTTCTATTATTGCTAACAATATTACTCCATATTTTTCTAACATAATAGTAATAGTAATAGTAATAGCATTTTACTAACTTAATAATAGTAATAGCATTTTACTAACTTAATAATAGTAATAGCATAAAATCTAACATAATAATAATAGTAATAGCATTTTACTAACTTAATAATAGTAATAGCATAAAATCTAACATAATAATAATAGTAATAGCATTTTACTAACTTAATAATAGTAATAGCATAAAATCTAACATAATAATAATAGTAATAGCATTTTACTAACTACATTTTTCTAACATAATAGTAATAATAATAGTAATAGCATTTTACTAACTTAATAATAGTAATAGCATTTTACTAACTTAATAATAGTAATAGCACAAAATCTAACATAATAATAATAGTAATAGCATTTTACTAACTTAATAATAGTAATAGCATTTTACTAACTTAATAATAGTAATAGCATAAAATCTAAAATAATAATAATAGTAATAGCATTTTCCTAATAAATTCCTAATTCTCACATTTTCCTAATAATTCCATTTCTAATATCATTTCTATTTCTAATAAAATCTAACCTAAAATCTAACATATATATTCTAACTACCTAGTATATGCTAACACTAATTTGCATATTCTAACACTACTAACCCTAAATACTAATTCTAACATTTTTCTAAAAATTTCTAACATAAATTCCTAACTACATTTTTCTAAAAATTTCTAACATAAATTTCTAACTACATTTTTCTAAAAATTTCTAACTACATTTTTCTAAAAATTTCTAACTACATTTTTCTAAAAATTTCTAACTACATTTTTCTAAAAATTTCTAACTACATTTTTCTAAAAAAAAATTTTGCAGCAGGGGGCCGGCCGGCGGTACGGTGCTCACCTGCAGGCACGCGGGGGCGGTGCGGGGGCTCGGCGGCGGCGGCGCGGGGGCTCGGCGGCGGCAGCGCGGGCTGCGGTACGGTGCTCACCCCTGCAGGCGCGCGGCGGCGGTGCGCGCGCGGTCTTGGGGTCGGCGGGTAGGGCGGGCGGCGGCGCGGCGGCGCGGTGGCGTGGTGGCGCGGCGGCGGTGGCGCGGTGGCACGGAAATCGGCGACCGCAACGCTCCCGACGAGAGCTCCTCCGCGTGGTCGATCGAAACTGCTAAGTGTTGGAGAAGAAGGGGCGGCGCGGGGCTTATATACCCCCCCCCCCTTTAGTCCCGGTTGGTGGCTTCAACCGGGACTAAAGGGGGGTCTTTAGTCCCGGTTGAAGCCACCAACTGGGACTAAAGGGTCTTTAGTCCCGGTTGGTGGCTTCAACCGGGACTAAAGACTTTTGGCCGGCGGTTACCATTCGCGCCCGAGCCACAGACCTTTAGTCCCGGTTGGTATTACCAACCGGGACTAAAGGTCTAATAAATGCGCGCCAATGCTGTATGTTTTTCCAGATTTCATTTGAATATGAATTTTGAAATTCAATTTGAATAACTTCTATATATTTTAGAATTTAATAAAACTTTGAATATGAAAAGTGATTGAAATTGAATAACTAATTCAAAAATATTTTCTATTTTCAAAATCAATTATTCAAACTATTTAAACAATTAACTATTTTGCCATTTTCAATTAAAACAATATTGATTAAAATTCTTTTTGCATATTTTAGAATTTGATAATACTTTGAATATGAAAAGTGTTTGAAATTGAATAACTAATTCAAAACTATTTTCTATTTTCAAAATCAATTATTCAAACTATTCAAACAATTAACTATTTTGCCATTTTCAATTAAAACAATATTGATTAAAATTCTTTTTGCATATTTTAGAATTTGATAATACTTTGAATATGAAAAGTGATTGAAATTGAATAACTAATTCAAAAATATTTTCTATTTTCAAAATCAATTATTCAAACTATTTAAACAATTAACTATTTTGCCATTTTCAATTAAAACAATATTGATTAAAATTCTTTTTGCATATTTTAGAATTTGATAATACTTTGAATATGAAAAGTGTTTGAAATTGAATAACTAATTCAAAACTATTTTCTATTTTCAAAATCAATTATTCAAACTATTCAAACAATTAACTATTTTGCCATTTTCAATTAAAACAATATTGATTAAAATTATTTTTGCATATTTTAGAATTTGATAATACTTTGAATATGAAAAGTGATTGAAATTGAATAACTAATTCAAAAATATTTTCTATTTTCAAAATCAATTATTCAAACTATTTAAACAATTAACTATTTTGCCATTTTCAATTAAAACAATATTGATTAAAATTCTTTTTGCATATTTTAGAATTTGATAATACTTTGAATATGAAAAGTGTTTGAAATTGAATAACTAATTCAAAACTATTTTCTATTTTCAAAATCAATTATTCAAACTATTCAAACAATTAACTATTTTGCCATTTTCTTCGCCTCGCAGTTCTTGTGCCCACAGCAGCTTCCACATCCGCTCCCCCCACCCCGTTGCCTCGCCCTACCCAGTGACGGTGTACTACTGCACGCCGCCACCGCCGCCACAGCAGCTATCGGCTCCCCGTTGCCGCATCACAGAGATATTTGAGGAAACTTTGAATATGAAAAGTGTTCGAATTTGAATAACTAACTCAAAATCATACATTTACATCAAAGTTTAATACATTATTACACATCACCAACATCCCCATCTAGTGTTGGGGTTTCCTTCTGCACCGTAACCATGGAGTATCTTCTTTGTTTAAGAGGAGGGTTGGGTCAGTGTTCACTCTGAAGGGCGGAATTTCATCAAACTTGTTATAATCTTCTGACATATCTGTCTTGTCCTCCACTCCCACGATGATTCTTTTCCCTAAGAGAACAATGTGTCGCTTTGGCTCATCGTGTGATGTATTCGTTTTCTTATCTTTTCTCTTTCTCGGTTTTGTAGACATGTCCTTCACATAGAAAACCTGAGCGACATCGTTGGCTAGGACGAATGGTTCGTCCATGTACGCAAGATTGTTGAGATCCACTGTTGTCATGCCGTACTTTTGGTCTACAACTACCCCGCCTCCTGTCAGCTTGACCCATTTGCATCGAAACAAAGGGACCTTAAAAGATGGTCCATAGTCAAGTTCCCATATCTCTTCTATGTAACCATAATATGTGTCCTTTGTCCCATTGTCGTGTAATGCATCAAAGCGGACACCACTGTTTTGATTGGTGCTCTTTTTATCTTGGGCGACCGTGTAAAATGTATTCCCATTTATCTCGTAACCCTGGAAAGTCAATATAGTTGAAGATGGTTTCTTGGCCAACATGGACAGCTCATATCCAACAGTGGCGTCATTTATGAGAAGTGTTTGCAACCAACCACCAAAAGTCGCCATGTGCAACTTTGTAATCCAGGAGTTTGACTGCCCAGGGTTTTCCGAGCGTACAATATTCTTGTGTCGCTCCATATACGGCTCCACCAACGTAGAATTTCGTAAAACTGTGTAGTGTGCTTCACTCAAAGAATGTTCGTCCATACAGTATGCTGATTTCATTCCTAGCGTGCCTTTTCCACTTAGTCTCCCCTCATGCCGCGATTGAGGAAGACCAATCGGGTTCAGGTCAGGAACAAAGTCAACACAAAACTCAATGACCTCCTCTGTTAGATAGCCCTTGGAGATGCTTGATCTAAGTTGAGATTATAGGGGGGTTTTTCTAGTCGTCTCCACAGGGATCAACACAAATGAGACTATTTCCTAATTTCCAGAAGCTAAGCAGAAAAGTGGGGTTTTTGGTGTTGTAAACAGGAAAATAACAGGAGGTTTTAGGTTGGAAGTTTTTAACATAACAAATCCAATGTTTCTTGTTTGTCAGGCAAGGAAACAAAGGACAAACGAGCAAGTGAGGCAGGGATGCATTTTTGGGACTAGATGCAGAGGCTAGTCTTGCACCTAACAGATCAGGCAGATGCAACACAGAAATCACAGTAATCTTGGAGTTTACAATGGAGTGTGTCACTCAAACCATAGCAAAGATCCAGGACAAGGTTCAAACTGTTTTACAATGCAAGATCAACACAACAGATCACAGAGCATGGGGGAGAGGAGAGAGAGGTTGTTGTTGGTCACCGAAGGCTTGCCGTGGCAGAGAAAGTAGAAGAAGGCAGAGATGTTGCTGTCGTGGCAGAGGATGAAGAGGGATGAGGAAGAGCTTGGCCTTCAGATCCTTCGAGCCTTGTCCATCTTGACGTTCTTGGAGGTGTTCTTAGTGATGTTCTTGCTTGCGCCGTTGATCTGATCTTGTTGCAGCAAAGGAGTAGAGGGAAAAGTGGGTGGAAAAGGTGAAGATTTCGGTGTGTTGGACTATGGAGGAGGAAGGTTTTGGTGGAGTGGTGGATGGATGGAGTGGTTGTGAGGCGATGTGGCCATGGATGGAGTGGTTGTGTGGCCAGATGATAGATGGATATGGGATGGGATGGTGTGTTTTTCTGCAGCGTAGAGGAGTAGAGGGAAAAAGGTGGCGGCAGCAGCTAGTCTGCTTTTCCGTTTTTCTTGTCCATTTGTGCCGTGGCAGCCTGCTCCTGCCGTTGGCTTCTTTCTTGCTCCTCAAGATGTACTCCTCCATTCCTGGTGGCTTGGTCTGATGTTTGAATTGCTCTGACTTGTAGAATTAAGTGCCTTGGCGCACTGATCTGTGACAAAGGATCAAATGATGTAAAATGTTGGTGCAACACTGGTAGAAATGAGGTAAAACAGACAAGTTTTATGGTTGCAAGGTTCAGATATATGTGTAAATCTTAGAGTGATCAAAACCCCCAGACCAAAACCTTTGCTTGTCCTCAAGTAAAGAATGGTGCATTGTACCAAACAAAATGTAACAGAGCATGATAAGGGACATTGCTGACTCAATGCAGATAAATCTTGCAATTGCCAATTCAAAAACAAGTTTCACAAGAGAATTTGAGTATGTCTAGATCAAACAACATGGACACATGAGTATAAAGTAATTGACTCTGAAATTGAAAACTCAAGATCCAGTACATAGCCCAATATGTAATGCAAAATTAGTGCTTCACCTATTACAGTTCCCAGGAACATAATAGGCTAATGCATAGACAAGTGAGTCAGTTAGTAACTTAGCTTGATGGGTCAACTTAGTTAGTGCTTCACACACTACAATCCCAGGATCATAGGTGCTAGTGCTTTGGATATTTACAACAAGTTTTACTTAGCATCATCAGGTTAGTGCTTCACACACCACAATCCAGAGATCATGGTTGCTAATGCTAAACTTTTTCCTTTCTGTTAATATGTTAGTATGTTAGTATGTTAGTGCTTCACAAATCAAAATCCAGAGATCATGTTTGCTAATGCAAAAAATGCAACAGATGCAATTGGTTAGGGGCTAAGAAATGGATCATGAACTTCATTCTTAGGGCAATTAACAAATATACTGATGTTTCACAGGTTCTTTGAGTAAAGCCATACAAAAGTTCTAAAGTGGAACTAGGCTCTGAACAAAGCATTTGCAAGAGTTATAAGCAGATTCAAAGAAAAGTTCTTCATAGCATGCAAAGTGATATTTTCAGGTCCAAGCAAGCGAAATTGATTCATTCCTTAACAAAGTACTTTCACACAAGATCAACCAACAGTATAGTATATTCTGATTCAGATTTTAACAAATGTGTGGAAATGGAAAGTGTTCACCTGATGGTTTTCCTGCTTCTCTGCCTTGACAATCAACAGCAATCTTTCTCCTTATCCAAGTTCTTACTGAAACAACAAAAAAGAAACAAACACACAAGGCAAGAACATAAAAAGGTGAAAGGGAAATATATGATACAAGGGATACCAGGTTTCCTCCTGGAAGAGAGCTTGTTTAAAGTCACTAGCTTGACTATAGCTTCATCATCACTGGTTTGCATGGATAGAGGATGCATTGGAGCCATCCTCTGGTTCATCATCTTCTTCAACTTGGTTTTCAATCAAATCTCCAATCCTGTAGTGCTTCAACCTCTGGCCATTTACTTTGAATGTTCCCTCAGCTGAGCTATAAACCTCAAAGGCACCATGGCCTAGATCTTTCTTGATAACACAAGGGCCAAACCATCTGGACTTGAACTTTCCAGAGAATAAGTGTAACTTGGAATCATACACCAGCACTGACTGCCCTTCCTTGAATTCCCTTCTCAGAATGTGGGAGTCATGCCATTTCTTGGTCTTCTCCTTGTAAATCTTTGCACTTTCATAGGAATCATTCCTGAGCTCTTCAAGCTCACACAACTGCAGTTTCCTCTTGTTTCCTGCTTTGCCAATGTCCAAGTTCAGCTTCCTGATTGCCCAAAGCGCTCTGTGCTCCAATTCGACTGGCAGATGGCAAGCCTTGCCATAGACAATTCTGAAAGGTGACATGCCAATGGGTGTCTTGTATGCTGTCCTGTAAGCCCACAAAGTGTCGGGCAATTTCATTGACCAATCTCCTCTGGTCTTGGACACAACTTTCTCCAAGATTTGCTTGATTTCCCTGTTTGACAACTCCACTTGGCCATTGGCCTGCGGATGATAAGGAGTTGTCACTCTGTGATTCTTCACTCCATACTTGGTCAGAAGCTTCTCAAACTGGTCATTGTTGAAGTGAGCACCACCATCACTGATTACAACTCTTGGCACTCCAAATCTTGGGAAAATGACAGTCTTGAACATTCTACAAACTGCCTTGGCGTCAGCATTAACAGTGGGAATGGCTTCAACCCATTTTGACACATAGTCAACAGCAACTAAAATATGCTTGTAGCCTTGAGAAGATGGCAAGGGTCCAACAAAATCAACTCCCCAAACATCAAACAATTCCACTTCCAAGATTCCTGTTTGGGGCATTTCATTTCTCTTTGACATCTTTCCTGCTCTTTGACAAGGATCACACTTCATTATGTACTCATGAACATCTCTGAACATACTTGGCCAAAAGAAACCAGCTTGCAAAATCTTGGCTTGAGTCTTGAACACTCCAGCATGTCCTCCATACAATCCTGAATGGCATTGGAACATCACATCACTTTTTTCATCAGAGGGAATACACCTTCTCACAATGCCATCAGCACAATGTTTGTACAGAAAAGGTTCATCCCAATAGTAACTCTTGACATCATGGAGGAATTTTTTCTTTTGCTGGTAGGAGAGATCTGCTGGCACAATATCACAAGCTAGGAAGTTCACAAAGTCAGCATACCAAGGTGAAGTGGCACTGACTGCCATGAGCTGTTCTCCTGGCATCACGTCTTGAATTTCTCTGTTTTCATCAATGTTGATTCTGGACAAGTGATCAGCAACTGAGTTCTCTGACCCTTTCTTGTCTCTAATTTCTATGTCAAACTCTTGGAGCAGAAGGATCCATCTGATGAGCCTTGGTTTAGCATCCTTTTGCTCACTAAATATCTGATTGCTGCATGGTCTGTGTAGACAATGCACTTGTGTCCAACCAGGTATGGTCTAAACTTATCAAATGAGAACACAACAGCTAGCAGCTCCTTCTCTGTGGTGGTGTAATTGATCTGAGCATCATCCAAAGTCTTGCTTGCATAATGTATAACATGCACAACTTTGTCTTTCCTCTGGCCAAGGACTGCTCCAACAGCAAAGTCACTTGCATCACACATAAGTTCAAATGGCAGTGTCCAGTCAGGAGGTTGAACAACAGGGGCTGTGATGAGAGCATCTTTCAATTGGTTGAATGCTTGCAAACAAGTGTCATCAAACACAAACTTCACTTCATGATTCAGGAGATTGGTGAGTGGCTTGGCAAGATAGGAGAAGTTCTTGATAAACCTCCTGTAGAAGCCAGCATGGCCCAGGAAGCTTTGAATTCCCTTCACATTTTCAGGAGGAGGTAGCTTGGCAATCACATCTACCTTTGCCTTGTCCACCTCAATTCCTCTAGCAGACACAAGGTGGCCCAACACAATGCCTTCAGAGACAAGGAAGTGACATTTTTCCCAGTTCAGAATCAAATTTTGCTTAGAGCATCTGTGAAGGACTAAGGTGAGGTTCTTCAAGCAGGCTTCGAAGTCTTTTCCATACACAGTGAAATCATCCATGAAAACTTCCATAATCTTCTCAATGTAATCAGAAAATATGGACATCATGCATCTCTGAAAGGTGCCTGGAGCATTGCAAAGGCCAAATGGTAGCCTTTTGTAAGCAAAGGTTCCATATGGGCAGGTGAATGTGGTCTTGTCTTGGTCAGAAGGGTGGATTGGAATCTGCAGAAATCCAGAGTAACCATCAAGGTAGCAGTAGTACTTCTGGCCAGCAAGTCTCTCTAGCATCTGGTCCATGAATGGAAGAGGGAAGTGATCTTTTCTTGTAGCTTTGTTCAATTTTCTGAAGTCATTCACCATCCTCCATCCTGTAACAGGTCTTGTGGTCATGAGCCTTCCTTCTTCATTTTCAACAACAGTGTAGCCACCTTTCTTGGGCACAATGTGGATAGGACTCACCCACTCACTGTCAGAGATGGGGTATATCATTCCAGCCTTTAACAATTTCAGAACTTCCTTCTTTACTACATCTTGCATAGCAGGGTTTAGTCTCCTCTGTCCTTCTCTTGTTGGCTTGCTGCCTTCTTCTAAGTGGATCATGTGAGAACACACTTTCTCACTAATGCCAATGATGTCATCAATGGAATATCCAATGACATTCTTGTACAGCTTCAGAATAGACAGAAGACTTTCTTCTTGCTCACTTGAAAGGGCAGAACTAATAATCACAGGGTGTAACTTCTCCTTCTCCAAGAATGAGTATTTCAGATGGGGAGGCAATTCTTTGAGCTCCACAACAGAATGGTGAGCTAGATGGGCTGGTTCTCTTGCACTTGACACAGGTACAATTTCACAAATTTTCACTTCACAGAGCTGCTGTACATTGGTGGTTTCAGCAGTAACAAAGACTTGAGCTTCAGGCTCTTCTTGCTCAGGTTCTGGCAAAGTTTCTAGCACACTTCTTTCAACAATATCAATGGAATGGCAATGTTCAGGAACATTGGGTAAGTGCGTGGCATGTTTCATGCTGAATTCAGCTTGCTCTGATCCAAATTGTAATTTGAGGGTTCCACCTTTGACATCAATGATGGCACCAGCAGTTGCCAAGAATGGCCTGCCTAGAATCATTGATTCAGCATTGTCTTCCATCTCTAGCACAACAAAGTCCACAGGATATGCAAAGTTGCCAACTTGGACTGGCACATCTTCAAGGACTCCTACTGGTTTTCTCAAGGTTCTATCAGCAAGTTGAAGTGTCATTGGGGTAGGCTTCAACGTTCCCAGCTGCTGAATCTGGCTTGCAGCAGAGGGTAACACACTCACAGAGGAACCTAAGTCACAAAGGGCTGTGAAGGTTTTTCTTCCCACTACACAGGGAATGCTGAAACTTCCAGGGTCTTGTAGCTTCTTGGGCATGTGGTTCAAGATCACAGCACTGCAATCTTCTGTCAAGGCTACTAGCTCAGGGCTGTCCAAACTCCTCTTCCTTGTGATCAGATCTTTGAACAACTTTGCATATAGGGGAATGTGCAACACTGCATCCAAGATGGGAATGGTGATTTGCACTTCCTTCATGGTCTCAAGGAATTTAGAGTATTGCTTCTCCTCCTTGGTCTTGTCCAATCTCTCTGGAAATGGCACTTTCATCAACAAAGGCTTCTCTGTTGGTTCTGTGGCAGAGATCTGTGCCTTGGCAGGGTTTTCTGTCTGGGCAGGCTGTCCTGTTGATTTTTTCTGCCTTGGCAGAACAATTTCTGGAGGTGTTTGTTGCTGCACGGTGGGTCTTCTCTGTGGAGCAACATAAGTGACATTTGGTGGGGTTTTGAGTAAGGGTTCAGTGTTCACCCCACTCCTAGTGGTGACTGCATCAATAACTTCAGTAGTGGAAAGGGCACCACACTGTTTTGGGTTTTTCTCTGCTTGGGCTGGCAGTTTTCCTTCAGCTTGTTTTCCAATGTTGTTGGTCTGGATTCCAGCAGTGAGTTGCTGCATAGTCTTGTAGAAAAGTTCAGATTGCATTTTCATAGTTTCTTGCATTCCACTGAACATTTCCTTCTGTAGCTTCATCATTTCTCCAAGCTCAGATTGGCTGCTACTGCTGGATGAAGTAGTTTGCTGATGTACTGGGTGGTGTTGTTGTTGTGGGTGTTGCACTTGACCTTGGGGTCTGAAATTTTGTTGTCCAGGCTGATGGTAACTCTGCTGGGATGCTTGGGCATAGTGCTGCTGCCCTGGTGCTGGGTAACTTTGCTGATTATTGCTCTTGTAAGAAAGGTTGGGGTGGTTTCTCCAAGAGGGGTTGTAACTTTGGGAATATGGCCCTTGATTCTGGGCATAGTTCACCTCTGATATCATGGCTTCAGGAGGTGCAGACAAGGTACATTCCATGAGGGAATGGCCTTCTTTTCCACAAATTGCACAGGCAGAAGTAACTTGGTTGACAGGAACTAAAGCTTGGCTGTTTCTTTCTGTCATGAGCTGGGCAAGCTGAGTTGTTAAACTCTCCAACTTGGCTTCCAAAGCATTCTGGCCACTTGACTGAATCTGCAGCTGATTGTTGGGGTGGACAGCTCTTTCATTTTTCCAGGAGAAGTTGTGTGATGCCATGCTCTCAATCAACTCAGTAGCTTCATCAAGGGTCTTGTTCATGATTCCACCTCCAGCAGCTGAATCAACAAATGATCTGGTTTGCAAGATGAGCCATTGCTCCTGGCCATGGTTGGGACACATCCTGATGAGACCTTGGTATCTCTACCAAGTATCATACAGGCTTTCTCCTTCATATTGCACAAATCTTGTTATCTTGTCTCTGCACTCAGCTGCTTTGGTTGGAGGGAAATATCTCTCAAAGAAGGCTTGAAGAACATGTTCCCATGTGTCTCTGCAGTGAATAGGAAGAGAGTGGAACCAAACTTTTGCAAGTCCAGACAGTGAGAAGGGAAACAATTGCATCCTGATGGCTTCAGGAGGAACACCATTGTGCTTCAAAGTGTTGCAGTACTCCAGAAAGTTTCTGATATGCTCATGGGGGCTCTCCAAAGCAGAACCTTTGAAAGGATTATGTTGCACCATATTGATCAGGGCTGGCTTGATTTCCCAGTTGTTTGCTTGTATTGCAGGCATAATCACATCTGCATTGTTGATCTGGTCCTTGGGAATCCACAAATCTCTTAACTTCTTATCACCCATGCTGAAATCTGAGGATGATGATTCCAAATCTGAGACAGAGGTTTCCAAATCTTCAGCAGAAACTTCAGAAGCTGCTCTCTTTCTTGCAAACAAAGTCCTCTCTGGCTCAGGATCAAATGGGGCTAGTGGAGAATCTTCAGAGGACTGCATCAACTGAATTCCCACGGAGATTAGATGAAATCATTGTTCTACACACAATCACAGACAAGAACTTGATCAAGGGTTAGTGAACTAAATCCCCTAATAAAAGTTCTAAGCTTGATCACAGACAAGTCATTAAAACAGACAATCAAAGATTGCAAATTGGAACAAGTATTTACACAGCTTAGTCTACTGTAATCTAAGGAAACAATCAAAAGTTGATCCCCGACAACGGCGCCAATTTTGATCTAAGTGGAGATTATAGGGGGGTTTTTCTAGTCGTCTCCACAGGGATCAACACAAATGAGACTATTTCCTAATTTCCAAAAGCTAAGCAGAAAAGTGGGGTTTTTGGTGTTGTAAACAGGAAAATAACAGGAGGTTTTAGGTTGGAAGTTTTTAACATAACAAATCCAATGTTTCTTGTTTGTCAGGCAAGGAAACAAAGGACAAACGAGCAAGTGAGGCAGGGATGCATTTTTGGGACTAGATGCAGAGGCTAGTCTTGCACCTAACAGATCAGGCAGATGCAACACAGAAATCACAGTAATCTTGGAGTTTACAATGGAGTGTGTCACTCAAACCATAGCAAAGATCCAGGACAAGGTTCAAACTGTTTTACAGTGCAAGATCAACACAACAGATCACAGAGCATGGGGGAGAGGAGAGAGAGGTTGTTGTTGGTCACCGAAGGCTTGCCGTGGCAGAGAAAGTAGAAGAAGGCAGAGATGTTGCTGTCGTGGCAGAGGATGAAGAGGGATGAGGAAGAGCTTGGCCTTCAGATCCTTCGAGCCTTGTCCATCTTGACGTTCTTGGAGGTGTTCTTAGTGATGTTCTTGCTTGCGCCGTTGATCTGATCTTGTTGCAGCAAAGGAGTAGAGGGAAAAGTGGGTGGAAAAGGTGAAGATTTCGGTGTGTTGGACTATGGAGGAGGAAGGTTTTGGTGGAGTGGTGGATGGATGGAGTGGTTGTGTGGCCAGATGATAGATGGATATGGGATGGGATGGTGTGTTTTTCTGTAGCGTAGAGGAGTAGAGGGAAAAAGGTGGCGGCAGCAGCTAGTCTGCTTTTCCGTTTTTCTTGTCCATTTGTGCCGTGGCAGCCTACTCCTGCCGTTGGCTTCTTTCTTGCTCCTCAAGATGTACTCCTCCATTCCTGGTGGCTTGGTCTGATGTTTGAATTGCTCTGACTTGTAGAATTAAGTGCCTTGGCGCACTGATCTGTGACAAAGGATCAAATGATGTAAAATGTTGGTGCAACACTGGTAGAAATGAGGTAAAACAGACAAGTTTTATGGTTGCAAGGTTCAGATATATGTGTAAATCTTAGAGTGATCAATGCTTCCTTCTGGCCTAGCACGGTTATGCACGTATTTCTTTAAGACTCCCATGAACCTCTCAAAGGGGAACATATTGTGCAGAAATACTGGACCGAGAATGGTAATCTCTTCGACTAGGTGAACTAAGAGATGCGTCATAATATTGAAGAAGGACGGTGGGAACACCAACTCGAAGCTGACAAGACATTGGGCCACATCATTTTGTAACCGTTGTAGATCTTCTGGATTGATTACCTTCTGCGAAATTGCATTGAGGAATGCACATAGCTTCACAATCGGTACTCGTGTCGTCGTGGTGAAACAACATATGCCATAGGATGGCCTAAATGGGGCCGAACTAGATGCTGGAGGATTCGGGAGAGGGGAACGAGCTAAAGAGCACGACAGAAAGGAACACTGATCTACCCAGGTTCGGGGCTCTCGTAAGGAGATAACACCCCTACTCCTGCTCTACTGGTTGTATATTTGGGTCGATGTAGCACACCACAATGGTGCTTCCAAGCTCTCAGCTAGAGAAGGAAGATGAACTGCTAAGTGTAGGAATACAGAGTGACCAACCCTTTACTAGGGCTCCCTATGCCACCTTATATAGTGGTAGCCAGGGTTACAACGGTCATAAGGGACCACAAGACACGGGCTACACTCCAAATAGGACTTGCTGACGAAGGCACCGACCCTTGACTTCCTCCCTGATTGCTCTCGATGGGACTTCATATCCCTGTACCTTGTACCTCTTGAACTGTGACCTTACCTCTGTGAGGTAAGCTCTGTACTTGTGCACAGTGAGGGTTGGTAGACCACCACTGTGCACCCTGCCATCCCACTCTGCTACCATGCTTGGATGTTTTCTTCCTTGATTGTAGGGATGTGACACCTTGGTTGACTTAAGTATCCCGGATATGACCGTTGGCCATACCCAGGACATATATGCCGGACCAACGACCTACGAGGGTCGGGTAATCCGGCCTCCCCTGCTCCTGCACAACACACCAAATGGTTAGGCCGGCATATCTAAGTATATGCCGGCACACTTTTATAAGTATTCCGGCTATACCGGCATATCCAAGTATCAGCCGGGATACACACATATGCCGGCCTGGCCGATGCTCTCATATTCCGGCCAGGCCCTTCCTTGATAACCCGGCATAAAGTCAACCATAGACCTTGTGTCTTTCTAGTCTCTTGACCCTACCGGGGGTCATCCCCCCGACACTAGTCCCCGAAGCTGCCGAGGTTCCCCAGTCATAACTGTGGAGCCTTGACAGGTTCAACATACCTTTCTTCATTATATCCCAGCGATCAGAGTATATGCCGGCACATCTGCACATATCCCGACCTCTGTTCCTCTTCCAAAAATTATTCCGGCCGGTCCCGAGGGTATTCCGGACGGAACATATACATCGGGCAATTATTCCGACATATAGACGAGTCTTCCTTGAGAAGCCACGCCTGACAGTTTGCATCGAAACTTGGAACCGCCCTGCCATCTCGAACGGTCACACGATGTGACGGTTCGCAGCGCAGCAGTTACTTGTTGCCATCATTGCGTCGTGGCACGGTTACAGGAACCGCCGCCCCACTCCGTGCCGCCACGTGGCGACTCTCTGCAGGAACGGTCGGGGGAGTGGAACACTCCCACGATCCCCACGACCCTGACCTGCAGACATATAAATAGGGCGGCGGGGGTAAACTTATCTTTTTACCCCCCCCACCATCGTCTTCCTCCCCTGCTCCTTTGCCTCCTGCGCTTCACCGCCGGTCCGAAGAGCAGCATCGCCGCCGCAGCCGACCTGCTCCCCGCCGACGCCGACGCCCGACGACGCCCGGCATCTCCGTCGACGACGCCGCCGCCGCCGCATCGTTCCTCCGCGACATTGCAGGGAGATTGGAACTCTTCCTGCACGCTCACCGCCGCTCCATCGCCGCCGGCCAAGCTCCGGTGAGATCTCCCTATGTTCTTCCTCTTTCACGCTTTTTACAACTTCGCACCGGTAGCCACACTTGCATAGATCTGCTTCAGTTTCAGAGCTAGTTTTCCCTTTGATTCGACTAGCATTGCTAGGCAACGCTCGCAGGTGTTCATCTTTAGGAGTTTTACCCTTATTTGTTTCCTATTTTAACTGTCTCGGTAGATCTTTTTATCTCTGCTAACATTGGTGAGGGCGGTATGCCAGAGAGACTAACCTCCCTCTTTTCTCCGGCCTTGATAGGAATAACATCACGGGACTCCGGCTCTCACGCCTTGTCCCGGCCACTAAGATGGCATCTTCAAGCATGACGGGTACCTCGGCCTCTGAGGAAGATACCTCGGCCCGAGCCCAAGGACGCTCCGGCTGGGAGGGGTCGGAGGTTACTCCGGCCGACATATCCTGGGTCACCTCCACCAGGAGAGTCCCGGAGGGCGTAGCATGCCGGCTACCAGCAGGAGAAACTGTGCCGGCGCCTGAACCTGGCGAACGCGTCGTCTTCATCGCCCACTTCGAGCGGGGTTTCGGCCTGCCGGCATCGGACTTCTTCCGGGACTTCCTCAACACTTACGATCTACAACCTCATCATATCCCGGCCAATGCCGTGATGATCCTCTCCGCCTTCGCTGCCTTTTGCGAAGGCTACGCCGGCATAGAGCCCCTTACCCAAGGCTGGGCGAAGTACTTCCAACTGCGGAAGCAAGTCATCCAGGAGCCGCCCCGGAGCAAGGACGACCCGCCGGAGACGGCCCAGGAAAAGAAGGACCGCCCCATGACCCTCTGCGGCGCGGCCACCATCATGTCCCGGAAGGGCTCGGACTTCCCCAAGGTGGAGCTCCTGGAATCTTGCAAGAAGTGGCAGAAAAGCTTCTTCTACGTCAAGAACACCACCGACGAGGATCTGCTCAACCTGCCGCCATTTGTGGACGAGCCACCCTTGGCTATGACGAATTGGACCTACAACCCGAAGAACTCGGTGATGCCGGTGAATGCGCTTCACCGGGTTAAGGGCGAGCTCCGGGATGCCGGTCTTACTCCTCAGGACCTGGTGGCCTGCTATATAAGCCGGCGCATCTCCCCTCTGCAGCGCCGGTCGCACAAGATCTGCCAGATGAGCGGGCCAATGGACCCCACCCGGCACTCCACACACGAGCTGACTCCGGCCGACATTCTGCGCCGGATTAAGGATGTCTGCAAGTCCTCTCAGGCCACTTTTGCCTGGGGGCTAGAACCATACAGCCGGGATAGGCCTGCCCCAACGGTAAACCGTCCTATCCGATACATAAAGTCCATGTCCGGCACATAGATACTTAAGCCGACACATGTCTATTTGCCGACACATATCATATTGATCCGACATACCTCTTCCACCGGCATATTTCCTTGTCTGAATACTTTGACTTTGCTGTTTATACAGAAATTCAGCTTCCAAGCCATGGAGAACTCCCGGATCAAGATCGCGGCGGACCGCACTGTTGCGGATGTTGAAGATCCGGATCATTGGGATAAGCTACCCAGGAGCACCCGTGCTGCAGCTGCCATGGGTAAGGGCTCTTCATCCCGGCATTATACTCACGACCGGAGTGAGATTGATTCTGACGAGGAGATCCTGCTGTACTATGACCCGATGCCACTTGCATATGCCTTTCCAGAAACACCTATTGCTTACGAGTTTCCAATGCCGTCCTCAGCTATCCCGGACGATATTGTTATCGATGCCGCGCCTCTGAACCAGGGACCTCCTTCCACCGGCGGACGTGCCGGCCGGAAGCGAGGTGTGAAGCCCCAGCCCGACACACCTCAGAAGCTGAAGAGGCAGAAGGTCGGCGTGCCCATATTGAAGAAACCAAGACCTGTCGCCGCGGGGTAAGTTCCTTCTGCTTGTTTCATTTCCGACATATCTCTTGCTTGCATTATTGACTTGGCGTTTTTTCTCTCTCAGAGCTCCTCTTGCGCCGGAACAAGCTTCTGGCTCGAGTGGCGACCCGAAAGTTACCAAGCCCGCGGCCACTGCTACCTCCGACATACCCTCTGCCAGCCACACGACCTCCCCGGCGCCGGCATCTTCGCCTGCGCCCGACAAGACCTCCTCCCCGGCGAAGGATGTTCCTCCGCCGGAACAAGACACCTCTGCCCCCGACGTCCACATGGACTCGGGGGCTCAACAGGAACCTCCGGCTCCTGATGTCCACATGGACACAGGAGCCCACCAAGAAGCCCCAGACTCCGGCGCGCCCACCAGCGATGCCGGCACAACTGACAACGCCGGCGCAAGCGACAAGAGCGCCGGCATAGATCTTAAAGGAAAGGGCCCTGCTGTGCCGGAAGTCCGGACTATTCCGGAACCTGCCCCAGCTGGCCAAGCTTCACCGGCCGCGCCGGAACAGCCTGCACCCGAGACTCCATCCTCTGAGAAGACTCCTGCGCCGACCAAGGCTACTGCCTCGGCCAAAGCCACTGCCCCGGCCAAGACCACCGCCCAGGCCCAGTCCGGCACTCTCAAGTTCCAGCCTAGCAAGTCCGGCACGCCTTCCGCCGCCACTGCTCCTCCTAAAGCAGCGTCCCGGACCAGCTCTGCTCTGGCCCTGCATCTTGGCAGGGCAGCAGCCCGGCCTGGCTACCGGCGCAACTTCTTCGACACGCCAGAACTTGAGGGCATCATCCCCCTGGTGACAAAGAGTGACCAAAGCCTCGGCTCTCTCATGGAGCATTGCACCAAGTGGAACGACGCTGGCAGCATGGACACCGCGGACTCCAGCAGCAAGAAGAAGGCCGAAGCCGCGGCTACTGGCAGCCCAGCAGATATCCTGGCCGCGAAGCCCCTACCGATCGCCTGCGAGCTCCTCAGCCTCCAGCAGAGACTTCACCGATTGGCCGATGCTACCAACGTAAGTCCTTTCTACCTATACACATAACCCCAGTCCCCGAAAATGTCGGTTGTCCGGGATACGGACATCCGGGATTTTCTCATAGTCTTTTAGCTAGCTTCTTTTGAATTAACTGCCGACATATGAGCTCGATCCGAGCTTCAAATCCTAGTCACCGAGAGCCGGGATAGGTGCGCAGCACCTGTGCCGGGTCTTTAACAATTTCCCATCTCAATTATCTTTCAAATCCTCTTGACCGAGATACAAGCTCGTTTCGAGCTTCAAATCCTAGTCACCGAGGGCCGGGATAGGTGCGCAGCACCTGTGCCGGGTCTTTAACAATTTCACATCTCAATTATCTTTCAAATCCTCTAGACCGAGATACAAGCTCATTTCAAGCTTCAAATCCTAGTCACCGAGGGCCGGGATAGGTGCGCAGCACCTGTGCCGGGTCTTCAGTAGAATGATCACTTGATTGAATCTTCAACTTAATTATCATGCCAAATTTCTCTGCTGACATTTTAAATCCGGGCACTTTTGCAGCGCATGAACAACACCCGGGCCGACCTGTTTCATGACTTGGTATGCGAGCATCGGAAGTTATCCGACGAGCATAGCAAGCTTCAGCTGGAGCTGTCCAAGAAAGGTAATCTTTTGCTGACATACTGCTATATGCTGGATATCTTTCCTCTCTTTACTTTGCAATACTTCTTCTTGCCGACACATAACCTTGTGCCGACATTCTGCAGCTGGCACTGAAGAACAAGTCGCCGCGCTTCTTACGAGGGTGAAAGAGCTTACTGGTATGCCGGATCCTCTTAACCTTGAACTAATCCTTCTGTACTTCAAATCCTTTAATCTTTTCACTATTTTCTTTCTTCAAATCCTTGTTTTGACTTCAACTCTTTTCAGACGAGAAAGCTGCACTGGAGGCCCGCCACCAGGACTGTGTGTCCTCAGTGGACGTGGCCAAGCGACTGGACGACCGGGATGCTGCTCACAAGGCCGAGATAGAGCAGCTGAAGGGCCGGATCACCGAGCTTCTGGACGAAAAGGAACAGAGGGAGGGCCTACTGAAGAAAACCCAGACCCTGCTTGTCACCTCCGAGACTGATGCCTCCAACGCCCACGCTGAACTGGATAGCCTGAAGGAGCAGGCCACCAAATGGGAGGTTACAGTTGCACAGCTGAATGCCGACCTTGCCAGTAAGCTTCAAATCCTTTCCCTTTATCCTTCCCGACATAGTGTAATTCTTTCCGGCATAGCTTCAAATCCTTTTGCTAACATTGTTTCTATTCCTCAGACATGTTTCCCGCTTCCGTCGAAGACGTTGAGAGGGCCTTGCAGTTGGACCGAGAAAGCCGGGGTGTTCCGGTTGACTCGCCCAACTGGGACATGTCAGAGCAGCTGTTGGCTCTGCAGTCCCGGAAGAACGCCATGACGCTCTACACCGAAGAACTCTTCTATGGCGCCCAGGAGGCATTTTTTGCCCTCTGGCCGGGATAAAGGACTCCCACTGATCCCGTCGACCTCGGCAACGATCTGCAGCTGGCCAAGGTTCGCCTCCGGGAGTGGCGAGATTCCGGTGCGAGGGTTGGAGCTGACGAAGCTCTCAGCTACTTCTTGTCCTGGTATGAAAAGGCTGACTTGGAGACTTTGCGCACTGTGCGCGAAGGATCGATCTGGACCACGGATCTGGAACACATCCGGCGCCGACGGGAGTTGGCCCACAGCTATGTGGACTATGCCGACACCGACGCCTTCGTCCGGGACATCCGCGAGCCGGAGAAGAAGGACGATGCCGGGACATCCACCGCTGCTGAGGGCTCCGACTCCAGCCAGGATGAAGAGGAAGCTGAAGAGGCCGACATTGATGCTCCGGAATAGGCATCTGCCCCGGGCGGAGGTGATGGCTCCATTCCATCTGCTGGGTCCGGCACTCCTGAAGCCGACATCTCCACCGCCACTGCTCCACCAGCCGGCGCCTCTGCTTCTGCCCCTGGTCCTTGACTTTGCAGCATAAAAACTTTAAGTTTTATCAGATCCCCGGAATGCCGGGTGCAGTTGTAATATACACGTTTAATTTCCTTTGGTTTGCTACCTGAACAAGTTTTATTTCGGTTTGCTTGTTATCAATGCCGGATCATCTTTTGGCTAAGTCACCGAGTTGTTTTCCTGTTTCCTCAATTTCACAACCTTGGCTACTTGTCTACCTTATTTGGCTTTCGACGTATGAGTCTCAAGGTTGCTTCCTCGAACATACAGTACTTTAACTTTGACACTTAGACTTCAAATCATCCGACACTTCAAATTTAACTTTAGCTTGAACAAAAATGTCGGTTCGCTTGCTTTATATTTCCTTAGCCGTTTTCCATGTGTAGACAATCTCCGGCATCTACTCTTGCTAGCCATGAAGCCGGGTTTCGGACAGCAGCTGAGTCGAAGAGTGGCCTTTGGTGCCGACACATTACTAGGCCGACATAGGAAACATTCAAATAAAGCCAGCCGGCATATAACAAAAAACAGTAGATAAACAACAGCATATTTCGGAGGCAGTGCCCGCTCTCTTCGGGATGCCGGCATTTCATTCACTAGTCTTGTGCCGGCATAAAGTGCCGGCACTCAAAGCAAAATATGGAAATACATACATTGTGCTGCTCAGGAGTAAAAGGGGCGCAGTAGAGCTATGTTCCATGGCCTCTTGGTTTCTTCTCCGGACCTGTCCGCCTTATTCTTCCTGGGGTCCTGCGCATCTATAAGATAATAGGCATCATTGTGCAGAGCTCTGCTCACAATGAATGGCCCCTCCCATGGAGGAGTTAACTTATGCCGGCCTTCTGTTCCTTGCTTTAGCCGGAGTACTAGATCTCCCTCTTGAAATCTCCTTGGATTTACCTTCTGCGCATGATAGCGTCTGAGGTTCTGCTGATACACTGCTGTTCTTGACAGAGTTATTTCCCTTGCTTCCTCTAGCAGATCAACATCATTTTCTCTGGCTTCTTTAGCCTCTTCCTCAGTATATAGCACTATTCTTGGTGCATCATGTATTACATCTGTTGGAAGCACAGCTTCTGCTCCATACACCAGGAAAAATGGTGTGTAGCCTGTTGATCTATTCGGAGTTGTCCTTAAACTCCAAAGCACAGCTGGTAACTCATCTAGCCAACATCCCGGAGTTTTCTCCAGTGGCTCTATCAGCCGGGGTTTTATGCCGGATAATACTAGCCCATTCGATCTCTCTACTTGGCCATTGGCACAAGGGTGGGCAACCGACGCAACGTCCAGCCGGATTCCCACTTCCTCACAAAATCTGGCAAATGGCCCTTGGGCAAAGTTTGACCCATTGTCAGTGATGATGCTATGAGGAACACCATATCTCAAGATTATATCCTTTAAGAATTTCACTGATGTGTGACCATCACACTTGCTTATGGGCTTCACTTCAATCCACTTGGTGAACTTGTCCACCATGACCAGGATATGGGTCATCTTTCCTCTGGCCGGCTTAAAAGCCCCGACCATATCCAGGCCCCAAACAGCAAAGGGCCAGGTTATTGGGATAGTTTTCAGGGCAGATGCCGGCTGATGAATCTGGTGGGCATATCTTTGACACCCATTACATTTCCGGACCAAGTTTTCTGCCTCTTGCAGTGCCGTTGGCCAATAGAAGCCATGCCGGAATACCTTTGCCACCAATGCCCTGGACGAAGCATGGTGACCACACTCCCCCTGGTGAATTTCCCGGAGCATCTCCAGACCTTCCGCAGATTCGACACATCTCTGCAATACTTCGGTGGTACTTCTCTTGTATATTTCTTTGTTGATGATGGTATACGCTTTGGATCTCCTTATAACCCGGCGGGCCTCGGTTTCATCCGCCGGCACTTGGCCATCCACCAAGAAGTTCATAATAGGATGTGCCCATGAGGGCACTTCCCTGACAGTGAACACTGCCTGATCTATCTCCATCATTTCGACCGATACATAATCGATCTCCATGGGCCGCGAAGTCCCCAGGACTGAGGAATCAGTCCCCGGGTATGCTGGAGCAGTCCCCGGGTATACCGGCACAACCTCTTGGTATATTTTGCCCTTGCCCTTAGTTTTACTCCGGAATACCGTACTCACAGCATATGCCGGCCCAGTCCCCGGGACTGAGGAAACAGTCCCCGGGTTATCTGACCTGGCTCCGGCATCTATCTCCATTGGAACTGCTTCGTCTGGACCTGGCGGGACATAAATGGAGGATGACTCCGGCGAGGGTTTGATTGACGGCTTCCTCAGATGCTCCAGCGAAATGCCGGGCGGGATTGAGTCTCTGGAAGATCCCAGCTTGGACAATGCATCGGCTGCGTCATTCTGAGCCCGGAGAACGTGCCGGAACTCACAACCTTCAAAGAAACCACTTAACTGCTGCACCAGGAAACGGTAGGATGCCATGTTTGCGTCATGCGCATCCCATATGCCGGAACACTGCTGAATCACTAAGTCAGAATCACTGAAGCACATAATCCGGCGAATTCCTATGTCCTTAGACACCTTCAGGCCATGCACAAGCGCCTCGTATTCCGCCACATTATTTGATGCTGCAAAATGAATCTGCAGGACATATCTCAACTGGTCATTCTTTGGTGAACTAAGAACTATGCCGGCACCCAAGCCATGGATTGTCTTGGACCCATCGAAATGCATCCTCCAATAGTTTGCATCTGGCAATGGCGGCTCGTATTGTATCTCGGCCCAGTCAATAAAGAAATCAGCCAACACCTGGGACTTGATTGTATCTCTCTTGTCATATTGAGGTGTATATGGTGAAAGCTCTATTGCCCACTTTGCTATCCGGCCGCTGGCATCTTTGTTGCTTATAATTTCCGAGATAGGGGCCTCGGCCACTACCCGGATTGGATGCTCTTGGAAGTAATGCTTGAGCTTCTTGGCCGCCATATAGACACCATAGGTCATCTTCTGATAGTGGGGGTAGTTTTGCTTTGAGGTGGAGAGGACTTCACTCAGATAATATACCGGCCGCTGCACGGTTTTGCCTCCTTCCTCTCGCTCTACTACCACCACAGTACTGACAACTCGATTGGTTGCCGCTATATAGAGCAACATTGGCTCCCGGGGCATTGGAGACGCTAATACCGGCGCTGTTGACAACAACTGTTTCAATTCCTTGAAAGCTGCATCTGCTTGCGTTGTCCAGACAAATGTGTCGGACTTTTTCATCAACTGATATAACGGCAAAGCTTTCTCTCCCAGCCGGCTTATGAAGCGGCTCAGGGATGCGAGGCACCCAGTGAACTTCTGTACTTCCCTCAAATCTGTCGGCGGCTTCATCCTTTCTATGGCACGAATCTTGCCGGGATTCACCTCAATACCCCGGCTGGAGACAAGGAAGCCGAGCAACTTGCCCGCCGGCACACCAAAGGTGCACTTAGCCGGATTCAGCTTCATCCGGAATCTCCTCAGGTTCCCAAAGGTTTCCCGGAGATCATCTATGAGAGTCTTGCTCTCCTTGGTTTTTATGACGATATCGTCGACATATACCTGCACATTTTTATCTATCTGATCGTGCAGACATTTCTGCATACACCTTTGGTAAGTTGCGCCGGCATTTCTTAAACCGAACGACATAGTGAGATAGCAATAAGCCCCGTACGGGGTAATAAAGGATGTCTTTATTTGATCCGGCTCATACAAGGGGATCTGGTGGAAACCAGAATAGGCATCTACAAATGATAACAGTTCACATCCGGCTGTGGAATCAATCACTTGATCGATCCGAGGGAGCGGGAATGGATCTTTAGGACATGCCTTATTCAAGTTGGTGTAATCAACACACATCCGCCATACTTTCACTATGGCGGGCTCATCTTTCTTCTTTTCCACTAAAACCGGATTAGACACCCAATCCGGATGAAGTACTTCCTTGATAAAGCCAGAGGCCAAGAGCCTGGCCACTTCGTCCCAAATGGCTTTCCTTCTGTCGCCGGCATTCCGCCGGAGCGGCTGCTTCACCGGCTTAGCATCCGGTCTCACATGCAATGCGTGCTCAGCCAGCTCCCTCGGCACACCTTGCAAGTCCGAAGTAGACCATGCAAAGATATCCCGATTCTCACGGAGGAAGCTGATGAGCTCGCTTTCCTATTTGGGATCCAGACTTGCCCCAACGAGGGCATGGCGCTCCGGGAAAGCTTCATCCAGAGGCACCTTTTTGACCTCCTTTCCCACTTGAAAAGAAGCACCGCCGCCGGGATTCGACATGCTCGGCATAGATTTGCCGGCCACGACCGTCTCAGCAATCTCTACTGCTCGCTTGAGCCTCTTCCTTTCCTCTGCAATGATCAGAGTCTCGGCCAGGTTAGACCCGGCCGTGGCGCATGCCATCGAACGCTTGTAATCACCAATGATGGTAATTGCCCCTCCGGGCCCCGGCATCTTCATCTTCAGGTACGCAACATGCGTGGAGGCCATGAACTTTGCCAATGCCGGCCTCCCTAGCAAAGCATGGTAGGGACTCTCCAGATCAACCACCTCGAACATGAGGTTTTCCACCCTGCAGTTATCCCGGCTGCCAAACATGACATCCATCCGGATCTTGCCCATCGGTGCACACGAAAGTCCCGGCACAATGCCGTGGAACGTGGTCTTGCTTGGTTCCAGCATATTTTCCTTGATTCCCAGCTTCTCCATCGTATCCCGATACATGATGTTGATGCTGCTTCCATTATCAATGAGGACCTTGCTGAACCTCACGTTATTAGCCGGCCCGACAAATGTAGGATCCATCACAAGAGCATATCCGCCGGGGTTAGGCATGATCTTGGGATGATCTGCCCTGTCCCAGCCAATGGCCTGGTCAGACCAATGCATCAGTTTCGGAACGGCCGACATAACGGCGTTTACCTCCAAACACCGCCGGTACAAGCTCTGCTTGTCTGTTCTCTCGGTCTCAAAGACCATATAGCTCTGATCATACTCCTTGTACTCATTCCGGCCCGCTCCTGGGCCTCCGGCGTTATATTCCGGATTATAGCTCTGGTCAACTTGATTTACGCCGGCATTTCCGGCGTTGCTCTGATTCCCGGGATTAACCGGCCTAGGTGGGACTGCAATCGTATTGGCCCCTGTCAACGGCGATGGAGCTGCCGGGACAGAGGGTCTAGCCGGTCCCCAGGGACCTGCACGACCTGCTAATATGTCGTCCAGCCACGAACAGTTCCTTGTCAAATGGTTTGCCGGCTTTCCCGGCTGGAATGTGTGGAACACACAAGGCTTGTCCATGGCAAGACCCATAGTATACTTCGGCCACTGCTTCTTCTGGCCGGCGGCTCCGCCGACATTCTTGTTGACCCAGACATTCTTTTTCTGGAGGGGCTGCGGTTGCTGCTGCTGAGGCTGCTGATAGCCCTCATATCTCGGACGCTGGCTACTGCCGGCGCCCTCTTGCTCTTCCTCCACAGCTGCAACTTGTGCTGTCCCATACCGGTGATCCGGCCTTTCATCTCTTCTCTTGTTCCGGTTATCAGAGCGATAGTACTGCCCTGGTCTTCCGGCGCTGTTGGTGTTCCCCTGGGTCTGCCCCTGTCCTTGTGAATCGAGACTGGGCTGCATGGGATCTCCCAGAGCATAACTATCAGCGATCTTGATGGTTTCGGCCAACGTGGCCGGCATTTCCCTCTGAAGCTTTTGCCACAACATGGTGCCATGCCGGCACCCATGAGCGAACCACATGATGGCTTGCTGCTCCACAACTCCTTCGCAGGAATTGCGCAAGGTGCACCACCTGGTCAGATAGTCTCGGTCGGTCTCATTCGCTCCCTGCCGGCAGTTAGCCAGCTGCTGAGGACGATTCGGCCTCTTATATGTGCTGGTGAAGTTTGACACAAACTGCTCTTCGAAATCAATCCAGCCGTTGATACTCCCGGCCGGCAAATTATTCAGCCATATCCTGGCTGGCCCTTCTAGCATTTGCGGTACATATCGCACCGCCCATCTGAGGTTTCCTCCGGCAATGTTCACTGCGGTGGAGTAATCCTCCAACCAATCTTCCGGCTTGGTACTGCCGTTATATGTTCTCGCGCCACGCGCGAGCTGGAAGAAGTAAGGTACCGATTCACCCATAATCCGGGGTCCGAAACACATAGGGCCCGGAGCTCCTTGTCTCTCCACCAACTCTGATTGGTCAATCTTGTCCAGCTTGAAGCGCGCATCATTTGCTGCCAAAGACCGGGGTCCTAGCCGGGACGTGATTGGGCCCGCAATCACTTTCTCCTGCTGCTGCTCCGGCTGGTGCTGCTCACTATGCCGGCCTTGCTGATACTGCTGCTGATATCCCGCCCTGGCAAGGGCCTGCTGCTGCCCTGCTCCGGCTGGTGGCCGCTGTTCAAGGAAGCCCGGGGGCTACGGGTGGAAGCTAGAAGCGCAAAAGAGACAAATTCAGCAAGGACAAGTACACCATCGAGGTGATGCTAGACCAACCCTGTAAGTTCCATAGCGTTTCGGGTAAGCCGGCAGCGCATACCACTCGCCAGTGCAGCTTCACCAGGGATCTAGAGCAGGGAAATCACCAACTGCCTGGACCACCACCGGGCCTGCCGGCTGAAGCGCATGGAAACAAGAATCAGCAACCGGCCAAGGCAGCAGGGGACTACCCCGAGGAAGCGAATGTGGAACAATACCATGTGTTCACTTCCCAGGAGGAGGAGCCAAAGGATGAGCCGTGGTTCGGCGTCGAGGTGAATGCAATCGTGCAAGTTGGACCTTAGTACATGCATTGGTCTGACGCATCAATTACCTGGGGACGTGAAGATCACCCGCCGCTCATGCCGAGGCCCGGGGGCTACGCGCTGGTCTTGAACCCAATCATGTTCTCTGAGACGCATACCTACCGATTCTCATGTGTACTCATCGATGGAGGCAGCAGCATCAACCTTCTCTACTGAACTTCAATGGAGAAGCTCGGGATCCTAGAGATCCAACTAAAGCTAACCAAGCTCACCTTCCATGGGATTGTGCCTGGGCACTCCTGTATGCCGATGGGAAGGATTGAGTTGGAAGTGCTGTTTGGCGAGAAAGACAATCATCATCGCGAACCGATCTGGTTCGAGGTGGTAGACCTCAACAGCCCCTATCACGCGCTGCTTGGCCGACCAGCCTTGGCCAAGTTCATGGCAGTCCCGCACTACGCTTATCTGAAGATGAAGCTCCCAGGGCCCAGAGGTGTGATCACAGTCTCGGGAAACTTCAAGAAGTCCCTGGCCTGCGCAAAGGAGAGCTCGCAGCTGGCAGAGGCGCTGGTCGTCGCCGAGGAGAAGAGGCAGCTTCTACATCGCGTGGAGCTGACCCAGCAAGACATACCGGTTCGCCAGTCGCCTGTGGAGCAATTCAAGTCAGCTAATGACACCAAGAAGATCCTGTTGGACGAGAGCGACCCCTCCAAGTACGTCATCATTGGCACTGGCTTGTCTGCCAAATAGGAAAGCGAGCTCACCAGCTTCCTCCGTGAGAATCGGGACATCTTTGCATGGTCTCCAAAGGACATGCCTGGTGTGCCGAGGGAGCTGGCTGAGCACGCACTTAACGTCCGGCCGGACGCCAAGCCGGTCAAGCAGCCGCTGCGGCGGTTTGCAGAAGAAAAGAGGAAAGCTATTGGCGAGGAGATTGCCCGGCTCCTTGCAGCCGGCTTTATCATGGAAGTGTTTTACCCTGACTGGCTTGCGAACCCAGTCTTGGTTCTGAAGAAGAACAACACTTGGCGAATATGTATCGACTACACCAGCCTCAACAAGGCCTGCCCCAAGGATCCTTTCGCACTGCCACGGATTGACCAGGTGATCGACTCCACAGCCGGCTGTGACCTGTTGTCTTTCCTGGACGCCTATTCAGGCTACCATCAGATCCCGCTCTTCCAGCCGGATCAGATCAAGATCTCCTTCATCACCCCATACGGAGCCTACTGCTACGTTACCATGCCGTTCGGCCTGAAGAACGTCGGAGCCACTTACCAGCTGTCGGTGTTCTGGATACCGGGGTATCCCGGTCCACCTGCTCCTGGGCCCCGTCATCGGCCCATCTTCAGCCCAGGGGAGAACCAACTACGCGAGCTACGGAGAAGACCCTCACGAGGAGGCGCCTCGTGAGGAGAACGACGACAGAAACCGCTAAGGACCAGAAGACCTCCTCACGAGCCCCTGCTGGTGAGGAGAGGAGGTGCGCCCACGTCAGCTCAGCACGTTTTCGTGCGGAGCAAGAAGACAACAGGCAGAAGACCGCGTACCGCCCACGCTACCCCCGACAGGGAGGAGACCAACTTTCTCTGTGCCTGCCCAAAGCGGCACAGTGGTAGTTGGCCACCCCCCCTAAAAATAGCGTGGACGGTGCAGAGCGCCAGAGGAGGACGTCAGCTTCCTCCACCCACTCCTGTGGACCGGCGCCACTACCCTACGAAGACCATGTCCACAGAAGAGCGTAGTCTACAGCTGTCTTCCCTCCTTGGCCGTGTGTGGCAACCCCTTCCCCAAGAAG
Organism: Dactylis glomerata; assembly: GCA_007115705.1. NCBI lineage: Eukaryota > Viridiplantae > Streptophyta > Magnoliopsida > Poales > Poaceae > Dactylis > Dactylis glomerata. The sequence continues at coordinate 16,101 of QXEO01000551.1, read as the reverse complement.
ATAAGGGGAAGGAGGACCTTGGCGCTATAAAAGGAGGGAGAGGCCACCCCTTAGGGGAGATGGAAGGGGATCCGATCTGAGGGAAATCTTCATCTTCTTCAAGCTGCTAGCTGGGCACGCAGGTTCTTCAACCTCTGGCCAGCTAGAGCTTTGTAACCAAGGCCTTGTACTCCTCGCGAGGTGTCGCGTCGCAATACAAGAAGGCAGGAAGTAGGGGTTTTACCTCACCACGCGGGCCCTGAACCTGGGTAAAGCTCGGTCTCCCTCTCTGCAGTGCGTTGCGCGTTCGACAATCGAGGCTTCCGTCACCGTGTTTCGTTGCGATCCGAGATCTCACACGTTCAGCCCCCTGCGTTCGAATCTTTGGGTCCGTCGCGTGGTACCCCGTGTTCTTGCGACACGAAATCCATCGACATTTGGCGCGCCAGGTAGGGGGCTGTGGTGTGTTTTCTTCTAGATCTGCTTCGACATGGCCGACGCCAACGCAAGGCTCGAGCGTCTTCGCCGTCGCAACGCTGTTCGGGGGCAAACCGAGCCCATCTTCCGTCGTCATGAAGCTTCGGCCGAGGAGGAAGAGGAGGAAGATCTGGAATCCTCCTACCTCCCGTCCGGGCGGACAGAGCCTTCGCTCTCCTTCACCGCCACTGCCACTTCTCGCGCTCGTTCTAGGAGTCAGCTGTCTCCTGCGCAGGCACTCACCATGGCGCAGGAGCTGCTGCGCTATCAACCCACCGACGACGGGCGTGAGGGGTGGCGCGCTCGAATCGCCGAGCTCGTCGCCATCGCCAACGAAGACCCGGCCTTGGGAGGAGCCCAGGGCGCGGGGAGCCTAGATCTGGCGGCGGGGCATCGCGCCCCGGGCGCCGGAGATGGGGTGGCCAACAAGGCCAAGAGGGTGGTTTCCCGCGCCGCATCTTCGCCGCGCGGGGAGCCCAGCTGCCAAATCGTCCAACGCGCTCCGGAAGACGCACGCGTCTCCCTCGAGCGCCGCCGCGAAAATCATGACTGCGCCATCGATGACATCGGCGAAGCTGGCAAGAACGTCAGGACCCCCGGCGTCCCGATCTACAACCCCGGGTGTCTTGCCCTCACTCGCCAGCAGCGCTACGTCGTCTGGCCTGACAAGTTCAAGCCAGACATCAGCGCGCGTTACGACGGGACCACAAATCCCGTTGAATTCCTCCAACTCTACGTCGTCGCCGTCCAGGCTGCGCGTGGAGATCAGCGCGCCATGGCCAATTGGTTCCCCATGGCCCTCAAGGACGCTCCACGAACTTGGCTCATGAATCTTCCTCACGAATCTGTGACGTCGTGGAAGGATTTATGTCGTTAGTTCATTGCCAACTTCATGCCCACGTACGAGCGCCCCGCAACTAAGAACGATCTTAAAGCGGTGCGTCCGTACAAGGGCGAGACGCTTCGTCAATACATCCAGCGCTTCAGTCAGATGAGGAACAAGATCCCCAGGATCTCCAACGAGGAGGTCATCTCCGCGTTCTCCACGGGCGTCTCCGACGTCAAGATGCGGGAGAAGCTGTCTGTGAATGATGAGCTGACTTCCGTCGTCAGGCTCTTCGAGATCGCCGACCGCTGCGCCAAGGCTGAGGAGGGGAGGCTCTTCATGCACAATCTGCCGGAGGCGCCTCCCCCAAAGCCGAAGTCCAAGGACCCCAAGCAAAAGGAGGCTGCGGCCCTCGCGGCGGAGCCAGATCATAAGCAACGCTGCGGGGACCGCTCCGATCGCGATAAAGGTCGACGTCGCCGCTACTGCATTATCCACAAGAAGGACACCCACAATACCGAGGATTGTTGGATTGTCCGGAAGTTTCACGAGGAAAACGGTGTCGCCAAGCGTCGCGGGGGCGGCCGCAGCAACGGCAAGAGTGGATCCCGGGGCGATCGCCGTGACGACGACCGCGAGGAAGGTCGCCGCCGTGGGGGTCTGTCTCGAGACGATCCCGAGCCGCTGCCGCTGCCCCCACCAGCAAACGATCGTCGGGAGGAGGACCAGGGGGGCTATCAAGAGCCGCGAGACTTCGTCGCTTGCCTCCTAGGTGGAGCTCAGGCTCCTCTGTCAAATCGACACTTCAAGCAGCTGTCGCGAGAGATCGCGGCGGCACAGCCCAACGTCGGCAATCGCCTGATGAAGTGGTCGACGTGCAAGATTGGCTTCGACGAGGAGGATCATCCGGTTTCCACAAGGGGCGTGGGCTCAATCCCCCTCTTGTGCACGCCAACCATCAACAATGTCGCCGTCAATCGCACTCTGATCGACGGAGGGGCGGGCCTCAACATCATCTCGGTCGAGATCTTCGAGAAGATGCAAGTGCCATACCATCGGCTCATGCCAACTCGGCCGTTCTTCGGGGTAACCGAGGGATCTACAACGCCAATTGGGCAGGTAAGCCTGCCCGTCACCTTCGGCACCCGGGACAACTACAGGACGGAAAGCCTCGACTTCGACGTCGCCTACATCGCCCTGCCATACAATGCCATCCTCGGCTACCCAGCCTTGGCAAGGTTCATGGCAGCAACGCACCATGGCTTCAACGTCCTCAAGATTCCGGGCGCCAACAGCACAATCACCGTGCGCTGCAATGAGCAGGATGCTCTCCGATCAGTCGAGCATGTCTACCGTGAGGCCGCCACCATGTTCCCCGCCGACGAAGATCTACTGGAACACTCCGGCGACCTCACGAGGAAGAAGCAGCTCGTATCCCAAGAGCGAGCTGCTGCGAAGAAGGCCTCTTTCGAGCCCCACCTTCTGGGTTCGACAGGGAAGAAGTTCGCCGCCTCAGCATCGCCTACTTCAAGCGGGGACCTGGACCATCCAATGATGGACATGAGCATTGGGGAAGCTGCGGTACCCTCAGGCAGGAGGCCCCAGTTTACCCAAGAGCGCTCGGCAACCAGGAAGGTCCCGCTGCAGGCTGGGGGCTGCGAAAACTTCGTCACCATCGGGGCAGGGCTTTCCCCCAAATAGGAAAGCGCGCTCGTCACTTTCCTGCGGGCAAATTCTGACATGTTCGCTTGGACTCCGTCAGATATGCCCGGTGTTCCCAGGGAGGTGATTGAGCACCACTTAGCCGTGTGCCCTCAGGCACACCCCGTGAAGCAGAAGACTAGGAAGCAAGCGCAAGAGAAGCAAGACTTCATCGTCAAGGAAATAGAGAAGCTGAAGGAGGCCAAGTTGATACGCGAGGTAGCCCACCCCACCTGGATTGCTAATCCGGTGGTCGTCCCAAAGGCTAATGGCAGTGGGCGCCTCTGCGTGGACTTCACAAGTCTCAACAAGGCCTGTCCCAAGGACCCTTATCCTCTCCCGAGGATAGATCAAATCGTCGACTCCACCGCCGGCTGCGACCTCCTTTGCTTCTTGGATGCTTTCTCCGTCTATCATCAGATCAAGATGGCAAAGGAGGACGAGGAGAAGACCGCCTTCATCACGCCCTGTGGGGTGTACTGCTACGTCTGTATGCCCTTCGGCCTGAAGAACACAGGAGCCACCTTCCAAAGGCTCATGCGTAAGGCCCTGGGGGCTCAGATGGGAAGGAACGCGGAAGCCTACGTCGACGACATCGTCGTCAAGACTCGCGAGGGTCACACCTTCATCGAAGATCTGGAGGAAACGTTCGTCAACCTGAGAAAGGTAAACATCAAGCTCAACCCCGCCAAGTGCGCCTTCGGCGTACCGTCGGGAAAACTGTTGGGGTTCCTCGTGTCTCATCGCGGGATAGAGGTGAACCCTGACAAGGTCAAGGCCATCGAAGAAATGCGTCCTCCGCGCAATCTCAAGGAAATGCAACGCCTCGCGGGGTGCATGGCAGCCCTGGGGCGCTTCATCGCGAGGAGTGGGGAAAAAGCTTTGCCCTTCTTCAAGCTCATGAAGCGCACCGGGAAGTTCGAGTGGACTCCGGAAGCCGACAAGGCCTTCGCCGAGTTGAAAAGGTACCTCACGAGCCCACCGATCATGGTTGCCCCAACAGCTCGCGAGCCCTTGCTACTCTACATCGCGGCGACTCCAAGGACTGCAAGTGCCGTTCTCGTCGTGGAACGGGACGCCAAGGTAATCGCCAAGGAGAAGGTCAATCCTCCCGGCCAGGGGGCTCCTCGCGAGGAAGAGGCCGCCCTGCCTCCCGTCCCTCAAGAGGAGCCGCCCGCGGCATCTTCGCCGACCAAGCCACCCTCTCAGGGCGACGCTCCAGAGCCTCCCGAGGGGATCGTCAAGGTGCAAAAGCCCGTGTACTTCGTTAGCACAGTGCTGCGCGACGCGCGGGAACACTACACCATGCAGCAAAAGCTGCTCTACACCTTACTCATCGCTTCAAGGAAGCTGCGTCATTACTTCCAGGGTCACCCGATTAAGGTGGTGACCGATCGCCCCCTGGAGACCATCCTGCGCAACCCCAACGTCACCGGACGGGTGGCGGAGTGGGCCGTGGAGCTTCCACCCTTCGAGATCTCCTTCGAAACTACAAAGGTAATCAAGAGCAAGGCCTTGGCCGAGTTCACTGCGGAATGGACTGATCCATTCGTCGACGAGCCTCCAGAGGTGGAGTCGACTCTCCCTGGAGAGGAGGCCCCGGGCCTCTGGATCATGCACTTTGACGGCGCCTTCAACCTTCCCGGCGCGGGAGCTGGCGCTGTCCTAGCCTCTCCCTCTGGAGACAAACTCTTCTACGCTGTGCAGCTCTGCTTCGGGCCTGAGCACAAGGTCTCCAACAACATCGCGGAATACGAAGGACTACTCGCAGGCTTAAGGGCAGCGAATGCTTTGGGCATCAAGCGCCTCATCGTCAAGGGGGATTCACAGCTGGTTGTGAACTTCTCAAACAAGAGCTACACTCCAAAGGATGAGCACATGGCGGCTTATCTCGAGGAGCATCGAAAGATGGAAAAACGCTTCCAAGGCTTGGAGCTGAAGCACATCCCGAGAGGAGAAAATGTGGAAGCCGACGAGATCGCCAAGCGCGCCTCTCATCGCCTGGCACAGCCTGCCGGCGTCTTCGAGGAGCGTCTCTTCAAGCCGTCCGCTTCTCCGTCGACATCCGAACCACCTCCTCCTTCTGCTTTGCCGCCACCACCGGAGCAGGGGGCACCGGATTGCGGGCCTCCTTCGGGTGACCGTGTCCTTCTGGCATTGGCACGGCAGGAGGGAGTGGATTGGATCATCGAGCTCAAGGCCTACCTCACCAGCAGCAGGCTCCCCGAGGATGAAGAGGAGGCTGAGAGGATTGTGCGGCAAGCTTCAGGCTACTGCATCAAGGACGGTGACTTGTACCGGCATCGCCCAAATGGCGTCGCTCTGAAGTGCATATCTACTCACCAAGGCCAAGAGCTTCTAAGGGACATCCACGCCGGCGAATGCGGGCATCACGCCTCTGCTGCGACTCTAGCCGCGAAAGCATATCGAAGCGGCTTCTACTGGCCTTCGGCGCTCGGAGATGCGGCGGATATGGTCAAGAGGTGCGAGGCGTGCCAATTCCACGCCAAGCAGATACATCAGCCGGCGCAAGAGCTGCGAACCATCCCACTCACTTGGCCCTTTGCAGTTTGGGGGCTGGACATCCTTGGTCCATTTCCCAGAGCGCAAGGAGGCTATCGCTACCTCTACGTCGCCATTGACAAGTTCACCAAGTGGGTGGAGGTGGAACCGGTGTGCACAATCCCTGCCAAGTCCGCCGTCAAGTTCATCCGTGGACTGGTCTGTCGCTTTGGTGTGCCTAACCGCATAATCACCGACAACGGCAGCCAGTTCACCAGCGGCTTGTTCCGGGAATACTGCGCATCGACCGGCATCAAAATCTGCTTCGCCTCTGTCGCCTACCCCAGGAGCAATGGTCAAGCCGAGCGCGCCAATGCTGAAGTGCTCAAAGGACTCAAGACAAAAAGCTTCAACGCCAAGCTCGAAGCCTGCGGCAAAAAATGGTTAGACAACCTCCAATCCATCTTGTGGACCATCAGGACTACCGCCACCAAATCCACTAGAGAGACCCCTTTCTTCTTGGTCTATGGGGCGGAGGCTGTTCTTCCCACCGACGTCAAGTTTGGGTCGCCAAGGGTGCTCGCCTTCGACGAAATTCGCCAAGAGGACCTCATCAAGGACCGCCTCCTCCTCCTCGAAGAAGCTCGGTGCCAAGCCGCGCTCTGCGCCGCGAGGTACCAGCAAGGACTACGCCGCTACCATAGCCGCCATGTTCGAGCAAGAACTCTGGAGGTCGGCGACCTGGTGCTGAGGAGAATACTCACTCGCGAGGGCCTGCACAAGCTATCTCCAATGTGGGAAGGACCCTTCAAGGTGACGCACATCGCCAGGCCGGGCTCGGCGCGGCTGGAAACCGCAGAAGGCGTGCCGGTGGGGAACCCGTGGAACATAGCTCATCTGCGAAAGTTCTACCCTTAGGTTCCTCACGAGGAGATAAAAACCGTTTTTACGGCACTTGTATCAGCTCAAACTGCTCTTAAGCACTGATATTAAGCTAATGCGCAATATAGCGCCTCTGCTTCGGCATGACATCAAAATGGCATGAAGTCCATTTATTTTCTGTTGTACTCCTCGCGGAAGGGGGCTAGGCACGGTGTCTATGCTGGGGCCTTCGCCCGGAAAACAGCAAGCCCGAAAAACCCGAAGGGAGCGAGCTCTGGTCGGGGGCGACGGCCCCGTTAACGATCACCTCTGGATGCCCATGGTGCTTAGTTCCTCGCGAAGTACGCCAGAAAATAAAAAATCTTCGAGGAAAAGTCCAAGGTGTGCCCATGGCACCCGCTAAGGACCTACCCCTTGTGAGCAACCCTCACGAGGGAGCAAAGACGCGTCGATGCACCAGCATCCGCAGAAGGATTCCCTCTACCGAGGAAGGCCTAACGTGGCAGGATTATTGAAGACCAAGGCCGCTCCGATCAATCTTGCGAAGGAGACGCAGATCCGGAGGTCCGCGCCAGGCCCTTCACCTCATGAGCAATCCTTGTGAGGTGTCGACGGTCTCTGGGCTCTCTTAAGCGTCGACGTTTTCACATCCATGAGGGTCCAGCTTCCCTCAACGACGAGGAAGGCCCCGTGAATCGCCACGCGCGGCAATTTGCTCTTAGCTGCTGGCACAGATAGTGCCGCGCTCCTCCACGATGGAGAAGGTCCCTGTGCCGGTCATAGGGGCATCTTATTCACCTTCTTTTTTTGTTTGTTTTGTCGATTTGTTTTTCCGTTTTCGGGGATTTGGGGTTTTTTGTTTTCCAACTCTTTCTCCAACTTCTTCTCTCAGGAATCGTCCAATGTGTCGCCAACGCCGAACCCACTTCGAGCTCTGAAGCGGAGGGAGGCTTCCTGTCGATGCCAAGAGCTCACTAGGGCTCTCGAGCGAAGCAAACGACCCGGACAATGAAGAACAACAGGCTGATTAGCAAGCGGATTTCATTAAAAAGCCCCCCGGTGGGGGAAGGAGCGAAGCACGATGGGGCATACCCCGCCGGCATGGACTACAAGGCAAAAAAGGGGAGGAGACTAGCTCCCCTCCCCAGAGGACTATCGCGCCGGGGCCTCCTCTTCACTGCGCCGCGGGCTGGGGGTAGGTGCGGCGGACGCCGGCGGCGGTGAAGATCCACACCGTAGCCTCCAGCGTCCCCAGCTTGAAGCGGAAGACGAGGTGGTCGCCGACGCGGAGACGATGGCCGAGGGCGAAAGCCCTCCAGCGGCCGGCGAGGACGGCATTGCCGCCGTCCCCGAAGAGGATGTCCACAGGCCAGAAGAGGTCTGGCCTGCTCTGCTCCCCCAGGGCGATCTCCCCGGCGGCCGGGCCGTGGGCGTGAACCACCATCCGGACGGCGTCGGGCAGCCGGAGGGAATTGAAGCCCGGGGCGTCGACGACGACGAGGAGCTCCAAGAAGCGGGACCCCGGAGCGATGAGGGGTCCCAGCAGCGCCGCCGCCAGGGGGCGCGGAGTGGCAACCACTCCGTTCACCGGCGGGGCCGGAGGATCTGCAGCAGGGGGAGGGGGGCCCAGGGCGGCCTCCACCTCCCGGAGGGCCCGATCAATGCCCCCCGAGGCGCGGGGAGCAGGCGCCGCCGCCAGCGGTGACGGCAAGTTCAGGGCGCCTCCACGCGCAGGACCCCTGAGGGTGATGGCGCCGGAGGTCCCCGCGGCGGCACGGCTCGCCTCGCCCTGCCGCGGCGCGCCAATGCGGAGGGGGCCGCCGGCGCCGGGCGTCCACTGGGCCGGGACCTTCGCCTTCTTCCCGCTGCACAGGGGGCGTCCGCGGCGCTTCGCCCCGGAGCTCGATCCCATGGCGGCGGAGGAGTTGGAGGGATCCATGAGCTTGGGGGCGAGGAAGCAGAAGTGGCACTGGAGGAAGGAGGTGAAGTGCCGGAGGTCTCGAGGAGGACCTATTTAAGGGGGGCGTCCGGCGTCGATGCGTCAAATCCCTGCGCGGGAATCGAAGCGTTGGCGTGGTGCTCTGCAGTCAAGCGACGCATCATTATGACGGGCTGACGCCTCGGAGACCATAGCGTCGCCCGCCGTTTCGTCTCACCAGCTGCGGCCGCTCCATGTGTCTGGAGGCTCTGCTTCTTCACATAGCCCTCTGACCGCGCGGTTGGCGCGTGCCGTTGGAGGGCCCAGCAGCTTCGGGGGCCCCCGACCCTTCGCTTCCTCAAGAGGGTGCGTTCATGGGCCGGGCTCCCGGGGGCTACTGTCGGTGTTCTGGATACCGGGGTATCCCGGTCCACCTGCTCCTGGGCCCCGTCATCGGCCCATCTTCAGCCCAGGGGAGAACCAACTACGCGAGCTACGGAGAAGACCCTCACGAGGAGGCGCCTCGTGAGGAGAACGACGACAGAAACCGCTAAGGACCAGAAGACCTCCTCACGAGCCCCTGCTGGTGAGGAGAGGAGGTGCGCCCACGTCAGCTCAGCACGTTTTCGTGCGGAGCAAGAAGACAACGGGCAGAAGACCGCGTACCGCCCACGCTACCCCCGACAGGGAGGAGACCAACTTTCTCTGTGCCTGCCCAAAGCGGCACAGTGGTAGTTGGCCACCCCCCCTAAAAATAGCGTGGACGGTGCAGAGCGCCAGAGGAGGACGTCAGCTTCCTCCACCCACTCATGTGGACCGGCGCCACTACCCTACGAAGACCATGTCCACAGAAGAGCGTAGTCTACAGCTGTCTTCCCTCCTTGGTCGTGTGTGGCAACCCCTTCCCCAAGAAGATAAGGGGAAGGAGGACCTTGGCGCTATAAAAGGAGGGAGAGGCCACCCCTTAGGGGAGATGGAAGGGATCCGATCTGAGGGAAATCTTCATCTTCTTCAAGCTGCTAGCTGGGCACGCAGGTTCTTCAACCTCTGGCCAGCTAGAGCTTTGTAACCAAGGCCTTGTACTCCTCGCGAGGTGTCGCTTCGCAATACAAGAAGGCAGGAAGTAGGGGTTTTACCTCACCACGAGGGCCCTGAACCTGGGTAAAGCTCGGTCTCCCTCTCTGCAGTGCGTTGCGCGTTCGACAATCGAGGCTTCCGTCACCGTGTTTCGTTGCGATCCGAGATCTCACACGTTCAGCCCCCTGCGTTCGAATCTTTGGGTCCGTCGCGTGGTACCCCGTGTTCTTGTGACACGAAATCCATCGACACCAGCGAACCATGCAGCGATGTCTGCAGGAGCAGATTGGGAGGAACGTACATGCTTATGTGGAAGACGTGGTGGTGAAGACTAAGCAGAGCGGCACACTCCTGGACGATCTCAAGGAGACCTTCACCAACCTGCGGCGCTATCGCATGAAGCTCAATCCTGAGAAGTGCACCTTTGGTGTGCCGGCTGGGCAGCTCCTAGGTTACATCGTTTCCCAGCGAGGGATCGAGGCTAACCCCTCGAAGATAAAAGCCATCGAGGCCCTAGAGAAGCCCACCCAGCTCAGAGATGTGCAGAAGTTTGCTGGTTGTCTGGCCTCGCTTAGCCTGTTCGTCAGCCGGCTCGGGGAGAAGGACATGCCGCTGTACCAGCTGATGAAGAAGGCGGACCACTTCGCTTGGTCCCAGCGCGCTGACGATGCCTTCAACGACCTCAAGCGAGCCCTGTCTACCGCGCCAATCTTGGCAGCGCCGGCACCGCGAGAGCCAATGCTGCTCTACATCGCAGCTACTCCGCGAGTCATCCGTGTCGTGATCGTGGTGGAGTGCACCGAGGAAGGCAAAGAGCTGCCGGTTTCAGCGCCCGGTGTACTACCTGAGTGAGGTGCTCACTCTCTCCAAGAAGAACTACCCGCACTACCAGAAGGTCGCGTACGGCGTGTACATGGCGGCCAAGAAGCTGACGCTACTACTTCGAGGAGCACCCAATCACGGTGGTAAGCACCACCCCGCTCTCGGAGATCATCGGGTGCAAGATGCGTCGGGAAGAGTGGCCAAATGGGCGATCGAGCTCGCAGCTCATACCATTCAGTACAAGCCCAGGACGACGATCAAGTCGTAGATCATAGCGGATTTCTTCGCTGACTAGGGAGAGCACCAGTAACTCCTACCGCCGGCTCCGGACTCCACCCACTGGCGCATGCACTTCGATGGCTCCAGGCTGCTCGGGGGCTTGGGAGCCGGCGTCGTCCTCACCTCTCCCAAGGGAGACAAGCTGCAGTACGTGCTGCAGATGCACTTTCGTGCGTCAAACAACGTCGCCGAGTACGAAGCCCTGGTGCATGGGCTCAAGATGGCCAAGCAGATTGGTATCAGGAGGATTCTTTGCTTCGGAGACTCTGACCTGGTAACGCACCAGGTCTCAGGCGATTGGGACGCCAAGGACGCCAACATGGCCTCCTATCGCTTCTACGTGCAGCAGCTCAGCGGATTCTTCGAGGGCTGCGAGTTCCACATGTCCCCAGAGCAAACAACGAGGAAGCGGATCGGCTGTCCAAAATCGGCTCCACCAAGCAGGGTATCCCAGCTGGGGTGTCCCTGGAGATCATCCACAAGCCGTCTATCAAACCTTCGCCGGAATCCATATCCATCTACGTGCCTGGAGACCCAGCCCCGGCTCAGGTACCGCCACCGGACCCGGGGGCTGCCGTCTTGGGGCTGGAGGAGGCAGCCGGCCAGCCCAGCGCGGCCGGTTCGACGAAGGACAAGGGGATTGCCGGCTCCACGCCCGTTCCCCAGCCAGACCATCAGATGAAGCCGGCACAACGACGGACCCGGGGCTGCTAATCCTCTGGTCGCCAGCGTCTTCCACATACGGGAGATACCTTCCTGGGCGGAACCATTCTCCAACTACCTCATCACTAGGGACTTGCCGCAAGACGAAGCAGAAGCTAGGCGAATTCAACGTGGAGCTGGGGCGTACACATCATCCAACAGCGAGCTGTACAAGCGCAGCGTGTCAGGCATCTACCAGAAGTGCATCGAGCCGGAGAAGGGATGGAGCTGCTAAAAGAGGTACACCAAGGGGAGTGTGGACATCACGCATCTTCCAGAGCCTTGGGTGGCCAAAGCCTTCTGACATGGCTTCTACTGGCCAACGGCCAAGCAGAATGCAGAGCAGCTGGTGAAGCAGTGCAACGGCTGCCAGCGCTTCTCCAAGCATAGAAACACTCCAGCGGCAGCACTTAAGACCATCCCGCTCACCTGGCCGTTCGCGGTTTGGGGTCTGGACATGGTAGGGCCATTCAAGACCGCACCCGGGGGCTTGACGCATCTGCTGGTTGCTGTGGACAAGTTCACCAAGTGGATCGAGGCCAAGCCAATCAAAAAACTCGACGGTTCGTCCACGATCAAGTTCTTCAACGAGATCATCACAAGATATGGAGTTCCCCACAGCATTATCACCGACAATGGGACGAACTTTGCGAAGGGAGTCTTTGCTGATTACTGTGGTCAGAAAGGTATCCGGCTGGACTTGGCGTCAGTAGCGCACCCTCAGTCAAATGGACAAGTGGAAAATGCAAATGGGCTGATCCTAGCCGGCATCAAACCAAGACTGGTCGGGCCTCTCGAACGCTCAGCCGGCTGTTGGGTCGAAGAGCTACCCTCAGTGCTCTGGAGCCTGCGCACCACTCCAAATCGCTCTGTCGGCTTCACACCTTTCTTCCTAGTCTATGGAGCAGAGGCGGTGTTACCCACAGACATTGAGTTCGACGCACCCAGAATTGTCCAGTACACGGAGAAGCAAGCAAAAGAAGCTCGCGAAGATGGCGTCGACCTCCTCGAGGAGGCACGAGAACAGGCTCTGGCTAGATCAGCGCTCTACCAGCAGCAGCTGCGACGATACCACAGCCGGAAAATTCGCCCGCTCGCGTTTCGCGAAGGAGATCTCGTACTCCGGCTGGTCCAAAGCACTAAAGGCATGCACAAGCTGTCTCCTCCCTGGGAGGGACCGTTCATTGTCAGCCGGGTGCTAGGCAATGGGGCATATTACCTCATCGACGCACAAGAGCCCAGAAAGAACAAGGCAGATAACTCTGACAAGGAGACCGAGCATCCCTGGAATGTCAGTCTCCTAAGACCTTTCTTCTGCTAAGGCAAAAGCTTGTACCCCGAAAAACGTGTCAATGAATAAAGGAAAGCGGAGCGGCTAGTTACGGCCGGCTCCGAGGAAAACACTTCGTGTATGTTTTGCTTCCTGCGTTATTCACTTGACCGGCAGCCGGCTCCAGGCACCGAGCCACAGCCGGCAGCCCCGAAAAACGATCGATCCCTCGCCAGCCGGATGAGTACCGCATATGAAGAAGGTCTCGAGCCCAACCCCCGCCTTCCGGCTCCGCGCAGCCGGACGGATAGGAGCCGGCAGGCCACATACAAGGGAAAGCCGCAGAGCAGAACCGCAAACGATAGAAAAATCGCTCAACCAGGCGTTAAGGACAATGTCTGTTAACTAAGCGTTGGCTAGCACGAGTCGGGGCCCGATAGACCGAAGTACTACTTCTCACTCCGCGGCACGCTCCCACCCTAGGCCGGCATTCGGCTGCCGGCCAAAGGGAGACCAACCGGCACCAGGCTGCCGGTTGGGGGTAGAAGGGCCGAAGGGTGGGGAGATTAAGGAAAAGGTTGAGGGAACCGGACGAAGGCAAAGCCAGCGAATAGCTGATAGTCACAGTTTTTGACGCTTGGGCTGAAAAGCCACGCCCAAGGGGTTCGAAGCTAGAGCTGCCTCGCTTGGCATTGGCATCGTTCGCGAAAAGATAAGTTTCGAGCTAGCTGTTAGTCCAGCTACCCCAAAACTCGGGGGCTAGGGGGAAAGGGAATTGGCCCTCAGAAGCAGGCCGGCTCGAGTACCTCGCCGGCTGTCCGAGCAGTTGGCGCTGCGACACGATCGGCAAACGAGCAGCGAAGTCGAAACCTAATACTCGCGAAGCAACGGCTAGAGCCGGAAACTAGGAGATCTACTCCAATCGTGGCTTGAGACGTGCGAAGGCCCGGGAAAGGAAACGTGCCGGCTCCGACCCTCGCCGAGCCGGTACAGGATTCAGTTTCCGTTTCGTCCGCGCTGGAGCCGGAGCTAACCTATTCTTCCTGGAGCTGGCCAACAGAAGCGCCGTTCCATCCGCGCTGGAGCCGGAGCTAGTCCATCCTTCTGGAACCGGCCAGCAGAAGCACCTTTCCCTCCACGTTGAAGCCGGAGGAGCCCGCCCGAAGCGTTTGCGCAGGCCAGTGACCATCGCGGTCCCTACCTACGGACTCGCGCGATAGCGGATTCGCGTGAGAAGAGTCATTGCATCGCAACGGTGTCAAGCAGAAGACATTTGCGCAATGGCAAAAGCACACAGTGAAGAAGGACATTCACACAGCAAACAAAGAAGAACAAGCGAGGATTTGCACGGAATTAAGAGAGTTCTTAGGCGAACGGTTACATATTGTTGGCCACGCTAAGGGCCGGAGTAACAAAAGGACTCCCCCACCTAACCCCTAGACTCCTGCTGACGATGCCGCCGTCAAGAGGGAGGCTTCGGGGCCACTCGCCGATCACGCCAGGGGGAGTAGGCGCGGGCGCAGCCGGAGCCGTCAACGACGCGGATGCAGAGGATGTGTGACCTGGCGCGGTAGGTCAGGATGAGAGACCACCCCCCGCTCCAGGCCGTAATCGTTGAGAATCGCTCCCACCCCCCTGAGGTAGCTCTTCCCCTCCTCGTCATGGAGGTACTCGACGTCGTACAGCGGCTGCCCGCCGCTGCCATCCCCGATCATGAAGCTCGTCGGGGGATTCTTCCCATGGTGCCGACGAAGCTGGCTGGGAGCAGAAGGCGCTCCCTACTCCCGGCCTGCAGGGGCACCAGGGCGGTGGCGAACCCGTGCACCGGGACGTAGGAAAGCCGCTGCCTGGTCGGCGGGCGCGGCGGCGCCTTTCGCACCTTCCTAGCGGCCGCGCTGGAGGAGCCGTCGACTCCCAGTCCAGCGAGGCCCGGAGGGGCGGCCCCGAACGCCATCGCGGCGCCAACGAGGGCGGCCGCCGCCTCCAGGGGCGTCCTGGTAAGACCGGCGACGGAGGTCGCGGCCGCGGGACTACGGCACCGCTGACGGCCGCGGCAACGGTCCCCCCGGGGGCCGTCGTGAGGGCGGCGGAGCCGCCGGCCCCGGAAGACCTGGCGGCGGCTGCGGCCGCGAGCGCGGCCAAAGTCTTCTTGTTGCGGCTGCCCAGTGGGCGGCCGCGCTTCCGGGATGTCGGTGGCGTCACCACCGGGCCCTCGGCTCCGTGCTGGCTTCCGAGCAGGCGTTCCCGCCCGCGCTCGCCCGGCCCGTCGCCAGCCCCGGCACCGCTGTTCGCCCCGAGTGCTGACATTGAGATCGGAGCGGGAGTTGTGGAGGCGACGTTTCGGCTAGGTAGGGAAGCGGAGGCGACAGGTGAAGGAATGGAGGCGCTCGGAAGTGAGGAAAACCCTCGAGACCTCCAAGATTTAAAGGGCTGGCAAGGCACGAAAAGCCGAGTCAGTTTAATGCGATTTAATCGCACGCGTGGCGTTCCGATGGGACGCGACGCTGACGCCAGCTCCACTTCGTTACATGACGTCTGTCAGCATCATTGTGGTGGCCGAAGGGTCAAAATGACAAGACAGGTCACTGGCGCGCTACGCCGGCCGCCACGTGGGAGCAAGACCCGAGGCGGTGCAAGTTCCCAGGAGGCAGCGCGCCGGCTCGCGGCCTCCAGTCGGGCCGCATCTTGGAGCCGGCTCGCCCCGAGACGGCCGGAGGAACTTCGCAAGACTCAACCTCGATGACTAGAGCATCCGAGCCGGACCAGACATCCTGGGACTTCGATGAGGCGAGCAAGACTTCGGCGAGAAGAAGAACCCGCCAAAGCCCCATGCTAGCCCATGAGACTTCACCAGTTTCGGGGGCTAGTGTCGTGGGGATGACTTATGGGGCGCACCACGGGCCAGGCAATATGCCGGCTAGCGTCCCAGGAGCCCCCACGGCTTCCGCACGAGAGGACCGGCTCCGCCCGAAGGGCCGGCTGCGCCAGCAGCCGGCTGGCGACTCCACCGAGGAGAACTGGAGCCAGGAGATGAGGACAAGGCCTCTCAACGGTTTGTCTGGCCAAAAGTAGGACAGTCCCGACAAGAGCGGCAGGGGCGCAGGACGGGAGTGACGAGCGCCACGACCGCGTCCAGCCAATGAGCGATCGAAGACCCTTCCCACGACGGATCCGAGGCAAAAGGGAAGGGATATGCCCTCCAGATGCCGGCCCAGGGGAAAGGCACTTTATAAAGTGCCTTTGCAAGAGCAGGGCCAGAGGATGATGCCAGGGACGCCGCCGCCGAGGAGCCGGCAGCCGGCCGAATCGCTACCTAAACCTGTAACCAGGCCCCCGCCTATATAAGGGGGCCTGGGCCCTTAGCATAGGGGGATCCGATCTTCTTCTTCCTCCTCTAGCCCAACAGCTCAAGGAGCACTATAATCGTTACAACCCCAATCAATACGAAGCAGGCAGGAAGTAGGGGTTTACCTCCAACCGGGAGGGCCCTGAACCTGGGTAAACCGAGGTGTCTCTGTTGGTGTCGATGGATTTCATGTCGCAAGAACACGGGGTACCACGCGACGGACCCAAAAGATTCGAACGCAGGGGGCTGAACGTGTGAGATCTTGGATCGCAACGAAACACGGTGATGGAAGCCTCGATTGTCGGACGCGCTAACGCACT